>QXTE01000046.1:9033441-9719060 GCA_003942145.1 Platysternon megacephalum
CCCCCGCCACACCCCTGCCCTGAGCCCCCTGCTGCACCCTGACCCCCTGCCCTGAACCCCCACCGCACCCCTCCTGCACCCCAAGCCCCTGCCCTGAGCCCCCTGCCGCACCCTGCACCCTGACCCCCTCCTGCACCCCTCACCCCAACTCCCTGCCCTGAGCCCCCACCGCACCCCACACCCCTCCTGTGCCCCCTGGGGGCAGAGTTGGGGTGGGGATTTCGGGGAAGGGGTTGGAATGGGGGCAGGGAAGGGGTGGGAAGAGGCGGGGCAGGGGCGGGGCCTCATGGAAGGGGTGGAGTGGGGGCGGGGCCGAGGGCGGCGGGGGGGAGGTGTCAGTAAATGCGGCCCTCGGCCCAATGTACTAGTCCTCATGTGGCCCTCGAGGTCATTTGAGTTTGAGACCCCTGGTTTACACTATCTTTTTTTTGTTTTTAACAACACTGTATATATATTTGACTTATGTCATGAATGGGATGCAGTATGGCCTAGTAAACAGAGCAATAGACTGGGATTCAGGAGACAAGAATTCTTTTCCTGGTTCTGTCATTAGCTTGTTGAGTGACTTGGGCAAATCTCGTCACTTATCTGTGCATCAGTTTTGGTTTCTGTAAAATAGGGATAATGATACTTTGTAATGTGTATTTGAAATCTACTGATGAAAAATGCAATATAAGAGCTAGGTATTATTATTTATTGACAACATGGGATGGAAAGCTCTGGTGGCTTCTCATTATTATGCGCTCATCATGGGCAATGGGTGAAACGCCATCCCTTCGGGGAAGCTAGCCCCCCCGGCCATGCCCCTTCCACCCAAGGTCCCGCCTGCCAGAGCCCCAAGACCATCCACTCCCGTGGCAGGAGGAGCCCAGCCAAACTGTCCCAAACCCTGGTCAAGTCTGAGCACCAGCCCGAGACCCAGCCTGAGCCCTGGGTCAACCCGAGCCACCCTGGACCACCGGCCAGCCTGAGCACCAGCCCAGGCCGCCAGCCAAGCCCCAAACTCCAGGCCACCAGCCCAAGCTCAGCCCCCATTGGCTTAGAGAGACAGGGGGAGCGAGGGTGGAATCTTGGGGTGGAGCATGGGTGGGGCCACAGGCTAGGTTAGGTGAGGTTTAGCCTCCCCTGGCCTATTATACTTGCTGCCCATGGAGGTCATGTGACTTCTTGATGGTGGTTCATCTGAAGGTTTTTTATTTGCAACTGGGCTGGCATCCAAAATTTAAAATTTCTAGTCACTAGTGGTTTGATGACACACTAGCAAACAGCCCAGGTAAAATGATGGTGTGTGTGCAATTAGGATTTTTAATCCTAATTTTAACACTTGGATTTAAGGGAGAAATTGTGAGGGTGGGATTTGGAAATTGAGGGGGGTTATCTCTAAAAATCCAATAAGTACTTTTAAAATGAAGTAACATGCACAAATGACGTATTTCCTCAATCCCAAATAGCTCTGTAATAACAAAGCCTTATTTTGTTTTAAAATTTAAAACTTGTGTATTTTTTAGTTGACTTGTTCAGATTGGCTCGCTGAGACTCCTTGCTAGAAAAGTAAATTTAACAATACATTTGTTGTAGGCTAAAGGATGTTTAAAAAAGAACAACAACAACAACATCAAACCCAACCCCTCATTCCCTTGTCCCTCTTCCCCCCACCGCACCACAAATTCTGGCCTTCTCAGTTTCTGCTCTCTGACTATACTGGATTACTGAATCTTTTTGGTCTTAATTTTGCAAGTCAAGTTATGCATGTACTTAATCTTAAATAGTCAACACTTTGAAGTCAATGTGTCTGCTCAAATGCTTATAGTAACTACAGACTTGCAAAACTTAATCATGTTCTATTTTCTACTGTAACTTGATCATATAGAATGGATATAGCAGTCAAACTGAACTGACATTCTGAAGTGTTATAAGCTGTCCCTTAGGCTAGGTGCACTTTAAATATATGATCTAAGACAATGAGGAAAGAAGGAGGAATGGTGCTCATCCACATTTATTTGTACATCATAGAGTCCTGTGTAAATTGATCTTAGACTGGATATAAAAGTATACAGGATAATTTTATTTTGAAAAGTATGCACCAAACAGCTTAAAAAGCATTAGACTGATTTCTCAGCCTGTACAGTTTTAATCTAATATATGGTCATTTACTGTAGTTTACAACAGTACTCATTGTTTATGACTTGCTTAGGACTGATCAGTTTAATCAATATGCCCCCTTGCCAGATTGAAGCAGCTGAACGTCAAAACTAAATGATAAAACGTTAGCAAATCATGGTTTGAAAGACTCCATACATTTTAAGAAGATTCCAAAGTTTCCTTCCTTTTGTGTCACTCTGCTTCAAATATCTGTCAAAATTATCTTGATCTTTGTTGGTAGAATCAGTCTTTGGTCCCTGGTCGAAACTGCTATCGTTGCAACACTGTTAGTTTGCAACAACTGGAAATAATTTAAATGGAGACTCTGACTTGTTTGTTTTATATATATATATATAAAACTTGTTTATAGAAACCCTTTTAGAAGTTTGAAAATAATTTTCTCCCACTAATTTTCCATTTGACAGACTTTTTTTCCTTATGGCGAGCAAGCCAACAAGGCTAAATTTTGTAAATTTGTTTGTACAACGATATTAGCCATGTCTGCACAACTCCTGGAATCTGAGTTCAGTAGCAATATGAAAAGCATTATTTGTCCTATATAAATAGTGGCTGCTGTTTAGATTTCTCAGTAAGAAAATGATGGAGTCCTTTTAGCTTTAAAAATTAGAATCCAGATCACACTTTGGACCTAGTAAATTATAACATTTATTACGTGGGTAAAACTCAGAGCCTAAATTATTTGACAATAACGTTTATCTTCATTTTCTTGCAAGCAGAGAATCCTTGCAACTTCTGCTGCATTCTTAATGCATTTGTTTGCCTTTCTAAGATGGTCCTTTCTAGTGCCCTCTTGTCAGACAAGAAACCCATCTCCATTTTATTCTTCACTGAAGTAATGGAGTCATGATAAATCACTATGTTGTGATTTGACTGTTGCTATTGCAGGCTGAAGTGTGTTCCTCCTTTCTGCTATTGTCAAAAGGTGGCAAAATAAATAACTTATTTAAAAAAAAAAAAAGAACGAGGAGTACTTGTTGCACCTTCGAGACTAACACATTTATTTGGGCATAAGCTTTCGTGGGCTAAAACCCTGTCGGAGAACACTTCAACCTTCCTGGTCACTCAATTACAGACCTAAAAGTCACAATACTCCAACAAAAAAACTTCAAAAACAGACTCCAACGAGAAACTGCTGAATTGGAATTAATTTGCAAACTTGACACCATTAAATTAGGTTTGAATAAAGACTGGGAGTGGAGGGGTCATTACACAAAGTAAATCTATTTCCCCATGCTATTTTTTTCTCCTACTGTTACTCACACCTTCTTGTCAACTGTTGGAAATGGGCCATCCTGATTATCACTACAAAAATTTTTTTCTCCTGCTGATAATATCCCACCTTAATTGATTAGTCTCGTTATAGTTGGTATGGCAACACCCATTTTTTCATGTTCTCTGTGTATATATATCTTCCTACTGTATTTTCCACTGCATGCATACGATGAAGTGTGTTTTAGCCCAGGAAAGCTTATGCCCAAATAAATTTGTTAGTCTCTAAGGTGCCACAAGTACTCCTCGTTTTTTTTGCTGATACAGGCTACCACGGCTACCACTCTGAAACCTTATTTTAAAAAAGAAAGCTAATGACTTTTTGGGTGCCCTTGTGTTAGAACCTTTCCTTTTTTCATCATTTCACTAGTTTTCTTCCTGCTTCCATTCAAGAAACCACATGGCATGAAAGTTTCTTGTATGTGACTTTTATATTGCATGGATATATACTTGTTGCTGCTTTATATTATACTTATACTGCAGTGGGGCAGAAAAACAGAGAAGGAAGCTGACAGTACAATACATTACTTTAATCTTTTTCAATGCCTGATCCTTTTCTGAATAACCACTCTTCCTGCTCTTCCTGCTGCTGGAGTGAGGGAAGGAGGAATCGGCAGTTATATCAGTCATATAGACAGTTGATTGTCCATATCTTGAACCTAAGTGTGATGGGTTTAATCTTCTGCAGTTAGTTTCTCATTTATCAGGCCTCTACAAGACACAGAAATGGAGAGTAAGAACAAAGATATCTCTTAATGTGAAGTAAGAAAGGAAAGAGGTTAGAGGAATTTCTGATCAGTGAAAAGTGATCACATGGCTTTGAGTGCACTGGTCAATGCATTCCCCCAAAAGAAATCATGTTGTCTCAAAACATTCTAAGGAAAAATCCATCTAGTCTTCCTCCAGTGCTAGAGCATCTGTTCAAATTTGTCTCCAGAACCGTTTTTTGCATCCTTACCACTCCCTTTAATAATGCGAAAAAGTTTGATTTGGCAGACTATTTCATCTCTTAGGCAGTTACATTGCAGAAAGTAAAGATTGTTTTAGAATTAGAATCTCAAAAATTAATCTAGTGAGATTCTCTACAACCTTTTTCATCTCCCCAAATTACCATAATCTCTCCAGTCCAGCCCCAAAGAGGCGTAAAGGAAGGATAGTTCCCCTTTTCCTTTAGGAAATAGAACAAAAGTGTTCTCTCTCGCTATTTAATTGTACAAAATATAATGGAATTGGTGTGCAAGGTTTCACACTCAATTCTGAGACTTTTTTTCTTATCTTTCCTTACACAGACCCAATATTAGCAGTGTATTTAAAGTTCAGACTACATTAGACTTTGTTTTGTGATATTTTAGATAGAAATAATCAACTGGAAAAATTATTGAGAGTTTTCTCAGTACAACATATTTTTACATCTCATATATATATATATATATACGAACTCTTGTTCGTATGTGTCTTTTGCTGTCATCTAATGTATGACACACATTCAAAGAGGTAGAAATTTGTGAAGAAACTACCTACATCTAAAGTAAACTATAAATATAATTCCCCCCACCCTTTAGTAATTTAAATAATAGGGATCAGGAATACCTCAATCTTAGTGACTATTTTGGAGAAGTTCTGACCCAGTCTGCTCGGCTTTGTGGCTCTGACCTCTGATACATTTGCAGCAGGATGATGATGGTAGTATTTTTCATTTAAATTAAGAATAATGGTTCTTCCCTTTATGGTATCCAGATGTTTGGATGGTATGTTGGACTATGCCATCAAGAATTCGAGGCTATTTATCTTTGCACCAGACATACAGGTGAAGTGGTCAAAATTTTGCTTCTGCAATAAGCTTCACAAGCCTAATTTTTCTATCAAATTGCCTGAACCTCTCAATTTTGCAATATAGAATTAGAAGTACAGATCTTATCAGTTTGCAGAGAAGTCAGGAAGGGGATGCAATCAGTTTTAGCTGTCTCTTCCTGGTTAAAGAATCCCCTTCTGGAAGTCTTATGTCCAAGAAGAGACCTAAACATATCACAAAGGATCCTTAGTGTATATCAGATGATGGGGTGCTACTTACAATGAACAGCACTAAGTGCCCTTTCCACATCCCTTCCTCCTGGCTGGTGGGGCAGCCAAAAGAAATGTAGTGAGCCTATAATTGTCAATATAGTTACATTATTCTTTAAATATCAACTGTACACACATCTGGCAGTGATTGAGTATTGATAAGTTACAAACTTTCAGTAGAGACCTCACATAATACGCTTTATGGATAAATACCATTGGAGATTTTTAAGAGCGGGTTAGACGAACACCTGTCAGGAATGGTCTAGGTCAGTGGTTCTTAACCTGGGGTGCACACACCCCTGGGGGTGCGAGACATGCTAGATTTTTTTTAGAAGGTAAATCATCGAAAACACAAATTAAACACAGGCACGTAAGTACAACTACTTTGTTTCATCAAACCTATGTATTTATTAACATTATACAATTTTTAACGATTACTGTAATATACAAACAAAAATATATCTAGGTTTAAGGGGTGTGAGAACATTTTTTAATTTTTGATAAGGGGTGCGAGAACATATTTTGAGAACCAAAGGGGTGCAGGCTGTACACACATCTGGCAGTGATTGATAGAACCACTGGTCTAGATAATACTTAGTCCTGCCATGAGTACAGGGGACTGGACTAGATGACTTCTCAAGGTCCCTTCCAGTCCTGTGATTCTATGATTTCTTACAAGGGTCGTGATAGTGAACAGCACTCGCTGAAGTGAGGATTCACAGCTTCATGTAAGTCCAGCTGTCATTATGGAAAATATCCTTAGGAGTGGAGTGCAAGGGGTACTGCCACGGGCCGGGAACGTGAGAGGAATGTGTGTGGGGAGTTTGGGGAGGGCAAGGAATGCAATTCTGTATGGGCTTTAGGGGGAGTCAAGCATGCATATGTTCTGCCTACAGCTCAATCAGGGACCTCAGCATCTCTATTTGATCTTCCATGAACTTTATTATCCGCTCCTGACCCTGTCTCCTCTCTTGGCTGTCCATTTGTAGTTTCTCGTTTATTGTCTCTCTCCACGCTCTGTGCTTGCTATCGGCCTGATCTGATGATTGCAGCAATTCCTGAAACGTGTCCTTCTTATTCCTCTTCATTTTCCTCCTTATGTGATGGAGGCACTCCGTCAGCATGTAGAAGCTGGCCCTCAAGAGCACAATCTGCAAAAGCAAAAGAAACTATACACAGAGTCAGTATTGTGTGCTCACTCACAGTCTTGAATCATAAAAGTTACATACACCTCTTTCTCACTTTCATTTGGCAAGCACGCAGCATGGCCTGAGTGCTAAACATGGTGAGTTCTGCCTGGGTTGGGGTAGGGGGTACAAGACGAGACAGGGTCTAGATGATTTCAGAAGGGGGTCAGTACAGCACATGAGAACAGTATTCTGAATACTAGCACCATTTTCCACAGGCGGGGGGCGATTGAACCTGAAATCACACTACTGAAGGTTACTGAAGATGCAAGGGTGCATTTCCTGCATGCGTGCAGCTTCAGACTGGGTCTGTATGCTGCGCGCCTGTGTGCTGCTTAGGTTCCTGCAGAGTAATTGCTGATTGGTGTGGCAAAGTTTTCTACAATGGGGCAAGAAACAAAGCAGCTCTGCCAAGGAACCTTCGGCAGAGGATTGCAGAGTATCTGCAGGAAAGTTTCCTAGGGATCTCTATGGAGGATTCCCAGGAGATCTCAGTTTGCATTAACAAACTTTTCTGCATGGCTCCACTGCGTAGCTGCACTGGGAATGCAAAGCAGAGGCTAACAGTACCTAGTGTTGTTAATTTCTATCCCTTCTGCCACATGTGCTATGTGACACCTCTACCTCATGTAACCATGCACTATCAAAGAAAAAGTACTTACCGGAGTTCCCCTTTCCTGCTTCAGGCATGCCAGACCTGGACTGCTGGGACTGGCTAGACCCCATCAGAATCAAAAAGAGGTCCTGGCTCCCCACACCACTGGACAAGCCTGTCACCTGTCCCACATCCTCTTCCAACTCGACCTCCTCGTCCACCATTTTGTCCTCAGAGTTGACTCTCCTGGCCGCTGCCTCCAACCTTCCCGAAGTATCCATGGGGCTCATGGAGGTGGGGTTGCCGCCGAGGATGGCATGCAGCTCCTTGTAGAAGCGGCATGATTTCGACGCAACACCATAGCAACAGTTGAGCTCCTTTGCCTTCTGGTACACCTGCCTCAGCTCCTTTATCTTAGCATGGCATTGCTGCATGTCCCTTTCATGGCCCTTCTCATACATGCCACAAGCAATCTGTTTGTAGGTGTCAAAGTTCCTATGGGTGGATTAGAGCTGCGACTGCACAGCCTCCTCTTCCCAGAGACCCAACAGATCCAGCCACTCCAGTGTACTCCATATGGGAGCCCATTTGCATGGTCAGCTCGGAAGATCTGATGTGAGCTGTCCACACCGAGCAAACAGGAAATGGAATTTCAAAAATTCCTGGGACTTTAAAGCGGGAGGAGCGCATGCCTGTGTACCTAGCTGCAGGGCAGCGAAATAGAAATTGCTTACCAGAGCGGTCAAGATGGGCATTTTGGGACACCTCCTGGAGGCCACTTAGCGCAGTGTCTACACTGACATGGCATCACTCTAATTTTGTCGCAAAAAGCTCTGCACTGCTCATTGAGGTGATTTTATTATGTCAGCATAGCAGGAGAGTTAAATTGGCGGGAGGAGCATTGTTGTGTATACACCTGCACTATTTTGTCGATGAAACCTGACTTTTGTTGACGTCTAGTGTAGATGAGGCGTGTTAGTGCTGATCTCACAGTGAATCATCTGGTCTAGGGAAACAACTGTTGGGTAATCATGACCACGGTCACCACCAAAACAGCCATTGATAGAGATGTGGCACGCTCCAGGCTCCTTCCCTGAGATACTGTGTCACAGCCCCAATTTGCTGGTTCTGTGATCACTGCAGGCAGCCATTTTACAGAGGGGAATTTTTGACCTCTAGCCCGTAGGTTTTTATGTGACAGTCTCCATGCTTCCTCTATTTTTAGGGTTACTTTTGACCCAGGTACCATTGAAATCTGTGGAAGTGAAGTTGCGAAGTCCTTGATAGTCTGCCAACCTAAGTAAGCTCTCCATATTCAAGGACACAAAGGCAAGTTCATCATTATAGTCAGAGGCAAAACCATACATTTTCATGTGAGACCCAATCTTTCCAGCTCCTCATCCCTTGATTTAATCTCCTTGCTTACTTATCTTTAATTTCAGCAGAGTATTAATGTCCTTAATTTTCCAGGAGCACTTAAACTTAAAAGATTCTCCTTGAAACAGAATAAGCTTCTAAGATGTTGTACTGCTTCCTATGCCTTGTCAGCTTATACTTATTTCTTTCCGTTCCTAAGAATGGATGCAGTGTATTTAATTGATGGGATCTCCTCCTTCTGATAGCTCATTCATGTTTCTGCATTTCTGCCTGGAGATTCACTCTGATTTTTAGGCTTCAATTTTATTCTTCAATTGCAGAATGAGGTTAACCAGCCAATGCATCTTTACAGACTTCAAATGTTTTCATGTAGCCCTTCTATGTCTGTACTATTCAGCCTATCATATAGTCAGATGCTCAGAACCTTTTCTCCACTCTACTAGTATAGTAGGAGACATTTCAGGTGGTGGCTTGGGATGCAGATGACATCTCCAGGAGTTTCTGGTACTAGGCAGTATTTGAAGACCAAGTCTTCTAAACAAGTTCCTGGACACAAGTCAAAGGGTACTTCAGTTCCTAGTAAATCACCTATGCCCTCAGAATGAGAAAGCAAAACACTTCTGCCCTGGGGACAACATTTTTAAGGACTCGGGTAAGGCACACTCTTTTTTTCTGTTATTACATCAGATTTAAATGTTTTTTAATAGATGCTTCCATTCCAGGGGCTAAGAGGTAAATCAGACTTTCTGTAGTCCCAAATACAATAGCTCTAAGAGCGCTCATTAATGAAAGGGATCACCATGTGCTGCCACATCAAAGCAGGTGGTCTCCAGCCATATCTATGAGTCTATGTCAAAGGCTAGCTATAGTATCTTAACACACAAGCTGATTGGTTGAGCAGTTGCATTTGGTCCTCAGGATAACAGAAAACAGCAAAGTGTCACAGTCAGGGCCGGCTCTACCATTTTTGCCACCCCAAGCAAAAAAAAAAAAAAAAGCAGCTTGGACTGCCGTCGCCCAAACTACTGAAGTTCAAAAAAAACCCAACCAAAGCCGCCCAGACTGTGCTGCCCCAAGAATGGACGGAATGCCGCCTCTTAGCATGTGCCACCCCAGGCACATGCTTGCTCCGCTGGTGCCTGGAACCGGCCCTGGTCACAGTTCAGGGCAACTCCGCCTGTATTCCCCCTCCATGGTCCAGCAAGGGCACCCACTCTCAGGCTCTCCAGCTGTCACCTCCTAACCAGGGTTTTTCCAGGTTGCACAGTTCCTTGTCCCCAGCAAGGCAGACTTCTTAAACAGATCTGTTTCTGTAATTTGCTTTTCTCCTCGGAGGCTATAAATAGTATAATTACCCACAGTTAAGTTACCACACAGCTCTTTCTAAGCAAGCACATTTATTCTTAAGATAGAAGTGCTACAGAGAAAACATATTAAAATAATAAAAGAACCTATGTGCATGCTAATAAACTTATCAGAGTTAATCCCCAGCAAGGGCTCTAGATCGTGAGCAGTTCTTCAAACCCATCAAGGGGTTTTTCTGTGGTTGCAGTGTTAACTCAGAACAAGCACCTCCATGATTTCACTCTTTTATCCAGTTTGGGGCCTCTGGTCTGATCTTCATGTAAAATAAAAAAAAAATGTAACAGGTGATCAGCAGTCAAAGGCTTTCTCCTCAGGATGCAGCTTCAAAAGGATGGCTCTGGAGGTGAGAAGTTGCGTTCCCCTCCACCCAAGTATTTCCTAGGAATCCCATTTAACTTCGTGTAGCACATTGTTTCAAAGAGTGCTTTGAAGCCCATAACATTTCCCAAGGTTTACATTAGTCGGGTTTCTCTCCTTAGAGACATTTACATACTATTCAACAATAATAATAAACATTTGCATTTTTAATACAATGAACTCCTAAAATACTTAATCTTAATTCAATAAAGTTTAACTGAATTCAGTAAGGTTTGTCCAAGATATTGCAGGAAATTGTCATATGTGTCACCCAAGATTCCTCACTGTTATCACTCTCTAAATAGACATGCTTATCTTAAGAAAACAATATTTTTGCACTGGGAGAAAGACTTTTCCATTATAGGTTGTCATGGATCCCCAGGTCAAGTACTCTGGAACAACTCTGGAACAGTACCTGGGAGGACCACTTCAGTGTGCCAGACACCTCCCCCTCCCCCCCAAAACTTGCTCTTTCACCAGAATAAGTCAGTTGGCTTCACCACCTCCTCAGACTGAACCTCGTAGCTTTCAGCACCCCTGCTTCACGTTGTGAGCTCCTTTCAGTGAGTCAACTTGAGCTGGACTCATGAGAGAGACTTGTACACCCAAAGGGAGCAATTCACCTTCAGCATCTGCAGTGACTCTCAGCCAGCGTTGTAAAAGCACTAAGGTTTATTAGATGTCTGGAACACAGTGTAGAAAGTCCTTGGTTAGCATAGAGAACATAAAAATACACCATGGTCCATCTTGGTCAACCCAGAGCCCTATGACTCCTTTGTTCGAGTTGAGGAGAATCTCAAACTTCCAGCAGCCCACTCCTAACAACCCGCCACCAGGTGCCTCCTCAGTCCTTTGTTCTTGTTCCCAGGCAAACATAACCGGCTTCTTGTAGGGGTCTAGACCATTATGGACATTAGTTGCTAGGTACCAAATATCCAGGCAATTGGAGTGGCCGTTGTCTTCTCGGACTCCCCATGGACATGGGGCACAGGCAGTAGCGGCGCCAGCTCTTCTGGCGCCCTAGGCGGCGGAAGGTCCCGCCCCCAAAATGCCGCCCCCAACAGCGGCGGCGGAAGGTCCCGCCTCCAAATTTCAACGGGCAGCCGGGGCGCCGGCGCCCCCAAAATAGCAGCGCTCTAGGCGACCACCTAGGTCGCCTAATGGGTGCACCGGCCCTGGGCACAGGCCCCAGACAGCTAGACATCTGTCACGTGCATCTCTGGGTCTCTGCACAGAGTAAACAAACTTTTCCCTCCACCTAGTTAACTGCAGCATATAAGGGAAACTGAGGCTAACACAATATTCATACAAAATATTACAGAAAATTCCCACTCTGTCACATTGGTACTCCAATTTGGCTGATCAGCATGTCTGATGTATGTCTTTCCTCTTCAACTTCATATTTGAGAATCATTAGGTGAATTGTTAGGTAGAGCCAGTATGTTTTTGATAGCCGCCTTCTGGCCCTTGACTATAAAAGAGAAGTTTCCTCTCAGTTCTCCTAGTGCAGGGCCCATAGCAAGAGCAAGACCCAGACACATACCCCCAAAAACTTGGAATTTGGGAGAATAGATCACCAACAGTTTGGATTGTCTGATGACTTGCTGAAGGTTCTGCTCCAATGCAGAAAAGTTCTTGTTATTGCATTGGGCTGGTTTTTCAGTTTGGGGAAATTGAATGTATCCTGAAGATCTAATCAGTCTCAACTGAAACCTATCTCTGATTTTTGTTTGTCAGATTCAGCAAGAACTGAGCCTCCATGACTCTTTGAGGTCAAAGAGCAGCTTTGAGATCGCTCATGGTCACTTCTACAAAAGGAGTCCACCATCTTATTTTAATCCCTGATAACAGGTAACAAACTCTCTTCTCTTATTAGAATTCCTGTTGCAGAGTGATGTTTAACCTTGTGCCTGGCCATTGGATGGACAAGCCATTTCAACAAATAGCTACTTCATCCTCATATTTTCTCTGTTAAAATTCTCTCTTGATTTCTGTCCTTCAGCCAAGAAAGTTAGTGACCTGAATGTCTTGTACATTAAAATCCCATTACTGTAGACTTTTCCACAAAAAGAAGTACCTGAAACTACTTCAGAGTTCCTACCTAAAGTAGTTTCACTTAACCTCGAAAAGTTCAGATATCATTTGGATACCTGCAGAACGATCAAATTCTCAAAGATAGGTCAAAGTTCTTTAGGCAATCAGTTGCCTTGTTTTTTTATATTGCTGGTAAAAACGAGGGTCTCTAAGCCTGGAAGATCTCCACCTCCTAGGTGAGTCTGGTCTGCTATCCTGAGTCTTACCGGAAGACTAGAAAGCCTTATCCTCCTTCTCTCAAAGCACATTCAACAAGATTTGTCTCTTTCTCTTAAACAGAAACAAACAGAGCATTCTATGGTGAGATCTGTCAAGTGGCCACATGATAATCTATACACTTCTTCACCTAACACTGTGACACTTTCTTCAGATGCTGCATTTGGTTGTAGGATTATGTAGTTGGTCTGTCCTCCTTGACTGTCTCCTTGTGTGCTTCAGTTCTTCCTTCCCACTTCTTTCTTGGGTAGACTGCTTGCTGAGGCCTAATAACTATTTCCGCAGACCAGAGGATTAATTCTGTGTGAGAATAGACAATATAAAATTACCATTAATGTATCTTCTTATAACAATAGAGTTTTCTGGTCTAGGGCATTACCTAGACACTCCTGCATATTGTTAATGTTTTGGGGGTTTTTTGGTCTAGTTTATAGTGGGTCTTTGAGCTTTGAAAGTTGCTTATCTGGGACTGTGATGCAATGTTCAGGGTTCTAGAGAAGGAGTCTGAGGGCACCAAATCTTTATTTGGTGGTGCAAGTGGGCATGGCTCCCAGAGCAGGGGATTCTACTTTTATAAGAAGACATAAGTGGGTTTAAATTGTCTGTTAATCGTTTGTATTTATGTTCAAAAGGCAAAAATAAACTATGAAAGAGCTCATGAAACAGATTGTTAGGAATGTGTTGTCAGACCAACAAGCTTGAAGATTTAATTAAACATAAGAGGGTCCAAACTATTTTACATAGACCAATGGAGGACTGCTGAGTGATCGAGACCAAATACATGGTTGGGAAGAATTGTTCAAAATCTCTTCTCTAGGCATTTGGGGATACAAGGGAGACATAATTTTTTGCCATACTAATCACAGGCTCTGTGGCAATACTTTATATACAGAAGCAAGATGTAAGCAAAACTATCAAAATGGGAGACGACGTCACTTCTTCAGTTCCTGGTGGTGCTTTTCGTGTAGATCACCTTATACAATGTCACATCTGTATGAACTTAAATTGAGAATCATACAAATGGTACTCAAATTGTTTTTAAGCAAATAATTGTTTGCACTTAAACATGTAGTCATTGTTTCCTTTTAGGAACCAGTGCTAAAAGAAAAAAGCTTGTGTTGGTTTTGAAGTTGGGGGTTATGCCAGATAGATAAAAGAAAAGCATCCAATAAATTAAAACTTCAATTCCTTGTCTAGATGTACAAATATGGCTATTACAGGCATTATAACTCTGCAGGTGATCTGGTAGAGATGTGGGGAAAGTGCTTTTAGTATGAAATCTCAATCCTGGAAAGTCTCAGAATTTGGTTTTAGTCAGGGATTTTAAAGCAGAATAATCTTTGTTTTAAGAGGAATCTGGGTAATATTTTTGGATATTTGTGAAATTAAAAATCCTCTTTAAAGGACTGTGGAGCTATAGTTAGTGTGGCCACTATTTCATGAATCCAGATTTCTAGGGTTTAAGTTTGCCTTACAAAAACATGGCAAAAATCTGACTGACAGATTTTCATTTTGGCTGCAGTTTGTTTTATTAAAAATAATTGTAATGCTTAAGTGCTGTGGATTTCTCTGACACAGAGCCACATTCATATGCGAGTGCGTAGGCACAATATAGGCATGTATGGCAGTCTTATCTCTGAATTATCTTGATTTTGTGGGTTTGACAACATAGTTGCAAAGTTGTTGGACTAGAAAGAGGCCATAGATATGGAATGTTTAGACAATAACTTCTACCTCTATCCTACCTATTATTAAGCTTTGTAGCAGAGAAGGGAAAACACTGTCTTGCAATAAAAACCATTGTTAACATCTGTTTGGTATTATGACATATCACTAGTACAATAATTGCTCAGTATCAGTAAACCTGAACAGCGTCTCTTCCTCTTAGTGCTTCAATTGAAATCAGTAAGGATTAGTCTCTATGATCAAGCAATGCATCATGTCATAGATACAGTTTCTCTTTTATGGCCAATTGGTCACTAGGGTGAAATTAAGATAGTGTTTTTAGGACTTGTGTATTGGTTCTGAATTTCATTTTCCCTTATAATTCTGTTTAGGATTTTTACTAGGAAGTTTTTAATGGCAATCAGAAATGACTTCTGCAGTTTGGCCTATAATACATTTTCAGTAATGGTCTTCATTGGTATCTCGAGCTATTATGAATTATATGATCACTGTACTATAGAGTTGTTTTTTTCATAGACAAAAAGTAATTTGTTGTTTAGGATGTTTGTGATACACAATATATCTGTTTGAGGTGTGGAAAGGCTCAACGACAACAGCTTACTTCAGCAGTAACTGGGGGCAGTGGGACTTTATGTTGACACATGCTGAGAATCATTTAACTTGGCCAATCCAGATTTAGAAACTACCTGTAATTTTTTTTGTTTTTGTTTTAATTTAAATTAAGCTTGTGCTTATTTTTCTGTCTATAATGGATAAGTACCAAAAGGTTTCTTTTTTTAAAAATTCTGTTTTTTAAAAACTTTTATTTCATTGGGACTCCTGGGTCCTACTGTAATATAAATAATTATTAATAATAGATGTGGACCTAAGAGAAATTAAATAAAGATTAATTAAGTCTATATTGGAGAAATTTCTTTCTATTAAGTGCTTGTGGTTGATATGTTCAGTAAAAATGAAATGTGAACTCCTAGGTATCTGGTTAGCAAATTTAATAAGTTTAAGTACTGAGTCTTCTTCCCCTTTTAACTGACTATTAATACAGCAACTCCTCACTTAAAGTCATCCCGGTTAACGTTGTTACGTTCCTGATCAATTAGGAAACATGCTCGTTTAAAGTTGCGCAATGCTCCCTTCTAATGTCGTTTGGCAGCCGCCTGCTTTGTCTACTGCTTGCAGGAAGAGCAGCCCCTTGCAGCTAGCTGGTGGGGGATTGGAACCAGGGTGGACCGGCAGCCCCCTATCAGCTCCCCGCTCTCTTAAGTTCCTTGTGCAGCAACTGCCTGCAGTTCAGCTGTGTTCCTCCCCCCACTGCCATGTGCTGCTCCTGCCCTCTGCCTTGGAGCTGCTCCCGAGACTCCTGCTTGCTGTGCCGGGGGTGGGGAGGGANATTTAACTTGGCCAATCCAGATTTAGAAACTACCTGTAATTTTTTTTGTTTTTGTTTTAATTTAAATTAAGCTTGTGCTTATTTTTCTGTCTATAATGGATAAGTACCAAAAGGTTTCTTTTTTTAAAAATTCTGTTTTTTAAAAACTTTTATTTCATTGGGACTCCTGGGTCCTACTGTAATATAAATAATTATTAATAATAGATGTGGACCTAAGAGAAATTAAATAAAGATTAATTAAGTCTATATTGGAGAAATTTCTTTCTATTAAGTGCTTGTGGTTGATATGTTCAGTAAAAATGAAATGTGAACTCCTAGGTATCTGGTTAGCAAATTTAATAAGTTTAAGTACTGAGTCTTCTTCCCCTTTTAACTGACTATTAATACAGCAACTCCTCACTTAAAGTCATCCCGGTTAACGTTGTTACGTTCCTGATCAATTAGGAAACATGCTCGTTTAAAGTTGCGCAATGCTCCCTTCTAATGTCGTTTGGCAGCCGCCTGCTTTGTCTACTGCTTGCAGGAAGAGCAGCCCCTTGCAGCTAGCTGGTGGGGGATTGGAACCAGGGTGGACCGGCAGCCCCCTATCAGCTCCCCGCTCTCTTAAGTTCCTTGTGCAGCAACTGCCTGCAGTTCAGCTGTGTTCCTCCCCCCACTGCCATGTGCTGCTCCTGCCCTCTGCCTTGGAGCTGCTCCCGAGACTCCTGCTTGCTGTGCCGGGGGTGGGGAGGGAAGGAAGAGGGAGGCTAATGTCAGGGTGTCCCCCTCCCCCCTGCTCCTGCACCCCACTTACCCCATCTTCCATAGAGCAGGGCTCAGGACAGAGGGAGCTTGCAGCAGCTGCGGTCTCAGCAAGCTGATCTAATTAACAAGGCAGTGTACTTAAGGGAAATGCGCATATCTCCCTCCATTCCTGCTGCCTTGCAGAGTGAGAGAGTTAACCCTTGAGGGCTCAGCCAATTGCTAGTTCATCATTTAGCAGTAAGGGAAATATCCCACCTTATGACTCCTCCACCTCAACCAAGCTTCACAATCATCATCACTGTGTACCAGTATTAAATTGTTTGTTTAAAACTTATACTGTGTGTATATATATATAATATAGTCTTTTGTCTGGTGAAAAAAATTTCCCTGAAACCTAACCGCCTCATTTACATTAATTCTTATGGGGAAATTGGATTTGCTTAACATCGTTTCGCTTAAAGTCGCATTTTTCAGGAACATAACTACAACGTTAAGTGAGGAGTTATTGTAGTTTGTATGCAGTGTAGTTGTAGCTGTGTTGTTCCTAGGATATTAGAAAGACAAAGTTGGTGAGGTAATATCTTTTATTGGACCAATTACTGTTGGTGAGAGAAACAAGCTTTCGAGCCACACAGAGCTTTTCTTCAGGTCTGGGAAAGGTGGGAGCATCACAGCTACATACAAGGTGGAACAGATTGTTTAGCATAAGTATTTAGTACATAATATAAGGGGCCTGTGACAGGGTGTACTAGGCCTGAAGGCCCCCTGCTGGAGGCCTCACAGTTCTACCATGCCACGCCCCAAAGAAAGAGCAGAAGAGGTGAGTTCTCCAAGCTGCTGAGAGAGGCTATGTGGGAAGCAGCCAATTAGAGTAGAGAGGCTTCAGGGAAGCTGCCAATCAGAGCCCAGCAGGCTCATATAAAAGGAGCTGCTGGGCCTGAACAGATTCAGTTGCTGGCTGGAGCCAGAGAAGGAAGGACAGTGCTCCTGGCTGGTTGCAGCAGTTACAGTGTCTGGACAGAGCAGTTGCTGGCACAGACCCAGGGAGCAAGGAAAGGTTCTCCTGGCTGGCTGCTGGGACTCAAGCATGACTTCAGTTCGAGGTAAGGGTGAAGCTGAATGTGCTGGGGCCCCAGGGAAGTGACCCAGAGAACAGTAGCAGCAACAAGTTAGTTAAAGGGATGCAGCAAGTGGCTGGTGTTTCTAGGGTCCCCGGGTTGGGACCCTTTGTAGTGGGTGAGCCCCATACCAGCTGCAGGCGAAGTGGCTAAGTGCCCTGAGAAGGGAGTTTACATAGGCCCAGGGAAGGGGCTGAAGACCCCAAAATGGGGATGAACTGAACAGAAAGATTGACTCAGCTGGAGAGCTGGGGTCAGTCAAGGCTCGCTACAGAGTGAAGAGTTTCCAGGGAGGAAGTCCTGGGGGCACTGCTCCATGCCAGAGCAGGGACTGTTTGAGAATTAGCCCAGGGAGTGCTGCAGAAGACCAGTGAGGGTACTGGGATAGGCCCTGTTGGACTGATTACCCTGGAAGGAGTCTGATTTGTTTCACCCACAAATTGTGTGTGACTTGGCCAGAGGGCTGAGCCACCAAAAACCCACCTGAAAAAGAGAACTCTGCTGGTAGAGAGCATTGTAAAAGCTGAGAGAGAGCAGGTACACAAACACCCGATAGGAGGCGCTCACGTGAGCTGAGTGGACCCCGTCACAGAACATTCAAGATAGAGTGGCCCATTAACACCTCTGCAGTCATAGGACAAAAAAAGGGATTAGTGGGTTACAGATTGTTGTAATAATCCATAAATCCAGTGTCTTTGTTTAGTCCATGATTTTTAGTGCCCAGCAGAGTTATGAATTTTAGCTCCCAGGCTCATCTTTTGAAAGCGTTGTGCAGGTTTCCTTTGAGGATGAGGGCTGATAGATCAGATCTCGAGTGACCATTTTGTGCAGGTGACAGGGTAAGGTTTTGTTTTTTTTGTTGGGGTTTTTTTTGTGTGTGGTCTTTTATTATCTTCCTGTGAGTTCATTTAATAACTTAAATTCATAACTCTGCTAGACACTAAAAATCATGAACCAAACAGAGACACTGGATTTATGGCTTATTACAACAGTCTGCAAGCCATTAACGACCCCTTTTTGTCCTATGACTGCAGAGATGTGAATGGGCCACCCTACCTTGACTGGTCCCTTACAATATGGGCTAACTACTTATGCAAAACAATGTGTTCCACCTTGCAGTTAG
Organism: Platysternon megacephalum; assembly: GCA_003942145.1. Taxonomy (NCBI): domain Eukaryota; kingdom Metazoa; phylum Chordata; order Testudines; family Platysternidae; genus Platysternon; species Platysternon megacephalum. The sequence continues at coordinate 9,052,184 of QXTE01000046.1, forward strand.
CTGTGATGCTCAGCGTACCTTTTCCAGACCTGAAGAAGAGCTCTGTGAGGCTTGAAAGTTTGTGTCTCTCACCAACAGAAAGTTGGCCTAATAAAAGATGATATCTCACCTACCTTGTCTCTCTATTCATAGTTTGTTTATTATTATGACTATTTTAGGATTGGGAATGGTGCACAAAGAAATAATTTATGATGGAGTTTGCCTGGGTTATTGGAATTATTATAGGGAGAAAAAAGCATCTAGTTTATCTGTGGCTCTCCTAGATGAAAATCATTAGCAAAGCCATTGCTGATCTCATCCAGGTAAATCATTCCTTCACTCTTTTCAGTACTTTAGGATAATACTGTAGCTAAAACAAAGAGGAGTCCTTGTGGCATCTTAGAGACTAACAAATTTATTTGGGCAAAAACAAAGAGGAGTCCTTGTGGCATCTTAGAGACTAACAAATTTATTTGGGCATAAGCTTTTGTGGGCTATAACCCACTTCATCGGATGCATGGAGTAAAAAAAAAGTAGGCAGGTATAAATATACAGCACGTGAAAAGATGTGAGTTGCCTTACCAAGTGGGGGTCAGTGCTAATGAGGCCAATTCAATTAGGGTGGATGTGGCCCATTCCCAACAGTTGACAAGAAGGGGTGCTAATATTTTCATACATGCATTTTAATTTGAGATCGAAGCTTCTTGCCTAAATAACAATGTTTCAACCAGTCCCCCAATTTTGTTTAAAAGTAGGTTTATGAGACTATTGTTCTATGCTTTTATCTTTATCATATGTCCTGGTTTTTTGGTCACTTTTCCCTAGATTTCCATCTTCATTGCAACTAGTACGGTATAAGATGTCCCAAGTTGTCATGCATAGTGTAGGCCAGGTGTGTGTGGTTTTTTTTTTTTTTTTTTAAAAGTCCAGTCTCTTGGTGATCCGCATTGTGATCTGTAATGACAGAGAACTTTTAGCCAAAGTTATTCTTTCTCGGTACTTATACCTTGTATTTTTGGGCAGTTACCATGCCAACAATAATTTGCATATTCTACTACTTTATAGTCATGAAGCTGTAAATTGTCAAGTTGGGTCTATCAGTTCATTTGCTAAGAATCAAATAGTTTTTAGGCTCCCTTCAGCTTCTCCTCTGCTTTCTAAATCTGTGCATGGATATTTGTGTATGGTTATGAAGGGGAGAGAGTTTTAAAAGCACCTAAGTGATTTAGGAGCATCAGTTGATAGGTCAGTGTGATTTGTGCTCTTAAATCCCTTATGTGTCATACAAAATCTCCCCCCAGAGCATGCTAGCTCTTTCTAGAAAACTGTTGCTAGTTTAAAAAAAAATGCTGGTTTTAAGGACCAAAACACACAGCTTTTGGGCATACTGAATCTACAGACATGAATTTGTTTCTTATCTTGACTGGCCTGCTGTCTTATCTCTAGAGTTGTATAGATGTTTCCGCAGTCCTCGTGAGTTTACTGTAATTATGAAGTTAAAGAATTCCTTAGATTCCAAGGCCAGAAAGGTACCTCTGTGATCATCATCCTGTCCAGTGGTTTTCAACTTTTTTCATTTGCGCACCCCCCAAAAAATTTTGGCTGGAGGTGCAGACCCTTTTGGAAATCTTAAACATAGTCTGTGGACCCCCAGTGGTCTATGGACCACAGATTGAAAATAACTGATCTAGTCTGACTTCCTGTACAATACAGGCCATAGAACTTGCCCAAAATAATTCTGAGAGCAGATCTTTTAGAAAAACAGCCAATCTTGATTTAAAAATTGCCAGTGGTATAGAATCCACCACAGCCCATGGTAAATTGTTCCAATAATTAAATTGTTTCAATGGTTAATTACCCTCACTTTTAAAAATGTCTGATTTCCAGTCAGGATTTTTCTAGCTTGAACTTCTAGCCATTGGATCATGTTATACCTTTCACTGCTAATACAAAAGCCCATTATCAAATATTTGGTCCCCCATGTAGGTACTTATAAACTAATCAAGTCATGCCACTCTCCTTCCGACCTATCTCCTTATGTTTCCTCATATATAATAATATGCTTTGTTTTGTCTTTTCCATTTCCATACTGTCCCTCCCCCCCCAAAGAAAACCTCTCAATACTCCATTTGTCTTTTCTAAAATATTCCCATCAGCCTCTTTCCCAATTCACTTTTCCACTAACCCACTCACACATCTGCACTCCCATCAGGGCTTCAAAAATTTACCAGATAGCTATTAACCAGAAGAAAACTAAAATGAAGAATCCCGTTTTTCTTCTTTGAGTAGTGGATGCTCCATTGTAGGTGGGTCTCTGTCCATGTGCTGCTGATCAGAGAACGTTGGTAGCAGTGTCTGTCCAGCTCATGCATGTGTAACCCACACACCTCCTGGGTGTGGTGTTCTGTCCCCTCTAGTGGGGGAGAGGAGAGAGATTAATGAGTTTTCTCCACAGCCTTAGATAACAGCCAGTTGGCTTTTACCTCATGCAGTAGAGGCTCATGCACTAAGCTCCAGAGGCCCCAGGTTCGATCCAACCCGCCGACGTCCGGGGTCTGTCAGTGTTACACATGCGTTGCTCCTCGCCTGCCACGAGGCTAGCCAGCATGCACGAGTGATCCCTCCCCAGTTCCTTCTCAACTGCCCCTGCCTAGACATGGAGCCTCTCAGCACTGACAGCCACTGGATCTTTCAGTGCCCTCCATACAGCTGGATCTTTCAGTGTCTGATGCACCAAATGACTTCCTGGCATGCATCATTCTTTACTTCATCAGAGTCAGAAAGTGAGCGAGAGGACCTTGTTTCCCACTGCTCTTCTCACCCACCATACAGAGCCCAGTTCCACTATGGACATCTGGCATACTTCACCTCTGACCCATAGCCTCCCTGATTTTGACAACTGTGCGCCCTTTCCCATCACAATGGCCATCCTGGGACCCTTGGCAGGCCCAAAAGCAACAGGCCCCCATCACCTCTAGTGTGGCCTACAAGCAACTGGGGAAGTACTCTCCTTCAGTTGCTGCCCCAAGGGCCTCAGAACCCCCTGAGTAGGCAAGGGAGGAACCGGAGTTGAGGAAGAAGTCACTCCTCAAGCTCACTTCTTGTCATCGTCACCAGACGAGACGGTGATGCCCCTTCCACCATCTATGGCGGATTATTTTAAATTGTTCCAAGACTTGGCACAGAGGGTGGCAGAGGCACGATAAATACCTCTACAAGAGGTGACTGAATCACACCCAATCTGGTAGACATTCTACATCCTCCACCTCTTCCAGAGTGGCCTTCCCTGTTAATGAGCCAGTGCCCACACATCTAAGGGGCAGAGGCTTCTATTCTTGTTACTTCCTGATACTGAAGAAAAATGGAGGTTGGAGACCCATACTGGACCTCAGGTCACTCAAAAATTCATCAAGGCTCAGAAGATCAAGATGGTCATGTTATCAATGATCATTCCAGCATTAGAAAAAGGAGATTGGTTCTCTGCCCTCATCCTCCAAGATGCATACCTTCCACATTTCGATCATACCGATCCACAGACGTTACCTCAGGTTCATACTAGGCCAAGACCACTATCGATACAGAGTACTCCCTTTTGGCCTTTCATCGGTCCCCAGAGTGTTCTCCATGTCCTCTCTGTTGCCTTCTCCAAGGTTATCCCTATATCAGAAATCTGCAGAACAGCTACCTGGGCATCTGCACACACCTTTGCAGACCACTATGCCATCCTGGGGGATTTGGCTGCAGATGCCAAATTCAGTGCCACAGTACTATCATCCATATCAGACTCCACTCAGAAGTTCCAGCCTCCAGTGATGGGCACTGCTCAGGAATCACTTACAGTGGAGCACCCATACAGACACTCCTTGAAGAAGAAATTACTCATTGTGTACAGTAAAGATGGTTCTTCAAGATGTGTGTCCCTCTGGATGCCCCATGACCCACCCTTCTCCCCTCTACTTTCAAAGTTCTAGTAATTCACTCTGAGGTAGAGAAGGAGCTGAGGAGGGATTGCCCACGTATGCCGGCTAGCCTTGTGGCAGGCAAGGAGCAGCACATGCATGAACTGGACAGACACTGCTACCAAAGTTTTCCGATCAGCAGCGCAGGGATGCAGACGCACCTACAGTGGATCACCCATAGGGACCCGCATCTCGAAGAACCATCGTTACTGTACAAGGTGACTGACTTCTTAAGTGCAGCACCCAGGTGAAAAGCCAAGTTCCCAGTCGCTGGTACTTGAATTCCCAGCAGTGTACTTCCCCAGTACCATGCTCAAGAGCTTAATCTTTTGTAGCCTCTGCATAGTAGATATCTAAATCTAGAGCTCATGCTTTCATGTGAATGAAGTTGAATTGTCTGTTCTGAAACTATACAGTGCTTTTTCTGTTTTAGACTTATTTCGTTTTTATATTTCACTAGTAATTTTCAAAGCCAGCTGGATATCAAACCTACAGTATTGGGTAATTTAAATAATTCTGGGTTGGCTGTGTCTTGCTTCAGCATCATACACCATTGTTCTTCGAATGATCATGTGTGCTCACAGTGCACTGTTGTGGGAGATATTTCCCTCAGTGGTACCAGTCAGGACAGCACATGCACCCTCTGCTCTCTTGTGCTGTTATGCGATGGTATAAAAGGCCGAGATGCCTCCAACCACCTTCAGTTCCTTTTTACTACCTGAGACAGTTGTTGGAGCGTATTATCTTGCTATCACAAGTTTTCCGCACTCTATTTGTATTTAATTGGTACTCATTTTCTTTGAGTCACAGTTTTAGCGTTAAGCAGGTTTAGTAATAAGTGTGTGTGTGGGGGGGTTAAACAGTGGGGTTTTTTTTATATATATACTTCAGTTTCCATTGTTGGGTACTATACTATTGTTGGGGCTTGCCTCAGTCACCAGGTTTAAAGCCCTGCCATTCCTGCAAAACCAAACCATTGAGTAACCCCTGCTCCAGTTGCCTGAAGTGTCTTGGAGAGACTCACATTAGGAATCAGTGCCAAATTTGTAGGGATATTGATCCAAGGACCAAAAAAGACAGGGAAGCCAGAATTAAATTTCTTCTGAAGGAGGCAACCCTTGGAGTCTCCCTTTGGAGAGGGTACTGAGCACATCTGCTTCCATGAGGAGCACTCCCCTGTTTTGGCTGCATCCTGAGGAAGAGGCACCAGTAGATGGCTTTGAAAGACTCAGTATCCGGGACTGGGAGGTTTCTGGCACCAAATTCCACCAAACATGCTGAGAAAGAGGAGTGCACTTGAGGCAGAGGCACTCCCCAAGGCGTCATCTACTCAGACATGGCCATCAATGCTGGCTCTGGTACCAGGGGCTGGTCTTAGTGGAGCCAAAGTGGCACCATCTAGTTCAGCAGTGCTGTCCCTTGTCTCACCTATCCAAAAGCAAAAGATGCAAAGAAGCTTGATCTCTTTGACAGAAAATTTATTCAACAGTTGGGTAGCAGCTCAGACTCAACCAGCAGGCATTTCTGGAATGCTATGATTTTAACCTCTGGGACAATATCTTAAACTTTAAGGACAGATTGCCAGAGGATGCAAGGCAAGAGTTTGTTGCTATGGTTGATAGGGGACTTGATTAATAAAGAATCAAAAAAGGTAATTGGCATTAATCAATAAGTATTTATGGACAATAGATCCTGTCAAATTAATCTGATAACTTTTTTGATTACAAGTTTGGTTGATAAAGGTAATGTTGGTTGATGTGATATGTAGATTTCTCTAAGATATTTGACTTGGTACAACACAACGTTTTGATTAAAAAACTAAAATGATATAAAATTAACGTAGTCCACATTAAATGGATTAAAAACTGGCTAATTTCTAGGTCTCAAAATGTAATTGTAAATGGGGAATCATCATTGAGCCGGTGTGCTTCTTGTAGGGTCCTGCAAGGATAGGTTGTTGACCCTGTGCTATTTAACATTTTTATCAATGACCTGGAAGACAATATAAAATCATCACTGATAAAGTTTGCAGATGACCCAAAAATTGAGGGAGTGGTAAATAATGAAGAAGTCAGTCATGGATACAGAGCAATCTGGATAGGCTGGTAAGCTTGACACAAGCAAACAATGTGGTTTTTAATACGGCTAAATGTATTCATTCAGGAAAAAAGAATGTAGGCCATACTTCCAGAATGGGGAACTCTATCCTGGGAAACAGTGACTCTGAAAAAGATTTGGTGGTCTGTGTGGATAGTCAGTTGAACATGAGCTCCCAATAAGATGCTGTGACCAATAGGGCAAATGCGATCCTTCGATAACCTGTCTACTCCTACTCAAGATTCCCCTGGTTATTTTACCTCTGTATTTGGCACTAATGCAGTGGTGCTGGAACATTTTTTGGGGGTGGGGTGGGGCTGAAAGCCACTGAACAAAACTGTAAACCCTGTATATGATAGCACCCCTTGGCTTGAAATGGTTTCCTGCACACCTATGCACTATTGTGACTGCTTCTGGAATATTGTGTCCAGTTCTGGTGTCCAAAATAAATTGGAGAGTGTTCAGAACAGAACCATGAGAATGATTAAAGGGTTAGAAAACTTGCCTTGTGTTGAGAGAGTCAAGAAGCTCAATCTATTTAGCTCAACAAAGAGAAGGCTAAGGGATGGCTTGATTACAGCCTATAAGTACCTACATGGGGAATAAATATTTGATAATGGGCTCTTTAGTCTAGCAGAAGAAGATATAACATGATCCAATGGCTGGAAGTTGAAGCTAGCCAAATTCAGACTGGAAATAAGGCATAATTTTTGAACAGTGAGAATAATTGACCACTGGAACAATTTACCAAGGGTTGTGGCGGATTCTCCATCATTGGCAATTTTAAAATCAAGATTGGGTGTTTTTCTAAAAGATCTGCTGTAGCAATTATTTTTGGGATGTTCTAGAGCCTGTGTTTTACAGGAGGTGAGAGTAGGTATTCACATTGGGATTGGACTCTGATACCATATAGCATTTGCAAAGATTGTAGTGTTCATTAACAAATTAATATATTGAGTAATGTCTGAAGAAGTTGACTGAAGACAATCCTACACAGCAACCACTAAGTGCTACTTTGCCTGGTCACCAACAGTCACAACTCTTCCTGCAGATAGATGAAGCAAGGGGATTCCAGACAGCACATTGGTCCACACTGACATCAAGTGACTTCAAAACAAAATAAAATTACAAATAGGAAAATCTCATTGTTTTCCCTTCCCTAGCATTTTTTGTTACCATTCTTGTGTTGGAATTGAAACTTGGTACAGTCTATAAAAACACCTGTGTACACAGTTACTTAATGAGTCTTAAATTACAGTTTATGTTGTCTTGCCAGTGCCCTGCACCAAATGTTTTAAGGAAGCTGGAACAGAATTTTCTTGGACTGTGGCTTTTTTTCCTAAAATGTCTTTGCATGTTGTACTTGAGGATGTTGTAAACCTCATTGTAGTACTGGAATTACTCATGAATTTGATTCCTACCAGGTTTTTATCCTGAGTATGGAAATGGCTACAGGGAAACTACAGAAACAAATATCTTAAATCTCAAATGAATTAATTGTTTTTCTTTTCTACAACTAAAATCTGTCTCCCCCCTAAATAATTTTGAATTCAGTTTAAGTGCTTAAAGTGCTTACTAGAACAGAGCTTTTTCTTATAAAGTAAAATATAAAAAGTCCTGGGCTTGATATTCTATTCTTTTAGTATTCTATTATTGCAAGGATTATAAGCTTGTTACGTTTGGACTTGTAAAAAATTACAATGGCACTTAAAACTTCCTACAGGATTGTAAAAAAAACAAGTGTGATGATGTTGGCTTGTGGTGGTTGATTTTTGTTTGTTTGTTTACATTTCAATACTTATTTTGTAAATGGGGGGAAAAACAATTAAATGGGAGTTTCATTTTTCAACTTTTATGTCACTTTGAAGTATTTACACGAATATGGTATATTTGGAAGGTTTTTTAAATATTAGAAACACAATTTTAGTTTCTGAAAGAGCAGTTATAACCATTTAAAAATATTACTTTGGAAGTAATGAGTTATGCCTTTTAGGAGACCATAAAAATTATAAAACTGTCTAGAAGCCTATAGAGGAAAAGAGTGGGTGAAGCCAGTGATTGGAGAGGGGGTTTGTCTATTAGGCAGATTCCAGTGTTCAGTGCTGAAGAGGTGAGCGAGTGAAGTTGTGTATTATTCAAGAATTGGATTGCTGGAATCTAGATACTACTTGAAAGTGTGTAAGGGCATCCAGTAATATGGTTCTGTATAAAACTTAACAATTCATCTTATGTTTGTCTTCACGGGGTTTAATTCACTAGGGGTATGTCTGCACTACGAAATTAGGTCGATTTAATATAAGTCGATTTTTTAGAAATCGATTTGATAGTCCATTGTGTGTGTCCCCACTTAAGACCATTAAGTCGGCGGAGTGCGTCCACAGTACCGAGGCTAGCATCAACTTTCAGAGCGTTGCACTTTGGGATGCTATCCCACAGTTCCCGCAGTCTCCGCCGCCCATTGGGTTGAGCTCCCAATGCCTGATGGGGCAAAAACATAAAAACATTGTCGCGGGTGGTTCTGGGTACATGTCGTCACCCCTCCCCCCCCCCGTGAAAGCAACGGCAAAAAATCGTTTCTTGCTTTTTTTTTTTTTTCCTGGGTTACCTGTGCAGACGACATACCACGGCAAGCATGGAGCCCGCTCAGCTCACTGTCATTGTACGTCTCCTGGGTGCTGCTGGCAGACACGATACTGCAGTGCAAGTTAGCAAAGACGGTTAGCAGCCGTATTGTACCGTCTGCTGCTGTCTCCTGGTTCCTCCTGGCCGGCCTCGGTGAGGTCAGTCGGGGGCACCTGGACATAAATGGGAGTGACTCCAGGTCATTCCTTTCTTTAAGTTTCGTCTAATGGAGATTCAGTCCTGCCTGGAATATCAGGCAAGCCTACCAAAGAACCAGAGAGGCAAACGGCCGCTCCGGGTCAGAGCCCCAGACATCCCGCTTCTATGATGAGCTGCATGCCATTCTAGGGGGTGCCCCGACAACTACCCCACCCCTGCGCTTCCCTCCTCACCCACCCCTCCCGGGCTACCTTGGCAGTTATCCCCCCATTTGTGTGATTGAATTAATAAAAAATGCATGAATTTGAAACAATGACTTTATTGCCTCTGCAAGCGGAGATCAAAGGGGGGAGGGGAGGGCGGTTGGCTTACAGGGAAGTAGAGTGAACCAAGGGGGCGGGTTTTCATCAAGGAGAAACAAACAGAACTTTTACACCGTAGCCTGGCCAGTCATGAACCTGGTTTTCAAAGCTTCTCTGATGCGCAGCGCGCCCTGCTGTGCTGTTCTAACCGCCCTGGTGTCTGGCTGCGCTTAATCATTTCGTCTTTTAGAACGGAGGTCCGATAGCACGATTCGTCTCCCCATACCGCGATCAGATCCAGTACCTCCCGTTCGGTCCATGCTGGAGCTCTTTTGCGATTCTGGGTCTCCATGGTCACCTGTGCTGATGAGCTCTGCATGGTCACCTGTGCTGATCAGCTCGCCACGATGGCCAAACCGGAAATGAAATTCAAAAGTTCGTGGGGCTTTTCCGGTCTACCTGGCCAGTGCATCTGAGTTGAGAGTGCTGTCCAGAGCGATCACAATGGAGCACTCTGGGATAGCTCCTGGAGGCCAATACCCTCAAATTGCGTCCACACTACCCGAAATTCGACCCAGCAGGGTCGATTTCAGCGCTAATCCCCTCGTCAGGGAGGGGTACAGAAATCGATTTTAAGAGCCCTTTAAGTCGACAAAAATGGCTTCGTCATGTGGACGGGTGCAGGGTTAAATTGATCTAACGCTGCTAAATTCAACCTAAACTCGTAGTGTAGTCCAGGGCTAGGTGACTGTTTCTCATTCTAACTAGTAAATGTGAAAACTGCTTATTGATACTGCAAACTTGTGAATAGTGTTTACTGATTGCCAAGCACTAGGGTATGAATTCATGTAACTCAACATGCCAAAAGTTGAAGTGGTAGGAAACAAGTGACTGAATGTACTGAAGTAATGAAAATAGATAATTCATCTAAAGAGAATGTAAACCTTGTCAGGAGTTAAGTAACAAGATTGAAAAGAGACTTGCTCATCTCAGTAAGTGCAGAAAATTGGTTTCTTTTCATTCTTCAAGATTAAATATGCCATTGAATGAAAGTTTGTCTATTAAACTGGAAGAACAGAACATTGGTGAGTTTGATCGTGCAAATGAGACATTTTCAAAATGTAGCCATGATGATAATTTAAGTCCCTTTTTGATGCCTTCCTGTTTCTCTTCAACATTTACTTTATTCCTGAGCGGTCTCTTTTCTTTTCCAACACCCAGAAATAGCAAATATCAATCAGCAATTTTGCCATTTAAAAAAAACCTGAAAGGCAAAAACTTCAACTTGAAAAGACAGTTGTAACCTCTTTTATACTAACATTATGTAAAAGGTTGCACAGAATGAGCAATTTAAAGAAATTACTGAAGCACTTTGTCCTGGATATACCCCTACAGATGGATTTAAACTCACAGGTCGACTGCTAGGCGTTGCAAATGAAGAAATGGAAGAAAATTAAAGGAAGAACCAAAAAATTGAAATTAAAGCAAGATTGTTGGTGACATTTGAGGAATGCTTTTCAAAAGTCTGCAAGCATCCCTATGGGGGAAAAGGTGCCCCTACTTAACGCTAGTGATTCTACACTGAAAGAAAAGTGCAGAATATTATATCCAAATTACTGAAGGTGCCATATAAGAATCCAGAGAACAGTATGACACATATTCTCAGGTTAAGTCATCCTAAACTTCTGAAGTATGGATGCTGAGTATGCTATTAAAACCTCACTGAAAAAGAAGTTATATGAAACAGAATCCTAAAACCTATTGTGGAAGTTCAAAAATGCCTCTGCAACTGCCATCAGCTTCGTGGTTGGTTGGCTGACTGAAAAAGAAGGATTGATACCCCAATTGCACTTGGAGAAGCTTGCAAGATATATTCTTTCTCTCTCTCTCTCTCATTAATATATGTAGATACAAGAAGTTTATTGATATTTTTGCTGTTCACAAGGAGGACTTTGATCAAAAACATAAGAAGTATTAAATTTACCCAAAACCTCCTCAAATGGCTTTTTTTATCTTGACCGATTACAAATTGGTAATGCCACTGTCGAAGTGGCAATGTAAATCTGTGTTCTAATTAACAACAAAGAATTGGAACCATACAAGCACAAATTGAAACTATGGGACCTTCCCATTACTTAGCCAACTTAACTAATTTGAAATACAAAGGCCATAACTTGAGCCCAGAACAGGAAAAAGAGGCTGAGATATGGCTTGATGAAACATAATCTTGAGTTCCTTTTCTCTTCTAGCATTTAAAATTAAAGATCCTGATTTCCACCCCAAATCCCTTTTCATTGAAGGGTTGTGTTATAGTTAGTTGCATCAAAATTATAGAAGCATACTACCCAGAGCACAGGCTATATGTATATTTTTTTTCAATTTTTAGAAGACCTCTCCAGCTTGCTCAGTGTTGATCCGGGATATCAGTTTTTGTGTTTATTTCCCCATTTGCGGGGAAAAAATCTTTTCAGGCTGAGGAATATCACAACCTTGACCTTATATCCCCCCCACCCCCTTTTTTTTTTTCAATAATTTGCTCTTCCTCCTCGTCTTCTTGTCTTAGTCCCATCTGTATGGGGCAGCTCTTTGCGTTCTTCTGCATTCCAGTCTTGAAGCAGTTCCTCAAACTTCAGTTAATCACATTATTTAGTATGACCTCCATCTATCCATCTAGTTTTGGTTCTTCCAACCCTTCTCTTACCCTCCCCTTCATTTAGCACTCTGTTTCCTATACTTTCTTCCAGTCTTCTTTTCTCATGTCCAAACCATCTAAGCTGATACCCTCAGCCTTTTCAGGAACTAGCTTTGTAGCATTACTATTCAAAACCAGATTCAGAGAGAGTTAAATTCTGACCTCTGCTGCTTTAATACACTCTGCCTCTGCTAACACTACATGGGTTGCACACATATATTCAAGAGCCACAGTGTCCACAGGGATCTAGAACCATAATGCCTTTTCTGCCTTAAAACACACCCATTTTCTGGATTAAATAATATTTAGTTCTACATAGCTGTGGTACAACTGCATTTCAGAAATGGCTTGCATATTACATCTGTTTTCTAACAGAACTTTATCATTCCTCATATTGAAAGCCTGTTTGTTTTACCTTTCATTCCTACTGATGGAGGTTGCCTTAAATTCTCATTTTTTCTCAAATAGACACAAAGAGAATTAACTGTTTTCAAAAACAGGTCTCTCCTGTCAGATTACCCGTACCATCATATATAGTCACTGCCTGCATCACTAACCTTTCTTTTTTATTTTAGTTATAACATCCTGTCTTATTTAGAATAATCTTTGCTAAAGTCTTTGTTTCAGTCTCTGGCTTTGATTTTTTTTTTTTGTATGGACTGATTCTGCAGCCCTTTCTTGGGTAAAAATCTCATTTGAAGTATTTGGGTGTTACACAAGAACCTCTTGATGCCTACTGGCAAGGAGGTGCAGAGGGGTTCAGGAATCTCCTGATTCTGTTATGTGTCTACCATTTCACCAAAGAATGTCATGTGAGGCCTCAATCATTAGTATCAGCCATCAGTATCATTGTGAAATGTATGTACAGACACTATGTAAAGAGTTATGTATGTATACTGAAAATATGTTTTTAAAGTCTCAGTATGGGGGCTGGTGACCAGCCCCAGTGAAAAACCGGTTTTCTGTAAGACCAGAGATGTTTAGACATCTGTTTACATGTAAATTAAGTATTCTCATTCACAGTGGGCCTCCTATCACCAGTCTGAAATGAATGTAAATGAAGGACTGTAAGAAAGAACTTCAGTAAGGGTACGTCTACACTACCCGCCGAAATCGGCGGGTAGCCATCGAACTATCGGGGATCGAATTATCGCGTCTTGTCTGGACGCGATAAATCGATCCCCGAACGCGCTAGTTCGAACTCTGGTACTCCTGCAGAGCGAGCGGAGTACCGGAGTTCGAAGTAGGAGCCGCGAACGTCGATGGCGCGCCGCGCGGACGCGAGGTAAGCGCGCCAAATTCGAACTAAGATACTTCGACTTCAGCTACGCTATTCGCGTAGCTGAAGTCGCGTATCTTAGTTCGATCCCTGCCCCTAGTGTGGACCAGGCCTAAGAAACCAACAGAAAGAGAAACAGGGGAAGAGAGCCTTATCTTGAGGTGCACTTAAGAGGTTTGTTTTACTATATTTGGGGGATAGAGAAGACACCCTGGCATCCTTCACTGAGGAAGTAAAAGGGGAGCAATTTTTGCTTAATTGAAAAAGGGATTTCACCCATGGCTTGGTTGAAAATGCTGTAAAGAGCTAAGCTAAGCAAATAATTGAGAGAGCTCCTCTCAACGAGAGTAACTTGTTAAAGTTCAGTCTCTAGAAAGCTTGTTATGATTTTATTTTTTATGTAACCATTTGTTTTTAATATTGTTACTATAAGTTGAATCTCTGTTCTTTGATAAACTTATTTTTGTTTTCACTATAAATAGATCTCAGTGCTGTGGTGTTGAGCAAAGTGATGGAGTTTAATCTTACAAGCTGGTGTTTATTGTTCCCTTGGGAATTGCAGGCCTGGTAATTTTGTGAGTGTTCAGTTGATAAGGGGCTGGACACTACAGGGAATGCTTGGTGTGTGCCTTTCACTACCTGTACAGAGAGAGTGAGGCCTGTGGGCACCTGGAAAATAGTACTTGTGCTGCCAGAGGCTGGTGGCTTCAGGGAGCTGATCCACAGCAGGCACAGACAAGACTGCTGCACACTAATGGCAGGGAGTAGTGAGGTGTCTCACAACCTTGGGTACCTCTGTGGAGCATGACATTGGGAATTCCTCATAAGTAGTAGCAGCAAAATTGGCCTCTTTGGTTTTTATACTGCCCATATTCTTTAATCTGTCCTGTTCTTCTTTCTATTAAATGTTTTTAACCTTTTACTGTTGAATACTTTAAAAAAAAATTTTTTGTATACAATTCCTAGTTTGACTGGGTCAGCACCTTTTTATTTTTGAAGTATATTTTACTTTGGTATGCGTAAATTTATTTCCATGTTTGCTTTCAATCCTTTCTTTACTCTTCAACTACTGAGTCCACAATTTTCTTTCTTTCAAAAGTAACTTTTTTTGAATTAGTGCTTATTTTGCATCAGAATGAGGAAATTTAAATGTTTGTCTCCCACCCTAACTGCCCATTGGTGATGAGTTGTTAGTTTCTAAACTAATTACCAATGAGTTATTAGTTTCTAAACTCTGTCCCCTTCTCTTTTTGAATTGTTCTTTTAAATTGACTGGCAGCTTCACAATACATTTATTGGTGTGAAACTCCTGAGTACAAGTACTTTCCCACTGACTCTGCTTGCTGAGTTAAAATCTTTTCATTCCGCTGCATGTGGCACCACCTGGAGACCACTTGTGATCACTTTTAAGTGTCTTCTTAGATACTGGAGTTTATAGGCATCAGTTGCTGGAAAAAGGTAATTTGCAGTCATGGATAGAGAGTCTGCTAGTCTGTTTACTCTGTTCCCTTTTAAAATATTTGCTTCTGTCAGCATGCAAATTTCTTGACACCATAAATGACTGCTTCTTGGAGCAGCTAGTCCTAGAACCCACAAGAGGAAAGGCAATTCTTGAGTTAATCCTAAATGGAGCATAAGATTAGATCCAAGAGGTAAATATAGCTGAACTACTTGATAATAGCAGCCATAATATAATTAAATTTAACATCCCTGTGAGGGTGGACTGTGAACACCAAAGAAGCCCACCACAGCATTTAACTTCAGAAAGGGGAACTACACAAAAATGAGGAAGCTACTTAAACAGAAATTAAAAGGTACAGTCCCAAAAGTGAAATGCCTGCATGCTGCATGGAAACTTTTAAAAAACACCATAATAGAGGCTCAAATTAAATGTATCCCCCCAAATGTAAAAACATAGTAAGAGGACCAAAAAAGTGCCACCATGGCTAAACAACAAAGTAAAAGAAGTGGTTAGAGACAAAAAAGCGTACTTTAAAAATTGAAAGTTAAATCCTACTAAGGAAAATAGAAAGGAGCATAAACTCTGGCAAGTCAAGTGTAAAAGTATAATTAGGCAGGCCAAAAAAAAAGAAAAAAGTGAAGAGCAACTAGCCAAAGAGTCAGAAAGTAACAGCAAATTTTTTTAAGGACATTAGAAGCAGAAAGCCTGCCAAACTATCAGTGGGGCCACTGGACAATCGAGGTACTAAAGGAACAATGAAGGAAGATAAGGCCATTGTGGAGAAACTAAATGGATTCTTTGTATCGGTCTTCATGGCTGAGAATGTGATGGAGATTCCCACTCCTGAGCCAGTCTTTTTTAGGTGACAAATCTGAGGAACTGTCCCAGATTGAGGTGTCATTAGAGGAGGTTTTGGAACAAATTGATAAATTAAACCGTAATAAGTCATCTTAACCAGATGTTATTCACCCAAGAGCTCTGAAGGAGCTCAACTATGAAATTGCAGAACTACTAACTGTGGTATGTGGTACTACTAACTGTGGGGAACAAAAACGGCAGACAATTCAATATTTATAAATGCAAAGTAATGCACATTGGAAAACCTAATCTTAACTATACAAAACGATGGGGTCTAAATTAGCTGTTACCACTCAAGAAAGAGATCTTGCAGTCATTGTGGATAATTCTCTGAAAACATTTGCTCCATGTGCAGCGCAGTCAAAAAAAGCTAACTGTGTTGAGAACCATTAGGAAAGGGATAGATAATAAGACAGAAAATACTATAATGTCTCTATATAAATCCATGGTATGCCCGCATCTTGAATACTGCATGCAATTCAAGGTACAGAGAAGGAGAACAAAAATTATTAGGGGTATGGAACAGAGGATGTTGTGAAGGCCAAGACTATAACAGGGTTCAAAAAAGAACTAGATAAGTTCATGGAGGATAGGTCCATCAATGGCTGTTAGCCAGGATGGCCAGGGATGCAACACTATGCTCTTTTCCAGAAGCTTGGAGTGGACAACGGGATGGATCACTCGATGATTGTTTGTTCCCTCTGAAGCATCTGGCATTGACCACTGTCAGAAAACAGCATATGGGGCTAGATGGACCATTGGTCTGACCCAATATGGCCGTTCTTATATAAAAGAGCTAACCAATGTAAAATAAGGGTTTAATATGTAGTGTAAAATGTATGTCATGACTGCTGGCAAGTTGATATAAGTAATTTAAGTTTTACTAACATGAAACTGTTTTTGACTTTTTAAGAAGGTTTAAAATATTGTTTGTAGGTTTGATAAGATAAATGTGGAATCAAACAGAAATATGTAGGAAAAAATAGTAAATTTAAATATAAATGGAAAAAATATATTAGTACTGCCTACGGGAAATATTTTTTCATAGTTGTCATTTAGACAGTTTTTTCCTATTTCTTTTTGTGTATGTGTATTTTTTGTTTGTTTGTTTGACAGACGTCAGTTTCAGAATGTAAACATAAGCAGTCTGATTACTAGTTGGCAATTCTACTGCTTGCTCCGCAAGGATTAAAAGCACAGCTCCTTCATTAGGGCTTGTCTACACAGTCAGTTAGTGTGCAGCAAGCAAGGTTGTAAATCTATAGTACTCTAGCCTGCTGTGCACTAAGTGGCCGTGTGGACTCTGCTATCGCACATTAAAAGTTCCCTCGTGTGCCGTAGTAGGGTCCACATTGTGACTTAGTATGTGGTAGGCTAGAGTGATGTACATTCACACCCTGGCTTGCTGCACACTAAGTTTCTGGTGGACAAGCCCTTAGTAGTAGCATTATTGATAGTGTACTATAAGTGTACACATTTCTTTACAAAATACATAAGGGCTTTTGAACAATGAGGCATTAATCTTTCCATTATGACAGCATAAATGATCAATCTCTTTGATCAGTGATAATCAGCAGTCCTGTATCCCAAGGCACATCTCTAAAGGGGTAATGTACCCTAGAAGTTAGTCTGCAGCTCACTTGTTCTCCAGGTTTTACCTCCGCATAGCTTGACTTTTCTTCAAAAGAAGCTTTCAAAATAGCTAACACCTCAACTGATGGGAGGACCTATAGTAAGGACTTCCAGGAAGATTCTAGGACTGGATGTATGTGACAGAAGATCATAGACCCACTGCACTTATTTATTTTTGGGAAATTAGGTCTCTCACTCAATTTTGGTCTAACCTGAGACCATCTGTCCTCCCTACACTTCTGAAGGATGCTTTCTTCTCTTGCTTAAAGAAGACCAATCTGAGTTTAGAGCCTGTTTTACATAGTGGTCATTTTGGTGTGACGAGTGGCAGTAGTGGAATACAGAGGTGGTAGACATTTTGCAATCCCAATATCCACACCATGACAAGTAATATTTAAGTGAACCTTACTATTCAGACAGGGTAAAGGGTTGAAAAAGAAGGATCTGAGATTGAAAACTTTTTGGGGTAAAATTTGTAACTGTTTAAATGTCTAGAAAATATTTAACATGTTCTCAGGGCCATGAAATATTAAATTTTAATATAATTTAATTGAAACATTATTTTGAGGAGACAGGACTACTTTAAAAGGGGATGAGCCTGACTATAAGAATGTTAATCATGGACTTATGGTGGTCTTCAAGCAGCTTGCCTTAATTATGGATTTAGTATGAAACAAGACTATCACATTCTTCAATGTAATTCCATTGCTTGTGGGTTCTACTTCGTAAACTGGTATTTCTTTGCCACTTCCTTTTGGTGTCTTCAGGACGTAGTCAGTCTAACTTTACATACCCATTTATGAAAATCTTGTTGTAAGTATCTTTAAAATATTTTAGTTTTTCAACCAACTCTTTAAATCTGAAACCCCACAATTTTTTTGCTTGAAACCTAAAAACAGGTTTTAAGTGATCTGTGGAACATCTAGGAAAAATCAAATTGGAATCAACTATCCATTTTTGCCACATTTTAATCCATTGTTATTTGAGAGACAAGTTATGGGTCCTTGAAATAGGAATTTATAAAGGAAATATCAACTTAAACTTTCACCATTAGCAACACTTTTGCAAAGTTTTAACAGCCTTTTCTGGATTCTAGTGTAAAATAACTTTTTCCCTTTTCTTCCCACAATGAGTCTGATTTTTTTCATAGTGTGGCTCTGATTTTGCTGCTTTAGTGAACAGTGCCTGCAGTTCATTCATGCTTTTTCCTGACAATTCATTGCCTGCAAAAATGGAAATCCAGTTTTGAAAATCAAGCCCTATATATCTGTATTCAGCAGTTTTATACAGACCGGAAAAGATTAAAAACAGGACCACAACTAGGAAGGGGGCTCAGCAGAACAAGCAACAGGACTCCGATGAGCCAAACTCAAATAGGCCAAATCAAGACTAAGAAGTTCTAAAAATGCAGGGTCACACTTGAAACCTTTGATGTAAAAGCTCAACAGGATAGTTTGTGTTTGCCTCCAGTGAGAGTTGTACCTATTGGGTCTCCGGGAAGTGGGCGGGCTCCACTGCTAAAGGCTCCCCCCCCCCAGCCTAAGGGGAGGACCCACAGGACCGGGAACCCAAATGATTCCGGGGGACAACTAATAAAAAAATAAATAAAAAAAAAAACAGGAACAGGAGTGAGGTCAAAGGGTCAAAAGAAGGGAACCTGATGGGGACACCGAGCAGAGAACCCCGGACAGCGCCCACTGCTCCTCAAAGGCGTCAAGGGAGCCAGTGAACGCCGCCCAGAGGAACTCTGCCCGGATACGTGAGCGGACAGAGGATCGGAAACAGGCCCCACAGTCACAGGAGTCTCCATTGGCCAACCTCCTCTCCCTGGTGGCATAGATGGCCATTTTAGCGAGGGCCAGGAGGAAGTTGACCAGTGAGAGGTGTAGTGTGGCAGAAATACTATACTCCAGTTTCTAAATCCAAACAAGCTCTGGCCAGGGCCGGCTACAGTGTTTTTGCCATCCCAAGCGGCGGGGAAAAAAAAAGAAGCCACGATCGCGACTGGTGGCAGCTCCACCACGCTGCTTTCTTCTTCGGCGGCAATTCGGTGGCAGGTCCTTCACTCTGAGAGGGACCGAGGGACCCGCCGCCGAAGAGCCCGACGTGCCACCCCTTCCCCTTTGCCACCCCAAGCACCTGTTTGCTGAGCTGGTGCCTGGAGTCAGCCCTGGCTCTGGCATTTGACACTAAAGCTCATCATACCTTTGAAATTGCTGAGGCTCTAATGTGAAAAAGACCCCAAATGAGGAATTCGAATATTGCTGAAATCCTTAATTATATGGGATTAATATCTTGAGCAAGCTCTGACCAAATTTAAAAGTTATTTGGTATTTCTGACGTGTATATGTGAAAATAATATAGAAGTCTAAAATAAATAAGAGGATCAGGTTTAAATGGAGCAGAGGTAAATTTGGGTATAAAGTGTTGGTTAGCTAAGATGTTGTTTCTTACACACACACACACCATAAATAATCAGAACTCAGGTAAGACGAGACTTTTTGGGGTGATCTTTATTTAAAGGTAAAAAAAATCACAACTGTTTTTGGAGAATAAAATCGCTTGTTTTAATTTAGAGTGACTCTGGTTCCATCCTTCATGCTTAGTATCCATCTGAACATGTCTTCTGCTACAGGTGACATAAAATGCAGAGAAAAATTCTCAGGCCCAACTTGACCTCTTCTGGTGTGTGCAGTGCCATTTTTGGTTACCAAGAAACATTGTGATAAAGAAAAATTATTATAATCAGTCAAATGAATTATTTAGGCTCTAGAACATTACTTTGTGTGTCGATTTTCACGAAAGCTCTGAGGACAGAAAATCTCCATTTTCTACATCCACTAATATATTAACTCTGAAAATGTTATTGTTCATGCTGAGAGGTTAAAAGAAATCTTTGTCTTAATAGTCACAGAGGCCGAATAGAGAGGCTGAAGTTCATGTCCAAGAGACTGATAAATTATCCAAGAAAGCTTTTGATATTGTAACACACAGAAAGATTGATATAGCAATTCAGTCAAAAGATTGATATAGCAATTCAGATGGAAGAGCTTCAGGAATGGAATGTAAACTAAAAGAGGATTATATCTTGGGGAGAAAGCACACTAGAAGAGTATCAGTTGAGGGATAAAATAGGAAAAGGTGCTGCAAGGATCAGTATTGGTCACATCTCTTAGCTGTTGGCTTTTCAAAACCCTTTATATTCATTTGAGGACTATTTTACAGTGTGTGCTGGGTATGGAACCTGTCATCTTGTGCTCTGATCCTGTCAGACGTCCAAAGAACATGCAGGTGTTGCAGGAAGTAGGTAGCAATTTTGCTCTGAGTCAGTACTTGTTCCCAAGTATGGGCACTGGGCTGCGTTTGAAGTGATGTCTTTTGGATTCTACTTGAAAATAGGGTCCTGACTAGGACTGTGAGAATTAAGTTTTGTGTCCACTGGCCAAAGTAGGGGGGAAATAATTGAAGTTCAGGCTGAGGCATGTTTTTGTTTTGTTTGTCTAGGTGAAACAACTGAAAAAATCATTGTGGGTCAAAAAAAATGTCATTTGACCTGAAATTAAATGTTTGATTTTGATATGGGGCATTTTAACTATTTTGCTATTAAAAGGTAATTTGGAAACACTAGAGGTGGTGCTGGTATCATTGTCCCCATTGTTACCCTACAGCCCCATGGTTTGAGTGTTCAGCCAGGATGTGGGAGACCTAGGTTCAAGTCCCCATGCTGCCTGATTTGGAGTAGGGATCTAAGTGTGGATTTCCCCCATTGCAGGAGAGTGCCCTAACCACTGGACTATAGAGTGTGCTGGGGTGGATCTCTCTCAATTTCTCCTGATGAAGGTGTTTCACTTTGTGTAAATATTCCTTGGAGCAGGGAATGGAATCTGGGTGCGCCCCCCTCCCCCGCAAGTAAATGACCTGACTATGCAAATGAATATTTAACTATTTCCATACTGTTGTACAGTGTGCTGTGCTGCTCAATTCACCCCATAAGTGATTGCATTTCAGTTGTTGTTCAGTTGATCTCTCCAATCTTACTAAACTCATATGGTTGTAAAGGCTTAATTCATATTTGTAAAGCATTTTGAGATCCCTGATGAAAGACACTGTAGAAAAAAAATATAATAGTCATAGCAATCAGTGTTTTATGCCTTGTGTTCCCTTTCATTTTGTTCTAGGATGTAGTGCTGAAATTGGGGGCACTCATAAGGTGAGGGTAGTTCTGAAAAGGGGAATCGATTGGTATTTGGGAAAGTAGGACAGACCACTGCAGAACTGGGTCAGGCAAGCTCTTAGCTGTTCTATCATTCAGCTTTTGTTACATAGTTTTATTGTTCAAGTGAAATAATATAACTGCTTCTCCTGAATATTTTTTTAAACTTAGAAATGTGGATACTCAGATCCTGCTCGGGGGGGAATATGATGAGGCTCAGCTTCTCAAACCAAAATACATTGGGCCCCCAAGGCACACCCTAACCCTGAGCCAGGGCCACCAGTCTTCTGCTAGTCAGGTACTCCCCACTACTTGGATCCTAAAACCCATGTCTACCAGTGGTTGGACTCTTACTCCCCAATTAATTTCCCCTTTCCTCCCCCCATTCTCTCTCAATAACTTAATGCTGCCCATTCCATCAATAACTAATGCTAGGCTGTCCCTATCCCCTTAAAAAAATCAATGTACGCAAGGCTACCAGAGTCCAATAAATCAATTAATTCTGCACCACACCTATCAAATAATACTGAACATCGCCTCCCTGATAAATCAATTTATACTGGCCACACAAATGGAGCCCTCTGCTGGGGCGGAAGAAAGGGGCAGACCGAGGATTGCCTCCTCCAGGACCAGATCCCAGCCTGCCCAAAACGAGGGAAGAGTGGGCTCTAGTTTAGGGAGGCTCTGGCCAGCCTGAAGACCACAAGTGTTGGTCTGCCTGCCCCTGCCAACACTACCTCACCAGGCAGAGATGTCTGAGTTGGGCCCCTTTTGCCACCCTGGCAGAGAGGACTCTGCATGTGGGCCCCTCCTGCCACCCCAGTAGAGGGCCCTGTGTGTGAATGTCCATACTGCCACTCCTCAACAGACCATTCTGCTGAGAGGCAGCATCCCCCAGAATCCTTTTCTGCGATGTCAGAAGTCCTTTCCCATACAGAGCCTTCTGCTGGGATAGTTGGTCTCGCCTGGGTCCCTGCTCCAAATAGCAGTAACATTCATAGCCTCCCCTACTTCAGATGGTGGAGAGGGTGGGAGGACAGCCCTCTGCTAGGGCATCCTGCTTCAAACAATGCCAGGCTGCCCCTTGTACTGAAAATCATCTTGTGTGCCACCTTTGGCACGCGTGCCATAGGTTGCCTACCCCTGGTGTACAGGTTATTTTTGGTTCACATTTGAAAGGTATTTTTCTCAACCATAGAGCTCAAAACCTTTTTTGTTTTGTTGTTTTTTAAATTAAAAGCTTAGATTCAGCAAAACATAAAGAAGCACTTACCTATGGCAGATTTCTACTTGTACTGGGCAAGTGGATTTTTCAAGGCCTGCTTATACTACTTAGTGATATGAAATTTCACTTGTCTTGGCTGATTTAGTGTTATATCTATATCTATATCTATATCTATCTATCTGTCTATCTAATCTATTTTTTCAGGACAAAATTCTACTTCTGTTTTGTTTGAGTTTTACGTCTAGTTAATATGAGACGATTAGACATTGTCTTACAGTTGTTTGTTTTATCATTTACCAATATAAGGCTGTTGAATTAAATACCTTATTGTATCAGCCCACACATATTAGTACAAAGGAAGTAACTCTCTTGTCTGGATTTGTGCAGGAGGATTTGGAAGAAACAGCTAAATGGGTAAGAGAGAGCCCTTCTTTGTATTTTTTATTTTAATAATAAAATTAGGGCTGTCAAACCAAAACAATTAATTGTGCGATTAATCGTGCTGCTAATAAGAGAGTGCCATTTATTTAAATATTTTGGATGTTTTCTACATTTTCAAATATGTTGGTTTCAGTTACAACACAGAATACAAAGTATACAATGCTCACTTTATATTATTTTTGATTACACATATTAGCACTGTAAAAAACAAAATAAATAGTATTTTTCAATTAATACAAGTACTGTAGTGCAATCTCTTTATCATGAAAGTGCACCTTACAAATATAGGGTTTGTTTTGTTTTGTTACAAAGCTGCAAACAAAAACAAAACAATGTTAAACTTTAGAGCCTACAGGTCCATCCAGTCCTACTTCTTGTTCAGCCAATCGCTCAGACAAACAAGTTAGTTCACATTTATGGGGGATAATGCTGCTAGCTTCTTATTTATAATGTCACCTGAAAGTGACACACATTATAAATGTGAACAAGTCATGATCACTTGCACCTAAGCTACCACTAATTTCTGTGATCAGTTAAAGACAAGGTCTAATACAGAATTCCCATTTATTGGATTCAACACATTTTGAGATAGGAAATTGTCATGTGTAATATTTAGAAATTCCAAGGATTTTGACTACTGGCAGCATGAGACCTCCAGAATGTGTCACTCTGACTGAAGTCTGACATGATCACGCAGCTTTTTTCCCCCTACAGATTATAGATAGGTGCTTAAGGCACCAGTCATTCTATTCCCTAGTGTGACTTGGTGATCTGTGGCAGACACCTACAAATACCCCACCTTGTGCTTTATTTGTTAGGAGATTGATCTATAAGCATTCAAGGTCATTTTCTTCTGAGTTATCAATGACTCTGAAACAGTTAATGCCTTTTTTGGCATAGAATACTACTCTTCCTCTCCTTTTGCTCACTCAGTCCTTCCAGCCCACCTCTGGCCAAGGCTGCTGCTGCTTCTGTTTTCTGACTGGTCGGCAGGGAGAGCAGGGAAATACTGCAGGAGTTGAGACTAGGATCCGCCAGTTTGAGCACAAGCAGGTGTGTGAGGTGGCTCTACCACCAACAGCGGGATAGAGGAGAGACCATGAACAATGAATTTCTTCCCCCTTCATACCCCCCACCTGATTCCCTTCACCATGGTAGGGACCCATCACACACTTGCTCATGCTCCAGGTGGCAGATCTTGGTCTTAGCTCCTGCAGTCTCTCCTCTGGGCCTGCCAGGGGCTGCTGTGGGGTTGGGAGGGCTGGGCTGGGGCTCCTAATTGCCACATGTTGTCAGTGCTACCCCCTCTGCACTCGCCAGACAAGAGGCAACAGAGTTAGCTGGGTCCTGATCCCTGCCCCAGGCTGATCTAGACAGCTGGCGCCATGTGGTGAGACACACTTCCTGCCTGCCACGGAGCAGTTGAATTAGCCCAATACCATGATTTAGCATCTGGATTAGCGCAATTCTGCCTCCCTGTTGTTGGAAGAAAATCACAGTATCAGGCTAATTTCACGATTTTCATGTAGTGTGAGAAACTGATTTACACAGGGTCTTTGTTTATTAGGAATGAGACAATCGGCATCTGCTTGGAAAACTGAGAGAGAATCAAGAATTTTGTGAATGGTGAGGGGTCAAAATTTGTGGTTTATCAGGTGTCTGCAATAAAAGCCAGTTCTAAAGGTGAACTGTAGTAAATTTTGTAGAATAAAATGTCTCTCTTAGCTGTATTAGTAGGGACAATCAGCTTTCTTGGGGAAATATGCTGAAATGTAGTATTGCCTGTTTGCATTAAAATTGCTATATTTTTCAGTCTGCAAGTTTTCAAATATTATATGTAAGTATATGCAGTCTTGTAGCTGTGTTGGTCCCAGGATATTAAAGAGACAGAGTGGATGAGATAATATCTTTTACTGGACCTGTTGATGAAAGAGACAATCTTTTGAGCTTACACAGAGGTCTTCTTCAGACCTTCTTCAGAGCTACATGTAAACTCAAAAGCTTATCTCTTTCACCAATGGAAGTTGGTTCAGTAAAAGATATTACTTTACCCACCTTGTCTCTCTTTAATATGTATGTATAGACATAATAGAATCAATTTTAAAATGTCTACATTTGCTAACTATTGCTATAGTTACCACATATACTTTTCCTTTTTAAGTAAAGGGGAAAACTTTGGTAATCTCAGATACCACTGTGTGGTAACCATTGGCACGTAACTACTTTTTAATGGCAACTCTTGCTTGTTTCAAGTTGTTTTTTTCTTTTTCTTTTTTCTTCATCATTGTAGTGTACTTTTTGGTTGTCTTGTAGAGGTTGCAGACGTACTAACAAGAATACCAGGACAAATATTACCATAGAGCATGATCCAAAGCGCATTGAAGTCATGCTCCTAATGTTAACATGTTAACTGATTTCTTGCTGAATGATCCATCCACTATGCTAGTCTACTGGAAATAACACCAGTAGCAAAAATAGTTAAACAACAAACTAGGACAACCTGCTTATCTTACATTTTTCTGTAGTGCCCAGAAATGTAATGTCTCAGCATGACTGGGGATGATATAATTATGGCTGAGAACCAATATAGCGAAACAAAATGTGTACAAAAAGTAAATAGGGCCAGCAGTATGAACTCAAAAAATGTTTAACTATCATTTCTAACCTTTTATCTAAGCTTTATTATTTAAACACCTAATGATGCCTCATGGGCAACTTATTAAATATATGGAAATAGATCTGCTTATATATCTTCTGCATTTTTCTTCCCATTTTTTTTCATTACTAGTAATATGTTCATGGAAGCAGAGTCGTCTTGTTTCTTGTATTCATTTTTCCCTGCTATATTATGTTCCACTTTAAGTTACAGGTTTTTGTGATGACATAATCTAATAATAATCTAGCAATAAACAATGAGGAAATAGAAAATGGAAAATGATATAACAGCACAATAGCTTCTTAATGTTTGTTTTTCAAATGTGCAGTTTTGCCATTTTACATCAAATACAATTGGTGATGATAAAGCAGGATAAAATGTAACTTGTGTTTATTCTGTTTACTGCCTGTAAGAGAGTAAAATTGTGGACCCAGTGAATATTGCTAACCATTGAATGTGGAGGAAGTTTATCTTATGGTTATGAAAGTTCTTACTGACTTTATTTAGGTAATCCTAAATACGTTTAGTGATAACTGAAGTTATATTAGGACTCGGAGATATTGCAAAGCACAGAAATGTAAATCCTGTTCTTGGTTACCCTCTCATACTATATCTCCATACTATATTTTTACAGATGGGCATTAATTGTCCATTACTATGGTTTATTGTGCTCCCCTGTGTACTGTGATTTTTTGACAAATATTATTTATTTAGTTTAGTAACTTAATAGAGGGAGAAGGAAGAAATGTATGAGAGTGCCTTCACTTTGTATGTAGCTAAAGATTAAAATATGTACTACTAATATAACTTCAGATGAGAATTTCAAAAGCATTCAAGAGAATAAGGTGCTAGAGTCCCATTGACTTTCAGTGAGAGTGGAGCGCCTAACTTCCTTAAACACATTGAAAAATCTCACCATTAGAGTATAAGAGCAGCATATTCTGGGTAGAGTTGTTCCTAAAGAAGAAACTTTGACAAATGCTAAAATTTAGTTATTTTCTGTAGAAAAATTATGAACCTGATGTTTTCTAGAAACATCTATTATACATTGCTATATACACTGATTTCTCCTTACAAATACCAGAATATTTTTATCTGTAGATGTGGACAAGTTACTTATTGTTATTGATATAACTTCAAATATGTGCTAGGTGCTGCACTTGTGTGTGTGTGTGTGTGTGTGTGTGTGTGTGTGTGCATATATAAAACATTAAATTACATATGAGGTCAGAAACCAAAACTTAAGCACATGAATTATAAGTTAAATAGACATTATTACACTATTATTGTTATTTATTACACTTTAGACTGTGGTAATCCACATATAAAATTTAAATAAGAATTGAGTTCAGTGGAAGACAAACATGATCCTGAGGTGTAACTCTGGAGTACCAAATATAAAGCTATATGTTGGAAATAAATCTAACATTTAATCTGCAAATACTTCTTCAAGAAAGATAATATTGGAAAAGATATACAATAGAGATTAAAAGTAAAAAATATACAGGATTTTGCTCCATTTTATGTTGCGTTTTGGTTGTGGTACTGCACTGCTTAACATTTTGGTCCAATAATTCCAAAATGTGTATTATATGCTATATTGCACATTTGCAGCTTGTACTTACAACCCTTTTATTACATCCAGATACAAGAGGCAATGGAATGAATCACAATTGAATACACTCTAGGGAATAGTCCTGTATTAGGATGACTTAATAGGTCTTTTCTACCTCTGACATCTATGATAAGGACTAGCCTAAAATCAGAGAGAATTTCTCAGCACAAATGTTGTTTGAAGTATCTTGGGTAGTTTTTTCCTTCTTTTAAAGTAAATAATATAGTGCAAAGTAATTTGTAACAGGGAGATGGAAATATATTTGGAAAGATTCAAGTAAACACTGATGTAACTGGTGCCAGTAAGATAAATGTATAGGTGAAATGGGCCGAATCTTCATAATTGGTTGCACGTTTTTGTATGCATATGCATATACACAGACCACAAAACCTATTTCTTGCCCATGTGAGTCAATGGTTGTGTCCATTTTAGGCATACGCTCTTTTGAAGAATTGGGTCATAATTTTTGGCCATTATGTTTTTTCCAACTGCCTGAAGCTACAATTAAAACATACAGGTCTCTGGTGAGTTGGATCCTAATTACATCATTCCACAGAATTTGAATTTATTCTCAAACCTTGTGCAAAATATTATATATAAACTATAGCCCTGGTTCTGCAACATTTAGTTAGATGTGTGAACATTACTTATGTATATAGTTTTGTTGATGTTAATGGAACTAACCATAGTGGGTGAACATCACTCTTGGAGACCTGTATGTATTGGACACTTCTAAACTGGCCTTGCAAAATTCTGCTTGCTTGGGGTGAATAATTGTATTTTCATGAGGGAGAATAAATTATCATTTTATTTTTTCATCATGGTAGGGGAGTGCAAGTAGATTTTATGCTCTAGCTAATAAAATTTCATGACTATTTTGCAAGGTTGAACTAAATATATCCATCCATCCAGATAAATGAATCACTTTGCCAGAATTTAAGTACAGGCATTTCTGAAGTGAAATGCAGTAGTTGTTTAACAGTGCCCAGCAATGCTACACAATAGTTTGACAGTAAGAAATGAAAAACACCATATCACAGCTATTCCCAACTGGTCTGCAGAGAGCTGGCTGATCACATAGTGCTGAATCTCTACTTTGTTTCCACCTGGTAAAAACAGAATAGATGGGACAGGGAGATATAATGAAAATCAAAAGCAATGGTGTGGTTAACTTTTACCAAAAATGAGTAAACACTTATTACTAAAATTATAAACATACTTTCCTCCTATTACTTTTCCATGTAAGAAACTGCTGTAGCTGACGTAAGGAGGTTATATGATTACCATTGGGAGAGGAGATGGTTTGCATGATTGCCAATAGGAAGGGAGGTGTCCATGAGACAATATCTCTATTAAATACTATATCTCTAGGAACCAGCAGAATCTTGGGAACAATTGTTAGAGAATTGTTATCAAATAATAAGGCCCAAATCTGCAACTCTTACTCACATCAAGTACCTTTCTCCATTCAAAGTCGAATTGAAATGTGTATCTACTCATGGAATAAGGTACTAGTCAATGTAAGTGTGGCAAACTTGAGCCCCAAATGATCAGATGAAGGATCTGATCATGAGATTTTACTCAATTAGAACTTCCCTTATCTTCAGTGTGAGTTGTGCAAGACTAAAGACTACAAGATCTGACCATATTTCATTTTTGTTAAGGATGTTTTTATACTCGCCAACTGCAGAGAAGCACATTTTGTTTTTTTTAAATATATTGTGGTGAAATTTAAATTTGTTTAAAATACATATTTTAAACATAATATGATATCAATTTCTTCACACTTCTTTTGCGGAAACATTAGTGAAAAAGGGGGTGGAAACGTCTTGAGGTGAATGTTTGGCATAAGTTTGTTGTTTTGGTGTACGCACATGGAAACAAGTCTATCCCACTAGAAATTCATTCAATATATTTGCATTTGATCATGTATGATTGACTTAACATACTCTTAATCCTTTTAAGAAGGACCAGATTTTGTCCAGGGCTACAAGAGCTTCTGCAGTGCCCTCAATGTGGAAAGTTCACTGGGCAAGATTATTGCTGCTGTGGGGGGTGCAGAGGTCCAGCACAGTCCTAAAAGTGGCCATGCCAGTCAGGAGATGCACTGGTTCAGCATATCACCTGAGCAGCCTCTCTGAATGGCACTCCTGGGAAGCCCCTGGAAGAACTTAAAGCTGCTCCCCTGGACCCTATGGAAGCCTTCAGAGAGCAGCAACAACATTACTTTCTGCCCTCCTGGGGGAAACACCTCTCTTTCTGGGACAGCTTGAGTCAATCTGACCCAAGGGTGGATATACCAGTTTTAATTAACTGCAGTTGGACAAGAGAAATTTATGTGTAGATGTAAAAGTGAGATAGGGTCCAGTGCTATGCCGTTAAAGTCGATAAGAGCAGAACAGGGTCGTGTTAGAAGCATCTCAGAGAATTTTTTTCTATTGTTACCAAGTTAGGTGGTAAGGAGAGAGAGAGTAAACATTTAAAAATCATAAAAGTTGGGGGATTAACCTAGGTAAATCATATCTGAAATTTTGAGAGGTAAAAAAGAGACCCTTTTTTCCAATAATTTTAATTTATATGGTGCCTTATTTTCTCAGATTCCAAAAAAGCTCTACAATCTGCATTTTGTATTGGACCTTCAATTAAAATTATTTATATTTCAGTGGGGGGAAGATTAGTGAAGAGCTTGGTAGACAGAGAGAAGAGGGCTAGGAGTTATGTGACAGGAGGAGGTAATAGCAAATAGCCAATCAGTGAACAGAAAATAGAGTCCACTGCTGAAATTTAACAAGTCAGAATCTGACAATTTCATTAGTTTCCAGGAGACCGTGAAGGTATGCTACTGCTGATATGGCTGTTGCTTTTCTATTCCTGGTTCCTGGGACTTGCTTCATTTGGTTTGTGGTTCTTAGATACCACAGTGATAGTTGCTTCTAGTGCACAGACTTGAAGTACTGCAGCTTCCTCTGGAGCAGAGGGTTCTAGTCACATTGTAAGCCAATGTGCAACATACTGCATTCAATGTAGGAGGAGGGATAGAAAAAATTGGTCAAGGAAATCAAGACTTAAGCCTGGTCTACACTACAGAATTATCTCGACGTAAGACAGCTTACGTTGACCTAATTCTGTGTCTACACTACAATGTTACTCCCGCCGATGTAAATCACCCACCACACCAACTTAACTCCACCTCCACGAGAGGCATAGTGCTTAGGTTGGTGTAGTTAGGTCGATGCAGTGTCAGTGTGGACACTGCATTGAGTGTTCCAACTGTCAGCCCCTGGGCTGCCACCTGGCAGGGCTGGCAGCTGCAGTCCCGCCGCCCGGCTCTGGCTGTCAACCCCACCTGGTGGGGCTCCAGATGCAGGATTTGTTGTGTCTAAACCATCCAAGACAGATGACTATCCAGCCTCCTTTTGAAAACCTCCAGTGAAGAAGCTTCCACATGTAGTATAGATGTGCCTTAACCTGTTGTCTAATAAAAAGTACTATGGGATCTTTAATGTTCAGTCAATAGTAATGCATATTTATCTTGTCATAGTGCAAAGGCCGTAATTGGGAGGGGTGCCTTTGACAAGAGGATCTAAGGATTGTCAATAATTTACATTTTATGGTAAGGTAAATTAATAAACTTTGAATTGACCCTTTTAAAAATTCATTTATCTCTGTTCAGCAGAGATGGAGACAGAGAGTGTTCAGCTTGAGTGTGTGAGATAACTCCTATAGAAAAGAACAATGGTACAGATCAAAAGTTGATCACCATACTTGATCAAAACAAATGGAAATCACTAGGTCTTTTGACATACCAGCCTCGGAGACAGAAAGGCGGGGGAGAACTCCCAGAGGTTATTAGGAGGCACTAATCATGTGGCTTTTCTCCTAAACAGGAAAAGATCCTGCGTGTAAATTTTAATCAAACCTCATCCTGATTTGTTAATGGATTATATCACACGAGGCATGCATGGGTGGCCAGGAATTGTATGTCTGAACATGCGAGATGTCCCAGTCACAGGGACTTGAAAATTGGGTACAGGACACAGCAAGAGAGTTGCTCTCTGGACACTAAGTGATGCTGACAGGCTGACAAAAGAGTAGTCAGAGGGGATTGCTTGCAAGGGATGTTATCTAGTCACATTTCTTTTTTGTCTCTGCAACTCAGTTAAGAAGAATGTTTTATCTAGTTTAGCTTATGAGAAGTATAAGTCTAGATATGTTAAGCAAACTGTTTCTTTTCTTGTAATTCCATTTTCTCTTTGTTTTTAGTAAATCTGTTTTTGTTAAGATTATGGCTGTAATGAGTAATTTTGTATAGACATCCCTGAGGGGAGGAGAGCCCCATAACCTCTAAGGAGAGGTGGTGAAGTATAAAGAGTTTCTAGAAGTTACACCTCTCCTTCTCCCCACAAGTCTGCAGCCAATGGACACAAGGGGAGAAGTCAAAAGATTAAAGAGGAAATGAGAATTGGTGGTTGATTGGTCACTGGTCCCATTGTGCTGTGTGATCTGCAAACACAGAAAGTAGAGTGGTCTCGGTCTTGCAGGGTTTACAGTCTAAGTAGTAGAACCCTAGAGTTTATTGTATGTGGAATGTGTGTCAGTTTTTTCTCTAATTTTACATATTGTCTTCATATTAAACTGTAAAAACAAACAAACCCTTTTACATAATTTATAATTGTTTAACTGCAAGTATGTGCTCTAATAACTGATTTTTACATAATGACTGATGTTGGTTCTTTGAGAGTTGCTTTGGCTTTGAGATGAGTTATGTTTTTACTAGCTTTGGTTCTCAAAGCCATAGGTATCATCAGTGTTAATTGATTGTAACTTTGAAGACAGGGATAAGTATTTTTAGGTGCTGAAAGCATCGGTTACCAAATGAGATCAGTCTCTTTGCCCTCTCAATCTACAACAAATTTCTCCAGTGGGATCTCTTTGTTTGCCTTATAAATTGATTCTGCTACTTTGATTCTGCTACTTTGTTCTGTACTTTAGACGTATTTATTGCTACATTTGCTAAATTTATTTTTATAAACATTGAAATTTAATGTCTTAAAGTGCTCAACACAAATTTTGTGGCATTGAGTGTGTGGTATACAATATTTGAAGGATACTTTAGATCAGAATAGCAAATTAATATTTACTCAGTTTAAGGTGGCAAGAAAACATATTAACCAGATCTCCAACTTGGATTTGTCATTCCTTTTTTTATTAGTAATTTTATTATTTTGGGCAGGATTTTGTTCAGATCTGTAATCTTGCTAATATTTTATATCCTTCATTAGGCTTAGTCTTTCTACTTGCACTTTCTAAGTACAGCACCTCTGAACCTGAATCTGTATTTATTAGTATAATGTCACTGTGTATCTTGCCTGAATAAGAATTGAGACTGGGCCCTGAGCTAGCTTGATGTAACTTTTTACCCAGCATTACCTGTAATATTTGTGTGATTGTTTTAAAACACATTTGAAGACTTTCTTCTTTAATACTTAGTTTTAGAATTAATTTAGTTTGTTTTATTGCTCTCTTGTGCTAATTATTTCAGTTTGATGTTTTTGATTAGTACTACATTATATAAACCAGCATATATAGCAATCATATTAAATGATAGACTTCACAGTAGATATTCTCATGTTTTACTTTTTGGGGTTTTAATTTGGTGTTTTCTTGTGTAAAAAAAAAAAAAAAACAACAAAAAATAAAAAACACACACATTTGGAGTTTCATGTTACTCTTCTTTTCTCTTCCAGCATTCTTGATCTGCTTCATACAAACCACATAAAATTACCACACAACTATTCTCTCAAAATCACCCCTTTCGTCCTTGAGGGGTGCTTTTTTGGCCTTTTGGTGAGTACCAAACCATACTGTACCCTGAGATCCATTTAGTTACCTTTTAGTGCACCTGACTTTCCATTACACTATCCTCCTCCCTTATTTTTATTTTCCCATTCTCTTTGTTTAATCATTTTCTTCCTTTGTACCAAACTTTTCTTTTCTAAAGCTATTCTTGAATTTTTTCCAGTTGAACTAAGATTTTATGGATGAAACATAATCTTTCAACTCATTTCTTCTAATATTTGTTTTAACAATGTTGTTTAGTTTTGAATTTTATATTTTATTGTGGGAGCCTATATGCTGACACAGAACTAGCCTTATGAATAATCATACTATTAATTAACAGATAAAATTCCTTTTGCAGGGATACAGCCTGCTTGTCATTTCTGAAGTGAAATGGCAGGATGAGTATAATGACCCCTTGAGAAGAGTTACAAATTATTTTGTATGATATGTATATATACAATACAGTATATACTGTGATGTATTTAGCAACTGCTGAATATAAAATATTCAGAATTAAAAAAAACACTACTTGGACAGACTGGAGTATAGGTGTCCATTATTTTATTTATTTTTGAAAAATACTCTCATACAAGCGTAATTACTGGGGCTCATGGATTAAGAGCTAAGGTTGTATTTCCTGTTCCCCACCCCTCTGCCCTCTGCACAAAGAAGTGCATACGTATTTAGTTGGTTTAAATGAAATCCTTTAATGTGTGAAGAGACAAAATTAAATATGACTGTCAGATGATTCCTTTTTGGGAAATGTACAGTGGAGGTAATGTAACAAGGATAAATCTTCTCTGTGCTAGAAAATTAAATATTAAACATGTAACTTTAAAATGTAAGTTTTCATACTGGTTTAAAAACTTCTCATGCCATGTAAAAGCAGTGCTGTTTGACAGTTAGTAATGAAGCTGATTGGCTGATCTTCATCTAATAGTGATCTTAATTATTTAATAATCTTCTGCAACCATCTTGCCAAATGCATGTGTAACCCATGCTCACATACGCAACTGAAAGACCACAATAAATCCATTATATAAATTTCCTTAGTAAAACTGCTTTAGTGTAACCATAGGAAATTGTCTAGGTGTGTGTATTTGTATGCTAGCTAAAGTAAAGAGTGATTGGTTTTTAGAGCCCTTTGCAAAGCCTGTTTGTCTGTTTGCTTCCACAATCACATGTCTCTGAAGAGGCTAACTGTAAACCCACAGTGCCTACAAGGTTGGAGCTCTAGAGGGGATGTGCTTAAGCTACTGGGGAGTGTGGCTGGGGGGACTCAGCAGGGCTGCCCAGAGGGGGGGGGGGGGCAAGTGGGGCAATTTGCCCCGGGCCCCGCAGGGGCCCCGCGAGCCTTGGCCCGGTGGTGGTCCGGGTCTTCAGCGGCATTTCGGCGGCGGGGGGCCCTTCAGTGCTGCCGAAGACGTGGAGCGACTGAAGGGCCCCCCGCCGCCGAAATGCCACCAAAGACCCGGACCGCCGCCGGGTGAGTACAAGCGCCGCAGCTCCCCCGCTTTTCCCCAGGCCCCCTGAATCCTCTGGGCGGGCCTGGGACTCAGCACTGGACCTGGGTGCCTAGGGCAGCTGGGCCACAGGATTCCATTTCCATGAAGGAAAACAGACAGAGCCTGTGCCCAGGAAGTGTGCTAGAGAGGCCAAGGAAAGAGACAGTGCTACAGCCTACTCAGATGATGTAAAGCTTAAGAACACATGGGACAATGTGGTGGGACCCAAACCACAGTTGCCTGGTTAGTGTCCAGCTGTGGGAGCTCTAGTAAGGCTGTGACACCTTCTATTATCAAATTGCTGTTCCATATGTAGGTTCTTACAGACTACCTGTTAATCACCCATTAATCTTCCCTTTAAGCTACATAGGTGGACCTCCTTGAGTCTCACTATAAGGCATGTTTTTCCAACCTTCTATTCATTCTTGTGGCTCATGTCTGAATCTTCTCCAAGGTATTCACATCCTTTTTTAATTGTGAAAACTAGAACTGGACACAGTATCCTAGTAGTGGTTGCACCAGTGCTACATACAGAGGTAATATAACCTTTTCACTCTTGCATGATCTTCTCCTGTTTATGCATTTGAAGATATATTAGCCCTTTTGGTCAGAGTATTGCACTGGGAGCTTGTGTTCAGCTGATTATCCACTATGACTCCCAAATCTTTTCAATGTCACTGCTTCCCTGATTAGTCCCCTCCATCTTGTAAGCATGGCCTACATTCTTTGTTTCTAGAAGTACGGCCTTACGTTTGGACATATTGAAAAGTATGTTGTTTCCTTACGCCAGCTTACCAAGCAATCCAGCTTGATCGTAGTATTGGCCTGTCATCCTTTACTATTTACCACTCCCCCAATCTTTGTGTCATCTGCAAACTTTATCAATAATGATTTTGTTTTCTTTCAGGTTATTGATAAAAATGTTAAATACTGTAGGACCAAGAACTGATTTCTGTGGGACCCCACTAGAAACACACCCATGTGGTGGTGATTCACCTTTACAACTACATTTTATGACTATCAATCTGTCTGTAATGTTCATAGGACTCATCCAATCCAGTATTTGCTAGTATTTTTGCACATTTTTGGAGTAGAAGTTTCTTTGCTGTGCCTAAGACTACTGCTGTCAGAGTGGTTCTGAACTACCAGTATAGTTGACAGTTTGAAACTATGATGATGGGCAACCTAGAAATAACCAGTAGCCTAATTATGGCAGTTCCTGCTAGCATTACCTAGCTAGATTCTATTCTCAGCTACATCTATGTAACTGTTACCTGCTGGCTTCAGATATGTAATTAAGGACAGAATATGGCCAACTGTCGTTTAAGAACTGCTGACATTTCACAGATGTTTATAGAAAACTTTTGGTTAGAGCAGAGATCCTGAAACTGTGATTATTAAAGCATTTGCTGGTTGTCCGCAAAGAACTAGATGGTAACATGTTGTTGGCTTACCTTATTTTGAGCACAGAGAAGGAAGATAGATGGGAGGAAGAGGAGAAAGTTAATCACACTGTCTAGTTTTGTCCCTATTTCAAAAAGATCAAAACACTTATCACACTAAAAGCAGCAAATATATGTATACATACAGTTTCCTAATATAACTTTTCCAAGTAAACAATTGCTATCTGTCATAGGGATGTCATGCATTGTGAAAAAGAGGGCAAGTATTTCATTTGTTTTTCTTCGAGTGATGCACAAGATGAGGTTCTTTTGAATAGCAGTGTCGGTTTGGGGCTATGACTGTGCCCTGGCTACACTCTCTTGTTTCCCATAGACAAGTATATGAGGAATGGGGAGGCTGCAACCCACACTGATTTCCTTTTTACCACCCCGTCTGCAAAATGGAACTCTGTAGCATCCACATCCTTTGCTCTGAATAAGTTAGGGCAGTGGCTCTCAAACTTTCCAGATTACTGTACCCCTTTCAGCCTAGCCACATCTACATGGGAGGTTAGGTTGACCTAACTATGATGCTCAGGATGTGAAATTTTTCACAGCCTTGAGCAATGTAGCTAGGTCAATCTAATTTGTAAATGTAGACCAGGCCTTAGCTGATGCAGTTCTATAGTTAGGATTAGTTATTGTTAATAGCTTAATCTTAGTAAGGTAAATTTTAATTGCCTGTTGGCATATAAAAAAAACCCAAACTTCTAAACTTAGAGTAGTCATAGGTTTTCCTTATTCCTGTATGTGCCCCCTGTACAAGGGCTGCTCCTCTACAAGAACTTAAAATGGCCTACACTAAATAGCTGGGGTTTGAGATTTGTCCCTCTTCCAACACAATGATGTATTTGATTTGCAAGTGCTTCTCCAGAAGAACTCAAAAAGAAAGGTAGAAAAACTTGAAACTGTTTCTCCTGAAGAGGTCCATGCATGCCTAATCAGACCCTTACAGATCCTCTGAGAAGCTCCAGGTACTGGACCCATCCCACACTTTGAGTGCTTTGGTGAGCTGAGATACCACCCAAACTCTGGGGTAACCTCTAACAAGCCCAGTAATCAGCCATCTTGCTGACATCTTTAAAAAGGGGCTGCAACGAACACTGCTCCAGGGACCAGGAAGGCACTGTTCCCTCTCTCGTCACAAGGGACAGAAAGTTTCCCCAAGGCTCATGCTTCGAAAAGCCTGAAAGTAGAATTCTGCCCTGGTACACCTGCACCAAAAACCAAACTATCACTGACAGTCTCTTCTTACACCAAGGACCGCTCTGCTTCGGGTGCCACAGCTAAGCACTGTTGCTATTGTCACCATCCCTGTGGTACTGGGAGCTCTGATATTGAGTACCTCATTACCAAGAACTAGCACTTTAGAACCGAAAAGCTCATCTGTACTAATTTGAGATCTTGCCCTAGGTAGTTTGAGGGCTCTGTACATTGGCATCTCTGCATTTCAGGATGTCCAGACACCTTTCAGTGGGGCCAATACCAGAGCAGCTACAGGAGGTCATTACCAAACCACCCCTGGTACTGGTGCCATGACAAGGTGTGCCTGACAGAACTGCCTGTCTGCTGGAAGAGGTGCTTTCATTTTCTTCCTTCTCTTTCAGAAGGACAGAGCAGAACTAACTCCCTCGAACGTACCCATTCACCCCCTGGATGGAACAGTGGGAGTCTGGCAGAGTTGAGGGGGGAATCCTTGAGGGATAAATTGGGAGTCATAGGGAACCTGCCCCCTCCTGCTGCCTACCTATATGTCCTCTGCCTCGCTGCCTCTATCAACCACAGCTTTACTCTTCCCCGCAAGTGGTGAATATTTATGGCCCCGTGAGTGTTTACCAAAATGTTGGCAATGGTGGGCGCCCACCTGAGGAGGCCAGGAATCCAGGTGCATCTCAGTGTTGATGACAGGGTGGTATGGAGAAAATCCTGACAGCAAATATCTAACTCCCCTCAAAAGACACAAAAGCATCTTTGCCACACTGGGTCTCAGAGTCAGCAGAGAAAAAAACTACATTGACTCCAACTCAGAGTATACAGTTAATTGGAACTATATTAGATACAAGTCAGTAAAAGCATACCTACCTCAACAGAGGTTCCTGACTATGATGGACTTCATTAGGCTATTCCAGGCTCATCCCACCACACTAGTAAGGACTTACCTCAGAGTCATGGTGCGTATAGTGACATGCACTTATGTCATGCAACATGTCAGACTTCACCTTTGACCTTTGCAAGAACAGCTGAAATCATTGTATCTGCCCAACAGATACAGCATGGACCCCTTAATCACAATTCCTCAAGAAGTCCTATTCCTCATTTAATTGGCAGGTGGATCCAACCCAGGAATGCAGCGAAGTGCCCTTCTCAGTATCCCTACTGACAAGATGTCACAGTTCTCAGGTTTTTGACAGACGCCTCCTGCTGGCTGGCCCTGCAAAACCCTTAGGGTGCCTCCATCTGCATAAACAGGAGTCTCAGTTATACTAAATTATTGGAAGGGGAGGGGCTTCTGGCTTCCTGTCACCAAGTCCTTTCAATATAGTCTCAGATTCCCTAGCCACGGGAGATGTTGAGGATAGTGGTACTGACCACGTAACGGCTCGCATTGGAGTTTGTTGAACCTAACCTACCCGGCCAGCGTACCAGAGGCTGCTGTCTCATTGTAGGATCAGTGTGTGACTTTTTTGAGGGCAGTTTCTCTGAAGCTTTCCAGAAGTTCCTCTTGGAAATCACAGAGCTGCTATATTCTCTCTCTCTCCACCCCTGGCATGATTGACAGAGCTGGAGGGGCAGAGCCAGCCCTGTCCACAGCAGCTCTTTAACTCTTTTGTCACCGCCGTGGGGTTTATACAACCCATCATGCACCCTCCCCATCAGGATCAGGGTAACAGAGTCATGCGGGGGGGGTGTCCCCTGTTGCAGGAGAAGAAAATTCTGTATACTGATGGGTTTGGCTGGGTCATACACCTGGAACTTGTAGGGTTGTAGTGACAGACACCAATGAATTATTTGAAGGTTGTCTCCTTCATTGCTTTCAACCATCGGAGTGTTGCATGGTCAGTAATTAATGAAAAGGGATTTCCCAATAAGTAGTAGTGGAAGGAGTCCATTGCCCACCTCAGAGCTAGAACCTCTTTTTCTATGACTGAGTATGTTTTCTCTCTGGAAAAATAGCTTCCTACTGATATATAGTATTGGATAGTCCTCCCTATTGAACTTTTGAGAGACTGTGTCATCCCCCAGGGTGAAACCTGAACTGTTGTATTACTGTGTCCCCTTTAGCTCCCTAGCCTAGGTTGTCTTTTAGAATGCTTTGCTACTGAACAGCAAATCCTTCCAGTCTCTGTTCACTCTCAGCCACCAGCTCAGTATATGAATGCTATGCCCAGCCATTCATGAATAGACACAGGTGGATGTACGCGTGTCCCTAGGTCCCAGGCTTGCATCCCAGAAATGTGCATCTTGCACCATCCAGCACACTGCTGCACAGAGCAAGTTCATTAATTA
The DNA here is from genome assembly GCA_003942145.1 of Platysternon megacephalum. NCBI lineage: Eukaryota > Metazoa > Chordata > Testudines > Platysternidae > Platysternon > Platysternon megacephalum. The sequence continues at coordinate 9,091,670 of QXTE01000046.1, forward strand.
GTCTGTCATTTTATCAAAGAAAATTATTGTTACAGCCTTGGTTAACCTGAGTAGAGATTCCCCAGATGCTTCAACCAAAAACAAACTGGTTTAGATAAAACATTAAAACAAGTTTATTAAGTAGAGAAAGAATCACTTAAAATTACTAAGTAATATAAGCCTAAAAGTCAAAATTGATTACAAAAGAAAATAAAAGGATAAAACTGCAATCTGATTCCTAAACTTTGCCAAGTTGAATATGATTTGAAAGCAAAAAGGTGTGTCTCACCCAAAAACTTTCAGCAGTCCACGCTAATGGGAAAGTATTCCAGTTAGGAACACCCACCCCAGTTCAATGATGGTTCTTTGTTGTTCAAATGATCTTGCTCCCATGAGTAGAGATGGGGAGGAGAGGTCATGGGGAAGCCATTGTCTCTTATTTTATACCCTCCTCCTCCTCTTTGAGGATTACCCCCCTGCTGGGGTGAGGACAAATCAGTCTGTGGCGTACGTGAGATTCAAAGTGTCTTCCAGGTGAATTGTACATTTCTTGTTCACACCTTCTGCGTACGTGATGTTTGAAATGTTTTGAGGATGAAATGCAAATTTTTTTGTTTACAGTTCTCCCTGATGGCAAATGGTTGCTTCAGTAGCTAATAGTTTTCTAACACCTGTGGTCAGTCCTTTGTTGACAGTGAGGAGCGAGGCTGTGGGTATTCCCCAGAATTACAACATGTTTCAGTAACAAACATATAGCAAAATCTCATAACTTCATATACAATGTTGATACACATCTTTAAACAAGACCATGATGTTCAGCAGAGTATGACTTTTTGAATGATACCTCACAAGGCATACTTTGTGCAAAATAGATCATTAACCATATACAAATTGTGAATATGGGGGTAAAGGGTATTACATGGGGTACAGTGTGTCACAGAAAGCACTTCCCCCAGGTCAGTATCTGAGGTGCCAGTTTGTAACAGGAACTCCTTTATATTAAACTCCTATATTAAAAATGATCATTTCTCTACATGGGCACTCTGAGTGTCTTAAAGGCCCTGTCACATGTTTCCATCCACTGAATTTTCCTGGGCTGTCCATCTTTTATGAACTCCGTCAAGAGGGATCCAATGGTGGCAAATCCTGGTACAAAACATCAGTAGAACTTGGCTAATCCCAGGAATCATCGCATTTGTTTTTTTGTCAAAGGAGTAGGGCAGTTCATCAAAGTGTGGACTTTGTCCACCAGGGTCACAGCTGGCTGCCTCCTACTACTTACCCAGAGTACGTAGTTTCACAGTTTCTATTTTGCATTTGATGAGATTGGCTGTTCGGCAATTTAGATACCACATTGACTTTGCAGAAAGTGCACCATACAGAAGTGCACCATCCTGTCTGGCTTAGGGACGAGGATAGTGGGGCTCCTCCGCTCATTGTAGGACACCTTTATGACTCCCAGAGCTAACATTGCTTGAAGTTCCTGATGGACAATATCCCACATTTTCTGGGTAAGAGGCGATGGTTTTCCCTCCCCTTTTGTCCTAGTTCTGTTCCAATGTGATGGGGGATCAAGTGGGACTTTTCTGGACCAGACAAGAGTGTTGTAGGGAACAGTTCCACAAGTTGTTGTACTTGTGCCCTTTGATCGGGTTGTAAAGTTTTCTCATCTTTAAAGACTTGCAGGATTTTGGACCAAATTAGATTTTCGGTACCAGCACTGGTACATCTGCACTCAACCAGGGTTCAAGTCCAGCAGGTCATGTGCTAGACTGATGCCAGTCTGTGATCCACACACCAGCTGCCTAAAATATTGGAGGGAGTCCCACATCAGTGATAAGTGTCACATTAGTAGAGGATTTAAGCCGTGCTCCAAAAAAGGTACAGCAGCAAGGGTTATCCATTGGAGCTGTCGGGTTCAGAGCACACACTGAATGGGGCACCATCAGTGCAGAGTGTGCCTCCTGAGATGTCTTCGGCTCCATGTTCGATGTCTCTGGTACCAAAGAAGAGAGACAGATCTCCCAAAGACATGGTACCTCACCCAGCAAGACATTCGGTACTGAGGCCAGCTAAAAGCAAGGCCTCTGCAAGGGACTCGGAGGAAAAGCATTCCCTGGAGCTCTCTGCAGGAAAGGGGGTTCATTGACTCCGGAATGTCTGCCAGGTATGTGAAGGCCAAACACTGAAGTTTCTATTCACCAAACTCAGGATCCAGTTCTAATACTAATGACCCCGCAAGCTTACGCTGCTACCAGAGATCTACTCAATCTTTTGGTACTGGTGTCACTGGCAGTGCAGGAAGGGTTTCAGTCAGTACTGGCAACTGTAGTCCCTACACCAGCCCCGCAGGAACATGCAGTACTGATGCCACTTCTGGTGCCTAGGAGGCTGGTACTTTTCAGGGGCAAGCCGCCATTAACAATCCCAGTACTGCCATCTCTGGGTTCGCCTTACCTGTGTCCTGTCCCCACAGGTTCTGTTCCACTGTTGTCACAGGACTCAGCCATCTTCATCAGATTCTGAGGTTGGGTCTTTTGTGTCCCATGCCAGATGGAACGCTTATCCTCCATCTGAGCCATCTCAATAGCTTCAGCTGTGGGCACATTGTAATGGGCAATAGCCTGCACAACAATGGGGCTCCCAACCACCGTATCAGTGGCTGTTCTGGATGTCGCAAGGTGTCCCACCCCCCCACTACTAGGACCTCTCCATATCCGAGTTGGCTTCTTTGAGGGTGCACCAGGATCATTGGTACCACACATAACATTCCTTGATGCATGGTACTGGGACCAAGCAACTGGAAATTGCTCAAACAGCTCCTTCTCCACAAGAGACAGACCAGCCATTGCCTCAGCATACTGGTGTGTCTTCATCTTTAGCACCAGATGAGGCTGGAGAGATATTAGCGATTTTACACTGCCAGAGGATTACAAGGCTCACCAAGAATTCCTTAAAAGGGTGGCCTGGGTTGTAGACATTCAAGTGGAGGAGGTCCTTGAGAAATCCCACAAGCTAGTGGACATCTTAACATCTGCTGCACCTCCAGAGTAGCACTTCCAATTAATGAAGCAATTGGAGGACTGGTTAAAACACTTGGCAGACACCTTCTTTCCTCCCACCTACAGCAAAATGGGCAGAGAGGAGATAGTGTCCCTTCTAAGGGCTTTGAACACCTCTACCCTCACCTAGCCCCTGTGCTCTTTGGTGGTGACAATAGCTAGTGAGCAGGAGAGGCAGGGCCACAAAGCATCAGTCCTGAAGAATAAGGGAATCAAAAAGGCTGTACTTGTTTGGTTATAAGCTTTGTTTGGCAGGAGGCCTACCGCTTAGGATTGCTAACCAACAAGCCCTCCTAAGTTTGTACAACTTCACTCTGTTGGAAAACATCTTAAAGTTTAAGGACAGGCTACTGGCAGACTCCAGGCAGCAGTTCACTCTCATGGTAGAGGAGAGTAAGCTGCTGGCAAGGACAGCTGTTCATGACAGTTTGGATGCGGCAAACTCAGCAGCTCGTTGCAGGGCGCTCAAGTCCCCTGCCCCTCCCCGATGAGCATCGCTGAGGGAAAAAGTTCTTTGATGACTGTGCATGAGGCATGCACCCACCTACAGCGGAATGGACATGTGCAACACATCTCAAAGAACAACAGTTACGGAAAGGTAGGTAACTGGTCGGTTTGTTTGTTTCCCAGCAAAGGGATATTCTGATACTCTTTTTGTATTTAGCTTATTTAAAAATAATATTTTTTCAAAGTATCACTTACTACGTACAGACTTTGCAATGTGGGCAAGTGCCTATCACTCTGTTAATCTGAATCTCTCACTGCACAGTCAACTAAATATATGTGGTATGTTTATTTGAATATGCAATCAATCATTTTCTTTTACACACCAAGGAAATTAAGTTTAAAAAGTAACAAGTTAAAATACATTATATTTGTGGTCTTAAATCCATGAAGATACTAAATGCACAGAAGTTACATATGCTGCCATATATATATATATATATATATATATTTTCTGAGCATCAACACCAAAATATTACATATATACATGGAGCCCACTGTCCAGTTGTATAGGAGTCATGAATTAAAATTTCTTTAAATGAATGTATGTTTAGAATCTTAACTATACCGTATGCAATGAATATATATAAAATATGCTGTACATATTTTAATAGGTACCAAATATATACTATGTATATTTTAAATCTCTTTTCTGATGTTTTTATAACAAGGGAAATTTTGCATGAAAATGTCTTCACCCTTTAAGGGTTCATCTGCTCCTAATTCTTATGCTAAGCTTAATGCCAAAATGTTCGGTGTGTAACTTTACAATTAGATGCTCCAGAGGTTATTTTGAAGTCACAAACTGCATTATAATTTCAGGTTTGGAATAAACAGGAATGATGATCTTGGAATCAACAGAGGGCTTTTTTCCGTGCCAGTATTATTTTTTGAAAGGGAAAGCTGTCCTCTCATTCACCTGAAATTATAAATATGCAGGATCTTTTCCAATAGACTTTTTCAGATTTTCAATGAGGTATCAGTGTCTCTTTAAGGTGCTGCAACTATATTTTCATTGTTAACCCTTATTTTCAGTAATAAACATTATTTCTAACCTCTTCCAAATGTGGAATTGACCTTTAATATTTCTTTACCAAGTTTATCATGTTTAATGTTAATAACATTTATCTGAACGTTTTACTTAGAGCATGATTAAAGTCCCTTTCCCCTATAAGCTGAAAAGGGGTTACCTCAAGGACATGTGAGTCCAAATAAAGGCTTCCTGAGACCTTAAAAACCCCTCCTCTGGTGAGAGAGGAGGAAGAGAGACAAGTTGCTGCAGGGCTAGTGGCAGCAGGGAGAGAGGGTTCTCCGGGGCGGGCGGGGATGCTACCTCACTGCCTGTTCAGGGGAAGGATTGCCACCCTGGGGCTAATAACATAGCTACCATTGCCGCCCCCTCCCCACCCCACGCCCCAGGGGGTAAGAAAAGGTATTCCTCTTTGATTTGTGTTGTGAATTTATTTCTTTTGTTTGGCGGAGGAGTACTCCTTGGGCCTGCCCTGAGGCCTACCTGGAAAATATTGACAAATAAACCCCAAGTGGGAAAATGAACACTTTCTGGAGCGGGGCTGATTTACTCCAGACACCCCACCGCCAGAGGGGGAAGCACTGAGACCGAGACGGAGGAGACTCTCTCTAGATTAATCACACGGTTTGCCTCTGATATTGTAAGGGATCTCTGCTTCCCCTGCAATTATAGTGTATATTGATGCTTTTCCTACTTTGCACTGTTTTACAGAACTCTCTCTAATGCAGTTTACGGTATTATTGAAATAGGCCAGTAGACCCCAAACTGTGGGGCGTGCCCCCCAATGTTTGAGGGGGACAGCAAGGCCCAAGCCAGACTCCACAGGGGGGTGGGGAGAGAGCGCCAGCCCCACTCTGCCCCAGCTCCTCTCTGCCTTCAGCCCAAGTTCCTCTGCTTAGCCATCTGGGCAGTAAGGGGGTGGGGAGAGGGGGACAGATTTCTTTACTGGTAAGAGGGGGAGGGGGCAACAGGAAAAGTTTGGGCACCACTGAAAGAAGGCCCTTGCTCATCTCAAACTCATAATTGTGCCTTCGTTTAAAATTTTACTTTTTTATTATCCAATAGAAATGGAGGAACTTTTTCCCCATTTAATTCTTCATTCATTGTTTTGGCTTTTTATTCTGTTATGATGTATTGCATAATATGTTTACACATTTCCCTAACTGTTGGCCAGATGTATTCATAAATTAAAGTCTTAGTTTGAGTTTGCATACTTTAGTACTAAAAAGACAAAAAATTGTTCTTGAAAGCATTTCTTTAAGCTAAAACCTTAATTTTATCAAAGCAATTATCATTAACAGAATAGTTTGAGAAACAGTTGCTCACAGAAAGGAAATATGAGGCTGGATAGTGCTAATTCAGCACTGATACTGAAACAGCCTAATTAACACTTTTTGCCTTTTGGTTGGTGACAGTTTGGTTACTGGGCAGCGTTTGAGAGGCAGATGACTATGCTGGAACAATGGTATATGTGCTCGTATAAAGCAAATGGTGTAATAATGTCAGATTCAAATAATGTTCCTGCATTTAAATAATATAAATTATAGAGGACAAAATTTTCAAAAGTGCCTAAGTCTAATTGACTGTGTATGAGACTGACGCCTGCGTGCCTAAGTAGCTTTTGAAAATGGTACTTAGGCTTTTTTAGGTGTTTTAAAAAAATTTACCCAGAGTTTTAAAATTTATATTAAGAGTTTACAGTTTTTTTAACATTTAGACTTATCTATCGTTTAATTGTAATACATTTTATTTCTTTCTACTTGTTCCTGATGATGCAGCCTGTTGTTTCTAGGTCGTTGTAATTGATTTTCTGTTCAACACTCTATTAAACTATTTAAATGGCACACTTGATTTTCCAAGAACTGTTATGTGGCATATTCATTCACAGTAGATATTCATTCATTCCAGTTTGATAAATTGATTATATTGGCATAAATTATTTTCACTTTTTAATTGTAGTACTTTTTTCTGTTTTCTCTTTATAATATCATATGCTGCAAATTTTTATATAGTGATAAAGATTTTTCCTTGCAAGTGTACCTTGTGTAAGTTCAACAAAGAAAAACTAACTTCCCTTGTCCACCTCACACACCTTTATTTTGCTCTCTCATTTTCTTCCATTCCATTAGAAAGTGATATTGCACAAAATAGTCCTCCACTTCAGGGAGTTGTGTTAAAACTGATTACTAAACTTCTAGTTTCAGTTAGTTTCAATTAGTGCTTTTAAAAATATGCGTATCAGATTTCCATGTTAATCAGCATGAATCCAAGTCATCCTGTTTTTCCAAGTTTGTGGATTTTGATCTGATAATCAGCAAGTTGCAAGTCTCATACTGTCGCAGAACACTTTAAAATTCAGTATTCCCCAGGACTGAATTTACATATTCTTGTGTTACAGTGCAGTTCTGTCTATCCATAAATCTAGTTTCAATATACTAATTATTTTACTGTGTACTAGTTTTTATTTGAGATTCACATAAGCAAGATACAAAATTTAAGATGCACATTTGAAATAAAGTTTGTAGGGTGGGAGCAAAAGAGGAAAGTTTAGTCCCAAAATTTGTGAAATCCAAATTTAAAATACTGGGAGGGAAGACGGTGTTGTCAAATTCCACAGCTAAACTAGATCTAGGTCTGCACATGAAAAATATTCCACACACAGGACCTAATGATCTGATCAAATAAATAAGGAAGGCGTAGACATGTCATTTAAATAGGAAGTTTCTGGTTGCTGTGCTACTCCCATAAAGGAGCAGACAACTTTTCTAAAGAGATGTCCTCTCTGTTGATGTGAGTACAGTGCTGGAATGCAGGAACTCCCTAAATTCTAATCCCTGCTCTGGTATTCCAACACTGACTCCTCTACAGCACTGGTAATTGCCTAATCTCTCTTCATCCATTTCCTCATCAGTGAAAAATGGGTAATAATACTTACCTGCTTCACAAGGGTTTTACGAGGTTTAATTAATATTTATAAAGTGCTTTGAGGATTAAAAGTGTGATATGAGGGTTAGTTTTTATTATTAAATGTAAAAATCTTAGAACAATTTAAAAAAAAAATATTATCCACCTAAATCAGAAACTGATTTTGAAGGTTATTTTGTAAGTTTACTTATTTAGTTGCAGAAATATAAATTTAGGATCCAAAATTTAGGCACCAGTTTTTCAACATATGCACCCTATATTCAATTGGCATATTTTAAGTAATCAGAAGTCAGAAAAGTCAAAAGTAAAGGTTGAAAACATCCTAACTTTGTCTCTTGCATATACTTATGCATTGTGCTGTAGGCTTCAATTTTGTGATCAAACTATTTCTCAAGTAATAATGGAAATACAATATATATATTGTATGACATTAGATTCATACATGCATTGAACGTAAACTGTAATCATGTAACTAGCACAAAGTGTATGTCCAAAAGAGGAAAGCCAAGATACAATCAACCTTAATTTTCACATTTTCTGACTTCTGGCTCTTAACTGTAGAACATTAATATCATATTAATAGTTTTCTTGCATAAAGTTTCCTGGATGGTGTGAGTGGGTGGGGGAGGGAGGAAGTCCTCCACTTCATAGAAAATCTGTGGGAAGGGACTAGAGGGATAGAATTCATCAGTTTTCTCTCATGAGGTTTCTTAATAATTCAGGGCGGTGAGGTTTTGCTAAGTTTGGCGCCACTGCTCTTCTGGCTGTCAGATGGCTGTCTCCAGACTTTCCTTTTAAAGTGGGAAGGTGGTCTTCTGCAAAGAGTGACTCCACACAAAAGTAAATACAGCTTGGGGCTCCATTACCATTTCTCCATGTTCCCCACAAGTTTCTGAGATAATGATGCTCAACCCTGCAGCCCTGCCCTCATTCCTCTCCATATGCAGATGTGGGGTACCACAGATTTTGGGAGTGGGATACTCAAGAATGCAACTGGCCAAACCCCCTTCAGTGTAAGCTAAAGGATGGCAGTGTACTGAGCATGCCCTTTATTTACAGATTGGAATTACCAATTCTGATAAAAATACTGGTGATAAGGTTGGAAATGGCCTCTTGGGTCATCTGGCACATCATCCTTCATTAGTGTAGCAGTGTTCTATACTAAACCCTGATATGTCTGTCTAGTCTACTTTTATGTCCTCTAATGATGTTGCCTTACTTCCTTTGGCTAACCATTATATTGTTTATTTGACTTTACTAATAAAATTATTCCCTTGATATATTAACTTAATTTTTCCTCTCTGGAATTAAGACCAAGATTTTCAAATGTGAGTGACTAGTGATTTCATTGGATCCTCCGTATTTGGGTACCCAATTTAAGATCTGCCAAATGGGCCTGGTTTTCAGAAAGTGCTGAGCACACCCATTTTCTGATTATCAGGTCCCTTTAAGTTGTCACATGTTGGGCACCCAAAATCAATCATCGTTTTGGAAATCTTGGCCAGAGTGCTGCTCTGTTAACCATTGTAAATAATGCCTTTCATTTTTTGTTACTTTTCAAGCATGTGAATGTGGTTATTTTATCCTCATCTTCTTTTCTCTGAACTTGCATATTAAGTTCATTTATATCTCTTCAGATGTCATACCCTACAGTCCTTTTATCTTTGTAGCCAGTAGTTGACAGCCATCTAATTTATCATTGTTCTTCTTGTGACATTGCACTCTATATGATTTTATAAAAATATGCTAATGTAACTGGAATATGCTTCATGCAAAAGGGCTCTTGTAAGGTATCATTACAAAGCTTATAATCTACTGAGCGTGATCATCCTATTTGTATAAATGTACCAGTCTGGTATCTGAAACTAGAAATATGAAATATAACTCTGAGGGCCTATTGTAATTAGGCAAAATGTGGGCCATTAATGCTGGTTTGGAATCTTGATGATTCCCATTAACCAGGACAATTGACTGCCGATGGCTCTGTTTTATCTGTAAGTCTTTCTGTATACGTGTGTGCTAGCAAGTGGGTAATGAAGTCTTACAGTGACATGTGATCATGTCACCTGAACTGGAATCCATCTTTAACCTGGTGTCTTTCCATTGAGAAGGAGGGCATGGGAACCCAGAGAGGGACAAAGGATTCCCGCCTTATGCAAAAGATATATAAATGGGTGGAACAGAACAAGGGATGAGCCACCATGAAGCATCCCCTAGCTACCACCTGAGCTGGAACAAGGGCTGTACCAGGGGAAAGGATTGTGCCCAGACTAGGAAGGCATCCCGTCTGTGAAAGAAATGTATTGAAACATCTTTCAGGGTTAGATATTATCTGTACTCAATTGTATTACTGTATTAGGCTTAGATTTGCGTGTGTTATTTTATTTTGCTTGGTAACTCACTTTGTTCTGTCTGTTACTACTTAGAACCACTTAAATCCTACTTTCTGTATTTAATAAAATCACTTTTTACTTATTAATTAACTCAGAGTATGTGTTAATACCGGGGGTGGGGGGAAACATCTGTGCATCTCTCTCTATCAGTGTTATAGAGGGCGAACAATTTATGAGTTTACCCTGTATAAGCTTTATACATGGTAAAACGGATTTATTTGGGTTTTAGACCCCATTGGGAGTTGGGCATCTGAGTGTTAAAGATAAGAACACTTCTGTTAGCTGCTTTCAGTCAAGTCTGCAGCTTTGGGGCAAGTATTTCAGACCATGGGTCTGTGTTGGAGCAGACGGGCGCGTCTGGCTCAGCAAGACAGTGTGCTGGGGTCCCGAGCTGGCAGGGAAAGCCAGGGGCAGAAGTAGTCTTGGCACATCAGTTGGCAGCTCCCAAAGGGGGTTCTGTGATTCAACCCGTCACACTTCTATTTTGAGCTTGTCCCTAATATTGTTCCCTGTGTGAAAGTCCCAGTAAAGTCCTTGGGAGTTTTGTGAATAGATCAATGGTAGGATTAGGGCAATAGTTGTTCCCTGTTTTATGCCATTATCCCCAGCTTTACCCCCAAATTGAGTTTTATCAGATTACTGTATAGAGGGATATTATCATCTTTCTTGCCTTATACAGGTCTCTTTCAATTATGTATATCTTTCAGTTATGCTATTTGGGTGGGAGGTGGTGGTTCCTGCCCCCTGTAGCCTATAGGGCTAGCCTGCTAGCTTACCTATATGTCTTTTCTTATAGGTTTCTTATTTTCTTATGGGTTTGATTGTTTGTTTTATTATAATAGGTTTATATTAAAGTAGTTTGGCTGTAACACAAGGGACCTATAGGCCACATCCTGTATGTTGAGCTAAGGCAAAGTTAGCATACATGTCAGGGACCTTTTACCCACATAGCAAAGTTAGCATACATATGTTTAGAACCTTTCACCTAAATAAAACATAAATAAAAAAAACATAAATAAATAAAGGATGCGTTGAAGCAGGTTGGCATAGGGGGCTTCCTAAGTTCATACCCTCTGTAAACTTAACAGGTACACCACAAGGAAAGAACAGAAAGAACTGATTAGGACAAAAATAACTGATGTAAAAATAAGCTAATGTTATTGATATGTATGTATGTCATCAATATGTACAAACATACCAGCCTATGGAGTAAGTGTACCCTAACATTTTGTGGGTGAGAAAACTAAGTTTGGACGTCGAAGGAAGGCTCAGGTACTCAAGTTCTATAAGAAGGGTAACCCACCATGCCAAAGAGGCTTCTAAGTTCCAGTTTTGCTAAGCTTCTGAGTTCTAAAGCTTCTAAGTTTCAAGGCTTCTTTGTGTATTAGTCTATTAGTTCTTAATTGTAAGTTTGTCAGTTAGTTAAGTAAAACTCTAAGTTAGCTTCAATATCTCTTAGCTCTGTAGCTTCTCCTAAGCTCTGCACCTCCCACTCAAGAATTGAGGAACCTGAACTAAAACTCTCTTGGCATGCCAGAGATGAGGCTGGTCCTTTGTCTCCCACCAGCAGGTTATCAAGAAAGGGTGTAAGTATACTAATCAAAATTTTTATAGTATATAATATCACATGTATCTTTAGAATAATAGTACTGCATTTATAACTCTAATTAGTTTACCATTTGTTTACTATTTGAGTACTATTCCATAAGTCTTTAAGGCTACATTTGTCTCAGTGTAAGTGTCCTTGTCAGACCCCCAAGGGTCCTTGCAAATTCTGTGTAGTCTGATTCTGGAACAAAAACCTTATTATTTTCTAATCAAATTAATTGCGAGCCTATAACCCATACTATCCAAATTAATAATATTAGTCTCCTAAAATCAGGCAACACCCCTGTCAGAACATCTTACTACAAGCTTGAATCTATCATACCAGATATTTCATTGTATTAGTTCTTTATCCGATAATATATCCTGTTTCCTGGTATTACTAGTCCCTATGTGCATTTATCTAAATTGAATTTTGTCTAATTAGCATTTTCTTGATCCTTTAAATGCTATAGATAATTCTATAGTATTCCACTGTCCTCCACTGTTTACAGTAACTCCTAATTTGGCATAATCTGATAATTAAATTAATATATAATTTACATCTTCCTGTAGTTTGTTTGAGAATAAGTAGTACTAGTAATCAGGACTAGACAAAGGCAATCTAGGGGCCTAAATACACCCCGAATGGGGTCCCCTCATGGCCCTGTCACTGCATGGTGGCTCACTCCTCACACTGTGGGTCCACCCCTGCTTGCGGTGATAGCTCATGTGGGTGACCCTTATCACTATCTTCTGCATTTTAGGGGCCAATCACCACTCCTCTCTGGGCAGAATGGGCCTGTCCCCTCCCTGGACCACTGCTCTCTGTCTTCAGGTAGACTGGGCTCTGTCTCACCCTCACATAAACGATAAAACTGTTTTCACTCACCCAGTTATGACCGGGTTTCAGAAAGGTCTTGATAGATTATTTCTGCCTGCCAATATGGCATTGTCTGCTCTTATGGCCCCTCCTTTTGAGCCTTTAGCATTGTTCTCATTTCTATACCTGTCAGCAAAAGAACATGAGAATGGGCCTACTGGGTCAGACCAAGGGTCCATCTAGCCCAGTATCCTGTCTTCTGACAGTGGCCAGTGCCAGGTGCCCCAGATGGAATGAACAGAACAGGTAATCATAAAGTGATCCATCCCCTGTCACTCATTCCCAGCTTCTGGCAAACAGAGGCTAGGGACACCATTCCTGCCCATCCTGGCTAATAGCCATTGATGGACCTATCCTCCATGAATTTATCTAGTTCTTTTTTGAACCCTGTTATGGTCTTGGCCTTCACAACATCCTCTGGCAAGGAGCTCCACAGGTTGACTGTGTGTTGTGTGAAGAAATACTTCCTTTTATTTGTTTTAAACCTGCTGTCTATTAATTTCATTTGGTGATCCTTAGTTCTTGTGTAGTAGTAGTAGTAGAAGTAGTAAACAACACTTCCTTATCTACTTTCTCTACACCAGTCATGATTTTATAGATCTCAATCATATCTCCCCTTAGCCATCTCTTTTCCAAGCTGAAAAGTCCCAGTCTTATTAATCTCTCCTCATACGGAAGCCGTTCCATACCCCTAATCATTTTTGTTGCCCTTTTCTGAACCTTTTCCAGTTCCAATACAACTTTTTTGAGATGGGGCGACCACATCTGAACACAGTATTCAAGATGTGGCCTATCATGGATTTATATAGAGGCAACATGATCTTTTCTGTCCTATTATCTATCCCTTTCTTAATTATTCCCAGCATTCTTTTTGCTTTTTTGACTGCCGCTGCACATTGAGTGGATGTTTTCAGAGAACTATCCACAGTGACTCCAAGATCTCTTTCTTGAGTGGTAACAGCTAATTTAGACCCCATTATTTTATATGTGTAGTTGGGATTATGCTTTCCAATGTGCATTACTTTGCATTTATCAACATTAAATTTCATCTGCCATTTTGTTGCCCAGTCACCCACTTTTGAGAGATCCTTTTGTAGCTCTTTGCAGTCTGCCTGGGTCTTAACTATCTTTAGTAATTTTGTAGTCTTCTTAGTGGGCATCACCTGCTCCAGGAGGGTCGGAGAACTGAATGCATTGGACACTGATCCACCATACACACTTTTCTACAAGGACGAGGTTCAGCTGAGACCACACCCCAAATTCCTCTCAAAGGTGGTTTCTGATTTCCACTTGAATCAGTCTATCTACCTACCATTTTTCTTCCCAAAACTGCATGTGCACAAGCAGAGGCTCCACACCTTAGACATTCATCGAGCATTATCTTTTTATCTGGATAAGACAAAGCCTTTTGGGTGGCTTTCGGGCTCTTTGTTTCTTATGCAGAACATATGAGAGGCCATCCGATCACAAAGCAGAGGGTATTAAAATTGAACACCATCTGCATTGCAATGTGTTATGCTGACAAAGGAGTAACAGCTCCTGACAAACTCACATTCATCAGCAGCAGCATTTGTGGCCCGTGTCCCAGTTATGGCCATCTGTAGAGCAGTCTTCGATTCATACATTCACTAGGTATTACATACTGTCCACTGCATCGAGAGAGGATATAGGGAAGGCAGCCATACAGTCACTCTTCCGATGAGACTCTTGCCCCACCTTCTGGAGTAAGTTTGGATGCCACCTACAATGTATTGAACATATGCAAGCACTTGAAGAAGAAAAATGGTTACTTACCTTCTTGTAACTACTCTTCGAGATGTATTGCATTTGTACATTACATGACTCACCCTTTTTCCCTGATGCATTGGAGTCTACTATTGGTTTTGGTGCAAAAGAATTGAAGAAGAGGTGAGGTGACTCTGCCCTTTCTACCCTCATTAGTGAGCAGAAGGAGCTTGGCAGGGGGCACCTCTGTGGCTACCACTAGGGAAAACTCTCTGGCACTGGCATACATGGCACACATACACCTACAGCATAATGGACATACACAATACATCTCAAAGAATAACGGTTATGAGGTGATTAACAATTTCCCCCCTTTCTTTCACTGTTTTGTTCATTGATTGAAGTGGTGCCATTGTTCAGAGCTCTTCCAATCTTGTTGGTGAATGTGTGGTTAGAGTAATTTCTTACATGGAAACACAGATTACCCACTCCGTGGACCCACCTAATTGCCTCTGTAGTTCTGCAGTTGGGATAGGATTGGTTTGTTCCCCTGTTCCTGCCTTTTCAAGTAATAACTCCTTGTTTTTGCAAGAATTTTGGAGAAAGATGGGTTTAATGGAAGTGCTAGATTATTACTCCTGTTAGTGTTGCTATTTGAGAGAAATGGAGGGGGGGGGGGATTAGACCACTAATTTAAAACCATTATCTTTTATCACTTAGTCTTCTAGCTGATTAGTATTGCAATGTAGAAATGGAATTAGATGGAGTTTACTTTTTGAAAGGGGAAGGTGCTTGCTCTTTTGTAAGTACCTGACTTGGAAAGAAGTTATATATCTTCATGGCATTCTTTGTTGAATTATCACATTTATTGTAAAGGAAATAGCATATTGTTAGTTAATACTCATGCTCATTGAATTATTTTTTAAGGCAAAGTTCCATGTGGAAAGAGATTCTAACAGAGAAAGTCTTGTCTTCTTCTCCATCACCCAAAAAGTCAAGCACTAAAGATTTGCTGTTGATTTAAACAACATTAAATATCAACAGTCGTAATCCTCTTGGGAGGCGGAAAGAATAAACTTTTTTACATTATCTATTTAATTGTTATTGAGTGACAATTTAGGAGGAAGTATCTTGGTAATGGAGACTCCCAACAATGGTTCTTATAATTGGTTTTAGGCATGGCTTTTAGTCTATAATAGGGGTCAGATATTGATCTCGGTACAATAAAACTTTCTATGTAGATCATTAAATCACTTATTCTGTGCTAGCAGCAGTGTAAGTTATTACTTAACTTGTCATTGTTATAGCCAAAATTTCCTGTGAAATCATTTACTGCTCAATGGGATTTTTAACTGTGCTAATTAATATGATTATTGGTAATTGGAGTTACTTCCTTTGTAATTAAATATCTAAAAAGACTTTGGGGATCTCATGCCTTTGTCCATTAATCTGTCATTTATAGTAGTAATAGCCAGATGTCAGTATCAATTCAACCTTTATAGACTCCTATTATTAATTCATGCCACAGCTATTTTAGTCATTAGGATATGCAGTGAAAAGTATGTCCTAGCTTACATAATTCAGAATTGCATATAAGGTTTATATGCATCCATTTGTTAGCACATCTACTATCTACCCTATTCTTATTCTTTTGTTCTTTACTTCAAAATTGTCAAACTTGCTAGCTATTTTGTTTGCAAAGGTGTGTATTTTTTATGAGATTTTGTTAGAGAAGCCAAACATGTTTAATTCTGGTAGTTTTCATGATGATTACTCTTCTGTATATGTATTATGATGTAGTATTTAATTACAAGGACCAAATATTGTTTCTCAAATAACAGTGCCACAGCATTTTTCTTAATTTCGAAAGCTTCTCTCTCTCACCATCAGAAGTTGGTCCAATTAAAAATATTACCTTATCTACCTTGTCTCTCTCATATCCTGGGACCAAGATGACTACAACAACACTGCATATAGCATTTTTCTACAATCTTGTGCATGGCTTTGCCTATGTTGTACTGTGCTCTACTCTGTGTAGGCCAGACAGAATCCATCAAAGTAATTTATGAAAAATGCATAGTAAATTGTAAGTAATCATCATACTCCCGATTTTATATAACAATATAGAAGAATACTGATGATAATTTGATGCTGTATGTATGCATGTGGGTTTGCAGTTGCGTTACCTTCATTGTTAACTGCTTCCTTGCTTGAAATACACCTAAGCAAGACTGATTGAATATAAAAGGGTATAGTATATGCTGCACACTAAATTATTTAAATACATTGAAGAGAAAAGAACTTATTATAAAAAGTCTAAGTCACTAAAGGTACAGGATCATTAGGAGAATGAAAAATAGTGTTTCCAAAACTAATAATAAAAATCAAAGCAGTGTAGGGTTACAAGGGCTTGAGAGGTCATCAAGTCCAGCCCCCTCCACTGAGGCAGGACCAAATAAACCTAGACCATCCCTGACAGGTGTTTGTTTAACCTGTTCTTAAAAACCTCCAATGACAGGGATTCCACAACCTTCCTTGGAAGTCTGTTCTAGAGCTTAACTACCCTTACAGTTAGAAAAAACTTTCAATCTAACCTAAATCTCCCTTGCTGCAGATTAAGCCCATTACTTCTTGTCCTACTTTCAGTGGACATGGAGAACAATTGATCACTATCTTCTTTATAACAATCTTTAGCATATTAGAAGACTGTTATCAGGTCCCCACTAAATCTTCTTTTTTCAAGATTAAACATGCCCAATTTTTTTTAACCTTTCTTCATAGGTCAGGTTTTCTAAACCTTTAATAATTTTTGTTGTTCTCCTCTGGACTCTTTCCAATTTGTTCATATATTTTCTAAGTTATGTGGTGCCCAGAATTGGACACAGTTTTCCACCTGGGCCTCACCAGTGCCAACTAGAGTGGGACAGTTACGTCCCATGTTTTACATATGATACTCCTTTTAATGCACCTTTGAATGATATTAGCCTTTTTTTGCAACTGCATCAATCATTGACTCATATTCAATTTTGATCCACTATAATCCTCATTTTCTTTTCAGCAGTACTACCAGCCTAGCCAGTTATTCTCCATTTCGTAGTTGTGCATTTGTTTTTTCCTTCCTATATGTAGTACTTCACACTTGCCTTTATTGAATTTCATCTTGTTGATGTCAGAGAAATTCTGTAATTTGTCAGGGTCATTTTGAATTGTAATCC
Source organism: Platysternon megacephalum (assembly GCA_003942145.1). NCBI lineage: Eukaryota > Metazoa > Chordata > Testudines > Platysternidae > Platysternon > Platysternon megacephalum. The sequence goes on from QXTE01000046.1 coordinate 9,108,970, forward strand.
CCCAAAGTATTTGCAACCTCTCCCAGCTTGGGGTCATCCTCAAATTTGATAAGCATACTCTCCACTCCATTATCCAAGTCATTAATGAAAGAATTGAATAGTACCAGACCCAGTTTGACAGCGAACCACTGATAACTACTCTTTGAGTATGGTCTTTCAACCACTTGTGCATCCACGTTTTAGTAATTTCATCTGATCTAGACCATATTTTCCTAGTTTGCTTATGAAAATATCATGTGGGACTGTCAAAAGCCTTACTAAAATCAAGATATATCACATCTACTGCTTTTCCCCCATCCACTAGGCTAGTAACCCTGTCAAAGAAAAAATAATTTTCAGGCCCCCAGGCACGGCACCTCAGGAACTTGAATTCAGGAACTGTGGCCCCATACGCAAGAGCCATATGCCATCCAGCAGCTTGATGATAAAAAATATAAATATAATGTGTATTTGAAAAATACATGCTCATGCAATTAAAGACTATATCATAATGCATATGTCCAGAGGGCCAGAGTTAGTCTATAAAAATGGAAAAATAAATTGCATAATCTGGAACTATTTGGTAGCACATCAGTGGAAAGCCCCTGGATACCTTGTCAGGTTTGCAGTGACTTTTACAATGGCTCCTTCAGTCATTGTCCATGTTCTCTGTTTTCAGTGTACAGTTAAATAATCTATGCATATAGCTATAGTCTGGTTCTCTTCAGCTATGTGCTTTGCAAACTTAATGAGAAATCCTCATTTAAAGTAAAATGTTTATGAACAAAGTGTGATTTTTGAACATGTTTAAATTAAATTAAATAAAAAAGAGGTTGCAAAAACACTTACAGTGAGAAAAGTGCATGTTTCTCCCTTTCCTTGTTGCTCAAACTTTCCAAAATATTCATTTTGTGGCAGACATCAATTACCTAAATTTTCAAAAGTGATCCGTGATATGCCCAACTTGAGACACCAAGGTCAGATTTTTAGAGGATGGGTACTCGGTACGTTCTGAAAATCAGGTGCCTGTAATTGTCTTAAATTGGGAACCTAATAAAAGAATTGTAAAAAATCACTGTTCGCTTTCAAAAAGTTATGAATAAATTCTAACCCTGTTTTCATGGGAATGATTATGCAGCTTTAAAAACAATAGCAATTGCTCCACTATAATATGGGCATCATTTGTATCATCACAGAAATAACAGCCTCTAAAGTGCTGACTGGGGCAAAAAGTGGCAGAGTTATTTTACACAACAGTTTGGGAGAAGAAATGAAGGAAAACTAGTTTATATTACCATGAGTCTGACCAATATGTTTCTCAATTAGCTTACATAACATATCAGTGATGGTTCTCTGTTGCAGAATTAGAAATCAAATAGAAACATGAACAGGAACGTTTATTTAAAAAGCATTAATTCTAAAAAAGGTTGATTTTCTGTCTCACACAGAATACATGTGTAGACTTAAATTGCCAATATATACCTTGATAGATTAATTGAAAGACTTTCCAAGAGTTATTTTTAGGCCTTCAGGGTGCTGTGTGTCCCCTGACAGAGTTGATGACATAAATAACATCTAAAGCAGAGCACAGCTGTGTTCCTTACACTGCTTGGTGTTAGTAATGTCATCAGCTGTAGCAGGGGAAATAAAGAACCCCGAAGGTTTTATATTAAGATTTGGCAAATTTTTCAGTTAATCGTTCAGATGTATTTTCTGGCAATTTTTAAGTCTACACAGGTATTTTATTAGTGATTTGAAATCTCATACCCATTTAAAAAAATTAAAAATCATTGGAACTCTCCTTTAAAGAGACGTTGTCAAGTTTGCCCAAAACATAACTGAATTTTTCATTTCTCTTCACATTATACATACTTAAATTCATGTACTTTTGTTTGCTTGTGTACTTTTAAATAAATTTAAAGCATCAGATTACAAATTGGATTTTAGATTGAAGGTGTTTGAGGAATTATTCTAAATAGTAATTCATTATTAAGTATATGCATTGTCAGTGTCATTTGATAAGAGATTACAACAATTGACTATCCTCTAGTATTCTTTTACAGAACAGCACCTTTTGAGAAGATATGTTTGGATGGAGGAAATAAAGAACTCTTGTCATAGTTCTAACTGCTGTTTTCCAGTTGACTTTCTAGCTTTTAGGGTAGCCTTGGATATTATTTATACAGATTGAACATAAAATGTTATTAATATTACACCAAAAAGAGCTAATTCTCAGGGTACGTCTACACTACGGGATTACTCCGAATTTACGGAATTCGATTTTTTGCAACCGATTGTATAAATTCGATTGCACGCAGCCACAGTAAGCAGATTAATTCGGCGGTGCACGTCCATGTACCGAGACTAGCGTCGAATTCCGGAGTGTTGCACTGTGGGTAGCTATCCCATAGCTATCCCATAGTTCCCGCAGTCCCCCCCGCCCATTGGAATTCTGGGTCGAGATCCCAATGCCTGATGGGACAAAAAACATTGTCGCGGGCGGTTCTGGGAACATCCTCCCCCTCCCTCCGTGAAAGCAATGGCAGATAACCGTTTCGCACCTTTTTTCCTTGGTGAACTGTGCAGACGCCATACCTCGGCAAGCATGGAGCCCGCTCAGCTCAAGACAGCAGTCATGAACATTGTAAACACTTCGCGCATTATCGTGCAGTTTATGCTGAATCAGGACCAGAAAAGCCAGGCGAGGAGGAGGCGGCTACGGCAGCGCGGCGACGAGAGTGATGAGGACATGGACATGGACAGAGAATTGTCTCGCGCCACGGGCCCCGGCGCTTTGGAGATCATGTTGTTAATGGGGCAGCTTCTCGCTGTGGAACGCCGATTCTGGGCCCGGGAAACAAGCACAGACTGGTGGGACCGCATAGTGTTGCAGGTGTGGGACGATTCCCAGTGGCTGCGAAACTTTCGTATGCGTAAGGGCCCTTTCATGGAACTTTGTGACTTGCTTTCCCCTGCCCTGAAGCGCCAGAATACCAAGATGAGAGCAGCCCTCACAGTTGAGAAGCGAGTGGCGATAGCCCTGTGGAAGCTTGCAACGCCAGACAGCTACCGGTCAGTCGGTAATCAATTTGGAGTGGGCAAATCTACTGTGGGGGCTGCTGTGATGCAAGTAGCCAAAGCAATCGCTGAGCTGCTGCTACCAAAGGTAGTGACTCTGGGAAATGTGCAGGTCATAGTGGATGGCTTTGCTGCAATGGGATTCCCTAACTGTGGTGGGGCGATAGATGGAACCCATATCCCTATCTTGGCACCGGAGCACCAGGGCAGCCAGTACATAAACCGCAAGGGGTACTTTTCAATGGTGCTGCAAGCACTGGTGGATCACAAGGGACGTTTCACCAACATCAACGTGGGATGGCCGGGAAGGGTTCATGACGCTCGCGTCTTCAGGAACACTAGTCTGTTTAAACGGCTGCAGCAAGGGATTTACTTCCCAGACCGGAAAATAACCGTTGGGGATGTTGAGATGCCTATAGTTATCCTTGGGGACCCAGCCTACCCCTTAATGCCATGGCTCATGAAGCCATACACAGGCAGCCTGGACAGTAGTCAGGAGCTGTTCAACTACAGGCTGAGCAAGTGCAGAATGGTGGTAGAATGTGCCTTTGGACGTTTAAAGGGTCGCTGGCGCTCGTTACTGACTCGCTCAGACCTCAGCCAAACCAACATTCCCATTGCTATTGCTGCTTGCTGTGTGCTCCACAATCTCTGTGAGAGTAAGGGGGAGACCTTTATGGCGGGGTGGGAGGCTGAGGCAAACCGCCTGGCCGCTGATTACGCGCAGCCAGACACCAGGGCGATTAGAAGAGCACACCGGGAAGCGGTGCGCATCAGAGAAGCTTTGAAAACAAGTTTCATTGCTGGCCAGGCTCCTGTGTGAAAGTTCTGTTTGTTTGTCCCTGATGAAAACCCACCCCCTTGATTGACTCATTCCCTGTAAGCAACCCACCCTCCCCCCTTCGATCCCAGCTTGCTTTGAAAAAAATAAAGTCAGTATCATTTAGAACTCATGCATTCTTTATTAACGGGTAATAAACATAGGGAGAGAACTGACAAGGTAGTCCGGGTGGGGTTTGGGAGGAGGATAGGAGGGAAGGAACAGGTCACTGAAAAAATTCAAAATAATGACAGCTGTCCACTGGGGTGGAGTGGCAGGGTGCACGGAGCCTCCCCTCCCCCCCCCCCCGCATACTTACACGTCGGGGTGAGGAGGCTATGGAACTTGGGGAGGGGGGAGGGCGGTTATACAGGGGCTGCAGCGGCACTCTGTGATCCTGCTGCTGCCGTTCCTGAAGCTCCACCAGACGCCAGAGCATGTGTGTTTGCTCACGCAGCAGCCCCAGTGTTGCATCCCGCCACTTCTCGTCTCGAGCGTCCCTTCTCTCCTCCCGTTGGTCCCTCATGTCCTCACGTTGGTCCCTCTTGTCCTCACGATCACTGGCATCTTTCCTGAACTTTGAGACCGTGTCCTTCCATTCATTCAAATGAGCTCTCTCATCACGGGTCTATTGCATTATTTCTGAGAACATGTCGTCTCGCATGCGTTTCTTTCGCTGCCTTATCTGGGAGAGCCTTCGGGACGGAGGAGGGAAAAAAAGGGAGAGAAGTATGTAAAAAGATACATTTTATAGAACAATGCTTATACTCTTTCATGGTGAACAACACTATTCACATTACATAGCACATGTGATTTCAGTACAAGGTCGCATTTTGCATCTTATATTGAGTGCCTGCGGCTTTGGTGTTAGAGATCACAGACGCAGGGCCGGGCAACAGAATTCGGCTTGTATGCAGCCATGGTAAGCCATTGTCTTTCGGCTTCTGCATTAAATCAGCGCCCTCCTTTCCCATAGCAAGCAAAGCCCATTAAGTGCTGCGGTTTTCCTGTTACCGTGCAGCAGCAGAAAACAAAATAACCCCCCCCCCCCCACCACCCATCCAATTATGTGGTATGATCGCTTTCCCCCTCCCCCCACCACATGGCTGGTATCAGGGAAGATCCCTGCAGAAACCAAACTACCCCCCCCCCCCATCCAATTCTGTGGGATGATCGCTTTACCCCTCCCCCCACCGCGTGGCTGGTATCAGGGAAGACCCCTGCTAGCCAAACGCGAAAACCTCAGCGCCATTGTCCACCCACTCCCCCCCGCCCGCTTGGCTAACTGCAGGGAAGGATTTCTTTTCAGCTACAGGCAAACAGCCCAGTAGGAACGGGGCCACCTCTGTCCCCTTAATTACATTCCCGTATTTCAACCAGGTTACCCTGAACGATATCACTCTCCTGAGGATAACACAGCAAGATAAAGAACGGATGTTGCTTGAATGCCAGCAAACACCGGGACCATACGCTGCCAAGCTTTGTCAAGCAATGATACCGGATTACTTGCTGCTAGCATGGCGCGGTCAAGTGTCCTACCATGGAGGACGGAATAAGGCTGCCCTGCCCAGAAACCTTCTGGAAAAGCTTTTGGAGTACCTCCAGGAGAGTTTCATGGAGATGTCCCTGGAGGATTTCAACTCCATCCCCAGACACGTTAACAGACTTTTCCAGTAGCTGTACTGGCCGCGAATGCATCCCAAGTCCCCAGGGCAAATTAATCATTAAACAAATACTTGTTTTAAACCATGTTTGATATATTTGAAAAGGTACACTCACCAGAGGTCCCTTCCAGGGGGTCTGCGATGCCGCCTTGGGAGGGTTCGGAGGGCACTTCGGTCAGGGTCAGAAACAGCTCCTGGCTGTCGGGGAGAATGGAGTGCTGTGTGCTCTCCACAAGTTCGTCCTCCTCCTCCTCCTCCTCTTCCCCGTCCGCAGATTCGTCATTCAAGGATGAGATTAACCCCTCCTCGGAGTCCACGGTCAGGGGTGGGGTAGTGGTGGCGGCCCCCCCGAGAATTGCATGCAGCTCCTCGTAGAAGCGGCATGTCTGCGGCTCTGCCCCGGACCGTCCGTTTGCCTCCTTGGTTTTCTGATAGGCCTGTCGGAGCTCCTTCACCTTAATACGGCACTGATAGGAGTCCCGATTGTGGCCTCTCTCCATCATGCCCTTGGAGATCTTGTCGAAAATTTTTGCATTCCGTCTCTTGGAACGCAGTTCTGCGAGCACGGAATCCTCTCCCCATATAGCGATCAGATCCAGTATCTCGCGTGTGGTCCATGCTGGTGCTCGTTTGCGGTTCTCGGACTGCATGGCTACCTGTGCTGTTCAGCTCTGTGTGGTCACCTGTGCTCTCCATGCTGGGCTAACAGGAAATGAAATTCAAAAGTTCGCAGGGCTTTTCCTGTCCACCTGGCCAGAGCATCCGAGTTTAGATTGCTGTCCAGAGCGGTCACAATGGTGCACTGTGGGATAGCTCCCGGAGGCCAATACCATCGAATGTCATCCACACTAACCCTAATTCGAACCGGCAATACCGATATCAGCGCTACTCCCCTCGTCGGAGAGGAGTACAGAAACCGATTTTAAGAGCCCTTTAAATCAAATTAAATGGCCTCGTTGTGTGGATGGGTGCAAGGTTAATTCGCTATAACGCTGCTAAATTCGAACTAAAATCGTAGTGTAGACCAGGCCTCAGTGTCCCCGTCCCCGTCAGTAGATTTATTGCAGATTTATCCCAATCTGCTGGGAAGTATCCTAATCAGATCCCATATGTCTTTTGAGGTCTTAGCCTGTTAACTTTTTCAACTCCCTAGCATACCACCATTAAGTACTTGCTTAATAAAGGCCTCATTCTATATCTGTTGAAATCAGTGGGATTAAGTTTGGGGCCTAAAGGAATATGGCAAACACTCTCAGCCTGGAGTCTCTTCTCAAAGTCTTACATAGATAAGTGGTGAGTATGACATGATATAAAACCCTATCTATCCATGCATTTTCTAATTCCTGCACCAATAGGACCCTATAATTTACTAAGAAAATTAATTAATTAAATCAGAATTAAAAGTCCATAATAAGCGAAGAACTGACCAAATGCCAACATCAAATAACTGAATCACTAATATTTTGTGCCATCTGTTGTTGAATTTTGAATTATCTGAGAATTCTGCATTTTACTCCCTGTTTAAGGCTAATTCTTTTAAAAACACCTCAAACCAGGTAGAACTTCAGCAGATGTTTTAATCTGTTTTAAGACTTCATTTATCCTGAGTACAATTTTTCCTTTGTTTTAGAATGGTAAGGGTATCAATGGGACTACTCCAGTCTCGGAACACAAAACTCCAAATCTTGTTTATTTCAAAATGTATTCTATATAGAGAAGGCTGCACTCAAACAATATTAGAAGTGTCTGGGGGAAGGTTTTAGAGTTTTTATTCTTTGTGGACACTCTCTTAGCTACTTCTGGAGAAATAAAATCATCGGGCAAAAACAGCCCAATAACTACCAATTAGTATAAACATCCATTAATGTCTTAATTTCCATACTTTCTGGGATACCCAGTTTTTATAACTTTTTATTAATTTATTTTCAAGTTAGCTTATTCTGGTATGTAATACTCAGAATATATATCTTTAAAGTACAGATCGTTGTCAATTTTTCAGTATAGGACAGTGATGTATACACACTCTCTCCATCAAGTCTTGATTCTTTTGACGTATATGTAACTTCTACAATGTGACTGACTGTAGATGACAGTTAACTTTGGTTTTTGAACTGTATAGTCAAAAAACATTTTGCAGCCATAGAACTATTTTTGGCTTCTTTCATACTGGGCAAGACAACAAACAAACTAATAGTAATTGATGAAAGCCAGACTCTTGATCATATAGATTGGAAATGCAGGTTAGAACTGCTTCAGAATGTAAGTGTGGTAATTATCCTTATGCTATCAGTTGAATTAGCACATGTGAAATACAATTTGATTAAACCGATTTTAGAGTGTATAGAATTTCAGCTAGAAATAGTGTCGGACCAAATTCACAATACCAAGATAAAATAATAATATAATATAATAATAATAATTAATAATATATGGAGATATACCTATCTCATAGAACTGGAAGGGACCCCAAAAGGTCATTGAGTACAGCCCCCTGCCTTCATTAGCAGGACTAAGTACTGATTTTGCCCCAGATCCCTAAGTGGCCCCCTCAAGGATTGAACTCATAACCCTGGGTTTAGTAGGCTAATGCTCAAACCACTGAGCTATCCCTCCAAATTAAAGCCAATAGGGATTAGCTGAGTGACACATATATACTCATTTTTTTTGTAGGGCAAAACTGGTATTGCATTAGTTTTCAGCAGTTTGGCTAACTACTCAACTACTGAAAAAGCTTTTAGGTTGGTCAGAGTTGTATGCCTATTGTCCAGTGTGTAAAGTTAAGGGTGCAATGTTACCTTTCAATGCCAGTGAAGGAGAAAGTGTGAACATTAGAAGAGAGAGTTTCCTCAATGTCCCATTATGCTAGCCTGGACAAATTGGTTTGAGCTTCTCTTGCAGCAGATAGAAAAAGGAATACAAAATAAAATGTTGATGCCATTGCTCTCAACAGCTTACTGACTGTTACTGATCAGTTGTTTCCTGTCTGCCACAGGAGAAGTAGCTCCTTCTTGCTGGCTGGAATGATGACAGGTTTTGACTTCTAAGTTGGACCTTTTTTCATTCAACACTTGTTCTATGAATTTATTTCACATATTTTTCAGTCAGGAAATCTCAGCAAAGGTGTTTTGGCTTTCTTGTGAGCCTGAACTCACTGCACTCCACACAGAAAATGCAGTGCAGTAAAGCTGCTGCAGCCTTCTTGCAAGCCTCTGGTTTCTGTTATAATGCTGTTAACATTTGGCCCTCTTGACCTTATGCATTCACCGGTCACTCAGGTAACTCTAGACAACACAGTAAGTGAGCGAGACAGTTCATGGAGTTGTGGATGTTAAGCAATCATGACATTTTGAAGAGGATTGCGGTGCTGGTCTCCTGAACAATATGGCTAAAAAGTTCATTTGAAGTGGAATGAGTTTCCACAGTGTCACAGACTCCTTTTCTCTCTCATGTAGTGTGGCAATGGCCTGCTGTACAAACAGGAAAGTTAAATATGGAGACGTTGTTATCTTGTAAACTGCAGAACTGGGATCTCTCCAATTCCATTTTTAGTAGGAGCAGTAGGATTGTCTTCCTGGAGATCTACAGTGTTTACACTCTGGTTTTGCACTTCTCTGAAAGCCGCATGTACATGGCTGGATAAGCTGTGCAGACGGAACAGACTATTGAGCAGCCCTGTACATGACAAGCTTTCAGTCTGAACTCTGGGGTGAGCCGTTTCTGGAGGGTCGCCTATGATTTCTGAGGAAGGGAGGAGACTGATTATTCAGGTTCCATTTATGTCAGTCTGTTCAAGACTTGTATAGTCTTGGAACAGAGCAGTCTCTATTTTGTTGGAGATACTAATTCAGTGAACAAGTGAAGTGGGCGAGCCATTGAAGGGGTTAACTCAAAAGGTTTGTAATTAGGGCTGCGGATTTGTCATGGCATTTTTTTTATCAAAAATCATGGAGCAGACATGGTAAATTTAGTGACTGCTCCATCATTTTTGATTAAAAAAAAAAAAAAACCCTGGCAAATGAGGTGGCACCAATCACTCAGAGCAGCATCCTCTATCCTGGCACTAGGGTGACCAGGGGTCCGGTTTTCGACCAGAACACTGGGTCGAAAAGGGACCCTGGAAGCTCCGGTCAGCACTGCCGACTGGGCTGTTAAAAGTCCGGTCGGAAGTGCTGCAGAGCTCAGGCAGGCTAGTCCCTACCTGTCCTGGCTCCATGCTGCACCCCGGAAGCGGCCATCAGATCGGACTCCCAGGTGGGGGGGCCACACAAGGCTCTTCTCTCTGCCCCCTCCCACACCCTGAACCCCTCTGCCCCACCCCCCAGCCTGGAGTCCCCTCCTGCACCCCAAACCCCTCATCCCTGGCCCCACCCCCCAGCCTGGAGTCCCCTCCTACACCCCAACCCCCTGCCTCAACCTGCAGCCCCCCAAAACTGGAGCCCCCTCCTGCACCCCAAACCCCTCATCCCTGGCCCCACTCAAAAGCCTGCACCCCCAGATGGAGCCCTCACCCCGCCTGCACCCCAACCCCCTGCCCCATCCCAGAGCCCCCTTCCACACCCTGAACCCCTCTGACCCACCCCCCAGACTGGAGCCCCCTCCTGCACCCCAAACGCCTCATCCCCAGCCCCAGCCCAGAGCCTGCACCCCCAGATGGAGCCCTCACCCCCCTGCACCCCAACCCCCTGCCTCAACCCGCAGCCCCCTTCTGCACCCCTCATTTCTGGCCCCACCCCAGACCCTGCACCCTCAGTTAGAGCCCTCACCCCCTCCTGCACCCCAAAGCCCTGCCCCAGCCCAGTGAAAGTGAGTGAGGATGGGGGAGAGCAAGCCACCGAGGGAGGGGGAATGTAGTGAATGGGAGGCAGGGCCTCAGGGAAGGTGTGGGGAAGGGGGCGTGGTCCCAGGGAAGGGGCAGGGCTAGGGTGTTCGGTTTTGTGGGATTAGAAAGTTGGCAACCCTACCTGGCACTGCAGCCCTAATCTTGGCCTGGGCGAGAGGAAAGGTAGGGGTGGGGCTGGAGATTGAGGCCACCTGCATTCACCCTGGATATTGGCAGCTCCCTGCCAACTACTGTGTCCCCTGAGGCTGGTCCTTGGGGTGAGAGTGAGCTTGCCCCACACTCACCCTGGGCAGCTGCTGTGTCCCACAGGGTAGGGCCCCGGGATTAAGTGGCTGACAGAGCTGGGCCAAACCTGAGTGGTGCTGCAACCCCATATGCTAGGCCTGGAGTGGGGAGGCTCAGCCCTGTGGGACAAGAGCCACCACTATGGGGTGAGTCATGGAAATACAAAAAAGTCACGGACAAATGGAAGATCACACTATCCTTGACTTCTTTTTTCCTGCTGGGACAAACCTGAAACCATATTTATAATAATATCAGACACCTTCCACTGAGGCTAGCATGTGTACAAGAAGAGGGAGAAAGAGGAACCAGCTCCTTTCTTTTACCCATTACAGTGCAGAAACAAAAATATGGATACTTTCACTCTTCCTAAAGATGGAATGGTCTCCAGTATTCTGTACTCTTCAATCCAGATCTCTAGGGGACCCACGAGAAACTACCAATGCTGGTTCACTTCTTGGTGATGCCATTTTGGAATCATTTGAAGGAACTTGGAAGTGCAGAGGGTCCACATAGTAGCAGAAATGCAGCACTGTGGTCTTTTCCCCTTGAGATGAATAGGAAACTGCACATTTCAGCTCCTTTGTTTTTTTCTTCTGTCTTCTCTAATTTTTTTTGGTGGTGATAGTATTTTTTACTATTGCTTTATGCTGCCCGGAGACAGTAAAGGAAGCAAGGTGATTACTTTTTATTGTGTTTATTTTGTTAGTAGTAGAAAGCACCAATCACATTGTTATTTGAGATAGCTACAAAATAATAATGATATATTCAGAGCAGGTGGAAAAGAACAAACAAAGAATTTAGGATGCCCTGCAGAGAGAAGAATGTCTCTCTTGATGCAGTTGGTTTAGTTGGTTTGTGAATTTGACCCATTGTTTTGAAGCTTATTGTTGTAAATAAATATAAGAGCCCATAACAGTCTTACAGATGACTGTGATACGGAAATCTTGACCTAGAAGAATGCATATCCTTGTACTTAAAACAAAATGTCTGATGATATCTTCAAAAAGTTTTTAATCCACCAAAGCATAAACAAATAAACTAACAAGCTGTTAAAAACACTGCAGTTTTAGCTTCCTCTTACTGTTGCCTAACCTTCCAGTTGAGCTAACAGTTTAAACTGCTATATTTTCTATAAAATCTGACCTTTATGCAACAAATACATTAACCTGTCCCACTAGGAAGCATTGTAGTAATACTTGGAAGATATGGACTTAAAATACCATACAAATTTAATTATTCTGCTGTGTATTGTGCAAATGGTTTGCTTTCTGCTTGAGCTCCCCCTAGTCTGGAAAAAATGGGCTGCTGCTTATTCCCTCTGCTCAGTCAGGTAGTCTGGCCAATGTGCTTGGCAGGATTTTGGCATCCCCTGCAGCAGCCCACTCACCAGAGGCAATTCTTGCTTCTGCTCTCAATATTATTTTTCAACATGGTGGCTCCTTCTAAGAAAAGATAAAAGGATGGCAGCCTGTGGACTGAAGCAGATCCTGCCCCAGATACGAACACTTTTATTTTGCTGTTCCTTCTTCTGGCACCCCGTCTCTGCAGAATTTTCTTATCAGCGTCCCTTAAGGCTGCTAAATCCCATCCTAAATTCCTATCCAGGTTGATAACTGCAAAGAACTATCATCCTACTTTGCTGAAAAGACCATGGATATTCAGGAAGGCTTCTCAAGCAACATGGATCTGCTCCTGCTTTACTGACCAACAAACATAGACTCATAGAAGACTAGGGTTGGAAGAGACCTCAGAAAGTCATCTAGTCCAACTCCCTGCTCAAAGCAGGATCAACCCCAACTAAATCATCCTAGCCAGGGCTTTGGCAAGCTGGGCCTTAAAAACCTCTAAGGATGGAGATTCCACCACCTTCCCTAGGTAACCCATTCCAGTGCTTCGCTACCCTCCTAGTGAAATAGTTTTTCCTAATATCCAACCTAGACCTCCCACACTGCAACTTGAAACCATCAAGTTGTTCCTTGTTCTGTCATCTGCCACCACTGAGAACAGCCTAGTTCCATCCTCTTTGGAACCCCCCTTCAGATAGTTGAAGGCTGCTATCAAATCCCCCCTCACTCTCCTCTTCTGCAGACTAAATAATCCCAGTTCCCTCAGCCTCTCCTCATAAATCATGTGCCCCAGCCCCCTAATCATTTTCATTGCCCTCCGGTGGACTCTCTCCAATTTGTCCACATCGTTTCTGTAGTGGGGGGCCCAAAACTGGACGCAGTACTCCAGATGTGGCCTTACCAGTGCCGAATAGAGGGGAATAATCACTTCCCTCGATATGCTGGCAATGCCCCTACTTATACAGCCCAAAATGCCGTTAGCCTTCTTGGCAACAAGGGCACACTGTTGACTCATATCCAGCTTCTCGTCCACTGTAATCCCCAGGTCCTTTTCTGCAGAACTGCCGCTTAGCGAGTCGGTCCCCAGCCTGTAGCAGTGCATGGGATTCTTCCGTCCTAAGTGCAGGAGTATGCACTTGTCCTTGTTGAACCTCTTCAGATTTCTTTTAACTCAATCCTTCAATTTGACTAGGTCACCCTGGACCCTATCCCTACCCTCCAGCATATCTACCTCTCCCCCCAGCTTAGTGTTATCCGTGAACTTGCTGAGGGTGCAATCCATCCCATCATCCAGATCATTAATGAAGATGTAGAACAAAACGGGCCCCAGGACAGGCCCCTGGGGCACTCCACTTGATACTGGATGCTAACTAGACATCGAGCCATTGATCACTACCTGTTGAGCCTGACGATCTAGCCAGCTTTCGATCCACCTTGTAGTCCATTCATCCAAACTATACTTTTTTAACTTTCTGGCAAGAATACTGTGGGAGACTGTATCAAGAGGTTTGCTAAAGTCAAGATATATCACGTCCACACTAGGTCTACACTGGGGGGGGATTGATCTCAGTACGCAACTTCAGCTACGTGAATAACGTAGCTGAAGTCGACGTACTTAGATTGACTTACCGCGGTGTCTTCACTACGGTGAGTCGACTGCTGCCGCTCCCTGTCAACTCTGCCTGCGCCTTTCGCCGAGCTGGAGTACAGGAGTCGACGGGAGAGTGCTCGGGGATCGATTTATCACATCTAGACTAGACGCAATAAACCGATCCCCGCTGGATCGATCGCTGCCCGCCGATCCGGCCAGTAGTGAAGACATACAAGACACCCTAATGTTAATAACAGCTTAAACATAAAAATAGAATCCTGTGATTTTTCTTAAATGAGAGAAATGTTATTCTTCACTACTATAAATTGGATTTAGCACACAAAAAAGTTTCCAAGTTAGAGAAAAAAAACCCCATATTCTAAACTTTTCTTTTAATCAACAATTTTAGAACAGTAACTTCATTACTTTCATACTATTGATTTCTTAAAAAATTTACCTTAACAACCAAACAATAATATTTAACAAGATTTTGTACACTGTGGAAACTTTTCATAGGAGTCTAGTTGGGGGTTAAGTTTGGAGAAAATGACTTTTAACATTATATGAAAGGGTAGAATATTTTTTAAAGTAAGCATGGAGCTCATGACATTTTTCCTCAAAATGTGTGCAGTCCTTCGTGTTGTCTTTTAATTTGTCAGCAACTGATCATAGTGCAACAGTGGGAGAGAAAAGAAAATTAAAAGCTTGGTGTGTATGTTAGCAAAGTCCACTGTTACATTTTATAGAATTCATGTCGACTACTTTTAAATTGACTCATATTTTTTAATATTCATCCTAGTAATGAAATTCAGCTTATTTGGCCTGTAAAGCTTCAAAATGGTGGGCTGTTCAAGGAAACTTTGTATACAGCATGTGATCCTAACATAGTTGAGCCTCACTGCACAACATTTGCGAGAATTGTCAAGTATTGGTTGTGACATACCCAGGGTACAATCCAGACTAATGAGTAGCTGTGTCATCCTGCCCTCCACCCTGGGGTGCCCTTTTCAGTGCTTTGCTGCTGTAGCTTCCAGTCTGGATTGTTCAGCATGCAAATCACTCCCAGCTATATCTCTCTCTGTGTGTACTGCAGCCTGCCAGTCACACCTAGGCTCTCACCAGCCTGAATTATACCGCAGGGTGAACACAACACATCCAGGCCCCAGATTTTCCTGCCAGAAATGTATGTTCTGTATTGCCCAGCCCTCTCCTAGACAATACAAATTTATATAGGTACTTTATTTCATTAGTGGAAATAATATGCATACATTTTGTTATCCCAAAAGGAATTTCCCAAACACTTGAATTTAAACACACTGAATTAGATAAAACAATAAAACAAATTTATTAACTACAAAGAGATAGATTAAGTGATGAGGCATAAAAGTCAGAAATGGTTACAAGAAAAATAAAAATAAAACACAGCTAATGCCTAACTTAACAAACTGTTAAATTCAAAGCAAAGTTTTTCTCACCACATGCTCTCAACGGTCTTACTGGCCAGGACCCCTTGGTCTGTTTGATGACTTCTTCCTATTTCCCTTCTCTTGCAGTGAATCGATGGACCGAGAGAGAGAGAAGGGGTGCCTTGGGGTGTTTGTCCCTATTTTTATAGTGTCACTCCCCATCTTGGAAAACATTTTCAGCTGAGATTCAGGAGACAGAGAGTCTAAAGGAAAAGATCTTCCCTGCTGCTCTTCCTCACCTATTGGAACTTCTGTTTCCCTTCCTGTTTCATGACTCTGTTTACTGCTTAAACGCAAATTAAGCAGAGCACACATTCCTTTGTTTGAGACAGACCTGTTTGCCATCTTCCATTTGGAACATGTGTTAAGATCACCATTCAGTGGAATCCTATAACTTCATGTGCAAAGTTGCCACACATATTTTATCAGGACAGTATTGACCAGCAAATTATGAGTTTTCAGATCATATCTTACAATGCATACTTTATACAAAGATTATTACAATAGGGTGTGGACACAGGTACGTTCTATCGCATTGGGGTCATAGAAAAATTATCTGGAAATGCTGTTGCTCAGTGTTACAAGCTGACCCTGTAATCAAATTTGCTTGCCACTTTTAATATAACTTTTAATTCTGATGGCTGACAAACGCACAATAAATATCCTTGCAATTAGCTGTGATGTCAGTGTAGGTGCCGGCGACTTATGCCCTTTCAGATCCTACTAAATTTGGGAGAAGGTCCAGCACTTTGAGCAGCGCTTTTTTCATTAAATCTGAGGATTCTCTAATTTTACTTCCACTGGAAAGCTCAATATTTTAATATTTCTTCTGGACCTATTTGTTTCTGTTTGTGAAAGGGCATACAGATCCTATCTATGGGTTGTGACAGGTAAAGGGCTAACCTGGGTAAAGGCCTTTAGCTTAAGGCCACAACTGCTTGCACTGTTTACAAAGACACTGAGCAGGGGCTGGGAACAGCTGGGAGGAAGAAGGATCTTTCCCTAGTACATATCTCCTTCCTCTCTCCACTCCTCCCACTTTTTTTTTTGGAAACTGACCTCTTTACATAGAGTGAAGGAAGATCTTCCCTTTCTTCCTGCTGGGTCTCACTCCCTTCTGAGTGTTTATGTCAAAAGTTTAAACACTTGTGGTCCTTCCCAGGTAAGACATTAACCCTTTCCCTGCCAAAAGCAGGGATACAGTCTGTGTACTCCAGCCTGCTTACCCAGTGTTTTTTGTTACCATTTATATTTTCTGAATGTTTTTTTCATCCATTTTTTGTTAGCTTCATGATTCATATCATCCAAGTCTTGCGACGTTTTGAAGGGACAGTTTAATTTCAATAATATTGTCTGAGATCATCCTTCAGGATTACCAAGATATCAGTTATTGGTATTAGAACAATTACAGAGTTACTGTTTGCCTTTATCTAATTTTACAGAGGTGATGGAATATTAATTTTTTTCTTCAACATTTTCAGGAACAATTGAGAGGAGAATGGTATCATTATTTCAATTTAATTTTCTTTTATTTCAAACTTTAAAAATATAGACGCGATTTCTTTAACACTTTGCTCAGCTTTCCTTGCTGCTACTCTTACAACTCACTTGTATCACATTTTTTTATGATTTTCATCTGAAACTCTTCTATTGCTTTATACAACATTAATTAACCATTGCAATACTGGTCTCTGATAGATCAATATTATACATATTTGGTTATTTTACCCGTGGGTAAAATGAGGAAAGAAGAGATCTTGTCCAAGGTCTAACAGTAAGTGAGTGGCAGAGCTGGGAATAGAACACTTGGGTTTAGCTTCTTCAATGCAAAAATTTTAGGTTCTGTCGAGTCTGTGTGGCAGTAAGGATAGAACTACTCACCCTGCCATTTGCTTGGAAATGGTTGTGCAGGATCTAGTAGATAATTTATTGAAATACTAATTGAGGGTAAGAATATCTGGAATATTTCTCAGCCATTTATACTTTATTTTTTTAAGTTAAAAATGTATAGGCTGGCCAAATGGACACTTTGCTCAAGTGATATAGATATTTCAGTTATTGGTATTTCCCTACCTCTTTGTCTGTATGGTGCTTTTTTAGACATAAATTTGCATTAGGTGATGAGTGCAGTCCTACAGTCCAGAATTAACACTGCTCATATGAAAAAGAGCCTTAAGTAAGGCCCACAGGAGTGACAAAAAGATCATGCAAAATCTATCTTCTTCACAATTGCAGGTAATGTTATCATACACTCAAGACAAATCTGGAGCTAATAATGTCATTTTACTATTTGTTATAGAAACAAAGGCTTATGGTTACCATAAAAAGGAAGTTTACATTGATCATTATTTTTTGCCTCAATTGCAGTTGTTCTTTATTATAAGGTATAGTCATCTTTTTCCATATATGTGCATATATCTACTTCGGTATTACAGTTCTGCATTTCATGAGTTTTTAGTTTTGTTTGTAACTAGTTTATTGATCCTGAGGTTTGCTGAAGCTTCTTGCATAGCTTCTCTTTGACTGTAGTGACATCTAATGGTAAGGGAAAGTTGCTTAACTACAATGTCTTTTGCTGCTTGATACACATACATAAAACACATGTGTGTGTTTTGGCAACAGTATGCTTTTTGGGCAAGGCAGGATTGTGGTCTTTTTGTCCCTTCCAGTTCCTTACAAAAGTCTGGTTTGAACACTTTGAACACTTTCGGCAGCAGATATCAGTTGCTTATTCTGTTCACTGTGCCTTGTTTTGCCTTACTTATGCCTTACTGAAAGTTTCACATGAAAAATTTTCAGTACATCATAAGCAGTGTGATAATTTTATACTGTGGCTTGTTTTGATTTTATGGGAAAGCATACTGTAGGGTCTTCAGAAGAGACTACAATAATGAAATGGGCCTTTCTGGAAAATTTAAGAACAAAATATTTAATGTTAAATTGTGTTAGCAGTCTTGAGATCACCACATTTTTGAGAAATACGCTAGTAAAATTCTGTTAGCTTTTAGATGGCACAAGCACTCTTTGTTTTCCTCTATTTTGAGGTGCTTTACTAGATTTTTAAAAAATTGTTTCTTTCGGAACCCCTAATAATAATAATAATAATGAATAAACACTATAGAAAAATGCATTAATATTCAGAATTAAGAAATCAGATTTCAGACACCAAAATATTAATTTAGTTATAATATTAATATCAATTTTTAATATTTCAATTTTAAATGCTACATTTAATTTTAGATTGCTATTACATTTGTTGAATGTAATGGATCATGTATAATTTCAGTGAACTATAGAAGGATACCTCTTAACTATCTCCCATTATGAGAAAGCATTGCTCATTTCAGACCCAAAGTTCTTTTGTTCCAATAAAACTTCATATTGTACTACTGTTGTTTTACTGTCCGTTATTGACATCAGAAATGCAGAACCTTGAAATGACAGTTGTAGAGCTCTTTTTAATGTAAGCAGAGTCAGAATGAGCTCTACCCTGACATCTGGTGGTGAGCTGTGGAAAAGGACTTCAGGGGCTGATCTCGTTTGCATGGGCACACCCACCCTCCTTAGCATGATGTGACTGCTTGCCAAAATGGTCACTTTGGCTGCTGTGGGATCCCCAGTCTCTTTGTTTTGGGGGCAGGAGTAATAAAGTGTTGTTACCCTGGTTACGCGAATCAAGGACAGTAGAACTGTACTTGGCATTTTATGACTGAGGGACTCACCCTCAACTAAGCAGCACTCGCTAGGCAAGGTACATGGGTTCCAAAGCCCAGTGAATTGAGAGAGGCTGGGGACAGGCATTTGTAACTGGTAGTGTGGGCCCGTGTTAAGGCCCCAAACCTCACTCTGACCTCTGTCCACTGTGTAATAGCAGAGCTAATTTTGACTCCATTAAGAGTCTTGTCACATGCTGTAGTGCTGAAATCACTGATACCTAGGTGTAAGCATTAGACTTACTTTGGGCTAGTGGTTCTGAGTGCATCAGCACTGAGGCTCCACTACTAACAGCTGAAATCACAGAAAGCTGTGATAAGTAGGGGGGGCCCTGAAGACATATTGGTGAATGGCTAGCGGAGAGGAGTGGCTAGCAGGACGGCTGGCAGAAAGGTGCGGCCAGCTAGCGGAGAGGTGCGGCTGGTGGTGAAGACTGCAGCAGAACCCCACAGAGAGGCGTGGCAATCGGGCATTGACCCGAGCAGCAGAGCATGTAAGGTGTCCCCATCAGGGCCGGCTCCAGGCACCAGCCGAGCAAGCTCATGCTTGGGGCGGCAGATTCTAAGGGGCGGTATTGCCTCCAATCCTTTTTTTTTTTTTGCTTTGCTGCTTCGGCCGCCCCGCAGGTTTTTTTTTTTGCTTTGCCGCTCTGGCCACCCCGCAGGTTTTTTTTCTTTTTGGTTTGCTGCTCCGGCCGCCCTGTAGGTGGCGGCGGCGCGGAGGAGGGGAGCGTCCTGCTGGAAGCGGGCTGCGTGCTCCGTCTGCCCCAGCCGGTGCCAGGTCTGCAGCAAGCCCGGCAGGGCAGCCCGCGTCCTTCCCTCTCCGCCGACCGGAGCGTCGCGGAGCCCTCCCGACAGGCGGTGCGGCGGGAGGGACCGCGTGGCGAGCGCCCCGCTGAAGGAAGCCCTGGCCGCCCCCATTCTCTCCCCTCCCCCGCTCCCTCCCCCTCCCCCCCGGGTGCGCACTCCGTTACCCAGGGCACGTCTGCAGTGCAGGGAGTCCCCCTGCACCCTGGCTCTGGCCACTCTGCAGGTTTTGTTTTTTTTTCGCTTGGGGCCTCAAAAAAGCCAGAGCCGGCCCTGGCCCCCATACCTCCCCCCCTTCCACCCAGGCAGGGAGGTAAACTCTGCAGATGAACTTCTGAACTCTGGGGCTGCACTGACCAAGGACAGAAACTGTGGGTGGGGTGACTGTTGGGTTGCTGGACTTAAGACCTTGAGGGGAAAGGACACTGCCAAACTTACTTGGGGGTGGGTCTTTTGCTCATGGTTTGTGTTATGAATCCTGTTTGTGGTAAGCGACAAAGAGTCCTGTGGCACCTTATAGACTAACAGAAGTATTGGAGCATAACAAACACCTGTTGTGGTGTTTCCCCAACATAATGCCGCATTGTTTCCCTCCTTTATTAAAAGGCTTTTGCTACACTCAGATTCTGTGCTTGCGAGAGGGGAAGTATTGCCTCTTAGAGGCACCCAGGGGGGTGGTATGTACTTGTCCCAGGTCACTGGGTGGGAGCTTGAGGCGGTTTTGCATTGTCTTATTGAAAAGGAACCCCTAGATACTGAACCCGGCAATTTTTGCTGCCAACTCTGACGGGCAGAAGGGCTACATTAACATAACATACATTTATCCCAGGCCTTTGAAACTTTCTCTGACTTTTTGACTTTTCCATACTGACCTGCTGGACCTATCTGAAGTGGCTTTGAGAATCTGTTGATTGTGGCCATTGGGTACAAGCTAGAGATAAAAATTCTCCTCCCCCCAACTATCAAGAATGGTGCATTTGATTTCAAACAATTGCATGAGAAAAGGAGAAGGAGGGAGTCCATCATTATTGGCCTACTAATTGTACCAGTGGTGTTTCAGGTTTTCAGTAATAACACTTGTTTGTGTACTCTTTCTATTCTGTACTAGCAAAGAATTTGATAAAAAAGATCCTGTATTCTAAATCAGAAAGGGTTCAATTAATTTTCCTGCAGAGATATTTCGTAATCAAGTCCTCTAGATTGAGCTGTTTTGAATAATGGGGATTGCATTACTTCGGAATACTTTAGATTCCTTAGACCAATGCAACTACCTTTTTTTTCTCTCTTAACACTTAGTTCTTCTTTGAATGATGGTCCCTTTGTGTATTCCACTGAAGGCATGTATGTGCTCCATGTTCCTGAGACCAGAAGATGTTTGCTAGCAGTGTCCGTTTGTGCCTGTGCCCTTCTTCGCCTTGTGCTCTGAGCTGAAGGTATAAGGGGAGGTGCAGACCGACCACCTCTCCACTTCCTGTCTATCACCCATGTACTGGGACAGAACTTCTCCAGTGTCCACAGCTTTAGCTAGCATTCTTTGTTTTCTAGTGGAAATAGTTGTAAATAGTTTTACCCTTTCGTAGACAATTTTTTCAATATGTTAGAGTAAGTGTTAGGAACAAAGGACTTCTGCCCCTACAGGGTGCCTAGTATGCCCAAGATCCCCAAATTCAAGATCTGTGTGGTCTGCCCCTGGGACTGCCCATTGCACTTGTCTGTATTGTCTCAGGGAAGCTCATATCTTCTCCAAGTATAATATCTGCTGGTCTTTCCCTTGCCAAACCCATCCACCTGTGAGTTCAGACTTAGAAGTTTCCTAGTGGATCGTTTGATGAGACCACAGTCCAACTGCAGTCTGTCAGCTTTCCCCATCCCCCCTTGCCCTGTACATTGGGCAGAGACACACAGGAGTGCCTGTTTGAGAACAATTGTCTCCAGTTCTTGGAACACAGAGAGCGGCGTTAAGGACCTCTAGCAAACAGGGCAGACATGAGGATGGTAAAGGTGAACACTCTTATAAGAAAAAACATAAGAAATCCCCTGCTAATTCCTCATCTAAGAAGACGACGACTTCTTCCTCGTCGCCTTTGAAGTCAGGAGCGTGGTACCAGTTCCTTGGCACTGAGAGCTAAGAGAGTTCTAAGACCATGAACTGCCGAAGGAGGAGGGCCCTCCTTTGCAAGGGAAAGGAGCAAGTGGACGCCTCCTACACTGATGATACCTGCTCTCATGGAAAAGGAGTCATTGGTACTGAGAACTGTTGTTTTGCCTAAAACTGGCACTGCTAGCATCACTAGAGGACAGAAGCTCTGTTTGCCTATCAGCAGCAGAGGGCAGATACACTATCCCAGAAGATCTTCTAATCTAAGCAGACCTGGAATTGCCAATACTTTTGAATCCGGTCTTAGCTAGAGAGATCCCCACACCATTAGTTTGGCATTGGTAGTGTCTACTAACCAATGCATAGTAAGACCACCACTCGTACTCCATTGACAGAGGCCACCATACTCCTCCAATGAATCTGGGATCAGTGGGAGAGCTTCACTGGCCTTATCAAGGTGGGAAGTCAGCCCTAACCAAGGCTGTAAGATCTCCTGGGTACTTCCCAGTCCCACAGGAGAGACTACCAAGCTCAGGACCAATGGTATCTTCTCCAGGGGACTACCACATTATCCCTGGGATCCATATATAAGACACCCTGAATACAGACAGGCAGAACACAAGTTGTGATATGTATCCCTGTGTGGGGAAGAACCTGAACTCACTCAGGAAGAGGAACAACCTGACTGGGGCTAGGTCCACACTACCCGCCCGGATCGGCGGGTAGAAATCGATGTAGTGGGGATCGATGTATCGCGTCTCGTCTGGACGCGATACAACGATCCCCGAACGCGCTCACATCGACTCCGTAACTCCAGCAGGGCGAGCGGAGTTCGCGGAGTCGACGGGGGAGCCGCGGACGTCGATCCCGCGCTGCGAGGACGCGAGGTAAGCGCGCCTAATTCGAAATAGGATACTTCGACTTCAGCTATGCTATTCTCATAGCTGAAGTCGCGAATCTTATTTCGATCCCCGCCCCTAGTGTGGACCAGCCCTGGGTGGAACCATTAGCTCTTGCTGGGTTATCATTGTCCTTACCAACTGAGGTAGTCATGCCAGCCTCACTGTTACCCGACTGGACAACTATGGATAATTCCAGGACCTCCTTCTGGTGGCCACCTAGCTAATTTTCTATGGCATGGCATCATTTAACATCAGACAGATGGGTTTGCAAATCACCACCATCAGCTATACAACAGTTCCTCTCCATCCTCCCTCCCTCCAAAACTCCCTTTCCTATCCTTCTTCAGGGATCCCTCTCATGAGAGGATGCTCCGACAGGAAATGGAGTCCCTGCTTCACCTGGGAGCTATAGAGTTGGTACCACTCCACCACAGGGGAAAAGGATTTTACTCAAAATATTTCCTCATTGCTAAGGAGAAAGGAGACTGGAGGCCCATACTAGATCTCAGACAGCTGAATGGCTTCTTCTGCTGACTGAGGTTCAGAATGATCACCCTGGCCTCTATAATCCTATTGCTAAACAAAAGTGATGGATTTACAGCTCTCGATTTGAAGGAGGCTTATTTCCACATAGATATCCCTTAGACAACAGACAGCCTCATGTACCGATGTGAAACCATTTGCAAAATTTCATCCACAAAGTTTACAGGTGTGGTTGTGGTCAGTGTGTGTGCCAAGCAAGCCCAGTCTTGGACAAGGGGGTCTTGCTGAACCACAGAATTATGATTTTACTTATCTAGTGGGAAGACATGAAGGCAATGTGTGTAGGTGTTCCCTTCATCCCCCTGCTCACCCATGAAAAGATTAATTTCAGATGCCTCCCTGCCAGGTTGGTGAGCCCATCTGGCTGAACACAGCACAGGGTATGTGGACCCCATTAGAATCAAAGTTACACATAAACCTGCTAGAACTGCATGCAGTGCCCGAAGTTTGCAAATGGTTCCTGCTGTTTATCTGAACCCTGCACATTCAAGTCATGTCAGACAATATGAGAACAGTTTAATATTTCAACAAACAGGGAAGGACAAAGTCCACCCTGCTTTGCATAGAGGCTGTCAATCTCTGGAATTGGTGCATACATCACAGGTTACCCTCTCTGCAGTACACTTTCCAGAAGTGCAGAAGACTCTGGCAGATAGCCTCAGCAGGCATTTCTCCAGAGACCATGAGTGGGAACTACACAAGTTGGTGGTATGGTGCATTTTTCAGCAATGGGGATTCCTGTCATAGGATCTCTTTGAGCCTCACGAGAACAAGAAACATCTGATTTACTGTGCAGTTCTGGGCCAAAACTCCAGAGGGGACACATTTTTAGTACAATGGTCAGAATCACTACTGTACATATTCCTTCCCATTCCTTTCTTACCACATGTCCTGAGAAAAATCAAACAAGGCAAAGTGTCAGTGATCCTCCTGGCTCCCATGTGGCTGAGGGCAGTTTTGTTTCACTGGTATTCTCCTTGCATCCATGCGTCCAAATTCAGCTCTTACCAGACCTATCGACGCAGGACAGAGGCAAGATCCTCCATCCCAAACCAGCATCTCTCCATCTAGCAGCTTACTATTTGGATGGATGCCAGATTTGGAGATCATGCTTAGAGGCTGTATAGTCCATTCTTAGCAATAGCAGAAAAAACTTCTTGAGAAAATGCTATACAGCAAAATTGAAGAGTTGCTGTATATGGCAGGGATAGCCAAATTGTGGCTTGTGAGCCACACGCAGCTCTTTTACCATTAAAGTGTGGCTTGCAGAGCCCCCGTGTCCCCCCATTCTCCCTCTACCAGAGTGGGGTGAGGGGGAGCTCAGGATCTCTGCCTTGCAGCAGGATGGTACAGTAGGGACTTCTGCCCAGTGGGGAGGGGGGTGTCTCAGGGCTCTCAAACTTCTGAAGATTGTTGTATGTGGCTCGGAGGGCCAGTAAGTTTGGCCACCCCTGGTATAGTGTGTCAGCATCATCAATTATCACCGGAGGGTTCTGAGTTCCCTGTTATTCTGGGCTACTCCTCTCTCTGAAAATGTTAGAGTTGTCTCTCAGTTCCTTGTGAGTGCACTTAGCATCTTTCATCCTCTGGCGAACAAGTCTTTTCCCATCCAACTACAGTAAGGTTTCTGAAGGAGCTTGTCAGAACATTTCCTCTAGTGCTGAAATCTACCCCAATATGGGACCCCAAATATAGAAATAGAAATATATATTGGACAATTCTGTGTTTTCTGCATTATTGTTGATAATTCTATTATTTCTATCTAATAATGGACCAGTACCATTCTTAGGATTCTTTTTGTTCTTAATATGCTTAAAACTCCTTTTTATTGTCCTTAATTTGGTGGCCATAGAGTTCTCCTTGTGTCCTTTTCTTTCCTTATCAATTTTCTACAATTACTAAGCTACTGATTTATATTCATTACTACTCATTTCCTCTTTTTTTCCATTTGTTATATATATTATTTTTATAGCTGCCTTCACTTCTTATCTAAATCAGGATGGGTTTTTTAACCAACATGTCCTTCTTCCTCGACTGTGAGATAGTACCTTTATGGGCATGTAGAATAGAATAGAATGGTTCCTTGATTAACCATTTCCCAATTATTCCCATTTTTATGATTAAATTCTTCCTTCCAGCTGAGTTGGTTCATAATTTTCTTCATCTTTCAGAAATTGGCCCTTTTAAAGCACCAAGTGTATATATTACTCACTTGGACTTCATTCTGTTTGCACTTTATAAATGTGATCAGGTCTGGTCACTTGTATCTAAGCTACTATTAATTTTTAGTTCTGTGATCAGTTCCTCTTTATCTGACATGGTGAAGACTAATAGAGAATTCCCCCATGTTGGTTGCAACACTTTTTGACTTAGGAAATTGTAATCTATAATTAGAAATTCCAAAGATGTTTTAGTAGTGGCAGCATGAAACCTCTGGCATACATCATTCAAATCGAAGTCTCCCATGATCACGCAGCTTTCCCCCCCCTGCACATTATAGATAGATGCATAAGGTGCCAGTCATCCTGTTCCCTAGTGGGATTTGGTGGTCTGTATCAGACACCAACTAATACCCCCATCTTGTGTTTTATCTTGATCCATAAGCCTTCAAGATAATTTTCTTCTTAGTTATCGATGACTTGGAAATAGGTAACACCACTCTTCCTCCCCTTTTGCACACTTTCTTTCCTAAATAGGTTATAACCATTGATTTTTAACATTTCACTCATGTGACCCTTCCTACCAAGCTCCAGTAATACCAACTAGATTGAAGTTATGCTCATAAATGATCAATTCCAATTCCTCTTGTTTGTTACCCGGGCTCCTAGTATTGGTGTATGGGCAATTCAGGAATTCTCTTCATGTCCTTTGGTTCCTTGATTAAGTTTGTTCTCATCATCTCTATTTTTGGTAAATAAGTGCACATATCTTCCCTCTTTTTACCCTCCCCTTTTGTTGTTAGTTTAATGCCCTCCTGACCACTTTAGCCAGTGTGTCCCTGAGAAGGTTGATTCCCCTTCTACTGATGTGGAGCCTATCCAGACTATACAGCTCCCTATCTCCATAGAAGGTGGACCAGTGTTCCACAAAACTAACCCCCTGCACCACCTAGCTAGTAAACAATTCTCTTCCAGAACCTTCGGTCTTCCTTCTCTCATTGGATAGGAAGGATCTCAGAGAAGTTCACTTGGACATTCTTCAACACTTTTCCAAGTTCCCGTAAGTTATGCATTACCTATGAGAGATCCCACGACACAATGTCATTAGTGCCAATATGAACCATCACCTATGGATCCTTGCCCATTGACTTCAGAAGCCTATCCAATCTTAGGGCTGGTCTACACTAACGCTGTAAGTTGATCTAAGTTACGCTAGTTCAGTTATGTAACTTACATAACTGAACTAGCGTAACTTAGATCAACTTACAGCGTTAGTGTAGACCAGCCCTAAGATTGGATAGGCTTCTGAAGTCAACGTAATTAAGGTCGACTTATAGTGCTGTCTACACCGTGGTATGTCAACGGGATATGCTCTTCTGTCGACATAGCTTCCGCTTCTCAGGGAGGTGGATTACAGATGTCGACGGGAGAGTGCTCTCCCATCGACTTAACGTGTCTTCACCAGACCCGCTAAATCTGTGATGCAGTATGGTTCTCTGTGCCCTTCTCCTTATTAAATACTGCTTGTGAGTCACCTTGAGTTTAATATCCATAGGGACCATCACTCAAAGAAGGAGGTCTGGTTACTTACCTTGTATAGTAACTGGAGTTCTTCTCCTCTACTTCAGATTCTTATTAGGCTAGATGCCATTCTCAGAATCTTTACTTTTTTCTCCACACAAGGAGCACAGTACAGGAACACTCTGGATTTCAGAGGCCTGTTATTACACCCTAAATGCAATAAATTCCGATTTATGGGTTGCTTGTCCCTTCCCTCTAAAATCTAAGTCTCCATCTAAGTCTAAGCATGAGTAAAAATCTTTTGCAGGGCGTACTAGGTTACAATTCCTAGTGCCCTATCTTATTAGAAAAATGTTTGTAAACACCAGAATCACTGCTTAAATCGAAAGAGAAAGAAAAGCTCCTTAATATTGTTTTCCAACATTGCATATTTGAAATCGCCAGAAATCTTTAGCAAATTAAAATTAGACTAATTTTTTTTGGTGCAGCACTCCTGCTGAAACCCTAAATGTCTTTCTGTATTAACTTCTTGTAAATGTGGTTCCTGAAGTGTCTACACTGGAGCTGGAGGTGTAATTTTGAGCTCAAGTAGACGTACCCATGCTAGCTCTGATCAAGTGAGTGCTTCCATAGCTACACTGATATATTTTGTGCAAGAGCAACCGGATGGGCTAGCCACCCTGTGTACAATTCCATCCAAGACCCTAGGCATGTATTTTGAGTGGCTAGCCCATCTTGCAGCTCATGCTGCCAAGGCTACACTTCTATTTTTAGCACACAAGCTCAATCAGAGCTAGCATAGCATATGTCTAACCAAGCTAGTAATTACATCTCAAGCTCCAGTGTAGACATGGGTCATTTCGAATCCACTCTTTGTCTTGTAATACTGAACTACAGAAATGTACTACTATTAAATACTATGTAGTGTTTTGTGGTATGAGTCTTAATTCATTAGACAATATGGCTTGCATTTTTTGTTAATTTCTCTAATTCAGTTATTTATGTTGTGGTTTAGTAATTGCAGTAACTGATGCACTCTTAATTATAAAACTTTGTTTTGCCTGAAAATGCTTCTCATGTCATGTTTTGTGTGTTATCATGTTCATTATGTTTTACATTCTCGGACAGTGGTGTAGAATTATAACTATGTTGTTAACGTGAGCATTTAATTTTAATCAAAATGTTTTTTTAAAAAAACGTTTGACAACTTGTTACCTATAAAAAACAAATGAGCCAATATGTTTTAATTACATTTGGAAGAAAAACTACTAGTATTAAGATGATGATTTAGACATTTTTTTTAAAGTACTGGAGCCACTGCAAGAGAGAAAACAGCTGGGTAACACTTTCAACCAGCATCAACTGTAGATCACGGGTTACAGATGGTCTGTTTTTACTATTGTCATTCGGGTTCTTACATAGAGTGACTACAGAAGAAAAACCTTTTTGTGGATAACTAAACATAACAAAGAATACAATGTGGACTAAGTATATATGTGTTCATAAGGTGGGAAGTTAAATAAATTATAGAAATTATCAGAATGACTAAACATCTAGCCATGGCTGGCATTTGCAGGAAATTATTTTTGTTTCTGTCATGGCCAGCAGATTTATTTTTGTTTGTTGAAGAACCATCATTCAAGATAAAAATTAAACACGAGGCCTGTGATCCTACATAGGATGATTCATAAAAAGGTATAACTTTAAGGCAAGTTTTTAAGCATGGTAAAGATCCTTAGGGTTTTATAATGTATTATTTATTTGTATTGTGGTAGTGCCCAGAGGTGCCAATCAGGATCAGTACCCCATTGTGCTATGACTGTACACACAAAAAAAGACACCATCTCTGCTCCAAAGACTCTAGAGTCTAAATAGACAAGAAAGACAAAGGCCAAGGGAAAGGGATGCAATATACCAGCAAAATGATCAGTGAGAGATGTACATCTTCACAGATAAACAGATTCAAACATTTTTAGGTTAGAAGGGACCATTCTGATATCTAATCTGACCTCCGGCATAACACAGGCCATAGAATTTCACCCAGTGATTTTTGTGTAGCACAGAAACTTGTGGTTGAACCAAAGCACATATATNTCTCCCGAGGGGCCGCCCCAAGCACCTGCTTGTACAGCTGGTGCCTGGAGCCGGCCCTGTTAGAAAGACATCCAATTTTGATTTAAAGACTCCAAGTTATGGAGAATTTACCACTTAACTTGGTAGTTGTTCCAATGCTTAATTACCCTTACTGTTAAAAAATTGCATCTTATTTATTGTAGTTCTTCTTTTTAAATATTTGTTAGTTAATTATTTGCCTAGCTAGGTCTATCCTGACTCACTGCTCCTAGAGAAGTCCTGTCTGTTCCTGTGGGCTGGATCTGCCCTGAGGAGATTCTTCTTTGCTTCTCACAGTCCATTTGGGGAGGATGTGGGGAAGAAGGCTGGTGCCCCTAGAGGGTGTGTGTGGAGCAGGTAATACAGCTCAACCATACTTTCAGCCACAATATTCCACAGCTTTGGCTACAGGTTGGCATACCTGGCTTCTGTTAGCTCTGGCAAAGCTGGGGTCAGGTTTCCAAGTCCCCTGCTATGAAACCTGAGACATAGAGTTCATGTAAGTCTGATTGTTTTGTGTTGCCTAACACTTTGGTACTGGGTCATTTATGTTTCCATGTTTCTCATTTACAGTTTCACCTTCCTTAAGCTTTAAGGTGTGTTGAAGTGGTTTTAATAATAAAAGTGTGTTTTTCTCAAAGTTTCATATCTTATTTGCTCTACATTTTACATGTGAAATCCAGGTCCCACATCTTGTGCGCACAGTATACATGGATATGATATTACAGTGGATTAGGGTCATAGTTTGGGGCCTATATCCCTAACTCAGGATGTGGCGCATACAGCACAGTTCAGGGCAGGATGCAAAGGTGGCTGCTGCACTCCCCCAGTAGTGCACCTGCTGTGTCAGCTTGGTACCCTGGCATAAATTATAGCAGCCTGAGAGCTGTGCCAAATTATGTCAGCTGCTAACAGCCCCAGTGAGCCAATGCAGCAGTTTAGGGTTCAGAGATTGTAGGGAACCCCCAGACAAGTCTCTTCTGTCAGCAGGAAGGAGTGGATTGGCATAAGAGCCTTTATGCTAACTTTACACCACCAGAGGATCCTTCTACATGGGAGAGAGCCTCTTATAATCAGTTACATTGGCTTTATGATTGCTTATGCTGGCATTGGGGACAAAATGAAATGTTTTTTCTACGTATCTGTAGTTTATTGACATCAAAGATCTACAAATTTAAAAAAAAAAGTTTAGTATTGTGCTGGATGGCCCAAATAAATAGGATAATGGATACTTCATCACATGAGTAATTTAAGCTGCTTTTCTTGCAGTTGCTTCTTTCAAAGCCTGTAGACTTACTGCAGATCGCTGGCTCAGTTGGATTTGGTGTAATGCCCAGACATGCAGTCACTGTTACAGTCACACCCGTTATTTAAGAATGCTGAATCCCGCACATAAGAGAAATTATCAATATTATTTTATTCCATTTGGGATATAAAATGAAAATAAAAAAAAACCTTTCCAAAACACTGGATAGCGTTGGAAATAAGACTTGACTTATTCTTATATTTGGGCTCCAGCACTCTTCATGGACATTACATCACCCATAATATACATGGTGGGATTTCACATCAGGTTGGAATTGGAATGTATTATGCATATGTTCAATACAGGACAAGGAACATGAATCTGATGTCAAAGCAAGAGGAAACCATTGGAGGAGTGTGATGAAGGGGATAGAAATTGATCAAGGAGGATGATAGGCACACTTATTCCTGAAATTGTTTTATGTGAAAGCAAAGGGCTGAATATAATAATTATTAATAACTAATAAAGTAGATTTGTTATAGTCTAGATGTACTCAGAACATCTTGGATAAATGCCTGTACTTGTTTTAATTCAAATAAGTGTAATTTCTTACATTTAAAGTAATTCACTTTATTTTATTACTTGTCTCCAATTTCATGAACTGTTCATATGACTAGTTTATGAAATATGCACAATAGTTTTATGCTTTTAAAAATAAGTTTTACCTTTAGAAAGCAGTGAGCAGATAGATTTATTTCTAGAATAATTAATTCTCAAGACAACTGTAATGCTATTCAACAGTGTTCAAAGCTGTTGGGTAAGTAATATAAAGAAGCAGGAAAAGGTCTATAATCATTAACTAATTGGCTGTGTTATGCTCTTGACATAATGTTCTGTAACTTTGGCACTTGATGTGTTCTTTAGTATTCGAAAGCGGGAATCAAAGTGAGAGCATTATCACACTCTGTATAGTCAACCTCTCATACATTTCCTTTTTCTGTTTATTCATATGAATTTCATGGAATATAGCATGTTGATTACATTTTGTTAAGGTATTTTAACCTCTTGTCTTTTCTGTTCTGTGTGATTTGGCTTAAGATGCAGACCGTTGTTGCAATGTCACAGAAACAGAAAGATGTAGTTATATCTAAGTACTGAGAGAGACAAGTTAGGTGAAGTAATATTTTTTATTAGACTGACTTCTGCAGGTGAAAGGTACATATAACACGACCCGATATAACACAAATTAGGATATAACGCGGTAAAGCAGCACTCCGGGGGGGTGGGGCTGCACGCTCTTGCGGATCAAAACAAGTTCGATATAACGCGGTTTCACTTATAACGCGGTAAGATTTTTTGGCTCGCGAGGACAGCGTTATATCAGGGTAGAGGTGTATAAGCTTTTGAACTACACAGAGCTCTTCTTCAGGTCTGGGGAAGGAAATCAGAGTTGTCTGAACTCTCCGATTTCCTTCCCCCGTTCTGAAGAAGAGCTCTGTGTAGCTCAGAAGCTTGTACCTTACACAAACAGATGTTAGTGCACTAAAAGATAATACCTCACTTTCCTTGTCTTTCTCATATCTTGGGACCAACACAGCTACAACAACATTACAAATATTTGAGTATTATTGTTCTTATTTGCATATCTTACTCCATTACACAGAATTTTAAAAGCGGGTAGTTATGTTAGTTGTCAGATAATTTATCTGATCATGCATAAAGTTGGCACTTAATTGCCATTTGAGTTGATACAGAAGTTGGCATTCTGCATTGTCATTGTGCTGCATTTCCTCTTATTTAATATGCCCTAAAATTGGTTCCTTAAGTCTCTATGGATTGAACTCTGATTTACCCGTTTATTGTAAGATTTAAAAGGTCAGAGCATGAAAGGTTCATGTCCTCACTTGTTATAAATGATATCACATGGAATGCCTATGCTCAGCATTGTGAGTGGGCATTGAAAATAGTAATTTCATTAATTGTTTGGGAAATATGTTCCTGTGACTGACTGGACTGACCTGTAAATGCTTTAAAATAAATTATCTATCCTAGATGTGTACAGAAAGAGTGTGCATTAGGTGGGTAAAAATACATACTAGGCAACCAAACGAGAGTACTCTGTGAACTCTTCCCATCCTGAGTTTTTAAGCTTTTATTTGTACACTTACAATTTATACATGTTGCAAAAGTAAGGTTATTTTGAAATACACCTCTACCCCGATATAACGCGACCCGATATAACACAAATTCGGATATAACGCGGTAAAGCAGCGCTCTGGGGGGGCGGGGCTGCGCACTCCAGTGGATCAAAGCAAGTTCGATATAACGCGGTTTCACCGGTAAGATTTTTTGGCTCCCAAGGACAGCGTTATATTGAGGTAGAGGTGTATTAAGTTATCTAATATATTTTAAGAATCTTGTATGTTTTCTGACCTGTCTAAATTTATATTTAGATCACTAATTTTGGAATAAGATGAATAATCTGAGTATGTTTACCTGCATTTTGTAGTTTCAGATATATGTCTTTCTCTTCGCAGGTGAACAGACATTTTGAAAAACAGACAGCAATAATTGTATTTGTGGCTGATTCTTGAAGAGTTTGGCAGCAAACTGCGTGGTAACATTCTCTGAACTTCAACTCTCATGTCTCTTATGGACAAACACAAAGTGAAGCGGCAACGCCTAGATCGTATATTTGAAGGTTAGACACTGCGATCTATGTGACTGCGTTAACCGATTTTATGAATTAATGATCTTGCTGGGGGTTGGAACTGTAATTAAACTTCTTTTTAATTGAGTGAGGGTTTTTCATGATAGACTCACAATCACTGGCTGAGATTATCATAACTGTGCACATCTATTCTTTTGAGATGAAAGCCATGGAAGACAAATCTAGTGCTAGAGCTCCAATGTTATTGTTGTGCATTAAAGGCAGTCCATTCCCCGCTTGATATTTTAGTAAATTCTGTACAAACCTTGCAAAAGGATAGATCTTATAATGTGAACCAAAAGGTTCTTTTTACTTATGTGTGCTAAGACATGCTTGTTAAGGAGGGTGGTTTCTTTGATGTTCTTCTACAGGTTAAATTCCAATAAATTCAAGAAACTGTCTGATTCTTCAGATAGCACAGGATGTGAAATATATTTCAAATGATCAGTACCAGAAAAAAGAGCCAGCCTGTCATTTGGAAGGATCTTAGTAAATTGGATCAGTCAGTCTGTCTCATGCCACAAATAATTTATTCTTGTATAATGTCTGAGACTACACTGGTGTTTTGTGCTTTTTGATTCACATCAAAATAGGTTTGGAGAAAATTTGTGCAGTGTTTTTATATGAAATATCTATAAACTGAAAAATCCAAAAAGACTAGGGATGCTTGCATTTTTATATTAAAAATGTTAACCTCTCTTTGAGGCACAAATAGTTTCCCACAGCTTTATGGTTACAGAAATTCAGTTTTGCTTTTCAAAACATCAGAGTTGTATTTTGAAAACTTGAGGTACTGCATGTACCTTGGGGTTTGTCAATGAATCATTTTTGTGAGTTGAATTTTCTACGTGCTGTTCGCTATCCATGCAATTTTGTGAATTATAGTGAATAGTGGAACAGAAGAGAAAGTAAATGTGGCCCTATTAGGATTCAGTAGCTAAATGCACAGAGTTTACATTTTTCTCAGGGACATGCTGGCATTCTATAGAACTACTTAAATATTTAACATTTTGCAAAAATGCGTAAGATGTTTTACAGAGTGCAAGAAACTGTTGTTACACAGCTGTTTAAAGATTGTTCATCTTCATTGTTAGCTTTCTTCCTTATCAGTTCCAATGTGCTTATTTGTTTTCTCTATTATATTTATTTCTAAATGTCTGAAATTTTCACAATATTTTTTAAAGTCTTATTTATTTTTCACTGTCAAATCCACTAAAGTGCAGGATAATGTCTCTAGTTATTGCTGTTGTAGCTATGTGGCATTTCAAAAGTTGTTTTTGTAACATGCTAATTTTAATGTACTTTTGCATTGGTGTCAGCTAGTACTTAGAGAAGAAATGTTCTCTAAAATCATAGAATAGTAGAGTTCTAGTTGTAGATTTGTATGTGACAAAAAATAGTTTACCGGTCTTCAGTTTTGTGGGAGGGACAACAGTGGATTTAATTCTGTGGGCCTGATTTTCAAAATTAGATGCTCACAATTTGTACGATGGCATGCCATGTTCTCTTGAATAACTTTTCAAAACAGTGGCTGTATTAATATGTACCTGGTCATTCCAGTTTATATGCTGTTTTATAAATTACTGATATATCTCTAAATGACAGAACTGGAATACTGTCGCTTGAAAAAGCCAAAGAATTAAAGATAAACTCTGGCCTTTCACGCACTGCATTGTTATTATGAATGCTATTTAGACATACGTGTATAATTGTGTGCAGTCTGAGTAGCCTGTGTTGGAAACCTTTAGGTGTTACCTCACAATTCTGTAAAGTGAGTCAACATTTAGCAGTTTCTTCCTAGAAAATAAATGGGCATTTAAGAATGTGAAAGATTAATTAGTTACCAATTATATTGTCCTTTGTCCCCCATTCCCGTGAAACTGGTGTCTGAACAGAATAGTTGAAAATAGTATACATTTGGCAAAACAGTTGGAAGAGTGTCACAGTGCAAAAATAAAATATGTTCATTTTTGTGTAATTTGGAAAATTTGAAGTATGTTTCTTGGCTTCTTGAAGGCTAGTTAGCTCTAATTAGGCTATTATTGTACTGCATATTGTAACAACTGTAAACAGTGCAGTATATTTGCTTACATTCTAAAATTCTGTAGTTTACTGTCCATTGCTGGAGTGTCACAATGATATGCCAGTTTTGTCAAGCTATGTTTAGCTTGCTGGGAACTCAACAGACCATGGTGGGAGGCAGCTGGAGGTGACTGGGTCTGGGAGAGGGGATCTGTAGTCTCTGGGTCTCCTGTCTGAAGACTGGTTCATAGATTGATAGATTACAAGGCCAGAAGGGACTATTGTGATAATCTAGTCTGACCTCTGTATAACACATGCCATAGAACTTCCTCAGAAGAATTTCAAGAGCAGATCTTTTAGAAAAACATCCAATCTTGATTTATAAATGATCAGTGATGCAGAATCCACCAGGACCCTTGATAAGTTGTTTCAGTGGTTAAAGTNGGGACAGAGACCGAAATATCGGGATGGTCCCGATAAAATCGGGACGTCTGGTCACCCTAGTGGTTAAGTACTCTCACTGTTAGAAATCTGCGTTACTTCCAGTTCGAATTTGTCTAATTTGATCTTCCAGCCTCTGGATCATGTTATACCTTTCTCTGCTAGATTGAAGAGCCCTTTATTAAATATTTGTTCCCCATGTAGTTGCCTATATACTGTAATCAAGTCTCCCCTTAAGGTACTCTTTGTTATGCTAAATAGATTGAGCTCCTTGTGTCTGTCACCATAAGGCATGTTTCCCACTCCTTGTAATAATTCTTGTGGCTCTTCTTTGAACGCACTGCAGTTTATCAATACCCTTCTTGAATGATGGGCACCTGAAGTTAAAAACATTCCCTATCCAGGCTTTTTTCTTGTGCATCTATAGGAACAGTGTGTGGCACCTTCCTTGTGAGTAATAAGCATCAGACTAGCCAAATATTCTCTAAAAGCTAAGCACTGATGGAGCCTATTTGAACTGCTTATATTATGAACCACCCACTGGAGATGTGAAACTAGGACCTAGGCCAGTATCTTTGTCCACATTAATGTGAGGGAGAGAGAGATGCCTCTATGATTATCAAAAATCAGATTTGTTCATATAGTTTAACTTGGTTGCCTAAAATTAGGCACCTAAGTACATAACTAGATACATTAATAAAAGAGGGATGATTTTTCAGAGGTGCTGAGGGTTCACACCTCTTACTCACTTCTACAAAAGCCACAGATGGTCAGCACTTTTGAAAAACATTTAGGTTACCCAGTATGCACCTAGCTGCCCAATTTGAGGAATCCAAATTTGAAAATGTTTGCTCATGGCAATTACTTTATTTACTGTGTGTAGCTGAGGAAGCACCCAGCCTTAAATGAGTGTCAATTAATATGTATTAATGATGGAATAATGGTAAATTTGCAGATATTTTTCTTAGGGAATTCCTTTTATATGTGACCCACCTCAAATCAAACCAGAATTGCTAAAATTTGTACAGTAAGATACCTAAATAAATAAAAGTTTTGAAAAAGGAAATTTACTTCATTTACTTTTCCACCTTTTCTTAAATCAGTTTTGATCACTTGAACATTTTTTATATTCTGTGGAATAAGAATAGGTTTTACAGAATCAAGATAGTTATTTAATGTGTGTACTGACTAGGCTTCTAGTTTGTAAATTCACACAGATTATTATAAAAGAAATGAAAAAACAAAATGTATAGACAATTTGCAAGTTAGATTAAAACTTCATACTAGAAAGTGGTCACGGTGTTACACACTGACAGATATTAGTCTTCTGAATTTGCATTGCATATTTAGTAAAAGTCATTTTCCTGAAAGCGTTACAGTGGAATGTTTAGTTGTGTGATGCTTTTTGACTGAGTAACTGGGGAAGCTTTATTGAAAGATTAGGGCAGCAGAGGGAGCTAGAAGATCCCTAATATTTTATTGTTTTTTTCCAAGTGAAAGTCGCTCCTCCATGAGAAGTACCAATTGACTTACAGAAAAATGCTATCTTGTAAACTTAAATGTCCTTAGTTAATAAATAAGTAAAAATTCTGAACTGGAAAAATTT
This sequence comes from Platysternon megacephalum, assembly GCA_003942145.1. Taxonomy (NCBI): domain Eukaryota; kingdom Metazoa; phylum Chordata; order Testudines; family Platysternidae; genus Platysternon; species Platysternon megacephalum. The sequence continues at coordinate 9,145,919 of QXTE01000046.1, forward strand.
CCATTTCCCCCAGCAACCCAATACAAATTAAATTGGAAATCAGACAGTAAAAGCTGCAGAAATCTTTCCCTGTAGAGTAGCCATCAAATCCTTCGACTGTAACTAATGAAGATGTTTGAGGCCATCTGAATTTTCTGTAGATAAGCCAATCTGAATTTTCAATTAATAACTCAAGTTTCAGGTTCAGGCCACTTGTGATCAAATTACTCTAAAAGTAAACTGTTTAAACTAATAGTTTTTTCCATTCTGATGTCACACTACTTTCAGAGCACTTTGGAGCAATTCCAAACTGTTTTCCTAGATTCATTTCTCCATAAGAATCTGTAAGTATGTTGTCAATAAACTTAGACAAAATAAAAAAATCATAAAATGCCCAGTTGAGTTAAGATTGCAGCAAAGAGGTTAAGAGCAATAAACTCAGGTAAAGCATATTTTGGAATTCTTAGTACAATGAGTATGCTATTAGTATGAGTAGGCTGAGAACAGAATGGTAAAATAGTTTTAGTTTGTTCATTAGTGAGCATTTACCTTCCCTCATGCTCTTCTTTCTCCCCAGTCAAAACATTATATATAATGGTACTGTTTATGTGCATGAGCACATGATTTTCAATTGTGTTCTTAATATGCAGTATCTAGTCACATTTCACAGAGAAAGATGGTTTCATCATCCTTTTGGATTAAGATTGCCTCTGTAAATCGGTTTTGTAATTTGAATCTTCATTAAGTGCCACCTAAAGAGAGATTTAGAATTTGCAAATAGTTAAGCTATTACGATGTTGCTAACTTATTACAAGTTGCATTGCTACTAGTATGAAAAGAAAATTGGCTTAAATGGCCATTTTGCCCTAAATGGTGCTGAACAGCATCCCTTAATGGAAAGAAAAGTATTGTTTTAACAAGAAAACATAGAAAAAACATTAAAGGAAAAAACCTAAATGAACATTGCATATTCTGAGAAGATTTCTTTTTTACTGAAACATTCAAATTGTTGGTTTAGGTTACAAAAGTTTTAAAGAAAAAATAAAGCACAAAGATAGTGCATGTGTATCAATCAGTTTATATATTATGTACTGTACAATATATTAATTAGTATATATTTATATTTTGAAGAAAATATCCAAGTTGTAGTAGTTAAAGGGAAACTTTTTCAGCTATGATGGAATCAGAGGACTAGATTTTTATAGTTATGATATAATGAAATATAGTTTGTTTTAAAACTTCTTCATAAAACCAGCAGCTGTCTGTTCATTTTATTTCTCTTTATAAGAGTAGCTTATTAAGCACCTCCTGCAGACAGGAAAGTAGAAAAGTCTGTACTCAATAGTCTTTTTGGTTCTCAAGAAAAAAAGATGAGGACTATTTGAGACTTAAAATAAATTGTTTAGAACACTGGAGCTGAAAATGGGAACATCTTGGTAACTGTCTCCAGAGGGGGAATTCCTATCCTCTATATATCTCAAGGAGTTATTCCCCTCTTCTCATGACTGATAGACCTGGTTCTGCCCACAAAGTTTTAAGCAGATTGAACACCCATTGTAGGCCACTTTATCAGAAGAAATGAAATTTTTGGTAAATTCATAAAAAGTGCCCTGTTTTGTGATTGCTACTGCTTCAAATAAGCATGTTTCTCAAAAGTACCTGATATAGATGAGTTACAACAGCAGCAAAGATGGCTTTAGCACTGGAGACTTTTAAATTGGTGACTCTGAATACTTGGAGATATGCTAAATAACCACATTAAGAAACCAAAAAAGTGCAGATGTGGATAGAAGAGGGAAGAAGGGGAAAGACTGATTTCCTCTAAACCTATCAGATTTTTTCAGGCAGACATTTTAAATATTTGATGACAGAACAGAAAGAAATATAAATTAACACTGCACTTATCATGAATTTAAATGAATATGTGTAAGCATGATTGATCACAGTGCTACACTATCAAGCTCTTTAGTTTTAGCCACTTATATACATTTAAATAAAGGAATTTTATTAAAGTGCCAATAAAATATTTTCCCCTGAAATTTTATTACTGTTTCTCATTCTCCATTGACTCACTCTTTTCTTTTTTTGTGAAGATTTAATCAATCATACCCATGTGTTTTCTGGGTATCAAATACCACTTAGGCAGGTGTTATTTAGTTTCCACAACATGTGCCAGCTGCACTTTTTATTTTTTTTCCAGTTTATCTAACCTGCAGATGGTCATGTTTGCCTCTTTCTGTTTAGTGCTCTGCAAACTCCCATGGTTGTTCCCTAAGTGTTGTTCGGCACTTGCATGCGAGCACGATCAATTTATCAAACTCAAATAATTTAGTAACAGTTATTTCTGCTTGCAATAAACAAAAGCAGCTGCACTCTAGCTATCCTTGTCTGCATGAATGCATAGATCCTAAAAGGCTTTTCTGACAATCACCACAAAAGTTCAGAATATCAAACTGGAATTTAGGGCATGTAAGTCAGACTGGTGAGGCTGTGATGTTTAGAAACAGGATAATAATGCAAAGAATGAATTAGTTACCATAGTAACTGCTTTGTTTTAATAATTTGGTGGGGCAGTGAATAGAGGGAGCTCGAATAGAAGTAGTAGGAATTTTAATTACATGTTGTGCACTGTGAGTGGCTTTGTTCATTAATATTGAAATTCATTTGATTTTATAGCGGACTGAAGAATAGGTATGAATTTTACTTAGAAAATGCACTAATCATGATTTATTACTTTTTTTCCTCCTGGGAAAAATATGATCATATTTTGCACTTGATATCGCAACTTAGATTATTGATTTCTTAACAATAAAACATGCCTAGCACACTCTGTTATAAGATTGTCTTAAACTGTACATGCTGTGATTTGTTGCTTGGCAGTTCTTGGCAGCCTAGCAACCCACTTAGTGCCTACACTTAAATGGCATTTTCATAGATTACTGTTTTTGGATTATAGAGCTGATAGTCCGTTTTCTCCCTTTGCCTCGCCACTTTATTTCTTTTGCACCTATGAGTTTCAAAGACAACCACAGAAGCTCACATAAAGATGATGCCTGCATACCTGCATTGAATAGCAAACCACCTTGTATATCATACTGACACCTACAACCTTGCCATTGTGCCTCTGTGAACTGGAATCCTAGCATGACAGCTCCTGCATCCTCTGAACTATCTGAAGTTTGCAGTGGAAATTCCCGCCCCCCGCAGTCAATTAAAAAAAGTTTGTGTGTGTATATATATATTTCCCTTACATCTACTAACCCCCCCAAAATTGTGAAAGGTGTTAGAAGTATCTATATTAGGGGAATGTCTTTGATTTTGAAATGTTATTATTAATTTGCGCTAAACAGTTTTCCAGATATTTCCTGGTATAGCACAAAACTGCTGCTTATAAGTTCAGTAAATTTAAGATAGGCTTGGATTTTATTAAGTTATTCATTTTATTCTGTTGGCCGGGCACATCTCCTCCACAGCTCTAGGCACTTCCCAATATTAAAAGACATTAATAAAAATCTAAAATGTATTGCTAAAATATTTTGATACAAACTTCCACTTATACATGTACCAATTTGTAGACTCACAATAGAAAAATCAGAAACTTTCTACACAAGGCTACCTCGTCTATGATGCCTACAGAACATGCTACCTGAGAAGGGTGGGCAACCTGAGGCCATTGCACATGATACAATATATGCTTGTTTTATCATTACCTTGTCTTCTCAGCTGCACCTCCAATCCCATTTGTCTCTAATTCACCTGTTGCACCTTTTTTTATAAATCTGGATTGTGAACTCTGGAGTAGGGACTGTCTTCTTATTACCAGTTTGTTCAATGCCAGTGCATCCCATAATGGGGTCCTGATCCTTGATTAGAGCCCGTGGGTACTGGTGTAAGAGAAATAATAAATAATAATACACAGCAATATTTCAAGACACTCCCCTACCACATCATGCTTCAGTCTCAGCCCCTCCTTCTATAGACCTCCATCCTCCCCAAAATGTCTGTAAGAAAAAACAAGCTTTGCTGCATGTCCAGAAGGTTAAAAAAATCCAAGAGCTTTGGAGTGTATTCCATAGGTGAGGACCTGTAAGGGAGCGCGGACTCACCCCTGCGGCGCCTCCTGCTGGTCGTCTCGGGGAATTAGCTCATTCCAGCACCTGGAGCGCCCTCTGCAGGCCAGTGATCCGGCTGCCACTGGCCCATGTCCCTCCCAGGACCCCAGTGCCCCTTTCTACTGGGTCTCCCCCCTCCCAGGGGATCCCTCCACCCACTATCCCCACCTTGCCTCAGTCATAGGCTGCTGCCAGTCTCCAACTAGCCCCCGCGCCCTGGGGCAGACTGCAGTGTCAGCCATTCATCACAGGCTAGGTTGGGGTTGGACCTGCTGCCCCTCTCTGTAACCCAGTGCCTCTCTGGAGCCTTGCACAAGGCCCTGCAGCCTGGGGAGTTGCTAGCCTGGAGCTCCCCAGCCCCTCTGGCCTTTCCCCAGCCCTGCCTCACTCTAGGCACCCTGAGCTTCCCAGCAGCCAGGCCCTCCTCTCTCTGAAGGCAGAGAGACACTCCCAGTACCTGTTGGCCTTTGCTAGGCCACAGCCTGGGGCTTTCCAGGCTAAAGCTCCCCGGCTCCTCTGCCTTTCCCCAGCCCTGCTCCACTCAGGTACTCTGTTCCTAGCCCCCTGCAGCCAGGCCCATCTCTCACTACAGAGAGAGACTGTTTGGGCTTCTGGCTCGCAGCCTCTTATAGGGACCAGCTGGGCCTGATTGGGGCATGGCCCAGCTGCCGCTGCTTCCCCAATCAGCCCAGGCTTTCCTTCCCAGCCCTGTCCCAGGGCTGGCTTTAACCCTTTCTGGGCCAGAGCGGGTGACCACCCCGCTACAGGACCCCTCATGGAGGATTTCCTGCCAGCATCTCCCTATCATTTGTGTTAAGGGAGCACCAATTTGTGTGCTCCCTGACGGATACGCTAATCAACAAGCACACAGTAGTATTCTGCAGTAGTTGAGTTCCTGAATGATATATTTGTGCACCCCTTGCTGTGCTCATTACAGCAAGGTGACAAAGGAATGGATATGGTAGGAACATCCATCAGAAAGAAAAGGACAAACTATTCTAGCCAAATTTAGGAGGAAAAAGTGGCTTTTTTGGCTATATCTGCTATTTGATCTTTTATTCTGAGACGTGTTTTGGTGTTGCATTAATAGAAACTGACATTCCTGCCCACTAGTTCGTCCCCCTGCCATTTTGGGATTATTCCCTGGCCTAGAGAACGTTTCTGATTGTTTTATGCATTTTTCTTTGGTGGTGGACAAATGGGGCATCCACCACTTCCCCTTGGACACCTGTGTCCAGTTGACCATTATTGCTGATTTTTTTTCCAAATGTCCAGCCTAAATTTTGTTTTGTTCAATTTCATCTCATTATTCTCTTAAGCACCAAAAATTATCTTATAATTATCTTATTCCCACACCGCTTAGTGTGTTTCTTAAAAAGTCGTGATTTTAGTATCACGTGTCTCTTTTTTTGCATTAATTTTACTACAAATTTTGGTTTTTTTACCAGTAGTTCTCAACCTTTCCAGACTGCTATATCCCTTTCAGGACTCTGATTTGTCTTGGGTATCCCCAAGTTTCACCTCATTTAAAAATTACTTGCTTACAAAATCAGACATAAAAATACAAGTGTCACAGCATACTATTACTGAAATATTGCTTACATTCTCATTTTTACCATATAATTATAAAATAAATCAATTGGAATATAAATATTGTACTTACATTTCAGTGTATAGTATCTAGAGCAGTATAAACAAGACATTGTCTGTATGAAATTTTAGTTTGTACTGACTTCGCTATTGCTTTTTATGTAGCCTGTTGTAAAACTAGACCAATACTAGACCAAAACTAGACCAATATCTGGATGAGTTGAGTACCCCCTGGAAAACCTCTGACTAATGCTGTGAAAGCAACACTGATTTGGGCCTATGTTCAGATCAGCCTGTGGTTCTACATGCTGCCAGGGGTAAGGAATGACCCAGGCAAGATGTGTGGTAACCAGATCAAGATGCAATCGCCTAACTTTGTGGACTGTCCCATCTGTGGTTCTCTCTATGGATAGCTTACCATGTGTGAACCCAAGCTGTAGCTGTCTGTTACCTAACAGCAAATTTAATTTTTTCCTTACCTGTGATCTATGTAGAAACACTTTACCACTCTTTCCTGGTTTATTATTTGTACCCTTGTTTCTGGAGCTTGTCATTCAGTAGGTTCAGTCCTGGTCCCAATGTAAATAATGCTGCCTTCCTGACAACATGGTGGACTTGGCACCTCCTTGCAAAGTGATATAACTATTGCTACGGAGACTTGGATTAGGAACGATCAGAAAATTTGTAACAGATGCATAAGTGGAGAGTGGGGAAGCGTTTTAGAATTAGGCTGTGATGTTCAAAAAAAGAATGAAAACAGCAACAACAAAAGCTTGAAGCTCATTTTGGCAAATGCTGCTGTTCTTAGAAACGTCCCCAAAATCACTAGCCCATTCTGCTATTTTAGTTTCATACTTTCTAATAGCTGAATAACAGAGAGTGCTTATCAAGAGCAGGCAGGGTAGGCAATGTCTGCCTTGTGCTTGAGTGGTCTGCACAAGCCTCGGAATAAGCCTACCCACTTTCAGATGTCACCAGCTTCTACTGTTAGTCATGTCATTTTTAAACATGTTCTGTTCTTAGTCACTGCAAAATAAAAGTATAAAATTCCTGGAATGGCTTAACAGCCTAATAGCAACACAGTGCAGGTTATGTGAATTCAGATCCTGGGTGAGTGGCCATATTTAATGACTGTTGAGCATCCCCAGTCATTGATTTAGCTATGGAAGGGGCTGTGTTCGGCCCTCCTTTGTCAGGATATCTAGTTAGCCAAACAAAGGCCTACGAGCAGAGAACACCCTGACATAACAAAATCCTGCTTAGTAAATAGATTATAACTACATTAAGCATTGGTTTTGTATCTGTTTTTTTATTTCAGATTTAGCTTGGCATGTTGATAAGAGTAGAATCTAGTTCCCTAACAGTTCTATATGTACTTTAAAAAACATGTGTGTGTGAAAGTATAAATGAGGCACTTGTTCTCTGTGTATTTGGCATGCATATATATAAAGATACATACTGTGTTGGCACTTGAGAAGTTTATTACTCTTTAAAAGATTCTACAGGTTTGAGAGAGATTCTCTTTCCTTGAGATGGGGAATACCACTGGAGCTGCCCCTATTGTTCAAAACAGAAGAAGCATTTTAAGTGCAACCACTCTACACAAGCTATCATACAATGATGTGCTCCAGGTTGTAATGTTTATTTCTCCAGGAGCTAGATGCGAGTATTTTTCAACTTTTTGCTTTAAAACATACACCATAACTGTATTCCCTAAGGTTGTGTGTGTGTGTATGACACATGCATGTATGTACGTATACACACATGTAACATGCCTCATTTTAAAAGTTTGAGCAAATAAGTTGCACTGTTTTGGAATGCTTTCAAAATTTACTAGTAGGAGTGTCTAGCTGTACACAAAAAATAAAAAATGAAAAAGATGCTTATTTAAGAAAACTGTTTTTTAAACATGCAATCAAGCTGTTAAGGTCTGTTTTTTACATTTAAAATCAGATTTTGAAGACTTTATATCGTGATAAATTGAAGATTACTAGCCAAATATCTGTTTTTTACCCAGTGAAAGTAGGAGTTAAATCCTGTTGTGATATATATTTAATAAATCACAGTTAGATGTGATAATATATCATATTGTAGCCTGAGGCTATAATATAGCTGTCTAAACATCAGCTTTGGAATACCTGGAACCAGAGATTCAAACACTGGTTGAATTACCTCAGTCCTTCACCTTTCCAAAGCAAATACATGGAATACTACATACCGTATATACTTGTTCATAAGTCGAATTTTTTTAGTAAAAAAGGGAAGCACCAGAGAAGGGGGTCGGCTTATGAACGGGTATAGAGAGGGAGAGGTGGGACGCAGCCCCTCCCCCCAACAGAGGGAGCAAGGAGAGGCAGCACAGCCAGCAGAGACAGAAGGGAAGAGGCGGGGCCAGAGTCTCTCCGCTTCTGGCCACGCTGCTCTCCCCCGAGCCTCCGAAGCAGCTGCAGCTCCGGGGCTGGCAGGCTGCAGCCGTGCTGCTTGGCCCCGCACCCCAGAGCAGGCTGTGGCCATGCCGCCCAGCCCACCGGAGCACGCTGCGGCCGTACTGCCCGGCCCAGCCCACTGGAACATGCTGCAGCCGCACCGCCCGGTCTGGTCTGCCGGAGAAGGCTGCGGCCACACTGCCCAGCCTGCCGGAGCAGCTCCAGCCAGGTCAGAGACATCCTCCCCTGGCCCTCCCCAGATAAGGTGGGAAGGGATGGGATGGGGAGAGTGTGGGGGGTGGTCACAGGGGTTACTCCCCTGACTCCCAGCTTCTCTCTCCCAAAAAATTTCCCCACCAGTTGCTGTCCTGGCCCATCAGGGTAAGCAGCTGGCGCGCCGGGACACTTTGTTTACTTAGGTCAGGGCCGGCTCCAGGGTTTTTGCCGCCCCAAGCAGCGCAAAAAAAAAAAAAAAAAAAAGCTGCAATCGCGATCTGCAGCAGCAACCCTACCGCCGCCACTTCATTCCTCGGCGGCAATTCCACAGCAGGTCCTTCGCTCCGAGAGGGAGTGAGGGACCCGCTGGCGAATTGCCGCTGAAGACCCGGACGTGCCGCCCCTCTCTGTTGTGGCCGCCCCAAGCACCTGCTTGCTGGGCTGGTGCCTGGAGCCGGCTCTGACTTAGGTTTACCTCCGTGCCTGCGGACGCTCGAGGTAAACAAACCATCTCGGCCCACCAGCGGCTTATCCTGATGGCCCAGGAGCCGAAGTTTGCTGACCCCTGAATTATAGGGTCGGTTTATGAACGGGTTATAAACATTTTCCATTTTTACTTATCCATCTTGGGGGGGTCTGCTTATAAACGAACCAGTTTATAATCGAGTATATACAGTAGTTATCTGTCAGTGTGTATGTGTATTTCTGATAATACCTTAAACACAAAGTTAATTTCTGCTCTAGGTGGACTTTAAAGATCCCACAAAACTTACTGTAAGCATGTAACTGTTTTCCTTGGTGTCCTGGACCAAAGGTGTCTGTGTCCTCCTACTGTTTTTCAGTGTGCTGCTTACTAGCACTTGACTACAGACCTCCATTGCAGAGGTGGCTGCATTTCAGTAGTGTTATACGATGACTATATAGTTTGTCAAGAGCTTTGGAATCCCTTGGGATTAAAGGCTCTATGTAAGTATAAATTGTTATACATATAACAATTATTGTTCACTTGATACTCAAAGGTGGTTTTTAAATAGTTTTAAAAGTGTTTGGCTCTGGCTGCAGTGATCAGCCAAACCATGTCTGAAATCAGTTTAGCTTTAACTGTATCTAAACAGAGGACAAATTCTGTTTTTAAATTCAAAACTCTGACATGACAATCTATACAAGTGTTGCCAGAGTTTAAAAGGTGTTCCTTAGAGCATCTGTTTGAGGATGATACAATATATGAAGTATCTGCCTTATTTAGGCTTCACTGTAATATGTTTGATTCATCCTTTAGTCTATCGTTCAGTCTATTTCTGATTTATTGGCACTTTGCTACATATCTTGGTGCTGTTTCTACCACCCCCTCCTTCTTCCTGGACTAGTTAGGAAGACTCTTTCTCACACTCCTATGTATGTTGGAGTAGAAAATGTCTCTATTTCAATCTCTTTTATCACACTGATTGCATAGTTGTTCCTCTCAGAGTTTCCCATGTAGTTTGTAACTCTCGGTTCTAGTTCTAATTTTTTATCACTAATTTTGTCTTTGGTGAGAGTCTGTATTTTGTACAGTTTATTGTATAAAGGTAGTCTGCTAAAAAGACAAAGGCAGGTGAAGGTTAGGGGAAAGAGGTACAAAATAAAAGCAAAGTAATCAGTGTGATCATAGGCTCATATCTTCATTCATTCATTCATTTAAATTAAACACATTAAATTCCCCTCATCCACCCTCTCTCTCCAATTCAAACCAGTCAGTTCCATTGTCCTTATATTGCTCCCTCTCTACCCCCAAAAAACATTTGTCTTCCTTCCTCCATTTAGATCAGCAATTCACTTATAAAATAAATGGAATAGGTAAAGAAATGATTTAGGAAAACTTGTGTACAGAACTGCAGGGTTTCCACGGGGTGCTGGAACAATTTTTATAGTGGGGGTCCATTGAACCAACTGTAACCCCTATATATGAAGAAAACCACTTCAAGCCAGGGGATGTGGCAGCACCCTTAGTTCCAGCACATATGAGGGTTTCTGTTGGGTATTTGTCCCATTCATAGCATATTATTCTCTCTACTCCTCTGTGAATCAAGCTTTTGGTGCTTTCCAATAATGGCTATTCCATTTTTTTTTTGTCAGTCAAACAAGTTTGTAGGAGCTTCTGATAGTTTCAAACATTAGGGATTTTTTTCTAATGAAAATGGATTTGGTGTCAATAGAATTCTCATCCAAACGGTAGTATTACTTATAGCATATACATCTACCCTGAACTCATTAAGGCCATGAGTAAAATCTTGGCCCCATTGAGTGTTCTACTGTTGACTTCAATAGGGCCAGAATGTTAATCCAGGTACTTTCAAACATATGCACAAAGAGTCTCCCTGTACCAGATATATCAAATATGCGTCTTTATTTGTAATTCTAACTCTGTACATTTTGAAGACGTCCTATAATACCATTATTTTTAAATGTGTATGAAGAAGGTCTAGTTAGGGTATTTTAATATTAAGTCCAAACTGGAGCCATTGACTCATTTATATTTTAATGTTAGGGTTTCCACCCAACAAATTTCAAAGTTGTTCTAATTTGATCTTCACAGAGGTTATAAGGGAGTTATAGTTGTCTGATGCTGGTTTTGTACAGGATCCTATTAATGTAAGAAATATTAACAATGGAGGGATCTAAGCGGCTGCTAGTAACACTGGTCAAATATGTGCAGAAGCAACTGCGGATATTGGCAAAATTATGGCTTCAGCAATTGGTATAGATACTTTAAGATCTGTAAGCCATTTGAAGAAGTTTAATTAACACAGCTGGTACTGGCAGAAAAATCTTCTTAAAACTAAAGAATTCTGCCCAAATAGATGCAATTTAGTGCACAGTGGAAGGAATATTTTCAACTGCTTTGTACACATTGATACATACTTTCTGTAAACTTAACAAAGAATTCTGCTCAATATGCAGTAGTAGTAAAATGGAGAACAATTTTAGGCAGAATTAAAAATAGGATAAAAATAAACAAAAAATGTTAAAATGGCATTATATAAAAGTCATCCCCCATAGTGCTACATTCACTATTGACAATCTCATTTAAAGGTGATAGAAATGGAAACTATCCAAGGAAGGTCATCTTAAATTATTTATTTAGATTTATAGAATTGCTAAAAAGGGCACCTATCCATTTGCTCTAGGCACCCTTGAGATAGTTTAAAAAGACATTTTAGGTGTTGCAATTTAATAACCCATGGCAACATGTCTCAGAGCCTGGGTCTACAGACACAGGATGGCAGGGCTCACACTACAGCACTAAAAACAGCAGTGTGGACCTTTGGGCTCAGGCTCTGAAGCCCCAGTAGTGAGTGTATTTGTTAACACATCCATACTGATCTGATATAAAGGGGAAGGACGATCCTGTGGTTAGAGCACAGGACTTGGATTCAGAGATTTGGACAGAATTAACTGACTGTGTTTACAGACCCAGATATAAAATGAGGAAAATACTTTCCTACTTTGTGGGCTTAATTCATTAATGTTTATAAAATGATTTTAGAACAGGATGGAAAGTGCTAGGAATATGCAAAATATAATTGCTGCTGCTATTATTACTGTATTATTGATAATAACATTTAGAACTAATAGTTGGTTATTCAAGGGACCATTGTTGCTGTTTTAAGAAATAAATGAAATGTATTTACATAGAAAATTTGAAAGAAAATAATGCCATAGTTATGCTAAAAAGCTATAAAATGTCATTATTGTATGCTTACTTCACGATTCAGCAGTTAGGCTGGTTTGTGCATGTAAATGATTTTTACTTAATGGATTATTGCAGCACTTGTGAGCAAGCAGTATAGGACTCTTCAAAGGGCATACCTTGAGGACACTGCAGTAGCAATATTTTGCTGTGTCACTAGGTTTTATCATGCNTCCCGAGGGGCCGCCCCAAGCACCTGCTTGGTCAGCTGGTGCCTGGAGCCGGCCCTGTGCGTAAAGGACATGGATTCTTTTATCCCTGAGAGTTTGCTACAGGATATAACAGTAACATTACTGACTGTGACTTCAAATATGCTGTCAGTTTATAGTAATTTAAACAGCTCTCTTGGATAGTGAGTTGGTTATATTAATATAGAATATCATCCTTCCTTTTAGTTAAATATAGAACCACTAAGTTTCTAACTGATGATGATTATAAACTGCATCAATAAAAAGATGCCGCACAACTATTTCTTCTCACTGCAGTTTTGCTAGTGAAGCCTTTTTTTAAAGGCAGTAGTAATCAAAGTTGAAATAAGTGGCTTTTAGTTTGTTGTTACAATGTTCTGTAGATGTAGAATAAGTGCTGTTACTAAACAAATAGTAATATCCCTCTGTCGATTTTAATGCTTTTCTAATACGGTTACATGAACCATATTACTAGAACTCTCTAAGATGGCACAATTTTTAACGTTGGGGGATTAGTGTACGGAGTTAATTTCTCCTGTGATGATACTTTCATTAAGACACTGGAAATTGATATTTCATATGAAGTCATCCTTAAACTGGACATCTGCAGATCTGGTTAACAGGTAAGAGAGGTGCTGTTGCAAATCCAGGACAGTGATTGCAATAGTTTCATCAGTGTGGGACTTGCCAATGGGACAGGTTTAAAATACTGTAATTGTCGACATACTGTATTGAACCGGGGATCATACCACAGGGAGAAGACATTAGTGAGAGCTTTTGGGCAGACAAATGGATCTATAAAAGTTGAAAGTTAAAGTTATTGCCACTCTTTTAAACATTCACCACTCCCCAAAATCATTATTCCTCAATATTCTTTTTGTAAACTCTGTCTCTGTGGGAAGTGTTGTGTGTGCCCTCACATAAATATATGCTTGCATGCTCTGAGACTGCAGATTTGTTGAATGTCCATACTCGGATACATAACACATTGCAGTTATAGGTTGGTTTGTTTTGTTTGTTTTTTAAATCCTGAACCTTTTCTTCTGCACTGGTCAGCTGAAGAACAGTTAGGGAAATGAGACTGGAGAAACAACTGGTAAGTTAAGTGACTTTAGCGGCCTAAAAGGTTTAATATGTCACTCTCTGGTGTAATGGAGGAACTACAGAGAGTTGTGATTATTGTTATTATTAATCATGGTTACTATGGTAGTGCTTAAGGCAGGGCCGGTGCAAGGATATTTTGTGCCCTAGGCGAAACTTCCACCTTGCGCCCCCCCCGCCCGCACATCAGTTCATTGAGGGGCAAATCCCAACAAGCTTTTATAGACCCCAGGGGCCAGCCTGCCCAGGGGCCAGCCCTGCCCAGGGGCTGCTCCCCAGACCCCTCCCTGCCCCCTGAACTCCCCTGGAGGGTGCACAACCTTCCCGTGAGCCCTCCCCACCCTGGCGGCCCCTGCCCCAAGTCCACTCATTGGCTTTGCCGGGCTTGGGCCGCTACAGCAGCTCGGCAGGGAGAAGCCACCTTCCGGAGGCACCAGAGAGCCAGAGCGTCGGCTTGCGGCAGCGGTGAGCCCTAGCCATGGAGGAGTCCGCGTGGTGCAGGGGGGCAGGCTGCAGTGGATGCAGCAGATGCATGCAGGCAGAGGACCCCGTGTGTCCCCCGGCTCCTCCCTTGCCGCACTCAGGCTCTGCGGCTCCCGGGAGTGTGAGCTGCTGCCATTGCTGCCCCTCCCAGAGCAGGTTCAGGGTCCCGTGCCCCAGCAGTGGCTCACATGCCCGGGAGCCACAGACCCCGAGCACAGCGAGGGGGGAGCTGGGGGGCACACGGGGGCCTCTGCCTGCATGCATCTGCTGCAGCCTGCAGGAGCCCCCGGGGAGGGCGCCAGGCTGCAGTCTGGGCAGGTGGGGCAAGGGGCTTGGCTGCTCCCCGCTAGCAGCGCCGCCGTCCTTGCAGGGCTCCTGCCCCCCTGTGCTGTGCCGGCTCCTCCATGGCTGGGGCTCGCCGCCCCCGCAAGCCAACGCTCTGGCTCTCTGGTGTCTCCGGAAGACAGCTCCTCCCTGCCAAGCCAGGGCACCGCTTTTTGGCGCCCCTAGGGTCGTCCTTAGGATTTATGGGGCCCTATGCAGTATTATTAAACTGGTGCCCCTGTGCCCGATGGCAGCCTGAGCTTGCAGCCCAGCGGGGGCGGAGGGACAAAGCAGAAAGAATAACAAGACGCCCGGCCCGCCTCACGGTGGCGTAGAGTCACAGTTCCCCGCAGAAGGGACCTAATTAAAAGCACTAAACTTGGGAATAAAAAATGTCAATCATAGGTTTTTTGATATGCCCTGAAGTTTGTCAGACATTTATTTGCAAAAATTTTGTAGTAAGGGTGAGCAAGCTGTCTTGCTGAATACAACATTAAATATTACGGAATACATGATACAGCTCTTCTCTGTTTTACATTTTCTTAATCAGTATTTCTAAGCTGATTTTATATTTTAAATGTACTCTTAAACCTTCATAAAGTAATCATTCCAGATTACTACATATTTAATTCACTGAAACAGACATTATTTTAAATTAATCAGTTACAGAGGTTTAGTGTGTTCATAACAATGTTCATTGCTTTTAGAAAAAGGGAACACTAATTTACTGTGTGTGATCTCCATAACAATACACATGTTTATGAAATGTCACCAACTTTAAAAAATATGTTTCCAAAGATTTTAGGCATAACAAAGGATTTTATATCTTACTAAGATACTGATTTTGCTTAAAACTAGTTCATCAGATAGTCAGAAGTAAAGAAAGGGAAACTCTTTGTCCAGCTATCTGGAAGCAAAGGGCTGTTGTCCGTTTAAGGGCTCTCTTCGATGGGGGTGGGGGGAGAGGGGGTGAAGGGAGAAATGGATGAACAGAAAGGACTGGAAGACTTTGGAAGTAAGTTTTTTTACTATAGTAATTAAAATGTGTATTTTAGATAAGGGAGGTCTTTTGAAGGATTTATTTAAAAAAACATATGTCTGAAGAGCCAAGCATTTAAGGCTAAAGATGATTGTGCATCTAAAAATCTATGCAAGGATTTTTAGAGATGTGATTTTATAATCTTCACCAACTCACTAATGAAATATTTTTAAAGCAAATTTTAAACTAAGATCCTGTAGACTGACATGTCCTGAGTAAATATGAGGCAAATGCCTGTTAAGTGGCTTCATTACCCCTTGAATGGCTCTTTAACAGTTTCAGTATTGTGCTAATAGGTCTGGCAGGCTGGAGGCTCTCTCTCTTTTAACTACTAGATCCCCTTCCCAGGAAGACTTGGAGCCTGCAGGAAGGGTCAGAACAGGGATAGGAAAACCAGAAGGGTGGACACTAAGACCCAGTGGGCACCCCCAACCACTTGGCGCCCTAGGTGACCGCCTAGTTCGCCTAGTGGTTGCACTGGCCCTGGCTTAAGGACCAACCAAGAGTGAGATCCCATTGTGCTAGGCATTATTCAAACACAGAGTAGTATATAGTCCCTGCCATTAAGAGTTTACAATCTAAATAGACAAGATAGATGCAGGGTGAGGGAAAAGGATAATACACAAGCAGAATGAACAACGTGATGATAGCAGATGTTATGTTAGTTCTGTGGTGTATTAAAAACTGTGTAAAAACTACAAGCTGTTACTGATAAATTTCAAGGGTTTTCCTAATCCTGCTTGCAGGCTAGGGTACTCCTTAGGGAAGCGTGTGTTCTGGGTTATGCAGCAGTCACTTTGTAGAGAGCCACTTAGGGTAAGGTACCTCTCTGTTTTAGGGAGCAGCCTCCTTTGTCTCTCTCTGTTTTTGGTCTTTGTGTGTTATTCTGAATTCTAAGAAATAAAAAAGTATTATGTTGCAACCTTTCAGCAAGAGTGTTTTGAGATTTTTTTAATCTAATTTCTCTGTGTGTATGGTGTGAACATAATGAGTTCCACATTTATTTATTTATTTTATATATGTATTTATTTATCTGGGTGGATTTATTTAGGAAGGCATTAGGTAAATGGAAAGAAAAGCAAAGGAAAGAGGAGACATTAAAGAGACAGGGTGAGAGGGACAGGGCAGGGGAAAAGAAGGGCAGGTGTGAAGTGAAGCTAAGGTGAAGAGACTGTGAGGAAGGGAGAGGGTTGGAGCAAAGAACCAGTCCGCACAGGACTGGGCTCTCTGGCTGGTTCCTCTCTGCTGTTTTTGCCAAGACTACATTGGGGGCGGGGACTGGGGATGCCACCTGGGTCCTAGTTTCCCCAGAATGTGTGTGGAGTGTGTCCCCTGCACAGTTCTGTGTCCAATGACTATCTCTGGCTGGGCTCCATTTTACCCCCTCCTCTCCAGCACAGCAGACCCTGCTTTGGCTGCATCCTTAGCTGCTCTTGCCAGCTGGAATCTCTGGCTGGTGATGAGATGTGGAATAGATTCAACATGATTGGCTTCTTTGGCTTTGCCTCAGTATCTGCAGCATAGAAATGCAACATATTTTTTGTGGAATTTAGGTCTCTTCCCCCTGCCCCCCCGACACACTTTTATGTATAGGTACCTTACTGTAGTATGTCTGGCATTCTTTTCAGATAACTTTCTTATCTTTGTCTAAAGTAACCAAACTTTGACATTAATTCACATAGTGACAAATATAATAATCATTCATCTGGAATTTGTTCTTGTGAAGACTTCTAGAACTGTTTTACAAATGTACACATATATTTAAAAAAAAAAAACCCAACAAAAAACCCTTGGCAATGTTAATAGTAGTGTTAACAGAGGCCAAGAGTTAGTGGGCATGAAGACTAAGCTACCCTTTGCCTCCTGAATTCAGTCCTTCTGTCGGGGTTAAAACACATTAACATGGCAGTGTACGAGGTCCTGAACTACCACGGCATGTGCTGTACCTTTGTAACTATAAAGAGGACTTCATTTTCCATGACTGTTAATTCAGCACTTTTCATAAGCAATACATTTCCTTAAATGTATACACTTTTAAGAGAGGAAAAAAGAAACAAATTTACACTGCCTATGTATGTATTTTTGTAGAAATGTACATTATGAACTCATGATGATTTTTGTATCCCTCATTAAGAATAATTTTTAAAGGTTTGACACCTTAATATTGAGCAGTTGAATTGCATGACAGTTAAATTGAAACCTTATGGTTGGTGATTGTAACTATTTAACTATTATTTTGAGCATAGTCATTTTTGTGGTTCACAGATGTATATTTCAGTTATATATAATACACCTTTTCAGTTTTCATAACTGCCTTCCTGAAATATTAAAATATTTGCATTTCTGAAATACACACTTTCCTTTCTTTCTTCCTTTGCTACTCAGCATATAGTAGCTTTTTGTGGTTTCTGCCCCACCCTCTTTTTTCTTTCAGAACGAGCTATCTGACATCAAAACCCTTTTAGTTTTTTTAATTCTACTTTACTGGTGGCCCTCTTTTCCTGTCCTTTGACATCAGAACCCAAGATGTCAGTCATCCCTAACAATTTTCCCCAGATTGGATTTACTCAGAGATTGTTTATGCTCCTCCCCATGCAAAAATGTCACCAGTCTGCATTCAGATGCATCAGGAAGAATGGAATATGCAAACTCCCTAATCAGTTGTTTTCGGCCAGAGGAGAGGGACAGCCATGCTTATGCAATAATGTGATGAGTATTCTCCATCCCTCTATAGAGATTAATAGCAATGCTGAACACTGCCATGCTCATTCTTCATTGGCTCAAAGAGATTGAGCCCAGAGTTTATTCAGATTCTGTTTTTGATGCTATCCCATCTTGGCAACTGGACAATCATTCAATTAAAGAAAATATTTGGTACTGAGAAGAATTCTGAGGATCAAATACAATATGTAGAATGTTTATTACTTCTTTATAATAGTGTTGGCATATGAAAAATTAATGTAATTTCTCACCTATGATTTAATGCAGACTTCAGATTTTTAAACTTGGCATGGTTTTGTCTTATAATTTGCATATCTCAATTTTGTTTAAAAAATGAGCAAATGTAATGTTAACCTTTTTTATGCAAATGGTTAATGCTAGTACATGTACAGAATAAGAAGAGTTTCACATTTTGATAATAAGGTCTTCTTTTAATGCGATATGACAGTTAATGATAAGATTTTATAAATATTCACTGGAAGATTAATTTCAGAATGTAAACGAGGAGTAATCCTAGAGTAAAGTACCAGTTAACCACTGAAGAGCAAATACTATCTCACTGTACGAAGCAGTAGGAGCATACACCAATATTTAACTAATGGAAAATTACTGGCCAATCTACAATTCTGATGTTGTATCACTTGTGTCAGTAAGTTCCTTAGATAAAGAAGAAAGTGGGCTTGAAGAGACTCAGGTACTACACTGATGAGACCTATATAAGTACTGAATAGATAGAAGACAAGTTGTGTTTGTCGAGTGGCTCCTGCACATTCCCACCTGGGGGATATGGTGCCTCTAGCGTTGAGCTGTGGACTATTTCTAGCAAGTAATGTCTCTTTTTGCCATTTGGTTCTCCCCTACTCAAGGAGGATTTTGGTGGTATAAAGGGGGAGTGGCTCCAATCACCCTTTAGTTCCTTTTTAACCACTGAAGGTGCAGCAAGTTTGAATCACACACAGTGTCCTCAAGCTTTCCTCATTGGCTTATTTCTTTTATTTTGCCCTGTTAGGCTTTTTTTTCTTGCTAGTTAAACAACACAGGCTTTCTTCAGTGAGAAGAATAAAAGAGTCAGGCATGCGTATGATCTGGATGACCCATAGGAGTGGGAGGGCTACTCATATATCCCTACTAATGGAGGTGGCTCTGCAGACCCAGTCTACTCAATCTGGCAATGTGTAAGTCTGGTATTTTGGACATCTGGTAGTCTTAGTGACTCTGTGCCCAGCTAAACCAGGATTCAGATCCCCAATTCTATTGGGGTGAGTTCAGTGTGCAGGGCTTTCATTTCCTCCCATGTTTGCCTAAGTCAGCACTCAGGGCGTTGGATTCCCCTTGGGTTCACCTAATTTGGCTTTCACTGCTTTGTCTTTCTCACGAGTTTCAAAGTCCTGGCACGGTCAAAGCAGCCCTGAAGTCTGCAAGTCGGCCAAATTTGGCATTGTCAAAGCAATACTGCTGAGAGCCTAAGATTCGCAAAATTTGGCACCAAGATCCCTGGTACTACTGGGTAGATGTAAATTTGGTCCCAAGGTCCCAGCATTGTCAAAGCAGGACCAGGTCCTCAGGTTCGCTTGATTTGGCACTGAGGTTCTAGCACTGATGTCCCCAGGTTCCCCCAGATAGACCTAAATTTGGTGCAGAGGTCCTGGCATCATCAATGTGGTGCTGAGGTCCCTGTGTCCATTTTGGTTGCTCGATTCAATACCAAAGTCTCCAGATCCTCCAAGTCAATCTAATTTGGCCCTGAAATTCTGTTATCACTAACTCTGAGCTAAGCCTCCCAAGTCCCACAGGGTTGTACTGGGTTTAGTGCTGATTTTATCAGAGTCCTATTGGGCAAAATCAGTAGAAATGTTCACTTTTCCATGCTGGGGTTCCTAGTAGGAACTTCAGAATAGGCTTTATTGGCTCTGAAACCCTTCAGCTGGGTTCTTTAACCTAGGTGCCCTTGGGTGCTGAGACATCCTTAGCACTGAAATCTTGGAAACCTATTTGCTGATTAACAAAGCCCGCTACATAATGAGACTCATTCAGTGCTGCACCACTTATTGACCATTTGGGTGTAGCAGACAAGCTGTTTTGTGCATACATGCTTCGGAAGTGTTCTTGTGTTTGAAACTTAGAATCATAAAAGATTAGGGTTGGAAGAGACCTCAGGAGGTCATCTAGTCCAACCCCCTGCTCAAGCAGGACCAACCCCAACTAAATCATCACAACCAGGGCTTTGTCAAGCCGGGCCTTAAAAACCTCTAATGATGGAGATTCCACCACCTCCCTAGGTAACCCATTCCAGTGCTTCAACACCCTCTTAGTGAAATAGCGTTTCCTAATATCCAACCTAGACCTCCCCCACTGCAACTTGAGACCATTGCTCCTTGTTCTGTCATCTGCCACCACTGAAAACAGCCTAGCTCCATCCTCTTTGGAATCCACCTTCAGATAGTTAAAGGCNGAGCGCCCCCTGCAGGCTGGTGATCCGGCTTGCCACTGGCCCGTGTCCCTCCCAGGACCCCGGTGCCCCTTTCTCTGGGTCTCCCCCTCCCAGGGGTACCCCCACCCACTATCCCCACCTTGCCTCAGTCGTAGGCTATTGCCAGTCACCAATTAGCCCCGCTCCCTGGGGCAGACTGCAGTATAAGCCACTCATCATAGGCAGGGTTGGGTCTGGACCTGCTGCCCCTCTCTGGAATCCAGTGCCTCTCTGGGGCCTTGAACAAGGCCCTGCAGCCTGGGGAGTTGCCAGCCTGGAGCTCCCCAGCCCCTCTGGCCTTTCCCCAGCCCTGCCTCACTCTAGGCACCCTGAGTTTCCCAGGAGCCAGGCCCTTCTCTCTCTCTGAAGGCAAAGAGAGACTCCTGAGCTCCTGGCTCAAAGCCTTTTTATGGGGGCCGGCTGTGGTCTGTTTGGGGCGTGGCTCCCAGCTGTGCCTACTTCCCCAATCAGCCTGGGAGCTTCTTGCCCCAGCCACAGCCCTCTGCTGGGCTGTTCTAAGCCCCTCAGGGCAGGAGCGGGTGACCACCCCGCTACACAGCCCAACATGCCATTAGCCTTCTTGGCAACAAGGGCACACTGTTGATTCATATCCAGCTTCTCATCCAGTCGGTCCCCAGCCTGTAGAAGTGAATGGGATTCTTCCGTCCTAAGTGCAGGACTCTTGTCCTTGTTGAACCTCATCAGATTTCTTTTGGCCCAATCCTCCAATTTGTCCAGGTCACTCTGTATCCTATTCCTACCCTCCACCGTATCTACCTCTCCCCCCAACTTAGTGTCATCAGCAAACTTGTTGAGGGTGCAGTCCATCCCATCATCCAGATCATTAATGAAGATGTTGACCAAAACCAGCCCCAGGACCAACCCTGGGGCACTCCGCTTGATACCGGCTGCCAACTAGACATCGAGCCATTGATCACTACCCGTCAATCTAGCCAGCTTTCTATCCACCTTATAGTCCATTCATCCAATCCATACTTCTTTAACTTGCTGGCAAGAATACTGTGGGAGACCGTATCAAAAGCTTTGCTAAAGTCAAGGTATATCACGCCCACCACTTTCCCCATATCCACAGAGCCAGTTATCTCATTATAGAAGGCAACAAGGTTGGTCAGGCATGACTTGCCTTGGTGAATCCATGTTGACTGTTCCTGACTACCTTCCTCTCCTCCAAGTGCTTCCAAATGGATTCCTTGAGGACCTGCTCCATGATTTTTCCATGAATTTACCTGAACCTGACCACTTGTGTAGTGACAGTGCCCAATGGGAAAGCACTTAACTTGCAAATCTAGCAGTCCCAACTGAGATTAAAAAGGTTAATTCTTTGAAGTTGTTGATGTGTAGTGATGTGATCCAGGAACCCCTTGATTTTTTTTTGGATTTTTTTTTTAGCCCAAGGTGGGAGGGAGAAGGAGCTCCAGCCAACAGGATAGTCAGAGGAGACTGAGCACTCCCTGTACCTATTGGGTTTCCGGGAATTAGCTCTTCCAGCGTCCTGGAGTGCCCCCTGCAGGCTGGTGATCCGGCCCCAGCCTAAGGGGAGGACCCACAGGACCGGGAACCCAAATGATTCTGGGGGACAACTAATGAAAAACAGGATCAGGAGTGAGGTCAAAGGGTCAAAAGAAGGGAACCTGACGGGAACCCCTTGATGCCAACTGGAAGAGGGCACAGGGGGTGCATAGGGATTTTGTGGGTCGGATATATGCATAATAGTTCACCAAAGGGTGGAGTGAGGTCTCTACTGAGACCCCATAGCCTACTGGTCATCATAACCATTGCAAAATGTCTGCATGGATAATATTTAAGGAGTTATGTATCTAAACTAAAAAATATGACTTAAGGGAGGTCACCAGGAGGTGACATACCTCGGAAATGTTCCTTTCATGCAGGAGGTAACAGACATCTCTCTCCCTGCCTGGTTATTTGTGTATTGTATGCCTCACAATGTATGCCTATTTGCATACTGAGCCACAAGCAAAATAAGAGATTGTGAAACAAATGGCAGGGCATGTCCTGTTTATTCATAAACACAAAGGATTGTTCTGTTATATACACAGAGTCCTACACTGAGAAGGCAAGCTGACAGCGTGTTTGTCTCATGAAAAGAGGGTCTTAGGCAGCTTGGCTGTAAAGTGCTGTAAGGGTTTTGGGTGAGCAATACTTGGTTAGACATGAGAGTAACTGGTTAATTAAATCTTGGCTCTAGAATGCATGTTACGATTTTATTTTATATGTAACCACTTGCTTCCAATACTTGCTATTACTTGACCATCTATGCCTTGTTAAAAAAACTTATACTTAATTTCTCTACAAGCATGTAGAAGTGCTGTGTGTAAAGCAAAACAGTGATCTAAGGTGGAACTGGCAAGCTGTGAACACTGTGAGTGTCCAATGGACTAGCGGTTGGACGCTCCAGGGAGATGCTCGGACAGCTCGAGTTTTGAGGTATGCCAGTCACTAATGTGTAAAACAACATGAAGGCCTGTGAGGTTGAGGGGAGTGCTTGTGTTGTCTGTGGTTGGTGGAGTTGGGGAGCTGGCCCAAAGCAGACACAGATGAGGCTTCCTCAAGCTAAGGGTAAGTGGTAGCGAGGTGCCTCACAACCCTGGATACCACCAGGAAGTGGCAAAAGTGCTATTCCTCAAACACAGCCTATGAAAACTGCTATCCATGAGGTGACTTTGTCATTATATCAGCTCTTTTCATAGGACAAATCCCAGTTCTGTTGCATTAGTCCAATTAGCCACAAATATCATAAGATACTTTGCTTTTAAAGCATCATTTAAAAACAAATAGAGAGAGGGAGAGAATCCTGCCATCCTGACCTCCTCTGTCTCAGACATCAGAGCATTCATGTCTGTATATAGATTTTGCTCTACAGTTTCCTTAACAGTGTAACTGGATGATAACTTTTTTTTCAGGTCATGTTATGAGTTCTTCTAAATGGCAGGGGTTGTGATTTCAGCTTCTACCCCAGGGGTAGGCAACCTATGGCACACGTGCCGAAGGTGGCACGCGAGCTGATTTTCAGTGGCACTCACACTGCCCGGGTCCTGGCCACCAGTCCGGGGGGCTCTGCATTTTAATTTAATTTTAAATGAAGCTTCTTAAACATTTTAAAAACCGTATTTACTTTACATACAACAATAGTTTAGTTATATATTATAGACTTATAGAAAGAGACCTTCTAAAAACGTTAAAATGTATTACTGGCATGCAAAACCTTAAATTAGAGTGAATAAATGAAGACTCGGCACACCACTTCTGAAAGGTTGCCGACCCCTGTTCTACCCTCACGTGCTGGGGGCAACAGTCCTTTCTCACCTTGCAGTATCCTAGTAGTTTATGGATCGATTACTCCATGTACCACTACGGTCTCTTGAGGTAACTGCTTTACTGCACTGAAGGAATCTGGATATCTATACTCGATTGTTTTGTGAGTACCATTTGTGGGATGTATTCATGTAGTTTACCAGGGGCTATTCCCTCTGGTCCATATATCTCTTTTGAATTGGGACTGGAGTTTTGTTTCTCAAAGCTCTTTGGACCTTTCAGAATATAATTTGTACCACACATCTGAGAAGAGGAAATTTTTGACCACCATAGCTGCTGCCTGGACTTGGTGATAAACAGACCAAATGACTATTCCTCTATGAATGGTAGTCCATATGGGAAATGTGACTTGGTCAGTGCTCTCAATCCTCATCCCCAATCTCAAGTCATCTCCATTTTCTTCTCAAACAGACCACTAACCTGTCTATATTTCCATAAGTCACTTTTATATCCTTGTTAAGACTTGTCAGATGTCTACTCATCTACATATATCAAAAGGTATTTAGGTAACCTGAAGGAAGCATCTATTCCAGGCATTCTATCTTTTTCACAGGACTTGAAAGCTGTTGCTTTTAGGTCTATATGTATTTTTTTTTAAATGTCCCTCACGAAGTCCCATGTGGGATAGTGAAATGGTGGTCACTTACCATATTCTCTTGACCTGCATCTACAGCTAATGCTCATTTTGGCAGTTTCGCAGTCCTTGTTCACCTACAACAGCTCAGCCCACTTTCCCACTTTGTATTGTTTGCTAATATTCTACAAGTGGGAATATGTAGAGGCCACTCAAAGAAGAAAGACGGGTTACTTACCGGTAAGTATTGTTCTTCAAGAATGTTGCCTCTGCATATTCACACTCCTTGTCACCCTCCCCACTTATTTGGAGTCTCAAATAAAGAATCGCAAAATTAGTGAAGGAACTGAAGCATATTTGGGACCAGTCCTGCTTTTATACCATCAGAATCTTCCATGAGGGCCTGAACGGGCCCAACAAACAATCCTTGCTTGATAAATTCTGCAGCTTGCTGCCAGAGATGCCATATCCCACAAGTGGGAGTAGGCAGAGGTGGGACTCTCAAAGAAAAAGTTATTGTTAAATAATCCCTCTTTCTTGGATTGGTCTATGGTCTGTTCTTCAGTTCTGTGAATTGAAGCTCACAAAATGGTTCTTGGATGAAATGAGGTAATGCCATTGAAAGGTTAGTATGTTTATTTCTACAATGTTGATGTCTGCTCTACAAAATTAAAATATGAAATACAATAGAAACTAAAAATGATCAATCCAAAATGTTAAGCAGTTCTTCATCAGAATATATTATGTGGAATATATTGTTGTTAGTCGGTCAGTAAACCAATAATGATCTTCACCCGAGGCTCTAAAGATTAGACTTATATGAGGGATAACTCACATAAGATATTTAGATTGCTTGATTGATAAAGAAATATCATTTCTGAGATCTCTGATGGGAAACCAGAAATAGTAATCACACTCTAAAAGAACTCCCCTTTCTCCTCCAAAACCACCCAAAACTGAGGCAGACTCTTCTTTCCCACTACCCGTTTCTCTTAGAAAATCATAAATTAAGAATATTTATACCCTGAACTTGACAGGTCTCACAACTGGGACATGCCACAAATTACAAAAGATACAGAAGGGCATGTATCCCAAAAGTACTGAGTTTCTCAGCTGGATGCTTCAATTGACAGTAGACTTGTACAAAAGACTAATCCCTGTACAACTTAGGGTCCCAGTAGACAAGTTTACATTGCTTTCCCCTGAAAGGGACTATGAAGCTTAAATCTCTGCACTTTGGGTAGCTTTGACTTTGGTTGTTACCTTTAGGTCCTCCTGTTCACATATGTGTCAATCTTCAGTGCTGGTCAATGTCCAGGGCAAAGACACTAAGATCCTGCATACCTTCCTTAAGGCACAGCTGACCTCCCTTTCTTGTGATATTACCTTCTTCATTCTTCATTTTCATGTGTGTACAAGGGTGAAGTAGAACATCTGACTCTGAGCATGGATCATGGTTTCCATCTCCAGATCTCCCTTTAATCCATGGCCCTATTCAATGATAGTTGAAGTGTGGACTCTCCCTTTTTCTTTTGTCTGACCCCAACCAAACAGTGTGGCAGATGGAGATTCACCATTCTTTTCTGTGGCAAAGAATTGCACAAGAATGGAAACAGGAAGTCTTATTGTATATGTTGCCTCTCAGCACAGTGCCTTGAAGCACTGTGCGAAAAATACCAAAACCAAATAACATGAAGACAAATTCTGAGATCACAGTACACAACTACATACCAATTAGCATGAAATATTTAACCAAATGGTTTGGAGAACAAATAAGTCTTAACTTTGTCTAAAAATTGATAGCAAGTTAGTCTGTCTCACTCACGCACAAAGTGGCAGTGGGTTCCAGAGTACTGGCACATAATGAGAGAAGATCCAACCATGTCTGCTTTTGGGAACAGAGAGCAAACCTACATCTTGTAACATACATAGCAAATACATAATATAGTCCAGAGCTCAACGATGTAATATATTTAAATGTCAAAATACATATTTGTAATATAATTATGTTCTCAACAAATAGCCCAGTGAAAGGGACTGTAGCATCATATTTCTTTGTTTCACTGATCACTGTTTTATCTGAATTTTTAACAATCTTGGATGCTGTCAATAAATATATATCAACCTAGTCTGCTGGAAGGGCATTACCTCAATATAGTCAAGAAGAAATAAAAATAAGAACCTGTTTTTCAGAGCCTCAAGTGTTAGAGAGATATCTTAATTTAGGCAAAACGTCTGAGATGATGACATGATTTTTTTTTTACTGTTGCTGAAATGTGCTGTATTAAAGTATGTTTGCAGTCAAGTAGTGTATCAAGATTCCTTGCTATCTCTCCTAAATCTAGTGGTAAATTATTTAAAATCTCTGATGTTACAATTGGGATATGTTTTAATTGATTCTGAGAGTTAATTAAGGAGCAGTTGTTTCCATTTATAGTTGAAAAATGAATTTATTCATTTTAAGGCTATAAAGTACTTATATAAGAATGGCCATACTGGGTCAAACCAAAGGTCCATCAAGCCCAGTACAGTATTCTGTCTTCCAACAGTGGCCAATGCCAGATGCTTCATAGGGAATGAACAGAACAAGGCAATTATCAAGTGATCCATTCCCTGTCGTCCACTCCCAGTATCTGCAAGACAGAGGCTTACGGACACCCAAGCATGGGGTTCCGTCCCTGACTATCTTGACTAATAGTCATTGATGAACCTATCCTCCATGAACTTATCTAATTCTTTTTTGAACCCAGTTACACTTTTGGCCTTCGCAACATCCTCTCACAAGAAGTTCCACAGGTTGACTATGCATTGTGTGAAGAAGTACTTCCTTCTGTTTGTTTTAAACCTGCTGCCTATTAATTTCAGTGGGTGACCCCTGATTCTTATGTTATGTGAAGAGATAAATAACACTTCTTTATTCACTCTCCACACCATTCATGATTTTATAGACTTCTATCATATCACCCCCCGCCCCTTTTCTAAGCTGAACAGTCCCAGTCTTTTTAATTTCTCCTCAGATGGAAGCTGTTCTGTACTCCTAATAGTTTTTGTTGCCCTACTCTGTACTTTTTCTAATTCTAATATATCTTTTTTGAGAGGGGACAATCACAACTGCACACAGTATTCAAGGTGCGGGTATACCATGGATTTATATAGGGGCGTTCTGGTATTTACGGTCTTATTATCTATCCCTTTCCTAATGGTTCCTAACATTTTGTTAGCTTTTTTGACTCCCACTGCACATTGAGTGGATGTTTTCGGAGAACTATCCCTAATGACTCCAAAATCTTTCTTCAGTGGTAACAGCTAATTTAGACCCTATCATTTTGTATGTATAGTTGGAATTATGTTTTCCAATGTGCATTACTTTGCATTTATCAACATTCTATTTCGTCTGACATTTTGTTTCCCAGTCACCCAATTTTGTGAGATCCCTTTGTCTGCTTTGGATTTAACAATTTTGAGTATTTTTGTACTGTCTGCAAACTTTGCCACCTTACTGTTTACTCTGCTTTCCAGATCATTTATGAATATGTTGAACAGCACTGGCCCGGTACAGATTCTTGGGGCACCCCACTATTTACTTCTCTCCATTCTGAAAACTGACCATTTCTACTCTTTGTTTCATGTCTTTTAACCAGTTAACCAGATCCATGAGAAGACATTCCCTCTTATCCCATGACTGCTTACTTTGCTTAAGAGCCTTCGGTGAGGTACCTTGTCAAAGTCTTTCTGGAAGTCTAAGTACACTGCATTGATTGGATCACCCTTGTCCACATATTTGTTGACCCACTCGAAGAATCTCTAAGTTTTAAATTTACAGGTTCTGTGAGTGATGTGTCCACATGGATACGATTTCTGGCATGTATGTGCCCCATGGTCATGAGATTGACCCATAGTATCATTTAGGGCTGTCACTCCACCCTGGATGTCCTCACCACCTGTCCTTCACCTTCAACATAAAGGACAGAGCAGGCCTAACCTTCCCTTAGTTCTTTTTTTTTACTGCCTGTAGCAGCAAGACAGAACCCCTGCAGTGAATGTTTTCCCTGCATCCTGTGTGATTAGTTGTTATGCTAGTTTATTAGTTATTGTCGTTAGTAGTTTTTATTTATGCCTGTTATATAAAATCCTAATTTATTATTGTTAGCTATTAGATTAGAAGTTATCCCTGTTAACAAATACTTAGACTCTATGGCTGAGACTAAATCCCCAGGATTTAAAATGCTAGAAGTCTAAATAATAAGATGGGTGAACTAGAGTGCCTCATGTTAAAGGAGNTGTTAAAGGAGGATATTGATATAATAGGCATCACAGAAACCTGGTGGAGAGAGGACAATCAATGTCCTTTTAAATCAGCTTCTGTACCCAGTGACTGGAAGATAGCTAATGTAACGCCAATATTTAAAAAGGGCTCTAGAGGTGATCCTGGCAATTACAGACCGGTAAGTCTAACGTCAGTATCATAGAATCATAGAACTTAAGATCAGAAGGGACCAGTATGATCATCTAGTCTGACCTCCCGCATGATGCAGGCCACAAAAGCTGACCCACCCACTCCTGAAATAATTCTCACCCTTGACTCAGCTGTTGAAGTCCCCAAATCTTGATTTAAAGACTTCAAGTAGCAGATAATCCTCCAGCAAGCGACCCCTGCCCCATGCTGCGGAGGAAGGCGAAAAACCTCCAGGGCCTCTGCCAATCTACCCTGGAGGAAAATTCCTTCCCGACCCCAAATATGGCGATCAGCTGAACCCCGAGCATGCGGGCAAGACTCTCCAGCCAGACACTCAGGAAAAAGACTTTCAATATCCCAACATTGACCANCCAATCCTATTCAATTTATTCATAAATGATCTGGAGAAAGGGGTAAACAGTGAGGTGGCAAAGTTTGCAGATGATACTAAACTGCTCAAGATAGTTAAGACCAAAGCAGACTATGAAGAACTTCAAAAAGATCTCACAAAACTAAGTGATTGGGCAACAAAATGGCAAATGAAATTTAATGTGGATAAATGTAAAGTAATGCACGTTGGAAAAAATAACCCCAACTATATATACAATATGATGGGGGCTAATTTAGCTACAACTAATCAGGAAAGAGATCTTGGAGTCATTGGGATAGTTCTCTGAAGACGTTCACGGAGTGTGCAGCGGCAGTCAAAAAAGCAAACAGGATGTTAGGAATAATTAAAAAAGGGATAGCGAATAAGACGGAGAATATCTTATTGCCCTTATATAAATCCATGGTATGCCCACATCTTGAATACTGTGTACAGATGTGGTCTCCTCATCTCAAAAAAGATATACTGGCACTAGAAAAGGTTCAGAGAAGGGCAACTAAAATGATTAGGGGTTTGGAACGGGTACCATATGAGGAGAGATTAAAGAGGCTAGACTTTTCAGCTTGGAAAAGAGGAGACTAAGGGGGGATATGATAGAGGTATATAAAATCATAAGTGGTGTGGAGAAAGTGAATAAGGAAAAGTTATTTACTTGTTCCCATAATGTAAGAACTAGGGGCCACCAAATGAAATTAATGGGCAGCAGGTTTAAAACAAATAAAAGGAAGTTCTTCTTCACACAGCACACAGTCAACCTGTGGAACTCCTTGCCTGAGGAGGTTGTGAAGGCTAGGACTATAACAGGGTTTAAAAGAGAACTAGATAAATTCATGGAGGTTAAGTCCATTAATGGCTATTAGCCAGGATGGGTATGGAATGGTGTCCCTAGCCTCTGTTTGTCAGAGGGTGGAGATGGATGGCAGGAGAGAGATCACTTGATCATTACCTGTTAGGTTCACTCCCTCTGGGGCACCTGGCATTGGCCACTGTCGGTAGACAGGATACTGGGCTGGATGGACCTTTGGTCTGACCCAGTATGGCCGTTCTTATGTTCTTATGTTTTTATCCCTCTTACGAGGTTGCTATTTTGCTCAATGTTGGACACTTCAGGTGTCTCTTCTGCCTCAGTGAGGCTCACATGTTCAATTGCCATTCCTTTTCCAAAAGCACTCAAAAAACCAGGAAAGCCCATTCCAAGCTCTCTCTCTCTCTCTCTCTCTTTTTTTTTAAGAGTATTCATTGAGTGTCTCTTCAGAGCCCGAGGCTAAAAATGCTGCCAAGCCTGCTCAGTCACTTTCAACTTGAGTTCATGTGAACTGCAGTTGTACAGTGACATCCCAAGCTCATTCTTCATCAGAAAGATTGTATCCCTCAATTACTGAGTCTAACAAAAAAGTCAAGATCTGCAACACCAATCTGTCACCAGAAAGGGTGAGGAAGGAGCTGTCCCAGCTCAGGGCAACTGTAGTCCCCCTCCAAGGTCTCTTAAGGGCACTCAGTCTAGCTTCCTGGCTCCTCAGCCATCATCTCTCTTGGGTAAAGAATCACATCTCTCTCTCTCTCTGGCAGAGGATTTTTTACACTGCATAGTTCCCTGCCTGCACTGTGATATTCCAAGCATGCCAGAAAGCTTAAACAGGTCAGTGTCTGTGCATTGATTTTTCTTCGAAGGCTATAAACAGCTTACTTGCCTGCAGCTAAGTTACCACACAGCACTTTCTAAGCAAGCACATTTATTCTTAAGGAGAAAGCATTACAGAAAAAACACATTAAAACAATAAAATAACCTATATGCATGCTAATAAGCTTACCAGAGATCACCCTCCAACTCCAAGAAAGGTTCTGGTAGAAGTCAGTCCTTCAAACCCCACCAAGGGATTTTTCTATGGTTACAAGTATATAACAGCCTTAGTTCAGAACCAGAACAAGTACTTCCTTATATGGCTTGTGTCTTTGGGTACGTCTACACTACAGGATTAGTCCGAATTTACGGAATTCGATTTTATGAAACCGATTTTTTAAATTCGATGGTACGCGGCCACAGTAAGCGGATTAATTCGGCGGTGCGCGTCCATGCAGAAAAGACTAGCGTCGAATTCCAGAGCGTTGCACTGTGGGTAGCTATCCCAGAGTTCCCGCAGTCCCCCCCGCCCATTGGAATTCTGGGTCGATATCCCAATGCCTGATGGGACAAAAAACATTGTCGCGGGCGGTTCTGGGAACATCCTCCCCCTCCCTACGTGAAAACAACGGAAGACAACCATTTCGCGCCTTTTTTCCTTGTTGAACTGAGCGGACGCCGTACCTCGGCAAGGATGGATCCCGCTCAGCTCAAGTTTGCAGTCATGAACATTGTAAACACCACGCGCATTATAGTGCAGTTTATGCTCAACCAGGACCAGAAAAGCCAGGCGAGGAGGAGGCGGCTACGGCAGCGCGGCGACGAGAGTGATGCGGACATGGACATGGACACAGAATTGTCTCGCGCCACGGGCCCCGGCGCTTTGGAGATCATGTTGGCAATGGGGCAGCTTCTTGCTGTGGAACGCCGATTCTGGGCCCGGGAAACAAGCACTGACTGGTGGGACCGCATAGTGCTGCAGGTGTGGGACGATTCCCAGTGGCTGCGAAACTTTCGCATGCGTAAGGGCACTTTCCTGGAACTTTGTGACTTGCTTTCCCCTGCCCTGACGCGCCAGAACACCAAGATGAGAGCAGCCCTCACAGTTGAGAAGCGAGTGGCGATAGCCCTGTGGAAGCTTGCAACACCGGACAGCTACCGGTCAGTCGGTAATCAGTTCGGAGTGGGAAAATCTACCGTGGGGGCTGCTGTCATGCAAGTAGCCAAAGCAATCGTTGAGCTGCTGCTAAAAAAGGTAGTGACGCTGGGAGATGTGCAGCTCATTGTGGATGGCTTTGCTGCAATGGGATTCCCTAACTGTGGTGGGGCGATAGATGGAACCCATATCCCGATCTTGGCACCGGAGCACCAGGGCAGCCAGTACATAAACCGCAAGGGGTACTTTTCTATGGTGCTGCAAGCAATGGTGGATCACAAGGGACGTTTCACCAACATCAACGTGGGATGGCCGGGAAGGGTTCATGACGCCCGCGTCTTCAGGAACACTAGTCTGTTTAAACGGCTGCAACAAGGGATTTACTTTCCAGACCGGAAAATTACCATTGGGGATGTTGAGATGCCCATCGTTATCCTTGGGGACCCAGCCTACCCCTTAATGCCGTGGCTCATGAAGCCATACACAGGCAGCCTGGACAGTACTCAGGAGCGGTTCAACTACAGGCTGAGCAAGTGCAGGATGGTGGTAGAGTGTGCCTTTGGACGTTTAAAAGGTCGCTGGCGCTCGTTACTGACTCGCTCGGACCTCAGCCAAACCAACATCCCCATTGCTATTGCAGCTTGCTGTGTGCTCCACAATCTCTGTGAGAGCAAGGGGGAGACCTTTATGGCGGGGTGGGAGGCTGAGGCAAACCGCCTGGCCGCTGATTACGCGCAGCCAGACACCAGGGCGATTAGAAGAGCACACCAGGAAGCGGTGCGCATCAGAGAAGCTCTGAAAACAAGTTTCAGTGCTGCCCAGGCTCCTGTGTGAAAGTTATGTTTGTTTGTCCCTGTTGAAAACCCGCCCACTTGATTCACTCATTCCCTGTAAGCAACCCACCCTTCCCCCTTCCCCCTTCGATCCCAGTTTTATTTAAAAAAAAATAAAGTCAGTGTCGTTTTCAAATTACAAATCAAGAACTTTTTATTAACGGGGGGTAATGAACATAGGGAGAGAAATAACCAGGTAGTCCGGGTGGGGTTTGGGAGGAGGGTAGGAGTGAAGGAACAGGGCAGGAACAACATTCAAAATAATGAGAGCCTTTTGCTCGGGCTCTCTAATGGGGTGGACTGGCAGGTTGCACGGAGCTTCCCCCCCCGCGTTCTTACACGTCGGGGTGAGGAGGCTACGGGACTTGGGGAGGGGGGAGGGCGGTTATAGAGGGGCTGCAGCGGCACCCGGTAATCCGGCAGCTGCCGTTCCTGGAGCTCCACCAGACGCCGGAGCATGTCTGTCTGATCACGCAGCAGCCCCAGCGTTGCATCCCGCCACTTCTCCTCTCGGGCGTCCCTCCTCTCCTCGCGTTCGTCCCTTCTCTCCTCACGTTCATCCCTTTTCTCCTCCCGTTGGTCCCTCATGTCCTCCCGCTGGTCCCTCTTCTCCTCACGGTCACTGGCCTCTTGACGGAATTTCAATACAGTCTCCTTCCAATCGTTAAAATTAGCTCTCTCATCCCGGGTCGACTGCATTATTTCCGAGAACATATCGTCTCGGGTGCGCCTCTTTCGCCTCCTTATCTGGGAGAGCCTTCGTGCTGGGGGCGGGAGGATGGAAGAATTTGCAGCTGCAGTAGGAGGGAAAAAAAGGAGAGAAGTATGTAAAAAGATACATTTTATAGAACAATGCTTATACTCTTTCACGGTGAACACTTTTCACATTACATAGCAATGTACAAGGTCGCTTTTTGCATCTTATATTGAGTGCCCGCGGCTTTGGTGTTAGAGATCACAGCAGACGCAGGGCCGGGCAACAGAATTCGGCTTGTATGCAGCCATGGTAAGCCACTGTCCTGCTGCTTCTGCATTAAATCAGAGCCCTCCTTTCCCATAGCAAGCAAAGCCCTTTACGTGCTGCGGTTTTCCTGTTACCGTGCAGCATCAGATAACATAATAACTTGCCCCCACCCACCCATTCAATTCTGTGGGATGACCCCCTCCCCCCACCACGTGGCTGGTACCATGGAAGATCCATGCAGATCGCAAACTAGCCCCCCCATCCACTTCTGTTGGATGATCGCGTTACCCCTCCCCCCACCACGTGGCTGGTATCAGGGAAGACCCCTGCTAGCCAAACGCGAAAAACTCAGCGACATTATCCACCCCCTCCCCCCCGCCCGCTTGGCTAACTGCAGGGAAAGATTTCTTTTCAGCTACAGGCAAACAGCCCAGTAGGAACGGGGCCACCTCTGTCCCCCTAATTACATTCCCATATCTCAAACAGGTTACCCTGAACGATATCACTCTCCTGAGGATAACACAGCAAGATAAAGAGCGGATGTTGCTTGAATGCCAGCAAACACCGGGACCATACGCTGCCAAGCTTTGTCAAGCAATGATACCGGATTACTTGCTGCTAGCATGGCGCGGTCAAGTGTCCTACCATGGAGGACGGAATAAGGCTGCCCTGCCCAGAAACCTTCTGGAAAAGCTTTTGGAGTACCTCCAGGAGAGTTTCATGGAGATGTCCCTGGAGGATTTCAACTCCATCCCCAGACACGTTAACAGACTTTTCCAGTAGCTGTACTGGCCGCGAATGCATCCCAAGTCCCCAGGGCAAATTAATCATTAAACAAATACTTGTTTTAAACCATGTTTGAGATATTTGAAAAGGTTCACTCACCAGAGGTCCCTTCCAGGGGGTCTGCGATGCCGCCTTGGGAGGGTTCGGAGGGCACCTCTGTCAGGGTCAGAAAGAGCTCCTGGCTGTCGGGGAGAATGGAGCGCTGTGTGCTCTCCACAAGTTCGTCGTCCTCCTCCTCCTCCTCTTCCCCGTCCGCAGATTCGTCATGCAACGAAGACATTAACCCCTCCTCGGAGTCCACGCTCAGGGGTGGGGTAGTGGTGGCGGCCCCTCCGAGAATTGCATGCAGCTCATCGTAAAAGCGGCATGTCTGCGGCTCTGCCCCGGACCGTCCGTTGGCCTCCTTCGTCTTCTGATAGGCCTGTCGGAGCTCCTTCACCTTTATACGGCACTGAATGGAGTCCCGATTGTGGCCTCTCTCCATCATCCCCTTGGAGATCTTGTCAAAGATCTTTGCATTCCGTCTCTTGGAACGCAGTTCTGCGAGCACTGAATCCTCTCCCCATATGGCGATCAGATCCAGTATCTCGCGTGTGGTCCATGCTGGTGCTCGTTTGCGGTTGTCGGCCTGCATCGCTACCTGTGCTGCTCAGCTCTGTGTGGTCACCTGTGCTCACCAGGCTGGGCAGACAGGAAATGAAATTCAAAAGTTCGCGGGGCTTTTCCTGTCCAACTGCCCAGAGCATCCGAGTTTCGATTGCTGTCCAGAGCGGTCACAATGGTGCACTGTGGGATACCTCCCGGAGGCCAATACCTTCGAATTCCGTCCACACTAACCCTACTTCGAACCAGCAAGTTCGAATTTAGCGCTACTCCCCTCGTCGGAGAGGAGTACAGAAACCGATTTTAAGAGCCCTTTAAGTCGAATTAAATGGCCTCGTTGTGTGGACGGGTACAAGGTTAATTCGGTATAACGCTGCTAAATTCGAACTAACATCGTAGTGTAGACCAGGCCTTTGATAGATTTTGGGAACATGTAATTAACAAACAATGGTCATTTCCTCAGGGTATAGCTTCAAAAGGCTGGGTTTTAGCAGGAGGTGGAGAATTTGCATTCACCTATTACTAGAGATTCCCCAGGCAAACCATTTGACAATGTTTGTCCCAAAAGACCACTCTTGTCTGATATGTTGTTCAAAATAGTACTTTAAAGTTCATAACACTTCCTGGGATTCAGATCCCATCTCCCCATCTAGAGACAGGTTACATACAATCCCCACCCACAATAATACATAAAACATTTATTTAATACAATGGACCCCAAATATACTTAAAGTTAATTCAATAAGGTCTCCCAGTGATATTACAGGAAATTGCCATATTTGTTACAGGAGCATCACTCCCAGAGTGGCATACACAAAAGTCATCCTCTCTAGTATCTAGTCAGATGACAGAGAAGACCCATCATATCTCTGTATCAGCTCGTGCCACTCAGCTGAAAGGCAATCCTTGGTCCAGATCAGGTTCCTCTGATGCCTTTTGGCTCTGGCTAGTTACCAAATACCCACAGTGCCACCTGAATCCATAGTCCCCACTTCTCCTGGTACCAGCTCCTTGGTACCAATGTTGGCACTGGCACACTGGATACCGATAACCTCACTGGCCCATGAGTCAGAGTCTCAGTGGTCCAGATGTTTATAGCACTGACTTTCTCGGTGCTCAAGACATTCTCTGTACCAAGTAATCTCTCAGGGACAACACAACTGGAGTTACCCTTACTCTCTTTATCTGTCATTATAAGTACTACTGCCTCTCTACCAATTATTAATACTACGGTGCTACTACGGTGACAAGCTCTCCTATTAAAGTTGTGAGTGGATTTTGAGAGAGCCCTAAGACATCTGATAGGTAGCTCCTCTGTTAGAGAAGAATATTTTGGGGATTGCTCTTATGGGCACAGACCTCAGGGATCTTGTGGGGGACATTCTTCTTGGTTTCTATCCCCATAGTCTCCAGATTCTGACCATTTTGGGCTCCCTTGGGTATGCACCCATCTAGGAAACCTCCTTGTACCTCCCCCTGTCAAGTGTTAGATCTCCCTCCCCTAGAAGCCACCGTGGATTTACTCAAGAGGGTCATTTATCCTCATCCCACAATTGGCACCAACAGGAATGCAACAGTGAGGAAGAACAGCAGGAGATGGAATGTCTACTGATTCTAATGGCAATTTCTTCCTCTTCAACTGACAAGGCAGTCACCACAGTGCAGGCATGGTCCTAATGAACACTGCTGGCCAAAAGAACATGATCTCTCACTTATGGGGTACATGCACATTGATAGTGGAATCCATGTGGACAACACATCTCAAAGAATTACAACTACTATAAGTTAAGTACCATTCTTTTTTATATTATAAGCTTATTGAATATCACACAGTAAGGAATTCCACAAGATGGGTGCCATGTGAGCAGAAGGCAGATGGTAAAGATGGAAAACATAAAGAGATGCAGGTGGCCACATGTAAATTAAGAGAAGTGTCAAAGTTTCAAGGATTTAAAAGTTTAAGTTGGCAATAATGTATTGAAGTTAAGCCTTCATTTCAGTGGAAACCAATGTAATTGAATAAATAGTAGGTGAATGTAAATTTCAGGAGAGTAGTGATAAATAAGGTGGACTTTTTCATAGATTGTCGATATTTGGGGGGAGGTGCCTAGTAAGAAGCCCATTGCTGTAATCAAGATGGGAAATGACTGGATCATGAACCAACATTGTAGTTTCAAATGTAGTCAAATTATACAGCTTTGAATTCCAAATGGGAATTCAAGGATACAAGATCAATCAGAGTTAACTGGAAATACAAGGATATTTCCAAATCTAAGAAGCCTCCCAGATGACTCACTAAACTAGCAGGCATCTTCAAAGAGTAAGCAGTTGATTCAAGAGTTAATAATGAGGCAGTAGGAAGCAAAAGAAACAAGAAATCAAGTCAGCCAACCCCTCCACTGGGCCCAGATTCAGCTGGAAAATCGAGTCCCAAGATCACCCAATTATTAAGCACCACAGGTGCCAAGAGCCAGTACCAGCTTCCCAGAGGAGGCCTATGAAAGAATCCCTGCAACTCCTAGGAGGATGAAACTGGTAAACCGCCTCAGGAATCTGCCCATAGACTCCACTTGTGTCAGCAGAGCCCTTGTTCCAGGGACAGTTGTTCATTTTTGAAGGGCAAAGGGTGGCAAGGGAAGGAGGTGTCTATCAGAAGAGCAGTGTGAAGAGAAAGCTGGGAGAAACACTAAAGGTCACAAAGAATTAGAAACCTAGGCATAGGCAATCATGCCTAATGGTCAGGGCAGTGATGTTTAGGCCTAGTGGTCGGAAGTCAAGTTGGCGACAGTAGCAAAGAGACGAGCCAAGGTCAGAACCGGAACTGGCAATCAATGGTCAGAAGCAGAGCATAGGGTCAGGAGCTAGAGATGAAGCGAGGATCAGGCACAAAGCAGGAACAAGGCAAGAGCTCAGGGCAGAAGCGAGGTGGGGACCAAGAACAGGATGGGAGCAGAACAGGAACCAGGAACAGGGACTGGATGAAGATTGGTGGAGACAGGCGAGAGCAGGGTCTGACGCAGTAACAACAGAGACGCTGTGCGACTGCTTGGACAGCCCACCCCAGCCACTTCCTGGCTTAAGTAATGGGTGCGAGCCGATCAGGCGACTGCATACCTTGGGCATTCCAATAGGACTTCCTGTGGGGCCGGACCTTCCAAGATTGGTGAGGTGCTGCATACACCGTGAATCAATGAAGAATAAGAGGGGAAAATATGTTTGAGTTAATTAAACTATGAAAGGGAGAAAACAGATTTAAATACATATTGAACATATGATGCCGTTTAAAAAATGTAAAACAGAGAATAAGAAGTGAAAGGGGAGAAAATCTTAAGTTGCATCCGTTCTCCTATTCCTGTGTCGGTATGTTATCTGTCTAGATTGTACAGTAAGCACTTTGAGACAAGGAACTAATCTATTATATGTTTGTAAAGCACCAATTACACTTTTGGGTTGTATTTAAATAATAGTGAAAATGTGAACCAAAGTCTCTCCTCTTCACATTTGAATATGACCAGAAAGCTGCAGCCAAAGTATTACCTCATTCCAGGTAGCATAACCCTTCTCCTTTGTCATCTTTATAGACTCTCTTTCTGTCACCGTCACCCTGCAAAGACCACAGACACTACTGAAGGTTAGGGATTGACTGCAGCCAGAGCACTTTTAGAGGGCGAACTTCTTGGTTCATGCATTTGACTGAGAATCTGAGTGTGGCTTAAACACAGATTCCCCATTCATATCTTTTCCTCTGAGATAGGGGGATCTTTTTCTTTTCCAAATGCTAGACTGTAGTAGCGTGTCCCATAAATAGTCTAAGATCCATAAGTTTCTTAAATCAATTAAAGTATACATTAGAAAAATTGAGAAAAGATCAAATTAAATAAAAAATGAATTATACCTAGTTCCATGCCTTGGTCTAAGACTCTTTACCCTCACCCACATAGGCCCAAACCCTTGCAGTTATAGGAGAGAAATAAGAAGAAATGAAATAGTTCTGTTTGTCCTTTTCTTGAAGTTCTTAGACTCCTCAGTCTCTCCCTGATATGCTGTACAGGTCTGTCGCATCTTAGACGCATTTAACATGTGCGATTTCAGCTTTACGCGGTCGGCAAAAACAAAAAACAAAACAACAAAAAAAGAGAAAAACAATTTAAATACTGTTTCTGTAGTGCGGGCGATTCCACCCGCCATTACACTAATGGAATTTTGATTTTACGCGATTTTTGATTTAGGCGCTGACTGCGGAACGTAACCCCAGCGTAAGATGAGACAGACCTGTATCTCATATCCACAGTCCTCAGCATAAGGTTTCCTTTGCTCTATATTTCCTCAGTTATACCCTCCAGTTTCTCTGTGACTGAGTGTCAACTTATTCATTACCATAGTAGTCAAGAAAACATCATTAATATTTGCATTTTGTCCTCTCTGTCCCTTTTCCTAGTATAATATCCAATGGTATGTTATAGTAATTGGGAGGGAAAAATATAGGGCTTGAGTCATGCTGGAATGCTCTGGAATGCCATCCTGGCACTTTTTGGGGGACTAGATTGTCATTCCAGCACTTTTTTGGGGAGCCGGAATAAGGTACTTCCTGTACCGTATGAATGATAGCATTGGACTTGTCTTCCAGCATTTCTTTTTTTAGGACTTGAGCTCTGGAAGAAAACTCTCTAGTTTGTTATGTTTCCAATTTTCTCTCATGTCCCTCAGCATTTCAAAGGTAAGTTGAATCTATTACATCTACATTTACCTTTTTTTTTCATGCACCAAGGTCACAATGAAGTTTGCTGGCATATTAAATGTTGTTTATGTTTTCCTAGAAAAGTCAGCAATAAGGCTATCCATCCATCTGCTTTCTACTCCCTGCCTTAATTATAAAGTGATTATATTTTTCAATAATTCCCTATATTTTTAACAATATTAATCTGCATTAAATACGATTTCTCAATGGATAGTATCAGTATTGCAATGGTAGCAGTAAACTAATTCAAAATCACTCTCCCTTGTTTTCAAAAATCTCTACAACATTAGTATTTTATGTCTATCTATTCTCTTGCTCCTTGTTTCTCTCTTTTCTCCATCCCTTCCAGATTCTCCAAAGTTGGAATCCCACTGTCACCTGTGCCATCCCATTTTTATAAAATGTGCACACTCAGTGAGTCACCTTATTTAAATCTTTCACCTTTTTAAAAAAACATTTTCTCTTTTGTCTTTGATTAGTGATAGTGTGTGTTCAAGAAACTCTAGCAAAAAATGCCCAAGGAAACAAAACAAAAGTAGTAGTAGTATCCAGAAGACCTGAAGGGGCATTTTATCTTTTCACATGTATCTAGCAGAAAAGTGGTTAATGAGTGTAGGAGGTTTACATCTCAGGAGGTATTATTGCTTCAGTCTTTTTGGCTTCAGATTCAAGACAGCCGTGCATCAATATATGTCATGAAATCTGTTTTGCAAACAGAATGGCTGGAAAGATGTTTTTGAAGTGAAAGCTTCAATTTCATAGTATACAGGAAAATTCATGAGAATCCCCTTAATCACCAACTTTTCCACAGTGTAGGTTTGGATTGCCCGATGTTACATGATAGAATTATATTCTCCCATTATGATGCCATAAAATTTCATAGCAGAGTCATCTTGGCATATTGAATATTTCTCCCCCCCCCTTCTTTAAAAAGTACATTCATTTTGTTAACCTCATACATTTTTCTTGGAAAATATGTCACGATGACACAATAATATCTTCTAATTGCATAAATCCATTTCATAATAATAAAATTAAAAGCAATTCTGTTATAACCTGTCCTAGAATCACCCATGTTAATATCACAGTGTTACATATGGACATTATGTAATAACCTACATTTAATGTATATTACAGTAATACAAGTCGTATGCAAGTTTAGAGAAGAGGCTAAGCTAGAGCCACCTTTCTTGAGCACATCCAGTTGTAGGTTGGCTGATGTACCAGTAGCCTGTTGGTGTTAAAGAAAACACTAACTTTAATCCTTTTTTTCCTCTTCCTTTATTTTTAATATAGCTTTTATTGTTAAATCCTATGTTTATCTTGCTGTCTCTTGTTCTGACTTGTGGGTAGCTTACTGTATTGAAATGGTCATTGGAAACTGAGGTATGTGCTCTTCACAATATTAGTTCTGGAATGTATGTGATTTAGAATCAGGAGATTTGGGTTCTAATCTCTGCTCTGACAGTACCTTTCTGTATTACCGTAGGCAATTCAATCACTCTGTGCTGTAGTCTCCTCACCTGTAAAACAGGAATAAAAATAGTTTCTTAGGTCACAAATATAATTGTCTGTAAAGCTCTTGTCAGACATGAGCTTGTCAGACATGAGGTTCTGCAGAAATATAAACTATTAATATCATTGTTTTGAATGGCATGTGTTTGTTCTATTACTTTGCTAGAAGTGCTAGGGTTATTGAAAAGGCAAAGTTGTTTACTTTGCACCTTGAGACTCTAGTTTGAACTAGTCAGAACTAGTTTAATCTGGAAGTGACTATTTCTTTATAATAGTTTGCTTGTCTGTAAGATGTCTCTCT
This sequence comes from Platysternon megacephalum, assembly GCA_003942145.1. NCBI lineage: Eukaryota > Metazoa > Chordata > Testudines > Platysternidae > Platysternon > Platysternon megacephalum. Next base: position 9,187,587 of record QXTE01000046.1, read on the forward strand.
GGTCTGAGAACTAGAGGGATCATCTCTTGCTACTTAGACTGCTTAACTGTTTTCTTAAACTCAGTTGACTTTTCCTTCTGTGTTAAATAAAAGTTAACCGTACTGTCAAAATAATCCAAGTACTATAAGTGCTGTGAAAGTCTTCAGACACAATGGAGGCTGCTCTTCCTCATCCACTGATCTTTCATTCAGCAGATAGAGGAGAAGAGAAGTGTGTAGGAACCAGTGGGAGCAGTGTGTGTAGTATTAAAAAGGTGACTTTGAAACAACACTTTTAGATTGTTGCACTTAGAAATCTTTTATCCTAAAGAACTTTAAAATATGTCCTCAAAAACTTGAATTTTTTTGCAGTGTCTTCTCACTATTGTACAAATATTGAGAACTTGAGGTGAGTCACAACACTATTTCAATACTTCCCTGTTGGCCCCCAAAATGTCTGCAGAATTTAAAGTTTTGTATATATGTTTAAAAGTAAGTTTCTAACCCTTATGATTGTACATCTCCAACCCAGACACCTGCACACACACCCCATACACAGAAAAACCTTTGGAATGTGATCCAAATTACACTTATACAGTGTTGTATCGAGACTACAAACAGTTCAAGTCTCTGAGAGATATGAACTACTCTTCTTCATCCCAATGGTTGTTAACACTGAAACACAAATGACAATGCAAATATCAACGTAAGTATTTAATTGGAGATCATTTTCATGGAAACATCATGCTAATACTTTTATTCAGTCTTTTCTCTAGTGCTTTGTCTGATAGGAAGAGGAAAGTGTAACAGTAGCCTTCACTGGAGGGAGCAAAATGAATGGGGCATGAGTAGAGCAGTGTCCTTGATATAAAATATATATATATATATATATACACACACACATATATATGTTTTATCTTTACCATTTATCATGTTATGAAAGTGAAGTAAACAAACTTCTGTAGAGGTATTTTTTGTTTGTTTTAATTCTCATTTTAGTGTTGTACATTAGAAAAGGGATTTTTAAGATTTAATTATATACTGAACCAAACAAAACTGTGTGTATTATGTTTTTCTCATACTGTATTGTTTAAAGATATTTCTAAGCAGCAGTTATGTAGTTCCTACTGTTTTTTTAAATTTAATGGGATATTTGATTTTTAAAGATCTTAGTGTATATTATTACTATTTTTTTAACTTGTCCAAAACTGTATATTGGTTGCTAACACACCAATTAATTTAAATAGATCATATCTCTACAGAATTTTAAAAGATTAAAGTATTACATAATACACTATCTTCAATCACGACAAAATGTATTAGCTCTCATCTGTCAGCAAAAGAGCTAATATGCTGTTCTATTGGACTGAAAAAGGGGAATCCTCCAGAGCCCCTGGGGAAGTCAGTTATAAAGTCTAATAGTTGTAGCGACTCTATTTACAAACAGTGTAGACCCTTGGCAACTCACATGTTTCATTTTGCTGATTATACCTTAAGACAATAGCCATGAAATAAACAATAAGTTGCCTCCACTAAGAGTCTCCATTTCAATTTAATGTTGTTTACAGGTAAATAGTACCATACTAGGTATGTTACAGCCATAGCCAATACACAAGATGCAGGTAGGCCTCAGGGCTACCATCCTGTGACCTTACCATAAATAAATAAAGTTCGCTTAGCATTTATACTATCAACTTCTAAAAGCTGGATAACATGACGTAATAAATGCTTCTACAAATTATATTCACTGGACAATTATCAGATAGAAACCTGAGGTAAAGGATCAGAGGGGTAGCCGTGTTAGTCTGGATCTGTAAAAGCAGCAAAGAATCCTGTGGCACCTTATAGACTAACAGAGGTTTTGCAGCATGAGCTTTCGTGGGTGAATATCCACTTCTTCGGATGCAAGTAAGTGGAAATCTCCAGGGGCAGGTATATATATGCAAGCAAGAAGCAAGCTAGAGATAACGAGTTTAGTTCAATCAGGGAGGGTGAGGTCCTGTTCTAGCAGTAGAGGTGTGAAAACCAAGGGAGGAGAAACTGGTTCTGTAGTTGGCAAGCCATTCATAGTCTTTGTTTAATCCTGAGCTGATGGTGTCAAATTTGCAGATGAACTGAAGCTCAGCAGTTTCTCTTTGAAGTCTGGTCCTGAAGTTTTTTTGCTGCAAGATGGTGACCTTAACATCTGCTATTGTGTGTCCAGGGAGGTTGAAGTGTTCTCCTACAGGTTTTTGTATATTGCCATTCCTAATATCTGATTTGTGTCCATTTATCCTTTTCCTTAGAGACTGTCCAGTTTGGCCTATGTACATAGCAGAGGGGCATTGCTGGCATATGATGGCGTATATTACATTGGTGGATGTGCAGGTGAATGAACCAGTGATGGTGTGGCTGATCTGGTTAGGTCCTGTGATGGTGTCGCTGGTGTAGATATGTGGGCAGAGTTGGCATCGAGGTTTGTTGCATGGATTGGTTCCTGAGTTAGAGTTACTTTGGTGCGGTGTGCAGTTACTGGTGAGAATGTGCTTCAGGTTAGCAGGTTGTCTGTGGGCGAGGACTGGCCTGCCACCCAAGGTTTGTGAAAGTGTGGGATCATTGTCCAGGATGGGTTGTAGATCTCTGATGATGCGTTGGAGGGGTTTTAGCTGGGGACTGTATGTGATGGCCAGTGGAGTCCTGTTGGTTTCTTTCTTGGGTTTGTCTTGCAGTAGGAGGCTTCTGGGTACACGTCTGGCTCTGTTGATCTGTTTCCTTATTTCCTCGTGCGGGTACTGTAGTTTTGAGAATGCTTGGTGGAGATTTTGTAGGTGTTGGTCTCTGTCTGAGGGGTTAGAGCAGATGCGGTTGTACCTCAGTGCTTGGCTGTAGACAATGGATCTTGTGGTGTGCCCGGGATGGAAGCTGGAGGCATGAAGGTAGGCATAGCGGTCGGTAGGTTTTCGGTATAGGGTGGTATTAATGTGACCATCACTTATTTGCACTGTGGTGTCCAGAAAGTGGACCTCCCGTGTAGATTGGTCCAGGCTGAGGTTAATGGTGGGGTGGAAGCTGTTGAAATCTTGGTGGAATTTTTCCAGAGTCTCCTTCCCATGGGTCCAGATAATGAAGATGTCATCAATGTAGCGTAGGTAGAGAAGGGGCGTGAGTGGACGGGAGCTGAGGAAGCGTTGTTCCAGGTCGGCCATAAAAATATTGGCATATTGTGGGGCCATGCGGGTGCNCAAATAAGTGATGGTCACATTAATACCACCCTATACCGAAAACCTACCGACCGCTATGCCTACCTTCATGCCTCCAGCTTCCATCCCGGGCACACCACAAGATCCATTGTCTACAGCCAAGCACTGAGGTACAACCGCATCTGCTCTAACCCCTCAGACAGAGACCAACACCTACAAAATCTCCACCAAGCATTCTCAAAACTACAGTACCCGCACGAGGAAATAAGGAAACAGATCAACAGAGCCAGACGTGTACCCAGAAGCCTCCTACTGCAAGACAAACCCAAGAAAGAAACCAACAGGACTCCACTGAGGTAAAGGGGCACCGGGGTCTGGGAGGGACACGGGGGGGCACTGGGGTCTGGGAGGGACATGGGGGGCCAGTGGCAGGTGAGACACTGGTCAGGAGGAGTAGGGTGACCAGATGAGAGGAAGAAAATATCAGGACACGTGTGTGGGGGGGGGGGGGGGGGGCCGGCGCGCCGGCGGAGAAAAAAAAAAAAGCGGAGTGCCGCCGGGGGAGGGGGGGAAAAAAAAAAGGAAAGCCGTGAAATATCAGGACAAATTGCGTCCCGACCAAACATCGGTCAGGACGCGGGACAAGCGCCTAAATATTGGGACAGTCCTGATTTTATCGGGACGTTTGGTCACCCTAGAGGAGGCGCTCTGTATGCTGGAGAGCTAATTCCCGAGACGACCAGCAGGAGGCGCTGTGCTGGTGAGTTCTCGACCTCGCTACACCAGTTTATTGCACTGAATGCAGCAGGTATGATTGCCTGCCTTATAGGTGGCTGGCTTATATGTGCATTCAGTGCAAGCAGTTCATGACCCTCAGAGACTGAGTATGGGCTTTGGAGACCAGACTGGCTGAACTGGAGGAGCTAAGGGAGACAGAGAGGTACATAGATGAGACTTTCCAGGACACAGTAGGACAGTCCCAGCCCCTACTGTGAGGAGGATGAAAGTCTCAGGGAAGGAGAACATCAAACTGGGGCGGAGGGAAATGATCTCATAGTTGGGATCCTCCCTCCTGATGATATCATGGTATCCTTTTGCACTAAGGATACCTCTCCAGAGGAGGGAATTCCAGTTATTAAGAAGAGACAGGTAATAGTAATGAGGAATTCGATCATTCAAAATCTAGATAGCTGGGTTTACAATGACCAGGAGAACCGCATGGCGACTTGCCTGCCGGGTGCGAAGGTTGCAGATCTCTTGAAACATCTAGATGTGCTTATGTGTAGTGCTGAGGAGGAGCTGGTGGTCGTGGTACATGTAGGTACCAATGACATAGGGAAAGGTAGGAGAGAGATCCTAGAGGCCAAAGTTAGGCTGCTAGGTATGAGATTGAAGTCCAGGACCTCCACGGTAACATTCTTAGAAATGCTTCCAGTTCCACGTGCAGGCAAATTAGACAGGCAGATCTGCAGGGTTTCAATGCATGGATGAGGGGATGGTGTGGGGAGGAGGGATTTAGATTTATTAGGAACTGGGGAACTGTTTGGGAAAGGCAGAGCCTATACAGGAAGGATGGGTTCCACCTAAACCAAAACAAAACCAGATTGCTGGCATGTAAAATTTAAAAAAATCATAGAGGAGCTTTTAAACTAAGTGTTGGGGGAAAGCTGACAGGTGCTGAGGAGCAGGCAGTTCAGACAGAGACATCCCTTAGCGGAGGATCTATTAATGGGGATTCTCTATATCCTAATTAGGAGGAGAGGATGGAAGATGATAAAGTGCAGGTAGGATCTGATGAGAAACAGTCAAATGAAAGAGTCCCATTCCATTACATCACATAGTGGTAGACAGCTAAAAAGTGACAAATTTTATAAGTGCTTATATATAAACGATAGAAGTCTAAATACTAAGATGGGTGAAGTAGAGTGCCTCATATTAAATAATTATATTGATATAATAGGTATCACAGAAACTTGATAATCAATGGGACATGGTAATACCAGGATACAATATATGTAGGAATAACAGAATATGTTATACTGATGGGGGAGTGGCTCTATATGTGAAAGAAAGCATAGAGTCAAATGTAGCAAAAATCTTAAATGAACCAAACTGTACCATAGAATCTCTATGGATAGAAATGTCATGCTTGAATAATAATATAATGGTAGGGATATACTACCAACCACCTGACCAGGATGGTGATTGTGAAATGATCAGAGAGATTAGGGAGACTATAAAAATAAAAACCTCAATAATCATGGGGAATTTCAACTATCCCCTATTGACTGGGTACATGTCACCTCAGGACGGGATACAGAGAAAGAGTTTCTTGACACCATACATGACTGATTCTTGGACCAGCTAGTCCTAGAAGTCCCACAAGAGGAGAGGCAATTCTTGATTTAGTCCTAATTGGAGGACAGGATCTGGTTCAAGAGGTGAATGTAGCTCAGTGCAATCAGCACACAGCTGTGGTCCATGCGATATCCTCAGGGCCATACAGGTAGAATATATATTGTGTGGATGCGGCCCACATAACACAGAGAGAACTGCATATGTGGCCCACAATGGTAAACAGATCGAGAATCATTTTTGTAGCTGAGCCACTTGGTAATAGTGACCATAATATAATTAAATTTAACATCCCTGTAGGGGTTGGCAGAACACCAAAGAAGCCCACCATTTAATTTCAGAAAGAGGAACTACACAAAAATGAGGAAGTTTTGTTAAACAGAAATTAAAAGGTATAGTCCCAAAAGTGAAATGCCTGCAAGCTGCATGAACACTTTTTAAAGACACCATAATAGAGGCTCAAATTAAATGTATACCCGAAATTTAAAAACATAGTAACAGGACCAAAAAAGTGGCACAGTGGCTGAGCAACAAAGTAAAAGAAGTGGTTAGAGGCAAAAAGGCATCCTTTAAAAATTGAAAGTTAAATCCTACTGAGGAAAATAGAAAGGAGCATAAACTCTGGCAAGTCAAATGTAGAAGTATCATTAGGCAGGCCAAAAAAGAATTTGAAGAGCAATTAGCCAAAGACTCAAAACCTAATAGAAATTTTTTTTAAGTACATCAGAAGCAGGAAGCCTGCCAAACAATCACTGGGGCCACTAGATGATCGAGGTGCTAAAGGAGCACTCAAGGAAGATACGTCCATTGTAGAGAAGCGAAATGAATTCTTTGCATTAGTCTTCACTGCAGAGGATATGAGAGAGATTCCCAAGCATGAGCCATTCTTTTTAGGTGACAATTCTGAGGAACTTTTCTGGATTGAGGTGTCATTAGAGGAGGTTTTGGAACAAATTGATAAACTAAACAGTAATAAGTCACCAGGACCAGATGGTATTCGTCCAAGAGTTCTGAAGGAACTCAAATGTGAAATTGTAGCTCTACTAACTGTGTTTTTTAACGTATCATTTAAATCAGCTTTTGTACCAGATAACTGTAGGATAGTTAATCTGATGCCAATTTTTTAAAAAAGACTCCAGAGTAGATTCCGGCAATTACAGGCCAGTAAGCCAGTACCAGGCAAATTGGATGAAACTAGAGTAAATAACTGAATTATCACACACCTAGATGAACATGATTTGTTGGGAAAGAGTCAAGATGGCTTCTGTAAAGGGAAATCATGCCTAACCAATCTATGAGAATTCTTTGAGGGGGGCAACAAACATGTGGACAAGGGTGATTCAGTGGATGTAGTGCACTTAGACTTTCAGAAAGCCTTTGAGAAGGTCCCTCACCAAAGGCTCTTATACAAAGTGAGCAGTCATGGGATATGAGGGAAGGTCCTCTCATGGATCAGTAATTGGTTAAAAGATAGGAAACACAAGTTAGGAATAAATGGTCAGTTTTCAGAATGGAGAGAGGTAAATAGTTGTCTCCCTGGGGTCTGTACTAGGACCAGTACTGTTCAACATGTTCATAAATGATCTGGAAAAAGGGGCGGGAGGGAAGAGGTGGCATATTTGCAGATGATACAAAATTATTCAAGATAGTTAAGTCCAAAGCAGACTGTGAAGAGTTAAAAAGGAATCTTGCAAAACTGTGTGACTGGGCAACAAAATGGCACATTAAATTCAATGTTGATAAATGCAAAGTAATGCACATTGGAAAATAGAATCCCAACTATACATACAAAATGATGGTGTCTAACTTAGCTGTTACCACTCAAGAAAGAGCTCTTGGACTCAATGTGCAGTGGCAGTCAAAAATGCTAGCAGAATGTTAGGAACCATTAGGAAAGGGATAGAATAAGACAGAAAATATCATCATACTTCTATATAAATCCATGGTATACCCACATCTTGACTCCTGCATGTAGATCTGGTTGCTCCATCTCAAAAAAGATATATTGCAATTGGAAAAGGTGCAGAGAAGGGCAACAAAATTGATTAGGGGTAGGAACAGCTTTCATATGAGGAGAGATTAATAAGACTGGGACTTTTCAGCTTGGAAAAGAGACAGCTAAGGGGGGATATGTTAGAGTTCTATAAAATCTTGACTGGTGTGGAGAAATGAATAAGTAAATGTTGTTTACTCCTTCACAGAACACAAGAATTAAGGGTCACCCAATGAAATTAGTAAGCAACAGGTTTAAAACAAACTAAAGGAAGTACTTCTTCACACAATGCAGAGTCAGCCTGTGGAACTTGTTTCCAGGGGATGTTGTGAAGGTCACAACCATACCAGGGGTCAAAAAAGAACTAGATAAATTCCTGGAGGATAGGTCCATCAATGACTATTAGACAGGATGGACAGAGATGCAACACCATGCTCTGAGTATCCTTAGCCTCTGTTTGACAGAAGCTGGGAGTGGACAACAGGGAATGGATTACAGTACTTGATTACCTGTTTTGTTCATTCCCTCTGAAGCATCTGGCATTGGCCACGGTCAGAAGGCAGGATACCCGGCTAGATGGACCATTCCTCTGAGCCAGTATGGCCGTTCTTGTGTTATTATGTAACAAAGGAAACAGAAAGGGATTGCTCCTACCTTAGGTGTGTTACCTACCTTAGGTGTGTTACCCCTCCCCATACTGGCATTAACGTTACTACACAACTTTTAATTGCAATGGTTTGGTCTCCTATTCTATTAATTTCATTAGAACTTTGTATAGGAAAGAAAATAAATGTGTTTTCATTTATATTTAGAAATACTTTGATTAGGAATAATGTTTGCAATTTCTGAGGAACTCAAGATTCAAATGTTTTATTTTCTATTCAAGTTTTTAAGCTACATGCATCATTGTAGTAGCTGAGCATTACTGAATACAATAAATAAAATAAAGTTGAGTATTTATGGGTGTAAATGAAGAAGTTCAGAGTTCAGTTGTTTTGTAATGTTGATGTGGTGATGTTTAATATTAATCCACTGTTTGTAACTATCTGGTAGTTCCTCGCCTAGGCATAACAAGAACTGAAAATGAAACATCTTTAACTCTGGATATAATTTCTTTTGTAGATTTAAGATAGCCCCATAATGTTTTAAGACTATTGTTGATATTGAAATAGTGTACATTAAAATTTGGTAGAATTAAACATTTTTTTTGTTAAGGTTTTGTTTTGTAAAACAAAGAACAGAAGGTTACACGTGTATACACATACACATACACAGTTCTAAAGCTGTCTGATCTGCTGATGAGTTATGTCTAAAGCCTCCGCATTGGCCAGCAGTCTCTTCACTTATCCAACTTCAACACATACAAATCTATACAAAGTTCACAAATATCAATACATCAGACCAGTTTTGCTGGGTAGTGTCAAAATTCACTGTTTATTTCATTTGAACTGTAACTTATTGCCCTACTTCAGCCAGCTTGAAAGCAAAACATCCATCTGAAGATTGATTAATTTTGCCATTAGTTAGGCTTGAATATGCGTGTTAGACTAGGGCCTGCAAAACTGTTCAGAATGAAACATTCAGGCTCCATACAATACATTGTTTCTAAATTTAAATGTAGCATATTAAAGGATAGACCTAAACATAAAGCCCTGAGGTCACTGGCCATCCTTACCTAGAAAACCCATATTTTTGGCAATAAGTACATGTCCCCATTGGACTACTCAAACCCAGGATCTGTCCCTTGGGGCAAGATGTTCACTGAGTGTGTTGTGATTGCCATCAGAACTGCTGTTCTTAAATCCTGAACCTCAAGGACTCTCTTGAACTGCTTTAAAGAGATTCTGCTTGATCATTCTATGAAGAGACAGACAGGTACAAGCAGAACACTATGGTTAAAGCCTTCATATTGGCAATGCTTCTAAGAACGCTTTACTTTTTTTAACAGAACTGGTTTTAGGAATTTCAAGAAATATAAAGTGCCAAAGGCAGATATGCTGTATACAGTAGTGAGCCTTTTCTGCCTTTATCAGTGAAGTCCTGATTACTAAACTACAGTCAGTTCTTTGAAAACCAAGATTATCCAGTTCCAAATAAACTACAGATCAGCTGTCAGCAGATACAAGTGTTGTCAATTTTCTGAAATGCCAAGTTAATATGAGTTAATTCAGGCCTCCTAAAAGGTATTGTATGCTGTTGGAGAGAATTACAGACATCTGCTTTATAAACTACAGGAAGCAATCCAAGAGAAGTGCAGGTAACTGAGGTATAGCGTACTGCTTGCCTCTGAAAATTAATGAACCCATGCAGCAGAATCAAAAGTTGAGAATAATACAAAGACCTTAACAACATGTTACTTATGAAGATCTGGGTTGGAATGCTCCATGATTGTGTAAGTAAGGGGCCAAATTCAGCCTTGGAGTCCGTGGGTGGAAACTCCTGTTGACTTCAGTGATAACTGTACCCATTTGTACTAGGGCTGAATTTGGGCATATGTATCTTTGCTCTCCTGTCTAGATGAGATTATTCAGAGCTGTTGCTGCTGGCATTATGAGCTAGGTACATAAGTTTACCTTACAGTTTATATCATTCTGTGCAAAAGACTTTACCTTTAGTTTTGCGCAAAATGCAGACATCTTTTTTTTCTTCTTCTAAGGATGTTAGCCAGAAATATGGGTTAAAGCCAAATGCCAGAGACTAGCCTTTGCATATCCACCATCTTGTCTCTTGTGTCCTGGGGGGAAAAGCAATAAAGACCTCATTATGATTATTATTTATTAATATTATTATTTATTAAATATTAGTATTGCCATAGCTCCTAGGAGTCCTAATTGTGGACCAGGATCCTATTGCAATAATTGCACAAAACAAAAAGGTATTCCCTTCCCCAAACATACTTGTCTGTTTCCCAATGAATTAAATACCTTTAAATTGGAAGGAAACGAATATGTGGAATGTTTTAATGAAATTGCAAGCATAAATGTCTCTTTGAAAGAATAGAGAAGGAAATTTAGATAGTAGTATATAGGCCATATCTCCCCTGTTATTTCTAGAATGTTACTATGTTTATCAATGCTGTTCTGATTAAACTTGTGGTTTCTTAAATGAGTACATTAAACTTCAGTATAACATCAGTTGTTTTCTTATTCATATATTTTTTTTCTGAGTCTTTTTTCCCATCTGATGTGAAAATGGCACCCCTGCAATATCTGCTATGTTAACCACGCATATTTTCAGATTTTGATGAAGATTATGGCAGTAAAGAAGGAATGTCATTGGCGTTGGCAGTTTTACAAAATGATGAGTATATTCTACCCCAAACTTGCATTTTAAGTAAAGGATGAATCTTTTTAACTCTTCCATGCACCCACCGAATACAACAGATTTTGACTTTATGAATAGTGTTTTCTCATGGGCCTAGGATCAGAAGGTCTTGAGACTATTTCGTATGGTTATGAATTCTGTCACCATCTAAAATCTGTGTGGAGAGACATTAGTATATTTTCTCTCTTAACAATTATGTTTTCGTTATCCCGCTATGCCAGAAAATGGACAAGAGACACTGGATGTGGCTTAATTAAGCCACAACTTTATTATTAACTGTCTGGAAATACCTGGTAGATAAAAATGTACAGTGCAGGTAATTCCATAATCATTTCAATATATAGCCAGGGGGCTTCCATCAGCCCTCCTCCTTTCCCATCTTGGCCCCTAGTCCACCCACTACGAGAGACCTTACTATTCCCTTGAGTGAGGGTTAAGGTCAGCTATAAAGGAGTGGGGAGTTGGCTTTCTACTGTGCCAGTTGTACGAGCCTTGAACGTTGCTATTTCCACTCCTTTAACAAATGCCTCCTTTAAATCCTTTACCAATTCATTTATCCGATCACTGTATCCCTCCCCTATGGAGTACCTGCACTGGACATCTGCCCCACATCAATATAATGAGTTGTGACACCATAGCGTAACTCCAGTTCCATGTTTGCCCCAACTAAGCCCCCCTAAACCTGCTGTGGGGAGGATGCCCCCCCTTGCCTTGGCCAGTCTGGGGGTGAGGGAAATATTCCTTCCCAACCCCCTGAGAAAGGAGCAACTAGTGCAGGGATTGGCAACCTTTCGGAAGTGGTGTGCCGAGTCTTCATTTATTCACTCTAATTAAAGGTTTCGCGTGCCAGTAATACATTTTAACGTTTTTAGAAGGTCTCTTTCTATAAGTGTATAATATATAACTAAACTATTGTTGTATGTAAAGTAAATAAGGTTTTTAAAATGTTTAAGAAGCTTCATTTAAAATTACATTAAAATGCAGAGCCCCCTGGACTGGTGACCAGGACCCGGGCAGTGTGAGTGCCACTGAAAATCAGCTCGTGTGCCGCCTTCGGCACGCGTGCCATAGGTTGCCTACCCCTGAACTAGTGCATTGCCCACAGTAGATCCTGGCCAAACTAATATTTCACCACTTCCATGGATGGGAGGGTTGGTATGCTCTGCCTGCTCCAGGTAAGAGAGGGCTTCTCCTGCCCAGCATGTATTTATATAACCTCCCTTTTCTTCAGGTCACCTCAGGGGAATGGATCAATGTGCCCACAGCCTACTCTGCAGCTGCTGCAAAATCACTCCGTGTCTCTCTTAAAGAGGTACACACCTTCCTCCAGCAAGCCAGACAACAGCCCCCCGGTTAATGTGTGGTGCGGTCATTCTCAAAGTACTGTAAGGCAGGGGTCATGTGTCCTGCTTATTAAGACCATAACTGCTGCTGTTTGCATTAATCATAATAGTCTCACTGTTACCTTGTTCTCCCTTCCCTCCCCCTCCCCCCGTCCCACCCCCCGCATCAGCTTGTTGTAGTCACTTGTTAGATTGTGGGCTCTTTTGGGAGAGGACAGTCCGTTTGTTACATGTGTACAGGTAGATCATAGCACAGTGATTGTACCACTCCTTGATTGTCGTTTTAGGCACTACCACAATACAAATAAATAAGAAGAAAAAATAGTGTGCACTACTCCAGATATTGTTCACAAAGTCATTTATATAACACTATAAATGTGCTGCTTTAATAGATGAATAAAAGACAGGGTTTCTGCCATAAATTTCTCAAAACTCACAATAATGAGGATAGTATGCATGCCTATGTACAAATCATGCTTTTTAAGGTCCTACTCCTGGAAGCTATGTTATTTGGGGTATCCCTGCATCCACCCACACAGCTTTATTAAAGTCAGTGGGGCTCTCTTTAGGTTCAGGGGCCTACCCATAGTAGAATCAGAGGCCAAGGCATAGGTTGTAGATTGATTATTAGCATTGGCATGGGGAAGAGAGAATAAGAGTAACAACAATAAGATCAAGCAATAGATTTATTTGGTAATGCTCACACCACAGGAGTCCCAATGTTTTAAATGTTTTATTTCTTGTGAGATACTGTTACTAAGAGGGGACAACTAGGATTTTCAGAGTTCCATTGCAGTCAGAGTACACATTACAAATTATGGGCTAGATGCAGGAATTACTATGTGAAATTCTACAGCCTGTGTCATGCAAGAGGTCAGACTAGATGTGTCCCTTCTGGCCTCAAACATCTATGACAGTGGTCCCCAACCTTTTTCGTCTGGCGGGCGCCAAAAAAAACAAAAAAACCCGAGCGCTGCCAGCGGAGCAAAAAAAAAAAAAAAGACAACTGCTACGTGGGCGCACTTAGACCCACCGGCGGGCGCAATGGCACCCGCGGGCACCGCATTAGGGACCCCGATCTATGAAAATATGGTCATTTCACTCTTAATGAAAAGAAGTACCATTCATCTGGTTGGCTATAGTACAATAACAAAAAATCAATTTGTCACACGCAGGTCCAGGGCACTATACAGATAATCTTCAGATATTTATAAGCAGGAGCATTAAAAACTGTCTTTGATTTGGATTTAAAGTCAGAAGAGGATTTCTAACTTTGGATGAAGCCTGTTTAAGGGCCCAATTGTGATTTCAATAGAACTATTCATGTGTTTAAAATTAAGCATGTACATAAGTGTTCACAGTATCAGAGCCTACATTGAAGAATTATAGTTGCTGGAAAATCCCACAGACATCAGTCTGCATTTTAGACATTTTAGACATTAAATAACTGTTGATTTGAGTTTGTGATGGGGGTTTATGGTGACAAAACAGTTGTAGCCGAACAAACTTCAGATGTGATGCTGAAGCTATTGTCATCTTTACTTCCTACTCTAAAGTGGGTAGTGTTGCTACATGTTGAATTTCAATGTCTAAAACATTCTGTGCTTGGATAGGGCCAGTTTCACAAAACTGAAAACAATTTTGAGACATATCAGCTGGAAGGAACCATTTAATTAAAAAAATGTTAATTGAGAATCATTTAAGAACACTTTACTAGAGACTCAAAAAGCTACAATCCCCCAATCGAGGAAGAAGGCCATACTGGTTAAAAAACTGACCTGGTTTAGATGGGAAGAGAAAGCAGCTATAAAAATAATATATAACAAATGGAAGAAATGGGAATTTGATAGTAATAAATATAAATCAGAAGTTAAGAATTGTAGAAAGTTGATAAGGGAAACAAAGGGACACAAGGAGAAATCTGTGGCCAGCAGCTAAGGATAATTAAAGGATTTTAAAAAATATATTAGAAACAAAATAAAAACAAAACATCCTGACAATTGTATTGGTCAATTACTAGGTGAAAATGGTAGAATTATCAATAATAATTTAGAAAAGGCAGAACTGTTAATAAGTATTTCTGTTCTGTATTTGGAGAAAAAACAGATGATTTAGTCTCATCATATGGTGATAAAATTACTTCTATTCCACTGGTCTCTCTGGAGGATGTTAAACACAAGCTATGAAGTTTCACATTTTTAAATCAGCGTTTCCAGATAACTTGCATCCAAGAGTTTTGAACTCACTGGACCACTAATGTTGATTTTTAATAAGTCTTGGAGCACTGGGGAAGTTCCAGAAGACTGGAAGAAAGCTAATGCTGTGTCAATTTTTTAAAAGGGTAATTAGCGGCCCGTCAGCCTGACATTGATCATGGGCAAGATAATGGAGCAGTTGATATGGGACTTGATTAATATAGAACTAAAATGTAATTAATGCAAATCAACATGGGTTTTTGGAAAATAGATCTTGTCAAACTAACTTGTAACCTCACCAAAAAAAAATCACGTTTGGGGGATAAAGCGAATAATGTTGACGTAATATATTTAGATTTTTGTACGGTGTTTGACTTGGTACTGCACAATATTTTGAGTAAAAAACTAGAATGATAAAAAATTCCTGTGGCACACATTACATAGATTAAAAACTGGTTAACTGCTAGGTCTCAAAATGTAATTGTAAACAGAGAATCATCATTAAACAAGTGTGTTTCTAGTGAAGTCTTGCAGGAATCGGTTCTTGGCCCTACACTATTTAACACTTTTATCAAAGACCTGGAAGAAAACATAAAATCATCACAGATAATGTTTACAGATGACCCAAGAATTGGGGAAGTGATAAATAATGAAGAGGACAGTCACTGATGCAGAGAGATCTGGATCACTTAGTAAACTGGGCTCAAGCAAATAATATGCTTTTTTAATACAGCTAAATGTAAATCTGTACATCTAGGAACAAAGTGTGTAGGCCATATTTACAGGATGAGGGACTGAAAAAGATTTGGGGTTGTGGTGGATAATCAGCTGAGCATGGGCTCCCAGTGTGATGCTGTTGCCAAAAGGGCTGATGTGATCCTGAGATGCCTAAACTGGGGATCCTAGAGTAGGAGTAGAGAGGTTATTTTATCTCTGTATTTGTCACTGGTTTGACTGCTGCCAGAATTCTGTGTCCACAATTTAAGAAGGCTGCTGATAAATTGGAGAGGGTTCACAGAAGAGTCATAAGAATGACTGAAAGATTGGAAAACATGCCTTATAATGAGACACTCAAAGAACTCAATCTATTTTGTTTAACAAAGAGAAGGGTAAGGGATGACTTGATCATAATCTATAGGTATCTACATGGGGAACAAATATTTAATAACGAGCTCTTTAATCTAGCATGATCCAAAGGCTGGAAGTAGTCAAATTCAGAATGGAAATAAGGAGTAAATTTTCAATAGTGAGAGTAATTACCATTGGAACAATTTACCAAGGGTCATGGTGGATTTTCCATCACTGACCATTTTTAAATCAGGATTGGATGTTTTTCTAAGAGATATGATGTAGGGATTATTTTGGGGGAAGTTCTATGGCCCTGTGTTATACAGGAGGTCAGACTAGTTGATCACAATAGTCCCTTCTGGCCTTGGAATCTATGAAATATGTATTCTCATTATAATAATTATACTAGAGAAAGTGTATGTCCCAGTAATGATCCCTATTAAGAAGTCTGATTCGTTAAGAATTTATTTGAAGTATAATAATGCCCCTTGGTAGGTAATAATTTTAAAAATTATTTTAAACACAAAAATCAACAAGATGTTAGCAAAAATAAATTATAGAACAAGGGAACTCTAAAAAGTAATTATTATTGTGGATATGGTAGAGGATTCTGTAACCACCATTCAGTGATTTTTTTTATATTGGTTTGTGCTTTATAAAACATGTTTATAGACTATGTCAGCAATGTTCTTTCCCAGTTGCTGTTGCAAAGACTATTTTTGCAGTTTATCACAAAATGCCAGATTTGCTCAGCATGTAATTAAATCTTATGCTTGGAAGCATCCACATTACTTGGTTATCATGAAATTATTCTTTAATAAAAATGTATGCTTTGTGATCTATATTTTATTAATTTGGTGAGTCAGTTTATCGATTGTTGCAGATGCCATGAATGTATAATTTGTCACTATTATTGGTTGCCTGTCAGCTGTTACTAGCAACACAGAGTTCTTGGCTCTTGGGGCACCTTAGAAATATGTCTTTCTTGATTTGCAAAAGAAAAGCTTTCTACTGTAGATTGTCATCAGTACTTCTGAAAACACTATGAACAAATGAATAACATGGCCTGTTTAAACAAGAGTTTGCAACAAATATGATTTTTATTTTTTGGGGAGAGGAGATGGAAAGAAGTGTTGCATCATAAAGGAGAAACTCCGGTTTGCTCATTCTTTTTTGTTAATTTCAAACCTATGAAAGTTTGGGGTCATTAGACTGTGAAGCACAAAGAAACAGTATGAGCTTTTCTATTTATCCATTTATGATAGTTAGCATTCTGGTTTTAAGATTTACCCATAGTAAGCTGTGTGGACTCAATAGTTTATTTTTAGAACTATATATTAGCGAATGAGTTTTTAAAGAGATGGGATCTAATGTTGAAATGGTTAGTGTCTAATTTATAAAAATGAAAAGGAGAATTGATGGGATAATGCAGTTATTTTTTCTAAAGTTGTTGGATTTGGCTTACTGATTAAGAAGATAATTTACATTTGCTTTAGAATTTTCCACATAAATAAGGTAATTTTCCACATAGTAAGGTAATGTAAATCTTAACGTGCCAAAATGTAGTTGTGTGGTTATAACGTGTTTTTTTCAAAAAGGCCAAGTTGGGTTCATAATATGAATGCATGATCTGTTAGAATCTTTGTGTTGTATACATTTTGATATGTGAAAAAATTGTTGGTAAACAGCCACTCTGTTTCTCCTTTATGATCCTGTATTTTATTAGGATTAAGCTTTTTTTTTTTTTTTTTTTTTTTTTTTTTTGTGTAANTCTAAATATTTACCTTTTCTGACACTAAATGGAAATCAGTGTTCATTTTCAGTCCCTTTCTGTACAGAGGTAATGCAATTGCAGCAGGGCCTCTTAAAGTTTTAATTTATAATTTAAATTTTAGAAAATGCAAAATAGCATTCTGACTGCTTCTCAGACAAAAAGGAATCTTACTGTGTAACACAAAGACAAGCCTTTATTTCTTAATCTTGACTAGTTTATATTATATTAGCCATCTCTGAAAGGGTTTTTTATTATTATTATTTCCCCTCCCCCAGCCTTTTGCTGTCTGACTGAGTAATGAGCTATGATATGGTTGGCTAACATCCAATGGTAGGTGCTTGTGATTGGCTAACTTGGAATGCCTGTATACACTGATTGGTCTTGAGCCTCTTTGCTTCATATTTTCACAAGCACTAGCATATTCTGGTTGAAAAACTGAAGGTGGGGATGCAAGGTTTGTATCATCTTTCATTTTGCTTTCATTCTTTCATCTACATAATCAGCAGCAAATATTAAATAGTCTCCCTTGACTGTCATAATGAGGCTGGATTCATTTTTATGATGTGAAAAGCCTTGGGTGGGGTGCCTCTGATCCCACGCTGGGCAGTTCTCCTGCGAGTGTGTTATAAGAGGATGAAAAGGGGGTGGTTTGTATATTTAATAAGCACAAGCTGTGCCGGGATTGAGCTGTTATTTTCTGCTTTTCTGAACTCTGAGGCACAGGTTTATCAGCATAAAATGACACATCCTGATTTGTTCTATTGTTGTGAATCAGAGATCATAAATATTTTTCATATGTTTGGAAATGCATCGATTTTTGAAGGGATTCTTTGTTGTATGAATAGAAACCCTTTATGTAAATGTCCATATGAGGATATACAAAGGCTATTGTTTAGCAGAAGTTTGTGCAGAGAGCTTGCCTCGAGGGCAGGACTGGGACAGCCCCATGTAGAAATGATAACAGGAGCTGATTTCTTCCTCCTTGTTCAGAGCACACATTGTTAAAATGTGAAATGCCAAAAAGCAGAGCTTTGATAAAATTGTTTTTATTTGGACTGCAATTGTCACTATTTTTGAAACAAAACTGTTTTCATTTAATTTGGTTCAGCTTTGTGCTAGTGTCCTGAGGAGAGATTGCAACTGGGATTTGAATTTTATGTATATTCTTCATTATGTGTTATTGATACCAAACACAGCATTAAGTGGTAGAAAATTGACCAAAATAAACTTTATGAAGGCTGAGTTTATCAGTGCTGTGCATTTATCTAATCATTTAAAAACTGAGGTTTGTACGTTTTATTTACAAACAATAAGTTAGAATCTAATTAGATCATCAGATTCTTTGCTGGAAAAGCAAAATCCATTAACTGTTGAAAACTGGTTTCACAATTTCATACTTTTTCTGCAATATCAGACAGCAACTTATAGTTAGTTAGAAATGAACTTGTTTGTGTTTCATCATCTGAACGTGTTTTACTTTACCTTTATTTAAATTAAACAAACAAAAATGAAGTTAAAAGAGAGTAGGATTATTTTTTATATTTGCTGATTTTTTCCTGACCTGTTGCAAATACTCTTGTTTTATAGTTTGAGGGAAAGTATTGCATTTATTTTCTTTTGCATCATGTCTCTGGTCTTGTCATTCCTTTCTGGGGAATTGCTTGGTAAACTAGCGGGCATCTGTTTATACTGTGTTTTCCGCATGCATTTCAGATGAATAAATATGTTTTTTTCATTGAAAGTTTTAACCTTTAAGCTTCCCTAATATGTCTAATTTTAGGAAGGTTACTTCTGATCTTGGTACTTTTTAGGAATGAACAAGTTTCCAAATATTTTGTGGCATAGTAATTTTTTCAGCATTTTAGTTTTATCTTGCACGATAGGGATAATGTGAAAGCTTGCAGTAGGCTAATTGAGTAGCCTCAAAATGTATTCTGTTCAGTAAATGTTGTCTCAATTCTGCATTCCTTAGTCAGGCAAAACTCCCACACTCAGTAGTATTCCCAAGCACTAGATAATAGTTGAAGTTGCATTACATTCACCAATTGACTTCGATATGACACAGGTAAATCACAGCAAATGTTAAGCCACCAAGTGTCTAATTTAAGGTTAAGGACCAGAGCTTGAACACCTTTCTTAGGCAAAACTTACACTGAAATCAGGAGAATCTGGCCTTTAATGTGTCCATGTTAGATTAGATATCTAGGGTAAAATCCTGGCTCCATTGAAGTCAATGGGAGATTTGCCATTGATTTAACTGTAGCCAAAATTTCACCCCTAGTTATTTAGTGTTTATTCTAGGCCTAAAACCTTAGATTGGCCCACATCCTGGGCCAAACACTAGAGAGTTACTCTGGTGCTGGGGAGGAAGCACTTATCTTCCTCTCCTACCAAGGCTGTGGAGCCACAGTCCAGCCTCAGAGCAGGACCAGAATCTACATTTCTGCTCCCTGCCATGAGCAGCGTGTGGGAAGTAGCCAGAGGATCTGCACTGCTGCAAATCCACTGTTCCTAGCCTATCACCCAGTCTCAGCTGTGCACTGCTACACAGGAAGCCAGAATGTATAGGATGGCTGCATGTTCCCTGTATGGGGTCTCAAAATCTTAATAATAAATAACACAAACTGCACCCATTCCACTGTAAGAGGGCTGTCCACAAATGCAAAGGAAAGGGCAATATCCTCCCATCAGTGAATATAATGCAAGTTCAATTATTTTGTCTGAAATTACGTATTTCCGATTGATTTTATATAAAAGTGGAAATGTTAATAGCCTATTATAGCTAAGTGATCATGATCATTTGTATACATAAGCAATTCATCTGGTTTCATATAAAGTCTCTCTTTTATTCTGAATGAAATGTTTTATTTAATAGAACCAATTATATTTCTTTAATCTGGTATTTATGCATATATCGCTTTCAAAGAAAACACAACTGTGTTTCATTAGTTAAAGTGTTAAAAAGATTATATATACTAAATATAATCTTTTTACTAATTTTTAATGTGCATGGACATTGATTTTGGCTATATAATTATATAAAGTAAACCTTTCAGAATTTCTTCATAGAACAACAAGAATGGAATTATATAGCTGTGTTGAGGATTTTTGAGTGCAAATAGAAAATGATGGAATTCTAATAATTTTAGGCCAAACTGTGGCCAGGTTATCATGGCAGCGCCACACTAGCTACCCACATCATGGGCAGCAGCACAGGAGAGGGATGCAGAGCTGATATCCCCCCCTTCCCTCCCGGGCACAGGTGAATGGAAGGGACAGAGCCTTGCTCCCTCCCACAACATGTCCGCCAGCAGGTGTTGCACCAGGTACAGTCCCAGTGCAATTTACAGCAGGGGAACTGGATGCTCCAGGGGCAGAGTAGCAGCCTGAGGCCTCTTACTCTGTGCCCCTGGCTAGCACACTATTGAGCCCTCTATTTACTTATAGTTGTTGTTAAATGTGAACTATTTCCTTTATTTTCCAGATGAGATAGAATCTTTTCCCTCCTTTTGTAAAGTAACTAAAAGGAAAAAGTTAATTGGAGAGCTAGTTCTCCAAATGATCAAACATGAGAATAAAGATTTTTGGTCGTTGTTGTGGTTGGATTTTTTTGTTTTGTTTTTGTTTTCCACAGATTAAAATAATGATGTTCCCAGCCAATTTTACAATCTTTGTAATTTTTCTTTATTATAATAGCTGGATAATAGGCTCCAGGACTTTCAAAGAGTTGCATGCAGGTGCAAAGGTCTGCCCCTGCAGAGGTCCTTGTGGGATCCGGGCCTAAGCACATGCATAGCTTTAATCACAAATAGTCTCATTGAACTACTCACATGATTCAAGTTACTACATCAGATTTAAGTGTTTGGAGGATCAGAGCCTTAATTGTGTGTGTGTGTGTTTAAATTCAAACCATGTGTCATATAGTGTTTTCTTGCTAGAGATGGGAAGGAGTTGCTAGGTAAATTATTTCTATGAGATACTTGTTTCTGTTTCTACTATCATGCCACATATTGATAACTTTAACCTTTAGCTTCAATGTCAATTAAAAAATTATATATGTTTAAATATGAAGTTATAATGTTAGCGTACAGTATTCTTGTCACTGAAATAGTAGTCTAATTCAGTAGTTGCATTCTGCAGTTATTTTAAATGCATACTTTCAGTGACCACTGAAAACAAGGATGATGAAGAGTTTTTAAAGATTTGTGATTTTCCCATTTCATTTAGTAGTAATGTGTTAATGTTGTCACTAACCCCTACATCACTTGCTGCTAGTTTATTATGAAGTATAATGTGCAGATTTTTCTGCTGCCAGATTTGTTTTAAGTAAAGAAATAGACTGAGAGTAGAAGGATTTTTATAACTCCTCTTGTCACAATTTACTGTGTTCAAGAAACTTTTGGGACTGGTGTTTCTCTCTGTGATTGCTTAGTTTGCAAAGCACGAGCATTATGGCAAAAGCATTATGGCAGGAGTGGTATACCTTGGCATGTATGGAGGTAATTTGAAGTTTGGGGAGCCAGGGGAATTAAAACCAAGTTGCAAGAAAATTTTTATTTATCGTATGTGTAACGATTTTCATGTTGTAGAAAACTTGATGCAGTTGATGTATATATTTTCCAATATGAATGTAGTTTCAATATTAGTTGATCCTTCAGGCCCCAGAAGATCCCTGATCCCTGACTGGCCTTGCATCTTCCCTCTACCCCATGCCCTCTCCTCATAGTCTTCATAGTTGCTGACCTACTACAGAGGTGGATTAAGATTTATTGAGGCCCTGGGCACAAAGAACTTTTGGGTGCCCCACTCCACCTTTGCCATGGAGCCCTGCCTCCTGCTCCTCCTCTCCCCCCAGAGGCTCTGCCCCTTGGCTAGGCCAGAAGCCGGAGCTGGGCCATGTTAAGAGATGATGCCCGGGCTGCTGTGGGCAGCTCTGGATCCTCCACCTGACCTGGGTAGCCTGTCCTGGGGGGCGGGCACTGTTCTCGGGCCTCCCAGTCTCCCACCCCAGGCAGATGGAAAGTCCAGGGCTCCCTAGGCAGCTCTTACCATGACCTAGCTCCGGCTTCTGGCCTGGCCAGGGTGGGGCCGCAGAGGGAAGAGGAGGAGCAGGGGGCATGACCTCAGGGGAAGAGATGGAGCAGGGGGCGGGGCCACAGTTCTGCGCCGGTGGCCCCCTCCACATCTACTCAGGTTCCGGCACTCCTGCAGGGGTCCCCAAATTTGCTAGGGCCCCATGGGCCCATGTGTTAATCCACCACTGCCTGCTAAGGAGTGCAGGAAGTCCTGTTCCCACAGTCTTTAGCAGGTCTGCATCTATAAGCTCCAGTGGAACAGAGGCCCTGTTCTGGCATTGTGCAGATCCTTGCGTTCAGAGGAGTAGGTCTTCTTCCTAAGGAACTCCTAAACTGTTCAAGGTCAGGCATTCCAATGATATCCAACTAGATAAATTCCACAGTTGGAACTATCTGTAAGGCCACTACCATCTCCTAATTCAGATCTCTCCTCTACATCCACCTTTGCGATGGTGCTTATCATCAGTCAACCGATTAATGAGTGCTAGGCTTCGGGGCAGATGGGGATAGTTGGCATTTTGCATATTTATAATAAGTTACAAAATTGTAAATGTATATATGTTTATAAAATTGTATATATTTGATTGTATCCCTCTATTCTCACCCTACATATGTCACTTGTCTTAGATTGTAAATTCTTTGGGACAGGGACCGTATCTTCGTATGTGTTTGTATAGTGCTTGGGGCCTGAGCCTGACTGAAGCCTGTGGATGCAGTTGCAACATACATACTTAAATAACGTGTGTAGCATCTGTACATGAGAGTCATTTTTGTGACTTATACATGGTAAACAATACTGGCACAGCATGCTACAGATTAAATAAAATAATATAGGGTGGTAATTACATTATTTTGTTATGCACAAGCAACCTAAATTGTTTTTACATTGTCCATATACTTGATCATTATTCAAGAATGAAAAATATGTATGATACATTGTATAATTTGAAAAAAATATTATGTGATCCCGAAATTAAAGGCTGTGTTATGATAGATACACCAAAGGGGTGATGTTACAGTTGCAGGTATAGGCTTAACTTTATTTCCTGACTTTTGACTGCTTAAACATCCAATTAAATGTTTTCTTAATTGTTTTTAGTGAATATTCCATAATGAATTAGATATTTTGCTCAAACCCAGAACATCTTATAACCCATGGTTATTGACTTATTTTTTCATTTGTGTTCTATTGCTTGCTGCTGTTGTCATAGTAGCTAAGCAACAGGATTTTCACAATACAGTATATCAGCACAGGAAAGCTAAAGGAACAGTATCAGTTTGAACACTGAGGAGAGTTTCCCAGATTAGTTTCTTTTGTTGGATCTAGGTGCTTACTGCTGGATACTGTGAGACAGTTTCTGTCACCCTTACTCATAGTGGAATTAAGGAGGATACTCTCCTAGAGCAAGATTCTCACCAGTGAAAGGGTAGGAGTATTTGGATCTATGTATTATCTTTACTTTGGGATTTTAGCAGCTGAAATAAAATAAAAATTATATTCACTATATCATGATGAAAGGAGGTAGGGAAAAATACGTACACCTATTCAGATATTTAGTCTAGTATTCCATTGACTATTGACAGGTGGGTTTTATTGCTAGTTGTTTTTTATTGATATTTGAAAATGATTGTTAATTGATGTGTCAAACTTAAAAATTATGTCCAACATATAGTCATCATTATAATGAAGTTTCATCATATGTTATGTGTGAGGCAGTTTAGTTTGGTGGCTAAAACACGGGAAAAAGAGTAAAACCTTTTGAGTTAAATTCCAGCTCTGCCATTGACTTGCTATGTGACTTTGGGCAAGTCATTTAACCACCCTCTGCATCAATTTACCCATTTGTAACATGGGAATAATCAGAATACAAAGGAGTATTATAAGTCTTATTTAACGTTTCTGGTATACTTTGAGCTCCTCAGCTGTGAGGTCCTATGTAGTTGTTAATGAGTCGATTCTTGTTGGGCCGTGAAACTGTTAGCCTTGTTTATTTTTGAAGTCACAGTATTGTCTAAATCACTAAAGAATGCAGAATACTGCTTTTCAACTGGGAGAACTCTTTTTTTTTTAGTGAGCAACCTTTCCTGAATCATTTGTAATGGTGGAGAAAAATCAGTGAATTTTTTAAAAGAATAAAAAAAAAGAATTTTTTATTTTAATGGGATGTTTTGTATTTAAATACATTTTTCTTTTTAAAAATAAAACTAGTTTAAAATTTAATTTGAAATGATGGCAACGTAGGTTAAGGTGGGGAGGAGGGATAGCTCAGTGGTTTGAGCATTGCCCTGCTAAACCCAGGGTTGTGAGTTCAATCCTTGAGGGGGCCATTTAGGGACCTGGGGCAAAAATCTTTCTGGGGACTGGTCCTATTTTGAGCAGGGGGTTGGATTAGATGACTTCCTGAGGTCCCTTCCAACCCTGATATTCTATGATTCTATACTAACTATGCTCTACTAACATTGTAATTAAACAAACAAACAAACAAAAGGATTCAAGCCATACATATTTGCAGCCAAAATGTTAGAGAAAGTTATTGTCTAAGCACCTGGAACCAGAATTTCTTGGAGGCTTGAATCAGTTTTTGACAGCAGTAGCTTCTTTTGCAGGTGCAGAGAGAATATTTTCTTCATTTCAGTTTATTCAACTAGTTCAGTGCAATGACTCGTTCATTCAAAGTTGAGAAACTGATTGCGAGTTGAGGATGAGATCTACTAGTTCTAAAATATAAAAGGACTTAGGGTACGTCTACACTACAGGATTAGTCCGAATTTACGGAATTCGATTTTATGAAACCGATTTTTTAAATTCGATGGTACGCGGCCACAGTAAGCGGATTAATTCGGCGGTGCGCGTCCATGCAGAAAAGACTAGCGTCGAATTCCAGAGCGTTGCACTGTGGGTAGCTATCCCAGAGTTCCCGCAGTCCCCCCCGCCCATTGGAATTCTGGGTCGATATCCCAATGCCTGATGGGACAAAAAACATTGTCGCGGGCGGTTCTGGGAACATCCTCCCCCTCCCTACGTGAAAACAACGGAAGACAACCATTTCGCGCCTTTTTTCCTTGTTGAACTGAGCGGACGCCGTACCTCGGCAAGGATGGATCCCGCTCAGCTCAAGTTTGCAGTCATGAACATTGTAAACACCACGCGCATTATAGTGCAGTTTATGCTCAACCAGGACCAGAAAAGCCAGGCGAGGAGGAGGCGGCTACGGCAGCGCGGCGACGAGAGTGATGCGGACATGGACATGGACACAGAATTGTCTCGCGCCACGGGCCCCGGCGCTTTGGAGATCATGTTGGCAATGGGGCAGCTTCTTGCTGTGGAACGCCGATTCTGGGCCCGGGAAACAAGCACTGACTGGTGGGACCGCATAGTGCTGCAGGTGTGGGACGATTCCCAGTGGCTGCGAAACTTTCGCATGCGTAAGGGCACTTTCCTGGAACTTTGTGACTTGCTTTCCCCTGCCCTGACGCGCCAGAACACCAAGATGAGAGCAGCCCTCACAGTTGAGAAGCGAGTGGCGATAGCCCTGTGGAAGCTTGCAACACCGGACAGCTACCGGTCAGTCGGTAATCAGTTCGGAGTGGGAAAATCTACCGTGGGGGCTGCTGTCATGCAAGTAGCCAAAGCAATCGTTGAGCTGCTGCTAAAAAAGGTAGTGACGCTGGGAGATGTGCAGCTCATTGTGGATGGCTTTGCTGCAATGGGATTCCCTAACTGTGGTGGGGCGATAGATGGAACCCATATCCCGATCTTGGCACCGGAGCACCAGGGCAGCCAGTACATAAACCGCAAGGGGTACTTTTCTATGGTGCTGCAAGCAATGGTGGATCACAAGGGACGTTTCACCAACATCAACGTGGGATGGCCGGGAAGGGTTCATGACGCCCGCGTCTTCAGGAACACTAGTCTGTTTAAACGGCTGCAACAAGGGATTTACTTTCCAGACCGGAAAATTACCATTGGGGATGTTGAGATGCCCATCGTTATCCTTGGGGACCCAGCCTACCCCTTAATGCCGTGGCTCATGAAGCCATACACAGGCAGCCTGGACAGTACTCAGGAGCGGTTCAACTACAGGCTGAGCAAGTGCAGGATGGTGGTAGAGTGTGCCTTTGGACGTTTAAAAGGTCGCTGGCGCTCGTTACTGACTCGCTCGGACCTCAGCCAAACCAACATCCCCATTGCTATTGCAGCTTGCTGTGTGCTCCACAATCTCTGTGAGAGCAAGGGGGAGACCTTTATGGCGGGGTGGGAGGCTGAGGCAAACCGCCTGGCCGCTGATTACGCGCAGCCAGACACCAGGGCGATTAGAAGAGCACACCAGGAAGCGGTGCGCATCAGAGAAGCTCTGAAAACAAGTTTCAGTGCTGCCCAGGCTCCTGTGTGAAAGTTATGTTTGTTTGTCCCTGTTGAAAACCCGCCCACTTGATTCACTCATTCCCTGTAAGCAACCCACCCTTCCCCCTTCCCCCTTCGATCCCAGTTTTATTTAAAAAAAAATAAAGTCAGTGTCGTTTTCAAATTACAAATCAAGAACTTTTTATTAACGGGGGGTAATGAACATAGGGAGAGAAATAACCAGGTAGTCCGGGTGGGGTTTGGGAGGAGGGTAGGAGTGAAGGAACAGGGCAGGAACAACATTCAAAATAATGAGAGCCTTTTGCTCGGGCTCTCTAATGGGGTGGACTGGCAGGTTGCACGGAGCTTCCCCCCCCGCGTTCTTACACGTCGGGGTGAGGAGGCTACGGGACTTGGGGAGGGGGGAGGGCGGTTATAGAGGGGCTGCAGCGGCACCCGGTAATCCGGCAGCTGCCGTTCCTGGAGCTCCACCAGACGCCGGAGCATGTCTGTCTGATCACGCAGCAGCCCCAGCGTTGCATCCCGCCACTTCTCCTCTCGGGCGTCCCTCCTCTCCTCGCGTTCGTCCCTTCTCTCCTCACGTTCATCCCTTTTCTCCTCCCGTTGGTCCCTCATGTCCTCCCGCTGGTCCCTCTTCTCCTCACGGTCACTGGCCTCTTGACGGAATTTCAATACAGTCTCCTTCCAATCGTTAAAATTAGCTCTCTCATCCCGGGTCGACTGCATTATTTCCGAGAACATATCGTCTCGGGTGCGCCTCTTTCGCCTCCTTATCTGGGAGAGCCTTCGTGCTGGGGGCGGGAGGATGGAAGAATTTGCAGCTGCAGTAGGAGGGAAAAAAAGGAGAGAAGTATGTAAAAAGATACATTTTATAGAACAATGCTTATACTCTTTCACGGTGAACACTTTTCACATTACATAGCAATGTACAAGGTCGCTTTTTGCATCTTATATTGAGTGCCCGCGGCTTTGGTGTTAGAGATCACAGCAGACGCAGGGCCGGGCAACAGAATTCGGCTTGTATGCAGCCATGGTAAGCCACTGTCCTGCTGCTTCTGCATTAAATCAGAGCCCTCCTTTCCCATAGCAAGCAAAGCCCTTTACGTGCTGCGGTTTTCCTGTTACCGTGCAGCATCAGATAACATAATAACTTGCCCCCACCCACCCATTCAATTCTGTGGGATGACCCCCTCCCCCCACCACGTGGCTGGTACCATGGAAGATCCATGCAGATCGCAAACTAGCCCCCCCATCCACTTCTGTTGGATGATCGCGTTACCCCTCCCCCCACCACGTGGCTGGTATCAGGGAAGACCCCTGCTAGCCAAACGCGAAAAACTCAGCGACATTATCCACCCCCTCCCCCCCGCCCGCTTGGCTAACTGCAGGGAAAGATTTCTTTTCAGCTACAGGCAAACAGCCCAGTAGGAACGGGGCCACCTCTGTCCCCCTAATTACATTCCCATATCTCAAACAGGTTACCCTGAACGATATCACTCTCCTGAGGATAACACAGCAAGATAAAGAGCGGATGTTGCTTGAATGCCAGCAAACACCGGGACCATACGCTGCCAAGCTTTGTCAAGCAATGATACCGGATTACTTGCTGCTAGCATGGCGCGGTCAAGTGTCCTACCATGGAGGACGGAATAAGGCTGCCCTGCCCAGAAACCTTCTGGAAAAGCTTTTGGAGTACCTCCAGGAGAGTTTCATGGAGATGTCCCTGGAGGATTTCAACTCCATCCCCAGACACGTTAACAGACTTTTCCAGTAGCTGTACTGGCCGCGAATGCATCCCAAGTCCCCAGGGCAAATTAATCATTAAACAAATACTTGTTTTAAACCATGTTTGAGATATTTGAAAAGGTTCACTCACCAGAGGTCCCTTCCAGGGGGTCTGCGATGCCGCCTTGGGAGGGTTCGGAGGGCACCTCTGTCAGGGTCAGAAAGAGCTCCTGGCTGTCGGGGAGAATGGAGCGCTGTGTGCTCTCCACAAGTTCGTCGTCCTCCTCCTCCTCCTCTTCCCCGTCCGCAGATTCGTCATGCAACGAAGACATTAACCCCTCCTCGGAGTCCACGCTCAGGGGTGGGGTAGTGGTGGCGGCCCCTCCGAGAATTGCATGCAGCTCATCGTAAAAGCGGCATGTCTGCGGCTCTGCCCCGGACCGTCCGTTGGCCTCCTTCGTCTTCTGATAGGCCTGTCGGAGCTCCTTCACCTTTATACGGCACTGAATGGAGTCCCGATTGTGGCCTCTCTCCATCATCCCCTTGGAGATCTTGTCAAAGATCTTTGCATTCCGTCTCTTGGAACGCAGTTCTGCGAGCACTGAATCCTCTCCCCATATGGCGATCAGATCCAGTATCTCGCGTGTGGTCCATGCTGGTGCTCGTTTGCGGTTGTCGGCCTGCATCGCTACCTGTGCTGCTCAGCTCTGTGTGGTCACCTGTGCTCACCAGGCTGGGCAGACAGGAAATGAAATTCAAAAGTTCGCGGGGCTTTTCCTGTCCAACTGCCCAGAGCATCCGAGTTTCGATTGCTGTCCAGAGCGGTCACAATGGTGCACTGTGGGATACCTCCCGGAGGCCAATACCTTCGAATTCCGTCCACACTAACCCTACTTCGAACCAGCAAGTTCGAATTTAGCGCTACTCCCCTCGTCGGAGAGGAGTACAGAAACCGATTTTAAGAGCCCTTTAAGTCGAATTAAATGGCCTCGTTGTGTGGACGGGTACAAGGTTAATTCGGTATAACGCTGCTAAATTCGAACTAACATCGTAGTGTAGACCAGGCCTTAGTGACCAGAAACAATTAGTTCATTTAATTAACTACAGATAATATGCAACAGAGTCTTTGTCACTTTTTACAGATCCAGACTAACCCTCTGATACAGATATGTGTTCGTTTAATAAATGATTTAGCTGTAAATGGAAAAAATGTTTTGATAAACTTACTTGTTTTTCTTATGTATTCAGCACAGTTAAGGTTTTAGCTAACTAATAAAAAAATATTTTAAAATGCAGTTTTTGTATATTTTGAATTCAATTTCAGTTACAGCCAAACTCATCTTGACACAAATCATGAGTAAAAAATTAATAATCATCATAATCTAGTAGATAAGAAATGTCATTCACTATTTCCTAATATAATAAAAATGTAAAGATATATAATTGCTATATAAATGTATGTAACTATACTATAGCCTACTGGTTAGCAAAAAGAACAACCGAATTATATCAACCATTGAGAATCAACCTTTTTTTAGGAAAATAACTAAAAACTACAAATGCAAAACATGATTAAAAATGATAACTTAAATCAAGATTTCCTGCTTGATTATTTAAATAATGATTACAATTGGTGTGTTAAATTATTTTGGTTTAAATCAATCCACCCTGCATTTTATTATTTCTCTTCTTACTAATATATTATTTTACAGGTCAATGTTTTGACAACAACATCATAGCTGTAAACATAAAAAAGAATTCTTGGCAAGATTTCTAGAGTGTTATATGAGTATCTTGCTGTGGGATGCTGTGGAAAATAAAACTTTCCTTCGCCCACCCTGACATACTAGATACTTGTGAAAATAAAAGCTACAGATTATAATTTCAGTCAACAAACTGAGATGTGGCTGTTCCAACAGTATTTTATACAGATAAAGAGCATCTGCTTGAGGATGTTTCTAGACTGTGACCACACTGCTATATGTTCTAAGGGTATGATGAATATTTGTAAAATTATTCGTGGACAAAGAGTATTAACATCTCTTGAAGTACAGAAGAGCTGATAATTTTTGTCTTTTGCTATAGTTTATTGGAAATGGTACTAAGAATAGCAACCTGAAAATAATTGATAGACATTAGCAGCAGGAACATTAGATAGTCATGAGACTTCCTGAAATTTTTCCTTCCTTTGTTGTCCTCCTTCATAAAAATAAATAGAAGCAGTTATGGCACAACTTTACCCTCTAAATATTGGCCTCAGGCCCCCCTCCCCTTACATTTCAGATTGAAAACATGACACTCGGATTATCCCCTTCCATGGTAAGGAAGGAGCTTTGGGGCAAAAATTCCTAGAGGGATTTCCTTGGGGAGATCCTTCCCACAGTGTCCCATCAGGATAAGTGGGGGTGGGGTTTGCCTGGCACCTCCATGGAGTAAGCTCCAGGGCCTGTTCAAGATCTGTTACAGGTTAAAGCCACCCAAAAGTCCCATATCTCTACATCTCCGGCCCCCAGCAACTCCATTTGGATCCCAGTGGAGCCACACTGCCAAATACATCCATGTGCTATTGAGGCCCCTGGGCAACATGATGGGGCAAGGGAAATCAGTGAAGGGGCTGTCTTGTCTATTCTGCTTAACCTATGGGGCTGAAGGATAGGCAATATAGATTCCTCCTCCACCTCTGGACTGCCTACTCTTCCCTCTGGCCCACATAGTCTCCAGTCTTTCCCATACAGGAACGATAAACAGTATCCTCTGTGGGATCCAGGGGCAGGAGTATGGTTCTGTACACATGGCTGAACAGTCCACTTCAGTTTGGGAAGGGAGAGATCTATGTGCAGAGGTTCTGCCCTGTGCATGGATCTACATGGATGATTGGGGACTTAAATAATACTGCATTAACTTGTGCTTTCCCACTGGTGTCACTGAGTACTAGATATGTGATTAAAGATTATGTAGCGTTACAGATATTGGACAAAATTGATATAAACTTATTTGTTACAAATAAAGAAAAAAATGTGGCTGAAGTATTTTATGTATTTTTTTCTTACTAGCCTAAAGACAATTACTTGGAAACTAGGATTTTAAACTCTATTGCTTGTGTTTTGACATAATATGTTTGTAAAAAGTGTCAAATTACTATTTGAAATTAGTTTGATCTCATGTGAAGTATAGCTTTTGTATCTTCCTAGCTTCTAGTACCTATTTATGGAGAATATTAATGATAATGTCTGAGTTCCATTGTGATATATTAGTACCATACTCTTAAACTGAAGACCAAGCATCAGGTTTCCTTCCCATTCCCCTAAATTTTTACTATAGTTTGCTACGTCATGCAAAATCTTCATGTGTCTCATACTATAGGTACCAAGTTCAATAACCAAGATGTCAGCAGAGACTTCATTTAAACAATTTCTACCCACTCACACATACACCAGTTCACATGATTCTTGTGGGCCAAAAACTGTCTCTCTGATTTTTTTTTTTCCCCACTGTTTTTTTTTGTTTGTTTGTTTGTTTTTCATTCAGTTAACTGCTTGTTGCCAGCAGTTCTGGCACATTCCATTGTTCCCTTCAGAATACATGCTGAGAAAAGCCCATTTCCAGGGGCAAAGAGTTAATCCAGCTCAGAGTTGATTTAACGGTTTCAGAAGCTCATGATAAACGTTTGTTGCAATATTCCTACATGGGAACATTGCGTTCAAAAGTATTTAGTGCAGTATTGTACCTATGTACTGTGCCTGTTTTGTTTTTTTTGTCTGTGGTGCTTGTTGTCTAACTGTTAAACTCTTGAAATAGGTTATACATTCAAGACAAACAGATATTTTAGCTAGGCAGGCTGCATAAAAGATAAATACAATCTTGTGATGAAGGGGGGAAAAAATTACTGTCTTGAGTTCAGCCCTCATATGTCAGAGCCACCAAAATTTTCTTACTGAAGCACAGGCAATAACACAGAAGCATGTGTGTGTGTTTAGAGAAAATGAGCTGCAATAGTCAGCTTTTGGGTGTGTTGCCATAGGTATCAATGTTCTTTTTGAGAATGTTCAGTTGAGTCCTTTGGGCATCATCAGTGTAGGCCGTTTTCCATATGAGTTTGGTGAGATCTGACTTGTTGTGTGGTACTAGAACAGAAAAGCAGGTGTTACTTAAACCTAGACTCTAAGGCTGGATGCAGAGTGCATAGACTTTGGCAA
Source organism: Platysternon megacephalum (assembly GCA_003942145.1). Taxonomy (NCBI): domain Eukaryota; kingdom Metazoa; phylum Chordata; order Testudines; family Platysternidae; genus Platysternon; species Platysternon megacephalum. Next base: position 9,220,159 of record QXTE01000046.1, read on the forward strand.
GTAGAACTGAATGTAGCTTTTGAGGAAACTTTCTGCTGAGGTTCCTTGGAATCTTAATTAAATAAATGCTAGATCCTTTAATGGATCAAGCAATAGTAATTTCCCAAACAGTTTACCTTGTAAATTAATTGTTCAGCAGCCACGGACACTATATTTTGAGCATCAGTGTTCAAAATGGGTATCAATAGGCTCATGCCAAAATCTGTCAGCAGATAAAACCACTAACTATCCATTCTGTTTCTGTTGAAAAGAATTAAACATTAGAAAAGTATTTACATGTTTAATATGTTAAATTATAAATGTTTCCTTGGGAATAAAGAAAATTGTATTCGTTATGCTAATGAGAAGGATGCTTTTCTACCCATCCACACAGACACGGTATTTGCTCAAGCTGTCTCTGTTGTCAGCTGGATATGTATTTTTATTCTGAGGCTCCCTAAACCCTATGATGACCTATGACTCTTAAAGAAACCCCAAATCAGAGTGCTTTACTTCCCTCTGAGGTGACACATTTGATTCCCACTTTCACCAGAACTGAAGACATGCACATAGTAACCTAATGTGTGGATGATGAAAGAGAGAGACTGTTACACATTCATAGATCATAAGGCCAGAAGAGACCACTGTAATGATCTCGTGTGACCTCCTGCATAAAACAGGCATAAATATTCCCACATAACTAAAACTGTTGGAATAATTGCAGGTATGATAAAATCCAGGTTTCTACAATTTTCATTTTTCTCACTGATTTCCTTACACCTAAACAGAAACACTTGTTTTAGTGGCTGCTAAACTCAGACTCTTATTAGGACAGTTATGCATTGGTGCCATAATTATAAGGAGCAATGCTATGAAACCTAACTGCTACTTCTGTACTACCCATTCCAAAAACCCACTCCCCGCTCCATTGCTTCCCTCTTCTTTCTACCACCAGGGTTGATGGGAAGGTGAAAGAAGGAAGAGACTGAAATGTGAAGGGAAGCATGAAAACCTGGGAAAGAAAGGGATGGACATGGGAGACCAGGAGAGAAGAGGAAAGAGGGAATGATTATTGCACAATATAGAAAAATAAGACTGAAGGAAAATAGACATCTGAAAAAGACACATATCAGGGTATAGAGTAGCAGGAAATAAAAATAAATGAATAAGAAGCTGGGAAGAAAATAGGTGGAAGGGAGTAATTTGAAAGCTTAAAATGTTGTAGTAACTGCTGGTGCACCGAGACCACTGCATATCATGCTGACTCCTTGTACTCCCCAGTCTGTCAGTATCCATCTGTTGTCTCTTGACTTATACAGTAACTCCTCACTTAACGTTGTAGTTATGTTCCTGAAAAATGCGACTTTAAGTGATACGATGTTAAGCGAATCCAATTTCCCCATAAGAAGTAATGTAAATAAGGGGGGTTAGGTTCCAGGGAAAATTTTTTTTTGCCAGACAAAAGGCATTATATACATTTTAAACAATTTTAAACAAGCAGTTTAATAGTTTTAAACAATTTTAAAGAAACAGTTTAATACTGCATTCATCACTGCTGAGTATGAAGCTTGGTTGAGGTGGTGGAGTCAGAGAGTGGAAGAGGATGGATTTTCCGGCTGCTCCTCTTGCTGTTCTTGCAAGCACAGGCACTGACTTTGCCATGGCAGGGGCCTCAACCCTTGGCCCATCCACTCCACCCCTTCCCCCAAGCCCCCACCCTTGACCCGCCTCTTCTCCCACCCCACCTCCTCCCCTTTACTTCGCACGCTGCATCCTCGCTCCTCTCCCCTCCCTGCTGAACGCTGCAAGCCAGCTGATTGCCTCCTGCCCGGGGCAATCAGCTGGTTTGTGGTGTTCAGGAGGCAGGGGAGGGAGGAGGAGCCTGCATGCCGAGTCCTTGCTCCTCCCCTCTCCCTCCTGCCTCCTAAATGCCACAAGCCAGCTGATTGCTGCGGGCAGGGGGAGGAGGGGAAAGGCACTGATCCGCGGGGTCTGCCGGTGGGCGGGAGGCGCTGGGGCGGGGGGGCGTAGGGAGGCTGCCAGCTGTGGAGAAAGCAGGCAGCCAAACAACGTAAGAGTGGAGCATCGCACAACTTTAAATGAGCACGTTCCCTAATTGATCAGCAACGTAACAACGTTAACTGGCATGACTTTAAGTGAGGAGTTACTGTACTTAGATTGGAAGATCCTTGGGCCAGAGACCACGCTACATTACCTAACACAGCAGGGGACTGGTCCATAACTAGGCTCCTAGGGGATAGGGTAATATAAATAATAATAGTAAAGTAGCCCAGTAAAGTTTTGGGATTTTTTTAAAGGATGTTGGATAGATGCTCTCGTCTTGAAGTGTAGCTAGGCCATGCTGTATTCCCACAACATTTTCAAACAGCTCTTTTACCTCATTCCTTCATGGACAGAAGTGGTTAGTGTTGGCCTTGAGTTTAAAAGAAAGAGAGGATGGTGGATAACAAAAAGGAACATGAGAGGGGAAGCAAAGCTGGGAGCTCAATTTACAATTATTAGTTTTATTATCTGACAAACAGAAGAACTATGGAGCTGGAGATAATTTGTGAAATACCTAATGAAGGAGATTCTGTGAGAATAGTAAAACAGCTGGTCTCTGTAGAATGGCTTCCCACACGAGGAGAGTGTTTTCTGCAGTTTTTCATTGATTCTGCACACAGCCTTTCTGATGCTTTTCACAAGCCCAAGAACTTATGTGTTCTTAGATGTGCTGCTTTGGTGTCACAGTGACACTGCATTAAGGTTGATACAGAGCTTTGCAGCCATTACTTTCTAGGACAGCTAAATACCTTCAATATACTGAAAGAACAGTGTACAAAGTAGTAAATGATTTGTTGCTTGCTTTGTCTAGATTAAAAGGTCTGACTAGGAAGAACTATTTCTCTGTCAGTGTTTGTAAGGCAGTGAGAAAAATACTATGGTGCCTAGATATCATTGTTATTGGCACCTGATCAATATGTAGATGGAATGCTACTGTTCTTCATGTTTTAAGTCATGGAGATATGGGAGGACCATTTTTTTATATCTAGTAAGTTGTTACTCTAGCACGGGTCGGCAACCTTTCAGAAGTGGTGTGCCGAGTCTTCATTTATTCACTCTAATTTAAGGTTTTGTGTGCCTGTAATACATTTTAACATTTTTAGAAGGTCTCTTTCTATAAGTCTATAATGTATAACTAAACTATTGTTGTATGTAAAGTAAATAAGGTTTTAAAAATGTTTAAGAAGCTTCATTTAAAATTAAATTAAAATGCAGAGCCCCCTGGACCGGTGGCCAGGACCCGGGCAGCGTGAGTGCCACTGAAAATCAGCTCGAGTGCCGCCTTCGGCACCCGTGCCATAGGTTGCCTACCCCTGCTCTAGCATTTATAAACCAGGTTTTGAAGGGTTTCTGACTTGTCAGTTTACAAACTGCTTGTTATTTATTGTGTTTAAAGTGAATTCAAGAATGTTATTTGTGCAGAAATGCTGTACTAGATTAGTCTATATGTTTATAAAAATAAATAATGCAATTTTATGGAGTTCCCAGCATAAATTAGAGCAGCGCAAAAGCTGCTCTAATTTATACCGGCTGCTAATAGTCCCACAAGGCCAATATGGCAGCTGGGAATAGGCTTAGGGCAACCCTGGTATCCTTTTCTCCTCCTAGTTCTTTTCTCTGGCTGTATCCCCCAGAATTCTTCTGTGGTCGGGGATTCCTACTGTAGCAGTCTGTGCTGGCTTTGGGGCAGTTTTATCCTGGTGGATGAATCAGGCTCATTATTTGTAGAAATGCAGTTTCTCTGAGGTGAGAGTTTTAACATTTTTTGAGGAAATTGAGCTTTCCCACTGCATTTCCCCCAGCAACTAACAGAAATTGCTAGATCACAGGCCCTGGTTCTCATGGGTGACTTTAATCACCCTGATATCTGCTGGGAGAGCAATACAGCAGCTCACAGACAATCCAGGAAGTTTCTGGAAAGTGTAGGGGACAACTTCCTGGTGCAAGTGCTGGAGGAACCAACTAGGGGAAAAGCTTTTCTTGACCTGCTGCTCACAAACAGGGAAGAAATAGTAGAGGAAGCAATAGTGGATGGGAACCTGGGAGGCAGTGACCATGAGATGGTCGAGTTCAGGATCCTGATACAAGGAAGAAAGGAGAGCAGTAGAACAGAGACCCTGGACTTTAGAAAAGCAGACTTTGACTCCCTCAGGGAACTGATGGGCAAGGTCCCCTGGGAGAATAACATGAGGGGGAAAGGAGTAGAGGAAAGCTGGCTGTATTTTAAAGAAACCTTATTGAGGTTGCAGGAACAAACCATCCCCATGTGTAGGAAGAAAAGTAAATATGGCAGGCGACCAGCTTGGCTTAACAGTGAAATCCTTGCTCGTCTTAAACACAAAAAAACAGCTTACAAGAAGTGGAAGATTGAACAAATAACCAGGGAGGAGTATAAAAGTATTGCTCAGGCATGCAGGTGTGAAATTAGGAAGGCCAAATCACACTTGGAGTTGCAGCTAGCCGGAGATGTTAGGAGTAACAAGAAGGGTTTCTTTAGGTATGTTAGCAACAAGAAGAAAGTCAAGGAAAGTGTGGGCCCCTTGCTGAATGAGGGAGGGAACCTAGTGACAGAGGATGTGGAGAAAGCTAGTGTACTAAATGCTTTTTTTGCCTCTGTCTTCACAGACAAGGTCAGCTCCCAGACAGCTGCACTCTGCAGCACGGTATGGGGAGGAGGTGACCAGCTCTCTGTGGAGAAAGTAGTAGTTCGGGACTATTTAGGAAAGCTGGACGAGCACAAGTCCATGGGGCCGGATGCGCTGCATCCGAGGGTGCTAAAGGAGTTGGCCGATGAGATTGCGGAGCCATTGGCCATTATCTTTGAAAAATCATGGCGATCGGGGGAGGTCCCGGACGACTGGAAAAAAGCTAATGTAGTGCCCATCTTTAAGAAAGGGAAGAAGGAAGATCCAGGGAACTACAGGCCAGTTAGTCTCACCTCAGTCCCTGGAAAAATCATGGAACAGGTCCTCAAGGAATCAATCCTGAACCACTTAAAGGAGGGGAAAGTGATCAGGAACAGTCAGCATGGATTCACCAAGGGCAAGTCATGCCTGACTAACCTAATTGCCTTCTATGATAAGATAACCGGCTCTGTGGATGAGGGGAAAGCAGTGGATGTGCTATTTCTGGACTTTAGCAAAGCTTTTGATACAGTCTCCCACAGTATTCTTGCCAGCAAGTTAAAGAAGTATGGGCTGGATGAATGGACGGTAAGGTGGATAGAAAACTGGCTAGATGGTCGGGCTCAACGGGTAGTGATCAATGGTTCCTTGTCTAGTTGGCAGCCGGTATCAAGTGGAGTGCCCCAAGGGTCGGTGCTGGGGCCGGTTTTATTCAATATCTTCATTAACGATCTGGAAGATGGTGTGGACTGCACCCTTAGCAAGTTTGCAGATGACACTAAACTGGGAGGAGTGGTTGATACGCTGGAGGGTAGGGATAGGATACAGAGGGACCTAGACAAATTAGAGGATTGGGCCAAAAGAAATATGATGAGGTTCAACAAGGACAAGTGCAGAGTCCTGCATTTAGGACGAAAGAATCCCATGCACTGCTATAGACTAGGGACCGAATGGCTGGGCAGCAGTTCTGCAGAAAAGGACCTAGGGGTTACGGTGGACGAAAAGCTGAATATGAGTCAACAGTGTGCCCTTGTTGCCAAGAAGGCTAATGGCATTTTGGGTTGTATAAGTAGGGGCATTTCCAGCAGATCGAGGGATGTGATCATTCCCCTCTACTCAGCACTGGTGAGGCCTCATTTGGAGTACTGTGTCCAGTTTTGGGCCCCACACTACAAGAAGGATGTGGATAAATTGGAGAGAGTCCAGCGGAGGGCAACAAAAATGATTAGGGGGCTGGAGCACATGACTTACGAGGAGAGGCTGAGGGAACTGGGATTGTTTAGTCTGCAGAAGAGAAGAATGAGGGGCGATTTGATAGCTGCTTTCAACTACCTGAAAGGGGGTTCCAAAGAGGATGGATCTAGACTGTTCTCAGTGATAGAAGATGACAGAACAAGGAGTAATGGTCTCAAGTTGCAGAGGGGGAGGTTTAGGTTGGACATTAGGAAAAACTTTTTCACTAGTAGGGTGGTGAAGAACTGGAATGGGTTACCTAGGGAGGTAGTGGAATCTCCTTCCTTAGAGGTTTTTAAGGTCAGGCTTGACAAAGCCCTGGCTGGGCTGATTTAGTTGGGTTTGGTCCTGCTTTGAGCAGGGGGTTGGACTAGATGACCTCCTGAGGTCCCTTCCAACCCTGAGATTCTATGATTCTATGATTCTATGATTCTATGATTTGTGCATCTCTGAAGAATCTGGATCTTCCTTTTGCATGATTGTAAATGCTTCTGAGATGTGTGTAACTTCTGGCAGTGATTAAACATGAGTTTGTGTAAAACAGTTTCCAAAACATCTCTCTCACATTAAAATTATTAAAAATATATGAGCTCTAAAGAAGTGTATAAGAATAAAATAAAATATTTTAAGGGATAGTATTCTGGAATATGTGTTCACTATTTTTACTGTGTAAATTCTTAGCCATAGGTTGGTAGAGCCAGTGCACTGAAAACACTATGCGTATTTTTTTTTTGGATTACAATAACAATACTCTCTTCTGTTTATTGGGATATTATACAAAATCCTCAAATTAACAAACATCCACCAGCTTCAGCCTTTTAAAAAGAATAAATAAAGTGGATGCATTTTTAAAGGATATCGAGAATCTTTTTAAGAGTGATTCTGCGTATAATCTCTTGTGATTGAAGATACAAATCCCAGTGGTGGCCTACCACATTTAAAATATACTTTTTAAATACCTAATATGATTTCATTGGCGCTGACTTAATAAATGTATTGTGTCTGTACATTCTATTCTTAACATGAAGGTATTCACCCTTCCATTTATACATATGTTGTTACAATCTCAGTGAAAGAATTTTACTGTTGCTACTACTCATAGAGTCAATGCATTTTCAAAGGAAAATTCCTGAATCTGAGAGAAAAATAGATTATGCATTTGCACATTGATTTACAGTAATGCCTTACACCCAAAGACTTTATTACGATGTATAATTTCTTAGTGGTTTCTTTACTAAACATGCATAATACTGTACTTCTGGCACCTTGAAATGTCTCTCATACTTCCATTGAGCTCTTAATGGCTCTAACAGTGCTGTTAAAATATCAGTGGAAGAATTGTAATTGATCCAATGAAATTGTATCAGAAAGTAGCCTTTGGTCTCATAGGATATTAATGAGAGCCTTTTCTTCTTTTTTTGAATGTATGAATTACTTGAGAAAATTAAACCACAATAATAATTTACAATAATATTAGGATTGAGAGACATAATAGTAAAACTCATTGCTCTTTACTCCATTACTCCTCCTTTCCCACCCCAATCAGTTATGTCAACTGTAGGTACTACAGAAATCTGAGCACAATGTGCTATATGTGCTTCAATACCTAGGCACAACAGGGGCTGAGTTGAAGACTGAATGGCGGTCTTAAAAATGAAGTTCCCTGCTTTTGTTGTGTGCATCAACTTTACATTATTTTAACCATTTTAGTCTTTAAAATGTGTACACAGAGGTAATATTTAATGCAAGTTTGAGACTGAATGAAAGTCATTTTCATTGCTATGGAAAATGCAGACAGAGCATTGTCAGAATTAACAATATGTAGCTATGGTTTTTGAAGTACGAGTGTTTAAAATACTAGCAGTAGTTTATTTTCATTTCCTTCATTAAATATCTTATTACCATCTATTTATTTTTCCTTTCCTCTCCTACAGTGCCAAAAAAGGCAATTACTAGAATGTAGGAAGTATACAACTGCTGTAAACTACCTTAAAGCAATGACCTTCTGTTGACCTCTGTGACTGCTGGTGTGAGCCATATTTTGCTCTAATATAAGTCACTACCTTTGTGATCCTCTTTTGCTTTCATAAAATCATATTTCAGTTTCTTTCCTGAGCTGCTGCATCACAATGATATCAAAAACATGAATAATTTCATAAATTGTACCTTCTTATCTTGTAACTGTAACATAAGGTGTCAGTACCTAACAAAATTACAAAAATGTATTATCTGGGTCTGTTCTAGCTTTCAGATAGGAGAAATTTTACAGTTCATATGCGTCTAATATAATTTCAGGCATGTTTTTGCTAGAGGTTGTCTCTAAATGGGCAGATGAGCTAATATATAACGCTTGTCTTTCTCCCGAACCAGTGATCTCAATGACAAGCCAGTATTAAGTTCATACTTGACCTAGCAGAGCTTTAGACTAGCAGTGGAACATATTCTAAAATATTTAATCCTTTATCAGTGTTGTGCAAAATGCCTCCTTGTCCCCTCATTCTCCCTCCCCAATTCAAAGTCAGTTTCTCTCTCATCCATTTACAAATGAAACTTTAAAGTCTGCAGTTTTATACTTTGTTTTATGTTATTCTGTTAGCCTGAAGCTGTTTTTAGTGTCTTTATTGCAAGTAGACAGATGGTGATATTTGGTTTCCTGTCAGTTTTAATGAATATAGATAGAAGCGATAAGAACATTTGCTTCGTTTAGCAAACTTCCTTTTCTGGCTTTTAATTAATGAAGTGCTCACTGGTGTGCCGCTGCTTTTGTATATAATACAGTTAAATCTTCTATACTATCCAACTTCTAATGTTGTATAATGAAAAGAGATGGCAAATAACTTCTTGTTTCAATAATATTCTTTTAAAGTTTGTTTACATAAATTTTTAGTGATAAAAAGTGTCAAATTTCAGAACATCAGGGAATTTAACATGCTTATGAGAATCACAATAACTAACTAGCAACTGTTGTTTCTCTTTATAATTTTAGAAATGTTTTTCTTCCATATAAAATTCTCCACCCCTTTGATAGACTGTGGGGGCGGCAAGTCTCGTTGTAGTGCTTTTAAAGAAATAACATGCTGAAATAGACTTGTAGCTAATTTTGAAGCTAATTTTGTAAAGAAAAGAGCCCAGTTTAGATTTATGGAAACGTATTTTGCTTCCCATAAAGCTTCAACAGAGTCCATTGCAAAAAGCATGATAAATTCAACTAAATCACTGTTCATTTTGCTGTTCTTTCCACTCCCTTCTGTTTTCCCCCTCTTCACAAAGTAGTAGAAGACTGATTCAAAGATTAACATTATAGTTCATTTCAAACTGTTTTATTCCTTTTTTTGGATTAGCACCCAGGTTAGTTTGGTTCTTTATGGGTAGCTTATATTTTGTATGTATTTTCCGCAGCATCTGCCTACTGAGTTGAACTCCAGAGGGTTGGGGTTTGTTCTTCTGTGTGTTGTTATGTTTTTAGTGTAGACTCTGTCCTGTGGGAAGACTGAATTTGCTTCTGTTACAGCAATTTTCAGTTTCTCATGGCTGCTTGCATTCCTTTCATTTGTAAGTTTGTGTGTGTATATAATATGTATATATGTGTCCTTGTAATAAAGCAAATTTATAAAGTATTATATATGGATGTGAAATGCCTGATTTCCCTTTGTGGGATATCCTGGCTAAGAGACTTAATTTGTAAACAAAGGATCTTGACCTGTGTTTTGAAATAGAACAAGTTGGGGGGGAGAGGATTTTTGTTGTCTTATTCAGCTGACCAACATTAAGATTTTTCAGAGACTAATTTAAAAATTCCTCAGTCTTTCTAAATTATCCTGTTTAAAGTACTATTCATTTTCTGAACAGGCCATATAGGGGTCAATTTTAGTTCTTCCATGTCCGTCTGGGTCACTGCAACCCCAAAAGTTCAGGATCATCGCTCCTTGGGAGACCAATGTATTCAGAAAAAAAGTCAGTTTACTGTGGAAAGTCATTAAAAATCCCAGCAACCTGTCAGGAGATAGAAAGTTGAGTAACTGACTAGCAAGCAGGGACCTTGGGCAAATAGTAATAATTTTTTTTTATGCTGCTTATTTTCCATATCTGTTTCAGCATATCACCAAATAAATAAAAGTGATCCCTGCTCCTTTTGAAAGCTTACTGGGATGGAAAGACCATTTACTGAAGGACACTGATTTTTTTAAGTAACAGTTTAAAAAACACAAACTTTTATTACTAGGTTTGGTTGGTAGTGGGAAAGGTGAAAGTTAGAAGTCCATGTGTATCACCTATTTAGCTTCTGCATATTAGCAGCACCAAAGGCTTTTAATAAATGTAGTCCTTGGCTGCTCAAGGTCACAACAAACAGAAAAAAATGAAGACCTTATTTTTAAAACATACTCTCTTTATATACTTGTACTGTTGCAACATTATATCTCAGGAGCCATAATTTGACAGCTAAACAATTCAGATTCCAGAGTTGCTTTTTACAAGAGTGATAGGTGAAAGGGTTACTAGCCATATTACAAACAGTGGTGAGGGATTTTTTTTTCTTCTGGCAGACTCTTCCACGGTGCTTTCTGCCTGAATACCAGGGAAATGGCTTCCAACACTGCATCAAGAAGAACTCTATCTGAGAGCCTAAGCTCTATATGTACATTTGAAGGCATACCTAATATGTATTCATTACTATGGCCTTTCTTAGTTGAACCAGATGTGGACACAATTCTGAAATACATGGCAGAATTTAGTCCATTTTTTCATAATTTTTATCCATTTTTGGCATTTAAAAACTGTTTTAATTTTTTTGAAGTGGGAATGTCCGTAAATTTTTAGACAAGAGCATCCATAACACAGTAAGTTACTGTATTAAGGTCACACTTTTATTCCTTTCAGATTCCCTTTCATGCTCCATGAGGCAGAGCTAAATGCCCTTTCTCTTTATTATAAAAGCACACACTCTAACCCATCTGTAAGCTGGTATGCACCACTGTATATATGACATTTTTATTTATGAATTTCACATGAAGTCTCTACACTGACTAATATGTGAAAAAATAAATAGCAGCTTTAATGCAGTCTGTTCAAATAAAACAATTCACTTCTGGGAAGAATCCATAGTCCTCATTGTTTTACTTTTTTTATTTTTAGAATTTGCTTCTCACTCTTCAAATAATTGTTGTTGCATGTCACTCCTTTTTCTACCTTACCCAAATCCTACAGAAGTTCTTACTTTAAGTTATGTCTCCTCTTATCATGATTCACACGGGGAGGCGGCGGGAAAGACCGACAGTCACCTTCGGAAAAGAAAAACTACAGTGCTCCACACCCTTATTCCCAATCATTTTACCTCCTCACTTGTGGAAGCATGGAGCAATTGAGCTCAGCCCTATCCAGCTTTCCTTTTCCCTAATCTGATCACGCTTTTTGCAGAAAGAAAGAAAAGAATAGAGAAGAAAGGAAAGGAAGAGAAAAATAGTGGAGAGAATCAGAATAGAGGAGTTACCCAGGAAGCAAAGCATGCAGCTTCCCTCCTCTTCTTAATCTACCCCAGATTCTACTATTTCAGTTAAGTGGGTCAGGCTGATGGACAACAGCAATTTAACCTGCTGGCTTTGGGGATGAGGGGTACCACAATAAAGAAGGCCAATTTAAGTAAATTCCGGGAAGCCACTCAATTGGGAGTCCCCTGTTGAATGTCAAGATTGAGTGTGCAATGGGGTCTTCTGCCTAGCCATGCCAACCAGGTGGGAGTGGAGTTAAAATGGAAATACAACAGGTGGTGGAGTAAAGGAACAGATAATGTATCAAGAATTGCAGAACTAGTCCAGTGCAGTGTGTCTGTGCTGTTGTTGGAATGGTTAGGGGAATGGTGGATCAAGATCTTCCGTTGAACAGGACTAGGTCAGCAACTTGTGATGTACCCTGACCAGGGCTCTGGCAGACAAAGCGAGAGATCAGATTTCTTATGGTAAAAGTTCTCCTATTTTTTTGTAGTGGTGATCCCATATTAAAGAGACTGTCTTGTGGTCCACTTGCTCTCCGATTTGTGATCATGCTGACCATCTTTTCTATTGGTGATTCCATAACATCCCTATGTCAACATTGCTTACATGGAACATTAACATGTACATTAGGAGGAAAGTACTTAATTAATGTTTGCCTGTGTACTAATTAATTTTTAATATCTGGAAATAAGGAAGAGGAGACGGCACCTTGTGACGTGCTTACAGGCTGCAGGCTCTGTTTAAGAACTTCTGATTTAAGGGCCTCCATTTATTTTCACAGACCTCTGTGTATACAAAGCTCATTCTCCAAAACTCACTGCACTGGATCATGAGCAGTAAACATAGCAGTAGCACCGATGGGAGGCTCCACAGGGACCCACTGTATTGTCTGTTTAAGCTCTCCTAAGATAGTTTTCTTGTTCTTTGATTTTACTGCCTTTTTCCCGATGGAGCCGAAGGGTTAGTCTCAGATGATCATGATGTAGGGATACTTTGTGGACTGCACTGGTGCTATGATTCAGAATGCACCTAAGACGTCTGTAGTTCTTTTTTCATAATTATTGGCACACTCTGTCCTGTCTTGAACTGGTTGATCCAGGATTTTGATACCCTCTGTACATGGATTTTATAACCCCAACATCCTCTGCTTATATTACCACCAAAATTGTTTTTGTTTTGTTTTTTGTTTGTTTTTCTGTTTGAAGGTTTGCTTGCTCTAAGGAAGAAGTGCCTGAACTTCAGCTTTTGGGAATTCCTAGTGAAATTTGGCCCATCCTTCTTGGTCAGTCTGTTGGAGCAGCATATCCTGGCCCACTATGACAACAGAGATACACAGGGAATGACTTATCTCACCAAGCAAGGAACTTTCAGAGGCGGTAAGCTGCTCACAGTGACTGTTGAGCTGTGTTCCTTGCTGGAGATAAATCATTGCTGATTATGGTCTGTTTGTGTACAGAAGAAAGCCAGGACATGGGCTGACTGACTCACCAGACAGAATCATCTTGACTTGGAATGGGAGCCAAATCTGCAGGTGTTCTCCTGAATGTGCAGACACCTGAGGAAGACATGTTTTATTTGATTTGCACTCAGATAGCTAGAGAATTAATGCTTTTGCATCTACATCTGTCTGTGGGTTGTAATACATTATTGCTTGGTGTTGTGGGGTATATTCATTTATTTCATTAAAGTCTTGAAAATTCAGCAGAATCAGGTAGAAGAGATTCTGGTAGTCCCTTTCAGGTCCAGAATCTGCAGGTTGTCAGACGTTAGGGCATGACAGTTAAACCCCGTCTGAGGCTTCTTCCCTACTTTGGACCTAGTTTTGTGGTGTCCAACCCTCGTTTGCATGGAAAGTAAAAGAGACAGGCTGACTTTAGAAGTGTTCTATAGGATTGTGATTGCTTCGGAAAGAGTGAAACTCAGTTTTCCTTTACAGCTATGCTCAGAATATGGTATATTTTGGTTAAATAAATGTTTTGAGATCACTAGCTGTTTGATTTTAAAGGTTTTAAATTCATTGTTGGGGGATTTGTCAAGGATCTAGAAGTGAATTCCCTTAAAGTGCCAGGGCTCTTCCATCTCATTTGTGAGCAAAGCCCTTGTGGGAACTGTGGGACTGTTAATTTTATTCTCTCTTTCATGCCTGTGATGCTGCCATGACTTAAAAAAGAACAACAACAATGTGATTTACACAGGGCCTTCCTTATGGGTGTGAAAGACTAGGAGAATGGTGATGTTATCCATGGTAGCAGAGAAATTTGGGAGAGGTAAAAGTTTTGTGGGACAGATACAAAGCTCAATTTTGTCCATATTAAGTTTAATATGCCAGCTGGACATCCACAAACAGATGACAGAAAGACAGGCCATGATGTGGGATTAGATGGAGGGAGACAGTGATTTGCAAGTTGTTGGCATAAAGATGATAAGCATATCATATTTTGCTTGTGGATAATATCTAGGGACAGGGTGCAGAGACAGAAGAACAGGGTATCTGAGCATTGGTGAATGCCCACTAAAAGGAGAGAGGAAGAGGAGGACCAATGAAGACAAAGCAGGAATGATCAGAGAGGTAAGAAGCAAACTAGGCAAGGGCAGAGTCTTGAAAGGCAATGAAGGACAGTATTTCAAGAAGTAGAGAGTGGTCAGTGGTCTCAATGGCCACTGAAAGTTTTTAAATCATAGAATTGTCGGACTGGAAGGGAACTTGAGAGGTCTTCTAGTCTAGTCCCCTGCACTCATGGTATTATCTACACCATCCCTGACAGTTGTTTGTCTAATCTACTCTTAAAAATCTCCAACGATGGAGATTCCACAATCTCCTAGGCAATTTATTCCAGTTCTTAACCACTCTGAGAGTTAGGAAGTTTTTCCTAATGTCCAACCTAAACCGCCCTTGCTGCAATTGAAGCCCATTGCTTCTTGACCTATCCTCAGAGGCTAAAGAGAACATTTTTTCTCCCTCCTCCTTGTAATAACCTTTTATGTACTTGAAAACTGTTATCATGTCCCCTCTCAGTCTTCTCTTCTCCAGACTAAACAACCCCAGTTTTTTCAGTCTTTCCATATAGGTCATGTTTTCTAGACCTTTAATCATTTTTGTGGCTCTCCTCTGGACTTTCTCCAATTTGTCCACATCTTTCCTCAAATGTGGTGCCCAGAACTGGACACAATACTCCAGTTGAGGCCTAATCAGCACGGAGTAGAGCAGAAGGATTACTTCTTGTGTCTTGCTTGCAACACTCCTGCTAATTCATCTCAGAACGATGTTTGCTTTTTTTGCAACAGCGTTACACTGTTGACTCATATTTAGCTTGTGGTCCACTATGACCCCCAGATTCCTGTCCACAGTACTCCTTCCTAGGCAGTCATTTCCCATTTTGTATGTGTGCAGATGCGGATGTAGTAGAGGCACAGGAAGAGGTCATTTAATATTTTGAGAGCAGTTTCAGTGGAGTGGAATGGTGGAAATCAAACCGTAGGTGTTTTTGAGAGCTTTAATGGGTTCTTCTTTAATAGGTTCTTCCTTTGAACCCAGAGGGGACGAAAGATTGGGGAATATTGATAATTAATTTTCCATTTTCTTTTGGCCAAGAACAGCATTACATACAACAATAAAAAGAACTGCAATTTATTTTTAAAGGAAAGGTTCATAATATTAACAGGTTGACATGTTTTTTGTTTTTGTTTCCGTTCAGTTTCTGCCACTGAGAAAAAGCAAAGGAAGTTTCTCAGTATTTAAAAATGGAAACTAAAAACCTGATCTTTTCACTGAAGGGATTTCTTCATGGTTTTAGAAGGCACAAGTTCTTCCTTGTTCCAGGACTCCAATGTCATGAACTTTTTCTTGTAACTTATTGTAATGGACATCATTTTCATTACCAGTTCATTCCTTTCACACCTGCTTCCCAACCTAAGAAGCCTAAGAAAAAAATGACAAGTTTATCTTCTGTTTTGGATAACTGAAATTTCAAAATCCCTATGTTGATTTAAAAGAATCTAAATGGACAAGGTCACACCTTTAAGAATGATGTTTTTCCACCCTTTCTGTTGCAGTAACACAGACATAGAAATCAGTGGCATAAGGCAAGTGATTAATTTTGTGGGGAAAAAATGCTCGTTTTCTTAAGGCATGTATACTGGTTTTCAATGCATGTATAAAGCAAATACATAGAGATTAAAAGCAATACTCTCTTATATAAACATCCAACAGCATACAGGAAACAGACATTGACTCAACAGATATTCAAGAAACTTTGGCTAGGCTGCAATAAACATCTTATTATGTATTTGAAAAGCAGTGTGGTCTAGTGAAATGGGCATGGGGCTGGCAGACAAGAATGCCTGACTTCTAATCCTTACTCTGTCATTGACTCACAGTGTGGCTTTTTGTAAATCAACAAACCCCACTGGGCCTCAGTTTCCCTGCTTTGAAAATGTATAGCACTAAATAAGTGCAAAGTACTTTTATTATTTTTCAGCAAACCATGTTGTCATAATAATAGGAGTCTTAGAGCACAGTCTTTCCTAGAGAAATTGGAGTTGTGGCAACTTTACCTAATCCTAGCAACAGGGTATTTTGGTAAGTGTGGTACAGAGGGGTGGTTCATACTTTCTCAAAGCCTGAAAAGATCCCTACAGGAGTCAATTGATTAAGGCACCAAAGCACATTTTAATCCCTATACATTATTCCATTTTCTCCTTTTCCATTTGGTGTGTTTCTGTCCTAAAGGCATAACTGTTACTCAGATCTAAATTAAATGAATATAATGAACATTTCCAACTTTTAACACTTTTTCCCTACAGAATAGTGCTCACTGTTAAACCATATAAAGAGAACTTTGATGTAGATCTATTGCAGTATTTACTCAAATCTTTTACTTTTGGTGCTCTTGAAGAAAGAAGTGTTTTATTTTGCTATTGTCTTTAGGTTTTATTTAATATTTTTAGAAGGAATCTGTCAGAAAGCTGTCCCAGTACTAAAAGCAATTTAGTTGTCTGTGTTAGAATTCCTATTAAACATGGTAAGGTAAATGAGTGTCTTCACATTTTTGTCCTCTTTTAGAGTCATTGATCTCCTTATGTCCCCATGTAAAAAAGCAGTTTGTCTATGAGATTTTATCCAAGATTTGACCTAACTTTCTCTGTCTCTTGCTCCAAGTCAAAACACATTTTATAATTTTCCTAGTCATAAATTTTGCTTCTCACTTGAGTTTTGTGGAAAGAGTAAAAGAGCAACACGCATTTTCTGTTAAGTCTTGCTTTCAAAGTTTTTCAGAGAAGTAGAATATGGAATTTATACTTGTAGTTATTGAGGCTTTCCATCTAATTCAGTGCATTGTTAGTTCAGTAAATCCATTAATTTTTTCTGGATTCTGCAATCTGAGGAATATATTAGCAACCTCTAGTGGCAAGTTTTTTTGTGTTTTGGTTTGGTTGGTTGATATTTTTGCAAGGACATCTGGAGGTTAGATAAAGTAGTCAAAATGTAGGCCACTAATAAGGGCTGGGGTTCCCAATATACGTGTAGTTGGAAGGGGGGGGGGGAATTTACCTCCTATGAATAATAACAAGTTGGCCATAAGGGATTAATGGAGAATTGATGATGAACTGACTTGATTTTTAGGCACAAGATTTCATCCTTTCATATGTACATCCTATTACAACCAGCCTATTAGCCTCTTAGGTGGTTAGGTGAGAGGGGGGTCTTTGGGACATCAGAGGTCTTTGGGAATCCCATGGTAAAGGATAGATAGGAGAGAAGAAATTATATAATCCAGTCCATTTAATTTTCAAGGACTATCTGACTATAGTTTCTGATGGAAAATAAATAAAATTGATAAAATGCAAATAGTAAATAACACTGAAATGGGTCCTAATTCTAAATTAGCATGTGTGCTCTTTTTACTCCTATCGATAGGAAACCAAAGTTTGATGATTAACTTTTAAACTTAATTGTGTATGAAAATGGAAGAAGTAGCAGATTTTCTCTAAATTCTGTTGTTTTAAGGTATTGGGCTGCTCTACAGGTGCTGTATAATTTTGAGGCACTTTACCGGGCAGCAATTGCAATGTTGGAGCACTGATACATACCAAGAATAGGAAGAAAACTGGTGTTCAGATGGCTAGTGAGTTTTCTGTGTGCTCACTTCCAGTGCACTGGAATATTTTTTATCGTACCTATGTTCCTTATAGAGGTGGAAAACCTTTTATGGCAAAATTAATAGTAAGCTATTATAAAAATAGTTAATACAAATTATTGCAGCATTTCTCATGAGTGTTGGTGATTGTAAATTTGACCTATTTATAAAATATCTTTGTTCCTTAAAGTAGAAAGGATGGAAGTACATTTTAAAAAGTTCATGCTGGATATGCACCAGCATGAGCTACTGCTTCACATGCATATTTAATAGTCTTAATACATTTTGAGGGCAATGGAGCATTATTATAATATGAAATATTATTTAGATTAAGTAGTCTGTCTAAATTGAGCACTTAAATGATCAGTAAAATGTTTTTAAGTTGTTTACTTTTATTCTCTATTGTTTGTAATGCTGGTTTAGAAGGTTGAAAAAATGTTATTTCATCTACTGACTTTGTGTTCTTGCAATTGCCAAACATTGATTTTTTTCCCCCTGGTGTTTTGAATGGGGCAGAAATTAACATGCCTGTCTTTACCAATTATGGCTTCAACTTATACAGTGCCATATAATGACAAAACAACTTTGTTTATTCACCAGTACCATTGATTATGTCAGTACAGCTTTGTTAATAGTATTGTGGCCACCCAGAGAATTGGATCAAGGTCCTTTTTTAAAAAGCAGATGTTTTTACACCCATATGAAAAAAGGGAGAACAAGTTCAGGTAGACAAGCAGCTTGGAAGTTTTCTTCTTCATCTCTCCTTGAGGGAAAATCACAGAATGACTCTGAAGAGAGGCCCTTTTGTGAGCTGGTCTAGTGCTGTTTCTGCTACTCAGAAAGGCGGCATCTGGGTAAGAGAGACACGGAGGAATTTTTGATTAGTGGGCTCTAGGAGATGACTGCCCTCAGATTTTCAACTGTTGTTTTGGAAGCAGGCGGTCAATTGTTGCACAGAGGGCACACTAGTCTAACTAGGGAAACAAAAACAGAACAGGAAGCCTTACTATGAGAAGGGGACTGATATAATCCTCAGTTATCTAGACAGAGTAGGGAAAAGAATTGAAATCTGGAGTCAAAAAAATTGCTGTCTCGAGTCATAGTCCAGAAGGATATGCTAGGAAAAAGGAGCTAATGGAGGAAAAACAAATGTGCAAGATGTTCTTAAAACAAAACAGTGGCAACAAACTAGCTAGCTAGCAAGGCAAACCGAATTTTCTGTAGTTTTTATTGAATGGTGCAATTTAAGTCCAGGTTAAGAACTTTTTAGATCACTATTTCTACAAGTATAATTTATTTACCTGATGCCAGTTTAAATAGTGAAGGTTTTAGAATGACAGATATACTGTTAGTACAGGCAGAAGAGTGGTGAGAATTGGTCAGCTCTGAAACAGAAACCTGAAATTAGTAAAGTGCAAGAGTAAATGGATAAATCTCTTAAGTCATGGATGAGGAATATCAGAAAGGAAAGTATTGTAACTGACCCCCTCCGCCCCTTATCTTGGACGGCATAAGCTGCAATCTGCATTAGCAGTGGTGCACACAAAATTGGTTTGAGTCAGTAGCCATGACCTACACTAGCACAAACTCTCCAGAGGCAAGCACTGAAGGTGCACCAACTACTAGAGCCATGTGGGCATTTAACACTTGGTGGGTTCACACAAGAATGAGACTCTCACGCAGGGGTCACAAAACAAACAAGGAACTTTACTCCCAATGTGGCAGAGCAATGGTTAGACAAGAGCTACTGGGAACACCCGGTAATTCAATAAAAGGTATGACATTAAACAGCATTGAAAACACATAGATAACCTTTTTAGAGAATAACACAATTAACAAAATTATAACTAAGCCCCAGGCTTTCCACTCTGCAGGCTGGAACTTTAAACAACCGTGTTGCCAACTTGTGATTTTTATCTCAAGTCTCAAATTATATGGTGCTTTTCTTAAAGCCTCAGCTCCTGGAATCGTCTGATTATGTGAGAATCTCAGGAGGTTTTTTAAAATAAGTTTCTGGCTCTCATAGTTGCAGAGAAAACCTTGACAATGGGACCCAAGTTCACCCTAAAGGCTTATAAACAGTTAAAAAAATCTTTATGATTTTGGGTGGCCTGACTCTCATGATTTTTGAGCACTTGGAATTGGCAATACTGGAGCCAGTGCCTGCTGCAATCCTATGGATGAGGACTCACTTCTGGGTCCCAAGCCTTCTTGAACCCTAACCTGGCTACCTCTGGTTGTTAACTGGGTTCCACTAAGATTCCTCATCAGCACTCCCTTTCCGCACTGCTTCTTCTGGCCTTTTTCCCCCCTGACTCCTTACAGGCCTCGCACAGGCTTTACCTTTCCTGGGCTGGTTCCCAGTGTTGTGTTATGTGAATGTTTAGAGTGACCACTAAGGGGCATAGAGCAAGGAGGTGAGAGTCTGTGTAAAAGTCAGTCTTACATTCACTCCAACCATGGTGTACTGGGTCTCTGTAATCTCTTCACCCAGCGCCTTTCTGTCTCCCAGGTGAAAGACTCCATACTCAGTCCTTTCCTTCCTCTAGTCAGATCCCAGGAGCTTCCCTTGCTCCCCCAGCACCACAGATGCTGCCTCACTGTCCAGTCCTGGCAAGATGGCTCCTGTCTTGAGTTCCACTCCCAGCATGATCTGATTGGCTGAGGGGAAGGGACTCAATTGTCCATCAAATCATAGAATCATAGAATATCAGGGTTGGAAGGGACCTCAGGAGGTCATCTAGTCCAGCCCCTTGCTCAAAGCATGACCAATCCCCAACTAAATCATCAGTCTGACAAGTCCCAAAGCAGTAGAGTCCAGATCCACAAAGGTCAATTACTGTATTACTAATTGATGCAGGAAATGTAGTAACTCATAGACCATATTAGGTGATGATGTTGGGGATTTGTGTGAATGTTTCGTGACCTGCATCTAATAAAGATGGCTTTTTCCCTGAATAGATACTTGTTGCTTTACATGCAGGAGAGCTTTTGCTGTGGTTATCTATTTATCGACAAGTCCCTTATTGCCAAAAACTCTGAGTGTCTCTTGAATGACCTGTCTCTTCTTAGTTTCCAGCCTGTAGGAGTAATAGCTTGATTAGTTTATAGGGTCTTTTGTTCCTGCTTCAGTTGTCTGAGTACGTGTTGTATCCTCTGTGTAGATTGTGCATGGAGAACAACTTGAGGGAGAACTAAGTTGAAGAAATTAGCTTTGCATTTAGTTCTGAAAGCAGTGGGGTTTGTAATCACTCTTATATCTTGCAGTAGTAAGTTCTATGGTTTAGGACCAGTTCCTGTGAAGGTTCTGTCTTCCACATCCATGAGTTCCCCTCTACTGGTTGATAGTTTACTTACTCCAGTAGCTGTCTCAGAAGTCATGGCGGCAGAGGAATAGGCAATCTCATAGACAGCACAGATAGTCCCATGGAGGCCTCTGTATATCAGGTTAGAGACGTTGAATTGGACTCAATCTTCCATAGGGTCCCATGGTAGAGAATGGATCACTGTGGTGATGACTTTACGGTGATCTGTTTTGGTAACTAGATGGACTGCTGCATTTTTTTTCAGGTGGAGGTTTTTTAGGTTGTGGCTTCCATTCCTCAATAAAATGAATTGAAAAAAAAAGAATCCTAGAAGCAGCGCCGGCTCCAGGGTTTTTGCTGCCCCAGGCAGCAAAAAAAAAAAAAAAAAAAAACCGCGATCGCGATCGCGATCTGCGGCGGCAATTCGGCGGGAGGTCCTTCGCTCCGAGCGGGAGTGAGGGACCCTCCGCCGAATTGCCGCCGAATCGCTGGACGTGCCGCCCCTCTCCCGAGGGGCCGCCCCAAGCACCTGCTTGGTCAGCTGGTGCCTGGAGCCGGCCCTGCCTAGAAGTAACAGATACATGGATCACCGTGGCTAGGTCTCTGACCAGTAAGATGGGGCACAATCTTCTGGCTAGTCACAGATAACTGTCAGTAGTTTTTGCATCCATAGCTCATGGGGTATTCAGTAGAATCCATGAGTCCTAAAGGGCCCCCATGGCTGTTGACCTACTTAACAATGTGAGGGCAGATGACATTGGAGTAAAGAAGGCAAATTTCAAAGTGCTTCTTTGTTCCTAACAGCATTATTTTAGTCTTGCAAGGATGAGCTTTAGCCAGCTGCTTTTCATCAACATACTAAATTTGACTAGGCATTGAGAGCTGGGAGAAGGTACTATTTGTGGTTCATACAAAGGAGCTGTACACAGACAGCACTCAGCTGTACTGCTGGCACTTCAGCTCATGCTATCTCATCAACTCACTCTGTAGTTTCATAAAGACGTTGAATAATGTTGGGAGAGAAAATGGTTGAGTCATGTCCAATTCCAAAATGAGGATTTTGGAGATGGAGTTACAGTTCTCCATAATGACTTTCTAATTGTGGTCTGAGAGGAAGTACCTAAGCTGTTTCAGGTTATTTCTTTTCATCCCTGCAGTCTCTTGTAAGGAGAAGAGGAGAAATTGGTGATGAATGGCATTAGATGTCAGATACAGACAGCAGAATGTGTATGGATTACATTCCCCTGTATATGGACAAGAGGAAGCCATCTATCAGAGCAACACATATTCTTTGTGCCATGCTTTACTGAGAAGGTTCCAGAATACTAGTAGCTGATAGTATCATTGGAAGCTGTTTTTTGTTAGCTTCTTGATTAGAAAAGGTTAAGCACTGGGAGGTAATTTGTGATGTCTTTAGTACTGATCACACTATTGTATGTTTTGGGGAGGATAGTAGATTCCACTCATCAAAGGAGGTGTTGACATTCTCTGTTAGTAGGAGTCGGAGGTGTTCTCAGACTTGTCTTCCTGCCTAATGAGGATGACAGGAGTTGAATATGATTAAATTTAACTATTTAATGTAAAAATATAAAGTGGAAGGAAATGGTTAATCCATATTTTGCCATTGTTTTTCCCCTGAAATTGAATTCAGAAGAACTACTATACACTTTAGTGTAAATATTAGCCTTTTAGCTATCAAAATATGTGGTATTTTGTACATCAGTAAACTGAAGTTACATTTAAAATTTCTGGGTAGCAATCTCTGGTTGGACCTATTTAGAAAAAAAAAGCATTGTGTGTTACAGGGAAAATATTTCCTTAAATGTTGAGTGTTTTACAAAATTGCAAAAACTCATTATTTTTTCTATATACTTGTTTGGTCAATTACATATTACTTGCCTGTTGTTCATGTGGCCTCTGTGTAGTCCGACTTCTAAGATCAGTGCCTCCTGGTGTTCAGCTGCAGAATCAGAGCAGCGTCCATTGGGAGCATTCACCTCCACCCCTTATAAAGGATCCCAAGAGTGTAAAAGCGGAACCGACTCACTGCCCTTCAGTTCCTTGTTAATCACCAAAGTTACAGTGAGCTTGGATCTCTCACAGTCTTCTCGACATTTCCCTCATTGTTTTTTTTCTTTTTCTTCTGCCCTTTCAGGGGCTATTTTTGTTTAGTTAGACTGACAGTTAGTACAGGGTATTTTAGGTAGAAGACAAAAGAAGCAATGATATCCATCAGACTCAGGTGTTGTCTGGATCGTCCTCAGGACCAGGTTGGCCGCTTCACACTCTGCTACTGAAGGGGGAGACTCTTCAGGCCCAGTCAGCTAAGCCTGGTAATGTGTAAGTTCAGCATCAACTCTGGATATCTTCCAGTCTGTGTGGATATATGCCTGGTTTAAGAAACATCCATGTCCCCAGTCTTATCTGGCTGAGGTCCTAGTGCTGTTGACCTAACACCGAGATCTCTGGATCCCTCCAGGCAGATTTAATTTAGAACTGAGGTCCTGGCACTGATATTGTAGCACCAAGGTCCCCAATCTCTCTGGCTTGGCCTAGTTTTGCTTCAAGGTCCCAGTACTGTTGATGTGGTACTAAGGACCTGGCTCAGCCAAGGTTTTTAGGCTCCCTGTCAGCCTACCTGGCAAAGTTTTGTTTTGAAATTTTGAAAACAAAATGTTTTGATTTTCAAAGTTTTGGGCTTTGTTCCAAATCAGACCAAAAACTTAGACCCTCAATTCAGCAAGATATTTTTCTGCAGTGCCTGCTCCATAACTCTGGACCACCATGCTTCCTTCACACCTGCTGTAAGCACTAGCTCCTGCAAGGGAGCATGCAGAAGCCAAATGAGGCTGGCTTTGGAACAAGGCAGCTGGAATCAGGGAAAAAGAAGGTAAAATGGCTTATAATGGTGAGGTGGAGCTGGATAGCGACCACCATCTATCTGGTATTCAGAACTGGGGCTAAGGGCAGGAGAATAGTAAAGATAATAGCAGAAACTGTGACTTGCAGAAAGGGAGTGGGAGAAGTCAAGTCACTGGTGCTTGGAGTGGGGGAAAAAGAGGGGGTGAGGGGGATCATGTCATGGGAGCAGGGCTGGATAGAAGAGGAAAACTAGGGGACCTTCAGAAGAAAAGAGAGGAGTGGGGCAGCGGATGCAGGGAGCTTGGATGAGGGTAAGGAATTGAGCAATGGTAGAGGGAAGCTCAGGGAGTGTTTGGTGGGGGGTGGGAAGTGGTCAGGAGAGTTCTGAATAGTGGAGAGAAAGGAGCTTGAAGACAGGAACCTCATAAATGCTACAGTGCTGCATGGCACTGTAGAGTTCCTTTGCTGGAGAGGAAACGTGTCCAGTGGGGTCTGTGGAGTAAGCAGGGGCGTATATATCGCTGTATAAGATTATGTGTATACATAAATAGGATCATGGGAAGTTGGGAGGGGAGATGCACTGTGTGGTCATGAAAGGAAGGGGAGGAACTCTGGAGACAATCTCACCACTTGGAAGGTGTCCGTGTTATGAAAATAGATACAAAATGGAGACCCTCTGGTACTTATAAAACATACATACCTATTGAATGGTGAACGGTAACGAGGCTGTATTGTGAATATAAATATTCAACTTCAGGCTGTAAAAAGAAAAATTAGTAGCTAAACAACACATATGTTGTCTGTTTCCATAACCTGCTGTACCTAATGTTAAGAAACTTCATCATCAATCCCGAAAGTGTTTGTTCTCTTTGGAAATTATACCTAAATAGTTAAAACCATTTTTATGGTGAATAGTGATTGTTCACTGCTGACTACTATTCCAGGAAATCTCTGTGATATTTAATACTGGTAAATGGCCCAATTTCAGGTGCACCTGGGTCAGTGCTAAGAATGCTTTCTTACTGCAGTCTCCTAATCTGAAGAGAGTTAAGAAAACATGAGATGGTAACTGATGAACTGGATTCCCACAGCCATTGCCTTCCTTGGGGATATGCAGCAATATGGGTTGTTTGATATGCTAGTGAGATTATTATTATTAAAGCTGATACTAAATTAGTGAGTGCATAGTGACTTCTGCCAACCAAAATAAAAACATTTACAATACAACTGGGACCCTTCAGGGGTGCGTCAAACATGTAAGTTTCAATAATTATTCAAGTGTATGTAAAGCAGCTGGAACTGCTTTAGGTTATGTTCCTAGCTGATATGAGGTGATGTTATGAAAATCAAATCAGTTTAATAGTTTTTGAGGTTTTCTACAGGAATTTCTGTTTGCTGTAATATGTGGATTAATTAATACGCGATTTTAATTCAGAAACCTTCACTTATTGTAAATAATATGCATTACAGTTTGAATAGCTTCATACTGTATTTAATCTATTACTGAAAAAAGATTTATGTGTAAACATGGGATCTTCACTGAAAATATATTTTCAATTAAAGGGAAACAGTCAACTTCAAAAAAATCAAATTATTTCTGAAGATGTTACATATACTACTGTTGCAAATAACGTTTAGGTTATCCTGACTAAAAGAGGTTAATGGAAAAAAAATTATATTTTCCCCCAGTTTGTGTGCTTTGTCAAGTCAGTTTCCCTGTTGCTTCTGTACAGTCAGGTTCCCCTTTTGTTTGTGTGGGTTTGACACAGAGGAACAAGGAGTATATGGAAAACACCACAAAAATTGGTCAGGGGACTAAGGAATAGGTATGACATCTGAATTATTATAACACATTTTTTAAAATTAATTTGATTTTAATTTGTCAGTATCCCTTTAAATGGTCATCTTTGTCTCATTAAGAAAAGATTTCAGAAACTCACTGTTTTCTAGAGCACTGTTAGAGAGTAGTTAAGACTAATTTCAAAGTGTGAAGTTAAAACTTCAGAACAATTGATGTCAGACATTCACCAGAAGTCTTTATTGTATTGTGATAAAATTATTTTTCACTTTGTGAAAGAAACTGATATCCACACATTTCCTGAAAACATACTTTGCTGACACATTTTAAATAACTGGAAAGTACAGAACACAATTTTCTCTTTTTATAGATTTCCTAAAATATCTCATCTGAGCTATTGCTTGTTGTCTTGAGGAAGGAGGTAGTAAATGAGTTTCCATGGTGATGCTATTTCATTTTCACTGCCAGTCAATAAAGCAGTGCTACTTCATACACTTGGCCTCTCTGTTGCTCTGGATGGAAACCCCATTCAGGATTTTTTTATTATGTTTTCAAAGTGGGGCAGTAGTGACCATCTTATTACACCTAGTATTGCTACATGTGGAGAGAAACTACACTCAGATATGGATATTTTCTGTAAAATGGAAAAAAAACAGATGTTTAGAGACAGATTTTTTTCTTTCCCTGATTGTATTTTGTTTCTCATGTTTATAAAGCAAGTTGTAAATGCCAGTTGTGAATTGCAAAGTGGCTAGTAAATTCAGTGCTTGGATAAGCAGATGCATTCTGTGGTAGCTCTTTTGTCACTATTTAGCTGTTTTTAAGAGCTATGTACAATCTTGAGGAAAGTTGAGTCAGATAATTTCTATTAATCATCAATTTATCAGTTGTGTATGTCACAGGAAAGCAGACCATGAAGTAAAGTTCTTCACAGACTTTCCACCACTAAAAAGACGAGATATTAGTAGGCATTGCCAATATGAAACTCCTCTTACTCTACTCTCAGATTTTAGGCTCAAGAGGTGAGAAAATATGAAGGCAAATGAAACTGAGGCATGGAGTTATAAATTAGTTGCTTAATATTTTCATTAACTAAAAGTTACAGTGGTCACCATTAAAAAAAAAATCAACATTTTCCAGTGTAACCTTTCCACAGCATTGGATATATCATAGTTAGTCTCCCTCTCTACCAGGAATTATTATTTCTCTGCAGAGCACAGAGTCCAGTGCTCCTTTCCTGATTTTATAGAAAATAAATTGACAGGTAAGAACTACATTTTCCAGTCCCTGATGCCACTGTATGGTAACTGTTGTCTAATGTTGACTTCTTCTTTTGACTACTGTGTAAATATGTTTATTTTTTTAATTTAGATTTATGGAAATATTCTAGGCACCATTGACACTAGCTTTAAAATAAATCCTAAATGCCATCAGTATAATGTGAGATTACCTAACACCTGTAAGCCAAGAAACTGGAAAACTCGAACCTCCTCCCCCTTAAACAGTTACCTCCCATTTTAGACAAACTTTAAAATATTTAATATCAAATACAAAAGAGTACATATTGGTAACATTACATTTATGACACAAAGAGAAGACACAAATTTCACAGTGAATGCTCCATATTCCATGCATCCTCCAGGCATCTATTTGTGCCCTTTAGTTACCAGATGAAGATAAGCTTTAAGTTGAATTTGCTGACTTCTGTCAAATACTGACAATATTGTTCTTTGTGTTCTATCCATGAGTGTAGTTTGCCGGGGACATGGGGGGCATTGCCTCTCCAAACTGTAAGCCTTGGGCAGGCACAGAATTTGCCCTCCCTCCCCATGCAGCCTTGGTGTCCTGGCTGGAGCTGTCCCCCTCCCCCCAAATATAGAAGTCAAACTATGCCTATGGTTTTGTCTCATTGTGGATTTTTGTTATAAACTGAGGTGGCAGCACTTCAGTGGTGAGTGAAGTGATTCCATTTGTGTGCCCAGTATGTACCGTTTATATATTTATAAGGCCACAGCCCTGCAGCTGAATCCACAAGGATAGATATCAGGTTTTGGAGTGCAATCCAGATTACTGAAAGGTTGTCATTGCCTGCCCTGTAACCCTGGGTGCCTTAAAATGCGTTGCTGCTGTAATAAGGTTCCCTTTCTCCTTTAAAAAGACAATACCCAGCAGCTTGCCAAATTAACTGGAGTTAACAGTTACTTCAATTCAAACACAGGACTGGGTGTGACATTGCACTCTATATGATTTTATGAAAATATGCTAATGAGTGTGAATATAATGTAACTGGAATATGCTTTATGTAAAAGGTCTCTTGTAAGGTATCATTACAAAGCTTATAATCTACTGAGTGTGGAGGGGGGGGCAAACAGCTGTGCATATCTCTCTATCAGTGTTATAGAGGGCGAACAATTTGAATTTACCCTGTAAGCTTTATACAGGGTAAAATGGATTTATTTGGGGTTTGGACCCCATTGGGAGTTGGGTATCTGAGTGCTGGAGACAGGAGCACTTCTTAAGCTGTTTTCAGTTAAGCCTGCAGCTTTTGGGGGACGTGGTTCAGACCTGGGTCTGTGTTTGTAGCAGGCTAGCGTGTCTGGCTCAAATAAGGCAAGGTTCTGAGGTCCCAAGCTGGCAGGGAAAACAGGCTCAGAGGTAAGCACATCAGGTGGCAGTCCCAAAGGGGGTTTCTGTGATCTCACCCGTCACACAGGGTTTGTTTATATTAAAATGAAACAATTTTATTAACAATGGAACATAGATTAAATGGTGCCAAGAAATAAAGGTAGAGAAGGTTAGATGCAGATAAAATTGAAAACATGCATCTAAAAGACTAAAAAAATCTAGCAAGTCTTTGTTTAAGATGGTTTCATTAGCCAATTACTCTTGGTGCATGGTTGACTGTCTCTCAATCTGGATCTTCCACAGAAGTATGAGATGCCAGTTTCCCTTGTCATCCTTGGTGAAAGTTTTCTCCTCTCTTTATAGTCCAGGAAACCTTTGAAAAGCATCTCTCTTAAAATTTGCTGATTCTGCTTCAAGAAGCAAGACGGCTTCCTGGGGGTGCAGTCTCCATTCCCCCATTGATAGTTGAGTAGTTACCTCCTTCCCTTATTAGCTTTACCTATTATGTAAATTTTCCTTCATTGTATCTGCCTGGCAACCAGGCTGGTTAGACAAGCAAACACACAATTCTTTATGATCCAGGCATGCGGACTCCACAGCCACCATGTGAGCTTCAATGATTCTGTTTACAGCATATGTAAATTGCAATTCCATTGTCACTGGTCACCATGCTTCATTTATATTCAAGACCTTGTGTGACAGGGTTCAAGTCACCACTGTGGTGCCTCCTGCTGGCTGTCCTGGGAATTAGCTTAGTCCACCCATGCGCCCTCGTCTGGTGACGTCTTGCCGCCATCACTACTGCTTCCAGCTGCAAGTTGTCCCAAAGAACTGGGCAAGTTGTCCCTCCGGCTGTGTCACACTCTGTTCTCCCCCCTTCCGGGGGAACTGTAGTCCCCTGTCCAGCGACTTCCTCTGTGGCAAGTGGGAGTGAGGGGGGGACGGGGCACCCAGGCCCACCCACTACTCCGGGTCCCCCCCCCAGGGACCCTGTAGATGGCAGCCGCGTGTTGAGTCCCCTCCAACCCCGCAGTCTAGTTCCCTGTGCTACTTCCCCGCAGCCCCAGCATCTTCTCCATCCTTGTCTCAGGGCCTCAGCATGACAACAGTCAGCCAGGAGCTCCCTCTTGCTCCCCAGATCCTGTACTGTACTGTTCCAGGTGCTGGCTGCCCTCTGCTTGCAAGGCAGCCAGTCCTCCTCCCTCCCTGAGCTCCAGGAAGTGACTGCCCTGCGGCTCTTCTTATATGGGCCTGTCCGACCCTGATTGGCTGCTCCTCATAGCCCTCTCCAATTGGCTGTCTCCTGTACAGCCTCCCTAGGGTCCTCTCCAATTGTCTGCCTGTTGTGCAGCCTCCATAGGATTCTTTTAACCCTTTATGGGCTAGTGTGGGGCAGATGTCCCATCACATCTGGGCCGACTGTTTCTACTTTGTTCAAATACAGAATTTAAAATATAATATCCCAGGAGATCCATAACTTCACAAGCTGCAGTTTCACACACATTCCACAATGATATTACTGACCAGTGTGTTATTAGTTTTCAAATGATACTTCACAAGGGGTAGTTTGTACAATATCATTGCCGTAGGGTGTGGGGTGTGAATTCAGGGGTGCTAGACTACTTTCTAAGGTGCTGTCTCCTATCCATTGTGTAAGTAGGTACTAAAGTCCTCACTGCTGTATTTGTCACTATTTAAAGTTTAATATATTAACCATTCCCCTTTTCTGTCCTATAATGCCAACATTTTAAAACATTTAATAGATTTAATTGCCACTTTTTGTTTTTTTCCAATAAAAGCTTTGTTTCATAATTTAACATAAATACATTTTAAACTGAGCTACATTTCTCATTTCACCTCTATGATTTTTAAGAAGGAACTAAATAAAAATCGCATTTCCAAGATGGGATCTTGCATGTCAAATTTCAAAATTTTGTGGGCCTGAGTTGCGGTCCCCTGAAAGAAGGTGTATATGCAATGGCAATGCTAATGTAACCTTAGCTACTGCGTCCTAATCACACGGATATAGTTGTATCCATGTTATTGCTGCTTAGTAAAGATTGGAGATTGGGAAGCAGGAGCAAATTTAAAATGGAGTCAAGTGTAGTTTCAAAGAAATCACATATCAATATGCAAAACTGCATTTGGGATTAAATATACTTATTAAGCACTATTTAGACAAGACTTACAAATTCTGATATCTTAAAAAATGGAATAAAAGTTCAAGGACATATGTAAAAATAATTATCTACATTCGTGTATTTGATATACATTAAGCACCAAGCATGTTTTTTGGTGCTATAAAATAATTATTAATGGTAATGAAGTCCTCAGACTCTAGGGCAGCTACAGTATAATTTTTCTATCTTTGTGTTTTGGGGATCCTTTGCATAAAAATAATGAAGCACAGGCAATAGTAACTCTAATAATATTGAGGTGTTAACTGAGAAAACTGAGTTGTGACTGTTACAGTTTCTCAGGTCCGCCGTGTTGTACGTGTTATAGGGTGACTAGCCCCTTTAAGGGGAGATGGAGCCAGTCACACCAATGCTGTAATCAACTGCTTTCCAGCCTGAGGGGCAGGGCCATGAGGGCCAGGTGATAGCTTACTAGACACCTGGGGCTTATAATGGGGCTGAGAGAGATCAGTTTGCCAGTAGTACCATAGGGAGCAGGTCTGCTTCTGTAGAAGGTCCTGAGCTGGGGTTTGCAGGAGACTGGGTACTCATGGGGAACCAGCCTGGGGACACAGGTGCTCTATACCAGGGCCGGGAAGGAGATAAGGAGCAGAGCCCAGCAGGGGTGAAGAATGATACTCTAAGGGAACCAGCCTGATGGCCCAGTGCTCCATACCAGACAGACAGACTCTTACAGGTACACCAGAAAGGGGCTTGGAACTGGGATCAGAGGGCGAGCTGAATAGAAAACCCTAATGGGCAGAAAAACCTTTCTGTTTGTTGCGATTTTTTTAGTTTGGACTCTTGCTATCCTGGAAGGGGTTAGGTTTGTTTGTGAGTTGTCTGGAGTTCTAAGCCATGTCTCAGCACAGACAGGTGTGTGAATAACCGAGGAGACTCAGGGAAGGAAACTGAGTGCAGGGAGCGCTGTCAGAGCCACATTCAGCCGGCAAGGGGGCACTATGAAGCAGCCCCACCCCATGACAGTAAGAACTGATGCACATATAGCTGTGTAGAAGATACCCAGCAACACTGTGTATGATATTGTGTATGTAGCCTGGGTGTTTTGATTTTGTAATTAGATTATAGCCTTAGCACCAACCATATGTGCCCACTTACTGTGAAGCTAACCTGCTGTGTTCTTAGATCCTCAAATTAGAGTATCATGTGTGGGCACAAAGTAGCTGAGTCAAGGCTGCTGTTTCCATTCTTATGCAGAATTCCCTTTCTGTCATGAGTTGACTGTGAGTTTTAAAAAGATCATCTGCAAAGGAGAAAAAAGTGGATTAATGCCTAATGCTGTAAAGGTGGTCTGGATGGTTTTGTTTGCTATAAGGAAAAATTGTTTGCTTTCTTATATGTGAAATTCATATTTTGTTTCTCCTGTTTTCCTGGACTATATGCATAACCAAAGGAGAAGTATGTTTATGAAAACAGAGACACTGTGCAAGTAAAACCTGATTAATCAGGGAAAGTCATTTTTAGTTAGACTGTTCAAAACTCTTTGTTTGTTGTAATTAATATGTATATTAAACTGAAACAATTAGGGGGAAAAAGCTCTCTCTTAAATATTCAGTATCCCAGCCCCTTCTTTTAAAGGATGAGGAAGTTCCCAATCCATATATCTGAGCTATCCAATAAGTTTTCCAGAAAAAACAGGGAAGAATAAATAATGACACAGCTGACATTAACAAAAAGAAAAAATATATTGTAAACAAAAGCTTTCAGGCCTTCTTTATACATCATAAAGAAGTAAAAGAAGGTGCAAATATGATGGATGCCATCTTGGGTAACACACCAAGATTCAACCAGGAACCTCCAGAGGTGACATGAGTGGCTACAGCTTGAGCTAAAGAGCCGTGGCTCTGTAGCTGAGGACTGCAATAACTCATATCTGCTGTGGATCAGCACAGAGGGGAGCTTGTATCGCACATTTATCCCAGTGGGTTATACAATCTCTTTTCCCCACTCCCCTTTATTTTTTTTAAAGCTGCGTTCACAGCCTGCCCAGTGTAGTATTCTGAAAGCTCACATGGTGGGAAGTTCAGTGTATCTAACTGAGGTATAAAATCTCTCATTTCACATGAAACTTTTAATTTATATGTTTATTTTTGAGACTGTAGATGGTCACTATATTGCTGAAGAGGGGGATTACTCAGTGATGCACTTTGAAATTGTTTTCCATTCTTCTTCCATTTGGGGGTCAATAGTAACACAATTGCACTTGTTCAGCTGTTATAAATGTGAGTGCAGGTTTGATAGATTTCTCAATATTTATTGGCTATTTTAAGGTAATGTATTCTTCTGGTATTAAATTGTTCTGTAAAGTTATGATGTAAAATTGTGCTTTAATGCTCTACGCCAGAGGTCCCCAAACTGTGTAGCATGTCCCCCTAGGGGGGGCGTGGAGGAACATCTGGGGATGGGGGTGCAGTGGGGCCCGGGCCAGCCCGCATGGAGGGGTGGGGAGGGAGCACCACCCAGTCTCTCCCCACCCCCAGCTCTGCTTCAGTCCCACACCCAGCCACGTTCCCGGTCCCGGGCCTCACCCGTCCTCAGCCTCGGCCACTGGCCATAGCTCCATCCCTGGCCCAAGGCCCAGGCTGGGGGCAGGGCCAGGAGCAGATCCGCATCTGGCTGCAGGCCCGGCTGCAGCTCTGCTCCCGCCTCGGCCCAGCCCCAGCTCCACCCCCCCACCTGCTGCCCCAGCCTTGGCCCCCTTACTCTTGTTCACGTCCCACCCCCCAGAGCTGCGGCCTGACTCTGGGAAGGGGGCGTGGACAGGAGTAAGGGGGGGCGGATGTGATCCTCAAAAGTTTGGGGACCACTGCACCGTGTGCACCATTATTGAAATGTACTGAGCTAGGCTTCTTCTAAGGAATTTTATCCCTGTTGTAACAAGTAGGGTTTTTTTTTTAAACTGGGTTTCTCTTTTGAGCATCGTCAAACAGGTAATTTCAATCACAGTTTATAGTTGTTTATATTGAACTTGAAACAAGATAATGACTAGAACTGAAAGTTACTTGTGGTAGATAGTGATAGTCTCTTATTATGGTTTTTGGCATTAGTCTTTTGTTGCTCACTTTTTAAACCTGAGGGATAATAGTTCTCCACAAAATCTTAACTCCATTCAGTAAATGCATGTGTGTTTATAAGCTGTATAATCAATAAAGAGATGATCCTTTTCTCTATTTTCATCAGGCTTAATTGTATTGTAATTTTTAGTTAGTAACACGTTAGGGTAAAAATATAAAAACTACTCAATGAATATAAGGAAATCTCCTCAAAATGTCTAGTCATTTAGAAGTTTTACTTTAAAGGAATCTGGAAAGAGAATAGTTTAGCTTTATTGATTCATGGTAGCATTTCTGTATTTTAACACCATTTCCTCTATTCATGGAGGTTAAGCTATACACACAGAGGAGGATTATTTGCAGTACCATAGAGTATTTACATTTTTTGGAAAGGTTAGTAGGAGAAAACTTTCCTTTTCGTTCCCCTTAAGATTTGAAAGTGGTACTTGTCACTTTCCATGGGCATCAGGGACAGTAGTGACAGCAAACAACTAAATTGTAATAAAAATAGTTGCCTCAAGTACTAGCTTTAGCTTATTACTTACATGTTGTCTTTCCTTTTTTAATGTGAATGTTTCCCAGTAGTAGTATTTGACTTCTGTACAGAAAATTATGCAATTTTTAAAATTCAGATTTAATCAGGGATATTTTGGGTGGAAAACGAAGTAATGTTAGTGATAAACTGTGTGTGCTGGTCTTAGAATATTGTATATTAAACAACTGTTATTAATATGGTCTAATCAGAGGTATTTATGTTTGAGCAGTGAATGCAAATATATGGTAATCCTAAAAGGGAGTATTCTCTAAGGCCAGAATTCAGCAAAGCACTTGAGCACATGCTTAACTTCAGTGGGACTTAAACAAGTGTTTGTTTTGGTGAATAAGGATCAACTGCTAAACCAGTGCCTAAAAGAGCTACAAAGGTTCTGATAGTATATTGATGTGATTTTTTTTTTTTAGTCTGGCTCAGGCACTGTTTGTTCTCAACTTCTTTGGTTAAAGTTTTCTGAGAGTGGGGATCTAGTGAGTCACTTTGTTACCACTTGCCTCCGTCGTGATGGAATCTTGCTTGTGCTAATCTGGGTGTCAGCTTCCTTACACCACCAGCCTTTTAGTCACTCAAGCACTCTTCTCTGGGCTTTGCCAGCCCTCACTTTGCCTTGCAGGTTAACAGTATATGCACCCCAGCCCCTGAGTCCCTTTGAAGCAATCCCCTGTAGTGTCCAGTCCCTTATCCACCAACCACTCTTGGAAATACCAGGTCTGCTGTCCCCCAAATTAATCAGCGTGTAAGATTCAGCTCTGGATCAGCACTTTGCATAATATCACAGCACTTAGGTATATTTGTAGTGAAAACAAGAATAAGTGTATTATCAAAGGTTTAAATGATTGTGAGTAAGGCTACTGGAAACCAAATGGTCACGTATAAAACAAAATCACAACATGTTTTCTAGAGAATAAATTTAACTAAAAGGTTAATCTCCTGTCTGAAGAAATTTCTCATCCAACATCTTTTGCAGCTTTTCAGACAAGGCTGGCTGAGATCCCATTTTCATGAATGTACATGCATTGCTCGTTTACTTAGGTGGAGGATGGAGGTGTCATCTTTGGCTGCTTCTTGTATCCCCAAAATTCATTTTTTGCACTCAGACAGTGTAATCACCATGCCTTGTTTTTCCGGTGTGACTTCACATCCCTTCATTGTCTTTGTTTGTAAATGGGCATCCATTCTGTTAGCTAACAATGCTTAATTTACGTCCCAACAGAGAGACAGACAGAAAACCTGTTATTTCACCTCTGCTGGTGACTCGTACCTTGATGCAGACTCTAAGAACGTATTTTCAGTATATACACATACATTTCAAAATATTATTTATGACTAGTGTGACCCCTGACTTTCATTTAAGACCTCACTTGACAGTCTTTGTTGAACCAGAATGTAGTTCAGAATCAGGACATTCCTGTAACCCTATTAACCTAATAGCAGTTGGCATTAAGTGGTTCTTGGGTCACACTGAGAGTTGAGCAAGCAATTACTTATTTATTTTTAAAAGACTTAAATGTAAGTGGAGTGCTGCACAAAAGGCTCCACTGATATCACTGCATATTATGGGTTTAATCAGCCAGCATTTCTGACCCATTTCAATTAATATTATTAATTCCCTGGGGGGGTTGTTAAGCAGAGATAATTTGCTCAAAATATTAAACATTTTTTCTTCATGTATTTTAAAAATCTTAGCCATGTGACCTTTTTAGGCCACCTTTTTAAAACAATTGTTGGCAAAATGTTTTTGTTCTTCATAGAAAATATATAGACATTAAAATTACTGCAGCAAAAACCAATATTAATTAGTCTCAGCTTTGTTGCTATTTACCACCATAAGAGAGAGGTTCAGCAGCAGACGCAGGAGTGTTTTGCAATCTCGTCACTGGATACTGCTTTGGACATTGTTGTTGAGATGGCAAAGTGAAAACACCTAGATGTATAGAAAGAAATAAACATGACATTTCAGTGAACTTATATCTACGTAGTGAACTGGAAATTACTCTGAGATAGCTATTTACACCAGGAAAGGAGGCACTTTTACATCTAATCTGGTTTCTGCACTGAGGAAGCCCATGGAAGGTGTGGAAAATCAATTTTTCCGGGTTCATGGCCATGTACAGATTTCCACAATGTACAAGCTCAGACCAATATATCTTACTTTGTTGAACCTAGGCAATTAGAGATTACAAAACAATATCAAGGGGATAGTACAGAATCCTGAGCCCAACCGTCAATTTAAAAATCAAATATTACTATGCACTACTACAGGGTTTTCAGAGGTTATGAAGGTAAATTACAGAACAAGGGGAATTTATCTAGAAATGCAGATCAGTGCCATTCGAAGGCACCTTCATGTATTAAACAACATAACAAAAATACAGTAAAACAAATTTAAAAAATTGCTAGGATATCTATCAGTTTGGATTCATATTGTACTTCAGTCATATGAAACAAACTGCATTTTGAAATTTGTAATTTTATAATTTTGGAAGTAGTCATTTACAGCTTTATACCTTTGTTCCAATGACAGATGACATTTACAGTAACATAATTTGGTAGATTTCATAGAACTTATTGTAAAATCTGTTTGTATACTGAGTTTTATCTTTGTGCAATTTGTTTGGAACACTTCTGTTCAAATAGAAAAACTAAGTAATCATTTACCCCTTGTTTTGTCTTTGCGGACAGCAGGAAAATTTAAAAGTTGTGAAATGTTTTGTGAAGATTGAATGTATAGCAGAAAAGTAGACTCTGAGTCAATGATGATACATGTCCAGGAAAACCCTTATGCTAAATTTGGCACATTTTCTGTTGTTAATGATAATAAATTATGCCAATTTTCCAGTTAATGTACCTTGAGATGGCAAAAATAATATTAACTGGAAAAAAACCTGCTAATCAAGGGGTGATATTTGATCATTAACCATGTTAATTAAGAGGCTTAAAGGCTGTAATCTTCCATATATAAAATGACTGCACTCTAGTACTGAACAGAATTGATATGTATTTGTGACAGATGTCGGGGTGCTCTTTAATCATTAGTAATATTGTATCTGGATCTGTCACTAAGACGGTGTGTTTGGAGTACAAAGTGGTTGATATTTCATTTTAGGGATCTATCTCCCTTGGGAAAGAGAGTAATGGCCCTTTGTAATGGTCACCTAACATTTTATACTTAAGGGTCATTGAGAGAC
Organism: Platysternon megacephalum; assembly: GCA_003942145.1. NCBI lineage: Eukaryota > Metazoa > Chordata > Testudines > Platysternidae > Platysternon > Platysternon megacephalum. The sequence goes on from QXTE01000046.1 coordinate 9,257,267, forward strand.
AGTGACAAAGCGAGTAGACTTAATGCCTCTAATCCACTCTCATGGAGAGGGCCCAGTCCAGTCTGAACAAAAAGGAAACCGATTTAGAGGGCCACAAACACACACACACCGGAGGATCTGGACTTGCTAGGAGAATGTTGCTCATGTTCTGTTCCTGTAACTTACTTATCTAATTCTGTTTGTAGGAAAGTGTAGGATTAGAGGAGATTACATCTAGGAACAAGGAATACAGGTGATATCTACAGAATGGTGGACTGTATCCTGGAAAAGATTTAAGGGCTACAGAGGGCAAGCAACTGAATATGATCTTCTAGTGTGATGCTATGGCAAAAAGGGCCAATGCGATCCTTAGATGTATAAACAGATGAATAATAATTAGGAGTAGGGAGATGATTTTACCTCTCTCTGCATGACTGGTGAGGTACAGGAATACTGTTACAGTTCTGGGTTTCCACTTATTAAAAAGGAAGTTGAAAAATTGGAGAACATGCAGAACAAGAGCCAAGTATTGGAGGGCAGAAGAAAATGCTTTACAATGAGAGACTTAAAGAGCTCAGTCGGTTTAGTTTATCAAAAAGAAGACTGAGAGGTTACTTGATTACAGTGTGTGAATACCTTCTTGAGGAGAAATCATCAAGGCAAATCCCAAAAGGATATAGCCTCCTTGCAAATTGAGCACTATCCCAATGGACATTTGGCTAGTTCCTTAAGATGGTCTAGCTGGATGTTCAGTCAATGTCCATCATTGACAATCTTATCACAGTACCAAACCTTTTGGTGACTACGTGATTGCCAACCATTTACAGGCATTCATTCTTTAGTTCTTTGCAGAGAAAATGCCAGTTACTTTAATAAAGTACTCTTTTATCCAGCAGAGTGGAATAACTAGAACCAATGAAGCCAGCTAAATTTAATTTAGAAATTAGGTATCAATGTTTAATAGTAAGGCTGATTGACCACTGGAACAATCTAGTAGGGGACGTGGTAGATTCTCTAACTCTTGATGTCTTTAGATCAAGACTGGATGCCTTTCTGGAAGATATACTTTTGACAAACACAAGTTATGCTTTAGTCAGATGCAAAGTATTGGGCTCAGTACAGGAGTAACTGGGTGAAATTTAATAGCCTGAGATATATGGCTGGTCAGACTAGGTGATCTACTAGTTCCTTCTGGCCCTGAAGTTTATGAATTAAATAAACATGTTGTCTGTTGTGTTAAAATGCCTTTTTATCTAATGCTTTGTTCAAACTATTAAATAAAACAATTTTGGTTTAAGACAGCGGTTGGTCATTTATCACTGACTGCAGGTTTCTGAAGGGAAGAAGTGTAGGTGCCCTAAAGCCAGTTGATCCTTCAGGTCGATAAGTGGTTGATATGAATGAACACAGGTTCCACACCGAGACTGGTAAGGGCAAGATCAGAAAGAGGAGAGAAATGCAGCTGTCCTGTATTTGTGATACTATTATAAACACTTTATTTTATTACATGCATCACACTATGGCACGCCTCGTCCTTGACTCGAAAAAATATCCTTGTAGATGGGAGGGGAGGAATTCTTTGATTCTTTGCTGCAGGTTGTTGTGTTTAATTTAAGAATTGTATTTCAGTCACTCATAGGATAAGGTTGTTACTACAAAAGAAACACCTGTGGACAGAAGAAAAAGATGTGGAGGTGGGTTGGTGTTGCTAGTTCGGTACATACACAGAGAGAGAGAAAGCGAGAGAGATCATTTTAGTAAAGGAAATAGAAAATCATACCCACACAGCATGAATCAGTACATGTAAAAGAGATTAATCAACAATCCTGTCAGTTGCTGCTTTTACTGTGGTTTTCGATATATGGCAAACGTAATCAACGTTTTAACCTACCTTATCAGTAATCTGCAACATTGTTCTTTGTGGTTATATGATTTTAAAGGTTGGAATTGCAACTATTAGCATTTAAAACCTTAGAATTTTCCCCCTCCGCCGCCACCCCACCACCTTGCTTAAAAATGTTCTGACATTTAATCATACAATTTAAGTTGTATAGAATATAACAGTTTAGGCAAATAAAGAATTCTGTTATTTTTAGCATTTGGTTGATGACTGAGTGTTGGTGAATTTCCCATATTGATGGCTGTTGTCACTGAAATATTAAACCTGACTGGGGAATTCAGTTAGTACAAATGTTTCTGTAGTATACAGTGCACTGAGAAACCCTGAGGGTTGACATGGGATAATTTCTCCATTTCAGCTGGTTGAGTGAACTGTCTGATGAATCCTCATATTTTGGAAGGAGCCAGCTGTTACACTAATTCTTTCATATGTTTCAGGAAAGACTGTTTTTGATATGACATTTTTATGTATAGAATTTGTTCTTGACTTTCTTTCTGTGCCTTGAATAAGGGTCTGATATGCAAAGGTATGATGATGCTATTCCTTGAATACAGTTGGAAAAGCTAGTCTCCATGATTAATTCATTTCCTGAGAGGAGATGGAAAGCTCTGTATGGGTTTTTATCCCATCTTCGTTACTAATTGTGTATGTTTACTCTTTGATATTCCTTCACAACTGTTTACTTACTGATCGCTTTCTACATGTCCTGTGTCTAAAGATTTTATCTCATGGACATAAAGTATGACCAGATATTGCTTGTAATCTTCTTCTGTTCTAAACGCTACTTTGTTCATTCCAACAGTTTGTGAAACCCTGGCATTGGGGCCTACAAATAGAGGACTCTTGTGTCTAAGAATCTCCTAGAGGAGCAAAAGGAAAAACCAAACAAAAACAAAACCAATCACCACCACCAACATAACTAAAAAAAAAAAAAAAATTCAAAGGAAACTTAAAAGGGTTCAAAAGAGAACTAGATAAGTTCATGGAGGACAGGTCCATCACTGGCTACTAGCCAAGATGGGAAGGGCTGCAAAACCATGTTCTGAAGTGTCCCTTGCCTCTATTTGCCAGAAGCTGGGAATGGGCAGTGGAAGGATCACTTAATAATTACCTGTTCTGTTTATTTCCCTCTAAATCACCTGGCATTTGGCACTATTTGAAGACAGGATACTAGGCTAGATGGACCATTGGTCTGACCCAGTATGACCGTTTGTATGTTCTTATCTTTTATCAGCCTTCCTTCCTTTTGGAACTTGGAGTCCTTTCTGTTAGTCTGTTTTTCTTTTTGAGCTCCTGCTGACCGAGTGAAAGCATATCCCTACAAAGACTCCAGAGAATAATGTTCTCTGGACTGTGTTAATGCCTCAGTTTTTCTTTCTTGGATTCAGCTTTCCTAAAGAGTGTTGGCAATTTCTTTGTCTGTCAGGCTTCCCAAGTATTGTATATTTGGAAAGATTCCTTTTCCACCGATGTTTTGTCATCTATGTTATTCTGTAGTTTACTGAGTCATTGCAAGTGCTTAAGCAGCTATTGAGGACTTGTTGCAATTTTTAGTCCATTAATGAGAAACACATCACTGAAGTTTTTTATTTTTCCAGATCCCTTAATCTGAGATTCTGAACACTAAAATAGAAGTTAAATCAACATTAACTCAAGTAATTACACATTTTACAATACTTAGCAGGATATTCTTTGTACCATACATGAGAATCACAGTGGTAAAAATGGTTGTGCAACTCAAATTACATTCAAGCAAACAGCCCTGAAACACACATTCTCATTTTAACTCACAAGAACTAACATACTTGTCAGCTAGTGGGTGATCAGTCATTGTTCTCTCTTTTTTTTTTTTTACATTATGTATGTGTTGTATGGAGAGGGTTTCTAGCATCAGAAAGAATGATTTTTAATGAACATAATGCATTCTCAGTTAAATGATGAAATGTAGGCGTAATCCAAGCTAAGTAAAGTGACATTGGACTTACAAAGCCTCTTTACCAGATATGCTTATGGTTTGGCAGTTTGCTTTTTCAGCTTCAGAGTTCAGAAGTAGTGAGTCTGTCCAGGCAAAATTAAAAACATCAAAAACAATTTACTGTAACAACAAAAAATGAAAAAAGTGTTAGAACGAGCAGTTTCCATTCTCAAAGAGTAACACAACTGAGTATTCCATATATTTTCTTTCCATTACTAGCCTGGTCCATCCCCTGGAAGTATGAAGTTCTTTCAAGGGCTCCTATGGGAAAATAGCTGGTGCTGCCTAACAGGGTTGCTGTGCTCTTGCAACTTAATTTGGAACTGCTGGTGAAGTGGTGGAAACCCCTCACACATCTCACTCTGTCTTGAAGACTGTGGATAAGAAAAACATGCTCACCAAGGATTCCAGTGGCTCTCACCCTTTGATCAGAGCTTGGTGGCACAGGCAGCCTTAGCTTGAGGGAAGACTGACCCCATTCACAGTGCTGCCTCCAGAAGCTGGAGCTGTGGTACTGAGATTATTTTGATCATATTCATCTGAATTAGACTAACTTTTTGGGGGCAGATCAATATAATCAAAATAAATTCAGCTCCAGATTCTGGGGCACTACTGTGAATTTGGTCAGGCTTCCCTCAAGCCAGGGCTGCTTGAGCAACCAAGCTTATACATGTCTATGCATATAAAGAGAGAGTGAGTCGCTGCCCCCTAAGAACTTACACATACACTATATAAAAAATAGCACCTTGTCTATTTCTCTTCTCTCTCAAAATATATGAAATTGGTAATGATACTACTCTAAGCAGCGGAAAATACTTTAAAAGAAGCACCTACTTTTAAACATGGAAATCTGTCAAACGTAAAATACTAGCATTTATGCACATGAGGTTCATTTTACTTCCATATATTTGCATTGAAATTTGAAAATATGGTGCCTGTAAAGATTTTAATCATATTAGAATGAAATACAGCTGTTGATATATTATTTGCATGGAGATTTTATCTTTAATGACTACTACTTTCAGTTTCTGAAGTTCTAAAGTGCCCTATAATGCACAAGTGCTGTAACTTTTAGACTGAGCATCTTATCTAAAAAATCATTTCAGACTTTAAAAAATATTGCAGTATACAATAGTGGTTTCATAAATCAAAAATTTTAAAAAGAGATGCTATTCTGTATTTAAATCTTTTTCTATGTTCCTTGTTATAGCATATCTTGTCTCCTTAGCTGCCAGCCCTCTAATATATAATCTTCCCTGAAACAATCACAGGGATTACTCTCTCCAAACATAAAAAAACATTGTATAAAATATTTTATTCAGAGTTTGGTAATGAAGAAAGTGAGCTGCTTTGATGGCATTGTGCTCAAATCAATGCATAATGGAGGCAGGTGCTGTCCAACCTTCCTCACTTTGCTCATCAGTGGCTAATAGTCTTTAGCTAAAATAAATATTCTTAGTTCTAGAACTTTCTTGAGAAGAAACTGCCAGTCTTGTGAAGTTATACCAGATTTGTGGAGATTTTTTTTATATGGATCAGATGCAATCCCAAAATAAAAAAAGGAATTCCCAAGCCACTATACCCGGTGAGTTGGAGACATGGGGAAATGGAGCAGATCCAATCTGCTCCCTCTAAAATCTTGTGCCTGGGGAGAAATGGCAGAACAACCAACATGGAAATAAGAATAACAGACTGTCATTTCTTAATTTCCTGCCAGAGATGAGGGGAAAAAATAATCTGTTAGTTAAAATGCACAACAGTGGGTCAGAAGATCTGAGTTCTGTTACGAGCTTTGCCACAGACTTCCTCTGTGATTGTGAGCAATTCAAATTACCAGTTTCCCCATCGGTATGATTAAAATTCTAATACTTCTGTACCTCTCATGGGCTTATAAAGTGTGGATGACATAGATATCTGCTGGGAGAGCAATACAGCAGTGCACAGACAATCCAGGAAGTTTTTTGGAAAGTGTAGGGAACAATTTCCTGGTGCAAGTGCTGGAGGAACCAACTAGGGGCAGAGCTCTTCTTGACCTGCTGCTCACAAACAGGGAAGAATTAGTAGGGGAAGCAAAAGTGGATGTCAACCTGGGAGGCAGTGACCATGAGATGGTCGAGTTCAGGATCCTGACACAAGGAAGAAAGGAGAGCAGCAGAATATGGACCCTGGACTTCAGAAAAGCAGACTTTGACTCCCTTAGGGATCTGATGGGCAGGATCCCCTGGGAGAATAACATGAGGGGGAAAGGAGTCCAGGAGAGCTGGCTGTATTTTAAAGAATCCTTATTGAGGTTGCAGGAACAAACCATCCCGATGCGTAGAAAGAATAGTAAATATGGCAGGCAACCAGCTTGGCTTAACAGTGAAATCCTTGCTGATCTTAAACACAAAATAGAAGCTTACAAGAAGTGGAAGATTGGACAAATGACCAGGGAGGAGTATAAAAATATTGCTCAGGCATGCAGGAGTGAAATCAGGAAGGCCAAATCACACTTGGAGTGCAACAAGAAGGTGGTCAAGAAAAGTGTGGGCCCCTTACTGAATGAGGGAAGCAACCTAGTGACAGAGGATGTGGAAAAAACTAATGTACTCAATGCTTTTTTTGCCTCTGTCTTCATGAACAAGGTCAGCTCCCAGACTTCTGCATTGGGCAGCACAACATGGGGAGGAGGTGACCAGCCCTCTGTGGAGAAAGAAGTGGTTCAGGACTATTTAGAAAAGCTGGAAGAGCACAAGTCCATGGGGCCAGATGCGCTGCATCCGAGGGTGCTAGAGGAGTTGGCGGATGTGATTGCAGAGCCATTGGCCATTATCTTTGAAAACTCATGGCGATCGGGGGAGGTCTCGGATGACTGGAAAAAGGCTAATGTGCCCATCTTTAAAAAAGGGAAGAAGGAGAATCCGGGGAACTACAGGCCAGTCAGCCTCACCTCAGTCCCTGGAAAAATCATGGAGCAGGTCCTCAAGGAATCAATTCTGAAGCACTTGGAGGAGAGGAAAGTGATCAGAAACAGTCAGCATGGATTCACCAAGGGCAAGTCATGCCTGACTAACCTAATTGCCTTCTATAATGAGATAACTGGCTCTGTGGATGAGGGGAAAGCAGTGGACGTGTTATTCCTTGACTTTAGCAAAGCTTTTGATACGGGCTCCCACAGTATTCTTGCCCGTAAGTTAAAGAAGTATGGGCTGGATGAATGGACTATAAAGTGGATAGAAAGCTGGCTGGATCATCAGGCTCAACGGGTAGTGATTAGTGGCTCCATGTCTACTTGGCAGCCGATATCAAGCGGAGTGCCCCAAGGGTCGGTCCTGGGGCACGTTTTGTTCAATATCTTTATTAATGATCTGGAGGATGGCGTGGACTGCACCCTCAGCAAATTAGCAGATGATACTAAACTGGGAGGAATGGTAGATACGCTGGAGGGTAGGAATAGGATACAGAGGGACCTACAGAAGCTAGAGGATTGGGCCAAAAGACATCTGATGAGGTTCAAGAAGGACAAGCGCAGAGTCCTGCACTTAGGATGGAAGAATCCCATGCACTGCTACAGACTAGGGACTGAATGGCTAGGCAGCAGTTCTGCAGAAAAGGACCTAGGGGTTACAGTGGATGAGAAGCTGGATATGGGTCAACAGTGTGCCCTTGTTGCCAAGAAGGCTAATGGCATTTTGGGCTGTATAAGTAGGGGCATTGCCAGCAGATTGAGGGACGTGATCATTCCCCTCTATTCAGCATTGGTGAGGCCTCATCTGGAGTACTGTGTCCAGTTTTGGGCCCCACACTACAAGAAGGATGTGGAAAAATTGGAAAGAGTCCAGCGGAGGGCAACAAAAATGATTAGGGGGCTGGAGCACATGACTTATGAGGCGAGGCTGAGGGAACTGGGATTGTTTAGTCTGCAGAAGAGGAGAATGAGGGGGGATTTGATAGCTGCTTTCAACTACATGAAAGAAGATTCTAAAGAGGATGGAACTAGACTGTTCTCAGTGGTACCAGATGACCGAAAAAGGAGTAATGTTTTCAAGTTGCAGTGGGGGAGGTTTAGGTTGGATATTAGGAAAAACTTTTTCACTAGGAGGGTGGTGAAGCACTGGAATGGGTTACCTAGGGAGGTGGTGGAATCTCCTTCCTCAGAGGTTTTTAAGGTCAGGCTTGACAAAGCCCTGGCTGGGATGATTTATTTGGGGATTGGCCTGCTTTGAGCAGGGGGTTGGACTAGATGACCTCCTGAGGTCCCTTCCAACCCTGATATTCTAAGTGAAAAGAATTAATTATATTATTCATAGGACTCATAGCTGGAAAAAATTTTCCCAGCCCCGCTTCTACTTCCTGATTGTACAGTGTGGTTTGGGAATAATATGGTGAAACCAATAACATCAGGGTTTTAAGGAAAGTTAATTATAAACGTTGCTCCAAGATAACATAAATGAATATGAAAGCTTCCCAAACCTTCTTTTAAATATTCACTGACAGTATTGTAAATATAAAAATCTGCAAAAATGGTTGTTTATATACAATACTCAATGCCCATTTATAGTAACTCAAACCTGCTACTTGAGACCATTGTTCATTCAGTGGAGGGCTTGAATGGCTCATCAGGTCATTCATAAAGAAGGAAAGAAATCCCTCTCACCTACATACATACACACATCTACCACCTTCTGTGTTTTTTTCGATATAAGACTTGTTAGCCAAGGTCAAACCTGATTTTCTTAGCAGCTTCTATATCTTTATACATCAAATATTCAGGTTCACAACTTCAGAATTACTGCTAGAAATATTAAAATAGCCTAGCTGACTAAACTTCCTGAATATCCGTTTCCGTTGGTTCTTAAGGAATTAGCACATTGACAACTGTTTGGAAACATGCTTCGCTCTTATGCAGATGTTACTCCTAAAAATGTATTTATGTAGACGCTTTTACTATACAGCCTGGTCTACACTTAAAATTTAGATCAACATAACTATATCCCTGAATGATGTAGCTATTCTGACCTAACCTTGGCATAGATGCAGGTAGGTCGATGGAAGAATGCTTCTATTGAACTAACTACTGTGGCTTGAGAAGGTGGATTACCTACAGTGATTGAAAAACCACTTTGGTTGCTGTAAGCTGCGTCTACACTATGGGGTTAGTGCAGAATAGCTGCGGCGCTGTGCTGCTGTAGGCCCCGTAGCATAGACAAGCCCTAAAGGAGATTTTTAGTGGCGATTTCCTGAGGGATTAACAATATTGACTTGCGATATGGGAGTCAGGTGCACACTTTCTCTTTAAAAATGAGAATTTGTGAGTTAAAATGAAATGAATTATGAATTAAATTTCACTTAATTAGCCATGAATTAAAATTCATTCAGTTTATGAATTAGAATCCCAAGCTTATGCTTGAGAAGTAGTTTTAATTTGTACTACAGAATATAGATTTGCAGGGATCATCACAGAGTATCTCAGATAACTGTGTTAATGTTTATTAAAAATAAACCTGGAATAGTACATACAATTCATAGTTTAAAAATGTGTCTGTGAAGGTTTGTTCGAAAGGGTCTAAGTTTGGAGTGAGTATGTTTGTTTGCCTTCTGTGACCCACTAAACTAGTGAAGAGTGTTGAGTGAGTTCATCCTCTGTATGTTTCATAGGCAGATACCAGCCAATGAGAATAGAGCTTTTTGGCACCCACCTGCTGGCTAACTTTTTTCTTCTGCTGGAGGAAGTCAGGGTGAAATTGCTCTGCCATCTCTTTTGTATATTTGAACCATTTACGGCAACTTATTGTCTTTACATTATTTATCCACTGAGCTGTGATGGGTTCTACCAGAATGAAATGCCCATAGGTGTCACATGCAGAAAATTATTACATGTCTCTGTTACCTGCTCTTTCTAATCATGCTTGAAGAAGCTGAGCATTTTCACTCTGATTTTGAGGCTGTCTCTGGCTCTTCGTGGAGCCATATACGCTGGAGATCACTTAAATGTCTCATTTCAGAAAGATGCTCAGATAACAGAGCAGTTTCCTCTGAGCAAAGGAGCTTCCAACCCACAATTAGGAACAGGGTAGATGTTTTTGTACCAGAGATGGCATCCTTGTTGAATCAGACCTAATTAGCTTCTTTGAGGTGGCTGAACTCTGCCCTTTTTGCTTCCCAAGTAAATCCAAGTGAGGAGCATCATATCCTGACTGCAACTCAAAGTTCCAGTAGGGATCACAATCCCATGTCTAGGAGTCTGTCTTAGGAGCCAGTGTGGCCATTAAGCATGAGAAACTGCTAGCTCTTCTACCCTACTTCAACTATTACTGATCTAGATGATGGCGAGACAAAGTTCTCATCTTCTGACCCACAGTTGACTCTTCCCCACCTACTTCCAGTTGACACAATGCTGAACACATCTCTGGGACCTGGAGTAGCACCTACACTAGGAGTTCTAATCATGTATACATTCATGGAGCTGACATGGGAGTAAATAGAATCATAGAAATGTAGGGCTGGAAGGAACCCTTAGACGTTATCAAATCCAGCCCCCTGCACTGAGACAAGACCAAATAGACGTAGACCAGTGGTTTTCAATCTTTTTTTTTTTTTTCTTCATTTGCTGACCCCTGAAAAATGTCAAAAGGCAGTGCAGACTCCTTTGGAAATCTTAAACATAGTCTGCAGATACCCACAGGTTGAAAACCATTGGAAGGTATTCGTCCAACATGTTGTTAAAAATCTCCAATGATAGGGATTCCACAATCTGATTTGAGGCCTATTCCAGAGCTTAAATATCTAACACAAGTTACAAAGTTTTCCTAATATCTAACTCAAATCTGATGCAGATTAAGCCCATTACTTCTTGTCCTACCTTCAGTGAGCATGGAGAACAACTCCTCTTTATAACAGCTCTTCTCAGATTTGAAGACTTGTTGGGTCTTTTTTTTTCAAAACTAAACATACCCAGTTTTTTAATCCTTTCCTTATAGGTCAGGTTTTCTAAAGTTTTAATTTTTGTTTTTTGTTGCTTTCTTCAGGATTTTCTCCAGTAATAGCACATTTTTGTAAAAGTTCTCTAATGTAGACAAGGCTACAAAGTTAAGAGGGCATAGAAGTAAAAGGCCTATTGGACTATATGAAGATGTCTTTCTTATAGCTCCTGCTGGGTGAAGAGGGAAAAAGACAGAAATGATTTGTTTTATCAGGGCTAAGATTTTGGTTTACTTAAGCTAGTCTCCTGTGTTGATAAAAAGGATGGGAAAGTGAGGACATTTAAAAACTAGAGTTTGTGTAATGATTTGAACTTGAATTTTCCCTGACTGACTTATATTTTTCTCTTCTGTAGTGCTTCCATGATCTCAGTCTTTGAGTCCCGTCTCTGATGGTGGTTTGTCTTTGGTAGTTGAATGGAAGGTCAGTGTTTTCATAACACAACTAAACTTGCCTGCCATTATGTTTTGTCCATTAGCTACTGTAGAATATTTGAGACTTTTTTTTAGCCTGCTATCGGGAGATGGTCTTTGATTGCCTTTAAATCCCCTTAAATGGTTTTATTTTATTAGTGTCTAACTACATTTCCCAGTGAACCTGCATTCTTGATTGGTGGTTATTCTATCCTGACAGTTAATGCAGTGGACACTGCCAAAAGGTTGAAGATGTTTCTCTCTCTCCCCCCCCTCCCTCTTTGGCAGCTTGAATAACAAAAAATCATAGGCATTTCATTTGACTTTTAAAATGTTGGCTTATAATAGAAAGAAATAGAAAAGACATATTAGATCTTCAAGTCCATAACCAAGGCAAACTGTAGGAGTTTCCTGTCTAGCAGATTCAAATATAAAACTACAGCATCTTCTGCGTCCAGTCTTTTACAGACTGAAGTAACATCAAATTTAGATAATAGACTTTAGACACTGTTATACTATGCTCAGCTGCTTGCAGGGATCTTTGTGGTGTATAAACAAATGTTACTAAATCACTAATGTGATGTGTGTAAAGCTGAGCATACTGATTTGCCCTGGGAAGTTTTGTACTGTTTTCCCTACAAGAGAGTCTTCCTGAATATAATCAGTAGCACTGCCAAAGAAAATGAGAGAATCCAGTCTTGTCCCCTACAGTAGATTTACCAGATAGCTTTCTAGATGATGAAAAGATCAGGGACAAGCATTAATAGAATCTCACAAGTTTCAAATACTTGCCACCAATGTCAATGATGATCTGTAGCAACTTCCTTGGGCACTGACTCAAACAGAACAGATTAATCAATTACTACTACTTAATAAGTATGTTGTAATCCATTTGCTTGACTGTGAAAATATGCTGTGAACACCTCATGACTGATACAATTCTAGTAATCTAGAGGATTCATATCATTTTATATGCTGCAAATACTATACATATGTCTACTAAGTAGAGCAAACCAAACTAAAGCACCAAACATGGTAAAAAGACAATGATAGACATATTTAGAACATGCTTTAAGGATGCCACCAACATGACTCCACATCAAGTGATAATGTGGACACCACCTGGCAAGAGAGAGAGAGGGTGACAGAGAAACATTATGCAGAATAGAGAAAAAAGCCAAATCCATCAACCTGACACACACAAGTCTGAACAGACCAGCACAAGACTGCAATAAATGTTGAAAACTGATAGCTGCCCTATGCACTTGAAGTTGAAGGAGGATAAAGAAAGAAAGAAGCTACTGTTGAGCATGTCTGTCAAGGTTAGTGGTTTCCATCTCTTTGGCAATTTTATAGCCAGAATTATACAGGATATTATGAGTGTAAATTGCTAAGGCTGTAGTATCAAGTACACTCAGGAGGATCACCACCTATCATAGTTACTGGGTGAGCTGCACCACAGAACCCTTTTTGTTCTTCTTGAGTGCACCCCTCAGTTGACAGGCCTGGTTTCCTATACAACACTCGGAGTGGAAGCATGCGGTCCAACCACAGTTTGACTTAGGAATGCCAACCCTCCAGGATTGGCCTGGAGTCTCCCGGAATCGGCATGGATCTCCCGGTGACTATTGAAAGCAATCTGGGAGATTTTAATAGGATAACTTAAGAAAATGACATTACGTCATGTTGGGGGGGGGAAATCACCTGGAATAGCTTCAGTCAGAGATGGCAATCCTATGGGATCTCTTGGCTTCAGCCTGCCTGTTTCCCTTTGTGGTTTTAACTCTTCAATCTGAGTGAAAGAATGAACAATGCTTTGTTTTGAAGAAGCTGTTTTTTGCGTCACTAACCAGTTACTGTCTCAGGCCTCCAGAGGAAAAGGCTTACAGGTGCCAAAGTGAGTTGGGCCCCCTATTTCCCAGTTGTTAACTTGACAGGCCCAACTGCATGGTTCAGGGAGGGAGTGGAGTAGGTGTGAACCCCTTTTCCAAGGTATTGATCCTGGAGGGCTTGAGGATTTCATTGTGAATGTTGTGACAGAAGGTAATACAGTGGAGCTCTATTGTCTCCCTTTAAAGTTGCCACTGACCAGCCACAAGCGGACCCATCCAATGGCAGCATGGCAGGGGATTAACAGAACTGCCATTCCTGCAGGAAGATGCATGTGTCTGCATGGAATGGGATTCCCTTTTCTATGAAGCCCCACAGATCTGCATGATTGAGATGAGTTGTGGCTTCCTGGAGTCGACATAGCTTAGGTTGACTTACCCCGGTGTCTTCAGTGCGCTGCGTTGACAGGAGATGCTCTTCTGTCCACTTACCTTAATCTTCTCAGGAAACTGGAGTACCGGGGTCGACCAGAGAGCACTCCGCCATTGATTTAGTGGTTCTTCACTAGACCCTCTAAATCAATTGCAGCAGCGTCGATCTCCCTGTAGTGAAGACCAGCCCTAAGTGAAGTGCATTATCTCAGGCGTGCTCTGTGTGTGTGTGTGTCTGAGTGTGTCTCTCTCTCTCTCTCTCTCACACACACACACACACACACACACACACACACACACACACACACGCTTTGGCCCCTCATGTTGGTATTACTGCAGGAAAAGTGTGTTTCTTGGGACAGAGATTAGATATTGCATCTACATAAAAATTTAGGTAACAGTATTTATTTTACACTATTCAGAATGCTCTCTCATATTTCAAAAATAGATGACATCACTTACCAAGAGAAAATAAAGCAAATATCGATATTTTTTTTCTTGAACGTTAAGGGCCAAACTTTCACGGTTCTCAATCTGGCCCCTCAACTTGTACCTGTGTGTTTGTTTTTAACCCACAATTTTGCCATTGCAATCAGTCAGGTGCAAATAATGGAAAATGGACATCTAAGTGTCTACTGTGTGTTAAAGACAGTGTTTAAAACTTTAACTGTATGGCATTATCATTTTCAGTGCTTGTCCGTGCATAATAGTGTAATGTTTATCCTTTCTTTTTTTGAAAACGGCTTAATATCCAGCTAGTTTTAGTCCCTTAATATATTTCTAATGTATTGTTGCATGGATTTTAAGCCCCTCATAAAAAAGGGAAGTCAAACCTGTTTGCTGCACATGGACAAGCACTGAAGATAATTTATTAGACATGCAGTAATCTACCACTTCCACCAAAGAAGTCATTCCTAGTTTTCAGTATAAGCAAGTGAGGAAGATGATTTTTTTTATTTTATTATTATTATTTTTGCGGGGAGGGAGGGGGAGGGAAATGGCTAAACTTCATTCTTCAATACAACAAATTTTAACTCAGATGCAAAAATTACCTTAAATCTATTACTGTGGTTATGTTTTCACATTGTATAAGTGACAAACTTTGCTAATGTAATAACACAATATATTTTATATATAAACACAAAATTCATGCTGCTTTTTAAGGCTTAGAAATGAAGCAGACAAACTTCTGGCACCGCAACGTTAACCCCCATACTAGCACAACTGGTGCTTGTTAGTAATATAGTGTTTAAAGATTTACAGTGAACAATAGAAGTATAACTAGAAAATACTATATATGTAAAATGTGGCTGAAATATTCTTCAAGAGTTTTTATCTTCATAAATTATTTCTTGAATTCACATCATTCACAAACTTTTTTTATAATTGTAATTTCAACCAATGTTTGTTTTTAAATCAGGGTAATTCAAATTAAACAACCAAAGATTGTATTTAGCTAAATGGAAATCAGTGTTTTGTATTAAGGATAGAAGAACACCTCCAAGTCCCCTAAAAGAATCTGCAATAGGTTGCAACAATTGGTGCTCTAAACAGTTTTTATCCTTAGAATTTTTTTTCTGTTTTTTCTTTTAGTCTCCCTCGGTTTGTTTTCCACTTCCAGTACCCTCACTCCTTTTTCCACACTCTGGTAAGCAGAATGTGAATTTAATAATGTTTGAATTGAACTTTTCAACCCACAATTATAGAGTTGGGTCAGATTTAAGCAAAGCAAGTTTTATTTGTTGACTTCATTTTGACACTGTGGCGGGTTTTGTACCTTGTCAACCCCTTTGATTCAAGGGAGGGTGAGGTTAACCCCGCCTCCCTGCATCTACATCGGTCTTACTACCTCCCCGGTAGTCAGGGTTGTATGGCCCAATGGCCAGAGTCCCTCAAATCCACCTCCCCGGGTAGGATAGCGCGGCCTAGTGGCCGGAGTCCCTATAGTGCGCTCCTAAAGCAGCAGGGCCCCAGGGCCCAGAGTCTCTCTAAATTCTTTTCCCCTCATAGGATAGCGTGGGCCAGCGGCCGGAGTTCGTCTATCTCCTTTGGGGTGAGAGAGGGGTCAGTGAACTATGTCGTGACAAAAAAGGGGGGGTTTAGAGACCCCTGGTAGGGGAGCCTGGGCCCACCCACCTTTACCGGGCTCCGACCCAAGGCCCTGTCAGTGACGGCGTGATCTGCTATGGGTCAGCAGGGAATCCTGCCGCAACACGCTGCCCTCAGAGTGGTGGGAGATACCACTCCCTTCCCTTCCCTTCCCTGGGTCACTTCCTACCAGTCCTCCAAACGTAGCAGTCCTTGTGGCATCAGGGTCTTCAGGTTCCTCAGCACCCTGGGTTCCAACAGCAGCCAGTCTCTGGGCCTGCTTCCTGGCTCCTCAGCTCTCTCCTGTAAGGGTTGCAACTGCTCCTGGGCTGGAGCTTCTGCTGGGCGTCCTCCTTCCCCAGCCGTCAGCCCTGACTGAGCAGTTCTGCAGGCTTTTATGCTTGACTCCCGGTTGGAGCATGCCCAGCAGAGCCTCAGGGGCATGGCTTCCTCTGCCAGCAGGGAAGGGTTAACTCTCTCAGTCCCAATGCGGGGCCAGTCCGCCCTGTTACAGACACCTTAATGTTGTGTTAATTTTTGTTTTTAAATTTTCCTATTTTAATGTAATAAAGAAGTAAGAAGATGTAAGAAACGCAAAGGCATCTTTAACATAGTATTCCTTACCTGAGGAAGGCCTGTCTCAGGCCTGATTATCTGTGCAGTGTTCCACATACTCTATGTTAAGGTTCCTTTGAAAGACTAAATAGAAAATATTCAGTACTTTAAAAATCTCAAACCTGTTTTCTAAAGATTAAACTGGATTTTTACTTGCTTCTTTAGCAAGTTCTATAAAACAAATCAAGTGTAAGATTTGTAAGCCGAGCCATTTTTAGTTGGGTAAACACAATTTCAGGTGGAATGTATTATTTATTTTCACTCATAATTTAAAAAAACAACAACCTGAAACGATTCTACTCAAACTTTCCAAAAACCTTTTGTTGAGTTGAGAACAAACTGTCACTTTAGCTCCTCACGCTCACCTCTCATCTGTTTTCTGTAGGCTTTTTCTGTGCTTTTGGCTAACTGAAACCAGAGCTGGAGTAGGAGCCACCTGTGCCTTTCAGAAGCCAAGCTTAATGCTTCGGTCTAGAGTCCCCTCTACCTCACATTAGAATGAACCACAGTAAATTTATCATTAAAACAGTCCAAGGTCAAACAGATCTTTAAGAAAAGTTTATTAGACAACAGAGAGAAAAACAGATTAAATAAAAAATACACCATATAAAATTATTTCTAGTCTAACTCTGGGCAACAGTGTGGCTAAATTAGGTACAGTCTTGCAGTTAGTTACAGGTTTAACTACTGTCTGCGTATCGTCAGCATGATTTAATTAGTAACTACTTACATCTTCAAGCTCAGCGGTTCATGTCATTCCATCTTCAGGTTAGTTCCCACTCATCTTCTGTTAGAATCACCGTCTCTCAGAAGCCCATCTTAATCAATGTGCGCACTTCTGTGTCATCCTCCTTTCTCTCATTCCTGATTTATTTACCTAACAATCTTTGACATTACTTTGAAGTGTTGTATATGACTCTTACATTACCATAGTAGGTGCATGTTTTCTATGGAGTCATAAATTCTATTCATAACATTCTGTTTATGTAGATGCAATATCTAATCTCTGTCCCTTTCCCGATATTGGAGACATTGGAGACATTATAATGTAAAACATGTACATGCACCATCCAATCAAGCTTTGTTTTTTCAATTCCTTCAGCATTTCAAAAACTCTTTAAACCTGCCCAGGTGTCAGCTCTCCTTTGCATCCCCATGGGTCAGAATAAAGTGAATTTGTATGATAATAGAACCATCTCCCCAAGAGGTCCTCAACTGTCTTTCTCTGAAGTATGCAGTGTAATTATAGCCATGTCAGTCCCAGGATATTTCAGAGACAAGGTGGGTGAGATAATATCGTTTATTGGACCAACTTCTGTTGGTGAGAGAGAGAAGCTTTCAAGTCACACAGAGCTCTTCAGGTCTGAGAAAGGTACTCGCAGCGTCACAGCAAAACGCCAGGTGGAACAGATTGTTTAGCATACATAGTTAGCACATATTGACAGCCATAAAGACATACTCATTGTCTGTCTTAATTTTAAAGTGATTAATTTTTGCGTTAATTCCCTGTTTACTGTAATACAAAATAAGCTTTATCAGCAGACAGAATCCAGCCCATAATACAAGCATGGAGAAATTTCAGCCCCAGCAATTGGAGAAGATTACAATATTGAATGGAACTCAGCCTTAACTATTGCTTCCACTGCCACGGAAACTATTATGAGTAACTTTATTCTTAACAAGTAATGTGACAACAGACTTTGCTTACTCTACAAAAAGAAATATTTTTTTTTAAAAGTGCCATTTACTGGTTTGAGGAAAATGTGAGTTTGTTTGTTTTAGTGGATTCTACCAAACAGAATAATGCTTATTCATTCTGAAACCAAAATTGGATTAAAATCAGTTTTTTCTCTTGTCAAGTTGGAATTTAAATTCCAAAGTTAATTTAAAAAACTGTTCTAAGCCTAAAGCAGAGTTGTCAGTGTCCATTTATTAAATAGATTTTCCCTATTGAAGGCAATGGTGTGTTCAGCAGGAAATTAATGCATTGTTGGAATCAAATTTCATGTAGGTCAGCCTAACCAAGGACAGGTCAGAAGCAGTGGCAGATTTAGAGTTAGTGGAGCCTGTATGCAGCTTCATTTTCGCGCCCCCCCCCCCTCGAGACCCAGCCAAAAAAAGAACATTTGCTCTTATCTCCCCTCCTCATTTTTCATTCTTTTTTTCTTCATCCTCCTCCTATATTATAAGTCATGGGAAATAATGAAAATAACGTGAGGTAGCTTGATTGGGGCGGAGGTGTGGGGGTCGGGCTCTGGGAGGCAGTTTGGGTGCAGGCTCTGGGCTGAGGCAAGGGGTTGGGGTGTGGGAGGGGGTGCGGGCTGGGAGTTTGGGTGCAGGTGGGATGAGGAGTCGGGCTCTGGGAGGGAGTTTGGGTGCGGGCTCTGAGCTGGGGCAGGGGTGCAGGAAGGGGACGGGGGGGAAGAGACATATCCCCCCCCACAGGGGCCACAGGGACATGCCGTCCACTTTCGGGAGCGATGCGGAGGGAGAGATGCAGAGCAGGTAGGGAGCTGCCTTAGCCCTGCTACGGGCACGTTTCTGCACACCCCTTAGGGGGAGGGGGGTAGCGGGTCTTTCCCCCCCCCCCCCCCCCCCCCCCCGGGCCNCTTCCAGGAACTGCGTGGGGCCACCAGCCTCGGCATGCAGGCAGGCAGCCTGCCTGCCTGAGCCCTGCTGCGCTGCCGGCTGGGACTTGGGGGCAGGTTGTCAGTTGAGATTTGTCCTGCATTTTGGGGGCCCCCCTGTCATTGGGGGCCCTGTGCCACCGAATGGTTTGTTTCATGGTAAATCTGCTCCTGGTCAGAAGATATCAGCTATTTAAGATGGTGTATAATGCAAGAATTAGTCAGTGTTTTTTTTAAAAAATATTTTCTTTATATTCTAAACTAATGGCTAATGTTTACCTTACCTGATCAACCTATTTGTATTTCCAAAGTATACCAAAAGCAAATAGTGAAATATATATTACAAAAACGCCCTGCTGTTCGCACTCAGAGGCCCAAATATTACTATGATGGGTGTCGTGTAAGAACCTGTATATAGAGCCCTGCAAATCTGCGGATTATTTTTACAGATAATGGATCAGATGCAGATACAAATTTTGTATCTGTGGAGGGCTCTACCCTTGGGTGGAATAGACAAAAATTATAATAATGAGGGTGATATTATTTATAATGCAGTTCACTGTGTACTTACTGTAGAAGAAAAGTTAGACCTGCTTTGCATTGTTTAGTGCTCTTAAGTTTTGAAGTACCATATTTTATGTGAGTGATTATTATTCTTACTTAATGTTTATATAACCGTATTCTCTGGACATGGATCAGGGCCAAAGGATATATGAACAGTAAAATCACATACGATGATATAGTACCTGCCTCAGAGCTTACTATCTGAAAGAATAAATGAATACAAATAGTGAGGGAGGGTGATACTGTTACCCCAGGTTCTCTGAGCCCAAAGCTCTTGGTATCTTGTACTCTTTGTGAAGCGGTGTCAGGAAATAAATCAAGGGAGAGACACAGCACGTCTGTCTGACAAGTGGTTGGTATAAACAGTGCAAACAAGTGCTTTCACTTAAAGCTTTTACTTTATTTACTTTATTTAGTCTCCAGCACACAAGTAACAGGTTTAGAGCACCCCAAATCAATAGTTACCCCATATGTCTGGAGTGGTCTTTGAGTGTTCAGTGACAGATTTTCAGTGGCCAGCCTTCCGTCTGCCACTGGGGATCTTGAGACGTGTCCATGAAGAGTCCACTTAACTCAGACTTTCCCCCTTTTATGCATGTTAATGTTACATAGCTTGTCAATCAAAAAAAAAAAAAAAGGCAAAAGTTAAACAAGAAGTTTTCAGCCATTAGTTGAACAGATGTTTTTGCAGAGTCCGCAGTCTTTTCAGCACCGACAAACACCCCCCAGACGTCAAATATAAACAGACTTCCTCCTGTTTTTCAAAGCCACATATTTCAGCAGTTTAAAAGAAGAAAAACAGGATGGCACAGGATCATGCTCACTTTTCGTGGTCGTGCCCCCTCCCCTTCTGGCCTGCCTAGTTATGCAAAGGTTGCTGCAAAGGCCTACTAGCTTAGCCGCTTTTGGCAGTTAGCATAACAATCGATATTCCAGTTACTGGCAGTGGCCTACGTTTTTTGCTGGGCTGTCAAAATCTCCCTCTACAATACAATCAAATATATGTTTTATATACATATAAAGTATGCTCTATCTATCCTATCTCCGATTGGAGCAATACCAATTCTACACCACCTGGGGATCTGGCCCATAATTTTTCTGAGGCCGACCCATTTCAGATTTTCATCTTGAAATTATACATAGCTTTTACAGAGACCCAAAAGACTCACCCTGATTGATTTTTTTAAATATTTCTTTTGAGTTTCACATTTTTAATAAAGCTATATTACCTATATGCATGGGGAAGAGCACTAGCTTCACAAAATTCCCTCTAATGCCAAATGTTTCTTCGCTGTAGATTAAAACACTTTTTTATATTCAGAAGGAATGAAAAAATTTATTGTAAGCTGTTTGGACCGGGAAAACTATTAAGTATGCAAACACTTCTTGATCAGCAGGCTTGTTTGGCATTGAAGCGGGCTGTCACTTTGGAGGCCCAGATTCAAGAATAATCTCTAGACTGTTGCCTGTCATGTTTATAGGCTTTGTGGAAATGATGGATTTGATGAGAATTGCTAGCCACACTAGACTCTTGGCATACACTCTGCCAGGCTGTTTTTGGATTATTACTAGCTTCCTGCATGGTAGCCATAGATAAGGTGCCTTGATGGCAAATAAATGTGAGTAGGCAATAGTGTGAAAACAGGTAAATGGTAGGTCCTAAAATGAAGATAGACAGCTGAGGACTTCTGTCAAAACTAGCTTTAAACATGGGGCTGGGAAAATTGGCAAGAGTTGTTAACCAGATGCCAGTGCAAGGCTCGCATGCAAAATAATAAGATCAATTTGATGTTTTGAACCTTGCCACTGTTCCACTTATTGTACAATGCCATTTGAGCCTATATATGTTATTCTGAAATGCCATCTTATATTTTTGTCCAATTATTTTAAAATGTTTGTTTCCAGGCTTGACAAAAGGGCAGTATATTTTAAATGCTACCCATCATGAGTGTTTTTATGTAATTTGCTGTTTTGGAGACTTGGTGCCAGATTCTGCCACCCTTACAGTTCATAGTACCTTACTGCACAAGTTTTTGTCCCATTTATTTCAGTGGGACTATTCATGGAATAAGTTACGACTCTGCATAGGCGCTGAGTTTTACTTTTCCCTGGGGGTGCTCCACCCCCGCTCTGCCCCAAGACCCTGCCCCCACTCCACCCCCTCCCTGCTCTCCACCTCCCCCAAGCCCCTCCCTGAGCTGCCAAACAGCTGTTTGGCGGGGCCTCTGATCAGCTGTTTGGCGGGGCCTCTGATTGGCGGTACCGCCCGACAGTTTTTTTCCATGCATGGGTGCTCCAGCGCCTGTGTGACTCAGCAAAAGTAAGGGGAGCACAGAATGTGTCATTTTACAGATAAGTGCTTTGCTACTATGGCCCTATCCAAAAATCTATTAAATTACATTATAAAGTTTGTGTGAAGTTGGAATGAAAACATAAAGCCTGTATTAGAAATCACTATTTGCATTATAAAATTGCCAATTGCAAAACACAGTTTGTATGTGATTGAAGCACAGTATTCATCAAACTCCAACAATACCATAGGTAGACATCTCTGCAATTAATTTTCTTATTTGCTTAACAAACAAGACTTTTACTTTAAGTGTGTATAATAGAAAAGTATTCGTCTCAAGAGAAAGGTTATTGTTTTCTGTCAGAAGCAGCTACATAATTATAATTTAGAGGAGTCAATAGAATAGTAGACAAAGAAATAACAGACTTCTTCTTGAACGAAAAATCTCACAAGATCTACAGGGGTATCAGTATTAAATTGTTTTTTCAATACCTTAACTAAATTCTTCTCTGTCCTATTCTTGCTAAGTGATCTATCCATCTTAATATTTTTCCTATGTCTAAGTTCCTGTCTCTTAATGGCATCCTAATGCATTCTGAATTGACACATTTCACATCATTTAAACTCTGCTTACCTATTTATCATGCACAGGTCATACTTCAATAAGTGAAAGTCATTTCAAGGATCCTTTTTCCTATTTTTCTAATTCTCTGTTGCCATACTATAAATAAATTATTACTATTCTGGTCTATCATTTTACAGTTATGATAAACAATGTGTTCCTTCCGTCCCCCCTTCCCACATACATAGTGAAGTTTTGAATGTGTTTTTTTTTTCTTCCTGCTATTTTGTTTGTGTCAGCTTAACATGATATTAAAAACTGGAAACTGAATTGTTTTTTGTACAGCTGTTTCTGGCTTTGTAAGAAATGCAAAGATGACTTGGTTAGTGTGGCATCTACTCTAAGACAGTTAGAATATCAAGTCAATGCTTACCGAGGCTAGGATTATATGTCATTCAGTCTTGTCAAAAATTCTATGAATATTCAATGAGGATTTTAATGTATTGTCATCAGGGAAGCAATTTCTATAGAGTCATATTAAACATGTTGTCATCTCTTCAGTTTAAATACATTGTTTTGCCCATGAAGTGACCTTAGGCAATTTTAAAATGGTCTCATTTTTTTCTATTTGGCTTATACCAAATATATTAATTTTACCTAATAAGAATAAAACCTAATAGGGGACCTAATCCACTCATATAGGGTGAAGCAGAGTGCTAATAAATAATCAGGGTATAGTCCCACATATAATCAGGATTTGTTTTTGTAGTTTATAATTAAACAAAAGATCTAAGATACAGTGAGGTAGTTTGATATAGTTGTATTACTCAAGCTCCTCATTGAGAGTTATATTTTCCAAGTGGTGCCTATTGATTTGGCTTCACAAACCCATTGAAGATACTGGTTCTTGCACATCTAAGTCATCATGCATTGTTTTGTAAATGTATTCTTGTGTATTTAGGTGTCCTTTAGTTCTCACTGCCCAATCCAGCTTCTAATTTGCATAGATGGGGACACACACATACTTGTGAATTGATTATTCTGAAAAAAATCCACTGTACATCAGGTAAAGTGTGTTTAGAGAAGTTTATTTTACTACAAACACTCATTTTCTTGAAATGACAGATGTTACAACTAGACAAATCATCAGCCTCTGTACTCAGAATGCCAAGATTATTTTGAAGAAAAAAACAATATTTACGAGTAGTGGGGTTTTTGCAATACATACTAAATTATATACCAGTCTTCTTTCTGACATAAGAAATGAGTATGTATTCTTAGTAGAAATGAAGTTGGTTTTTTTTCTCTAGAATGAGCTATTTCAGACTATGTATTGAATGTGTCTTGTAACTGAATTGTGGACAAGAGGCTTGTTTGTCGTAGAAACCATTTGAGTTGAGTTAGAGGAACAACAGATTTATTGTCAGTTGGAATAGAATAAGGTGACTTCAAAAATCTATAGTGAAATATTGTAAGAATGGGCAAACGTTTTTATAGTGTTCATTAAAAGAACTAATCAATATGGAATGATAAATATTTCTTTACAATGACTTTATGGTGGACTGTCTATTAATTCAGTCCAATAGCACTGTTGGCTGGTGAAGAATGCAGTGTTATTTACACAGTGTTAAGATTTACATCTGGGCCAAGGTTTTTAAAGAAGAATAGAAATTTGGGGTGTGTGTACTTCTGGGTGTGCAATCTGAGACAACTTAAAGGGACATGATTTTCAGAGGATGGGTACTCAGCACTTTTTGACAAACTAGCCTTTACAGTAAATTTGCACTTCTTTTTGCCAGCCACAAGGATGCACTTGAACCATGCACACTTATTTATGCAGTTATATTGCTGAATGTATATTTATTCAGATTCTTAATTTCTACATTTTTTAGAAAATGGTGAATGATGTATTTCTTATTTACTAGATAAGTTAACCTTTACTCATGATTTGTGTCAAGCTGCACTTGAATGGGAATTAGAATTCAATTAAAAATATACAAAATAAGCACTTTAATTGCTTATTAATTGAATAAAACTACCATTTCCCCCACATCTCCATTGTTGAAATCTACACCAAAAGCTCCACTCTGAAGTATGCTAGATGGCTCCGATGACTAGACTGCAAAAGTGAAACCAAAAGTATATTTGATAAACTGAAACAAAGTAAGGCAAAAGAGTGTGTTAAGATGATCATGCAATAGTGAAGTGCAATAGCATTGTAGCAAGTAACAGACACTAATGCACAATCAGTAGTATAGGAATGAATTTATCACACATTCTTAACTAGAGCCTTGCAACCTGACCTGAACCCAAGGGGACCCAACCACAAGTGTTGGGTTGAAGCTGGGTCTGAAAACAACCCAACACACGATCAGGGGGTCACTACGGTGGAGGCTGCATGCCCTGTTCCTGCAAGCTGCTGCTGTCTCCCTGCTCTGTGTGCTGTGGGTTGAAAGACAGTGCAACTCATCAACGTGCTCACTCCGCAGCGTAGCATGTAAGAGTGAGGCATGCAGTCACCGCTGCATCAACCAATCCAGCAGGAGGCAACCAGAGAATGATTGTGCCTATAAGGCATGGGGAGTGGAAAACCCCTGTCAGGCAGTGCCCCAGTGATGAGGTGGCAATGATGGAGGTTTGGGGGGAAGTGTTGAGTTCATGTTAGGTTGAGTCTGAAGACAACTCAACACTTGGGCTCAGGTTGGATTTGGATTGGCTGTTGGCCGGTCGGGTTCAGGTCGGGATTTAAAATTAGGCCTGAGCAGACCTCTATGCTTAATTGCAGGAAAAAGTCTACTACACTGTGCTTTGTGTACTTTTTTAGTACTGATTTTCAAATGAAAACTATAATGCTTATACCAGCTAGATTATATCCTTCTTTCTTCAGGCAGAGGAGAATACTGTATTCTGGCATTTGTTATTACATTAAAAAAAAACATACCTTGTAGCACATTCATTCCTTATATGTATTATGGGAACAGAACTGATTATTCTCATGTGTGAAAGAATTATCATCATGTGTGAAACTAATTAATGGTTGGCAAGCCTGGTGTCCTAGAGCTTGCCCTTTGTTCTAGAAGGTGAAATATCAGGCCCAGATCTGTCTCTCACTTGATGATCTGGTGGAGCTAGAAGGAATATAAAACCTCATGGTTCTGGCCATAAGCCAACCTCTATCTGAATGGGTAGTTCATTCTATTCCACTATGCGGCGAAGTGCACTTTCCTCTGAAGCAGCTGGGCACTGTCGGGGACAGGATACTGGACTAGATGGGCCATTGATCTGATCAGGTATGATATTTCTTAAGCTATAGAAGATGCAATAGAAAAAATCCTCAGGAGGTGTAAATTAGCTTAGTTCTATTGAAGTTAATGAGGTTTGGAAAATTTACATCCGCTCAGGATCAGTCAGGCCCAGTGTATTTTAGTCTCTTAGAAGAGGATGATCAGGTTGCTTTATGTTGGGTTACACCATCACCTGTTCAGACACCAGTATTAACTGAACTATAAAGGAAGTTCAGTTCTCCTTAACCCAAACCAAGCCTAAGATTCGCTTATCCTTAAAAGTTACTCCAATATAGCCATGGCAGTTAGGGTGTGATTTCTTTACCAGTAAAAGGACACTTATACACTGTGGTATAACTAGGGTGACCATATGTCCCGTTTTGACCGGAACAGTCCTCTTTTTAAGCCCTGTCCCTGACATTGCGACTTTTTTGGCAAAACTGGGTGTTTGTCCCAGGAAATGGGACAAATGCCCAGTTTTGCCAAAAAAGTGGGACACGCCCCCCCCCCCGGGGGTGCAGAGGAATGTTGGGGGGCGGGGGGTGAGTGGTGACCTGGTGATGTTTGGGGAAGGAGGACAGGAACCTGGCGAATGTGTCTCCGCTATGTCCTACCCTTCCAATCAGGGAGTGATGGGATGTCACGTGCTCACTCTGCAGCCCAATCAGAGGGCAGCATTGTCAGATCTAATTCAAATTCCTCTCCAGCCAGACCATGGAGCCACAACTCGTGGGCTCTGGGCCCTACTGGGCAGACCAGCTGGTAAGTGCTTGACTGGGTCCTGCAGCATCCACTTGTGTCGGGGCATGGAGCATGGCATGGCTCCCCCCGCAGCCTCTGGAGTGGTCCCTGGAGCCCCCACCCCTTAGGGAGAGTGGAGGGCACCTGCTCTCTTTCTTCTCCCCTCCCCCCACCCCCAGTTTTGTACCACAGTCTGTGAGCGACACACACACACACACGCCCCCGGTCCTCTGTTGCTCGCTCCTCTCTTCCCTCCCTGGCCGGAAGCAACCCATCACTTGCTCTTCTCCCCCTCCCTTCACCTGCCGGGAGCAACCTGTTCCCCATTGCTCTTCTCCCCTCTCTGGCTGGGAGTTGCCCCTCCCCTATACCAAAATCTGAAATGGCAGCCCTTCATCCCGGTCTTCCTCCACCTACCCAGGTCTGATCTCTGGAGTCTCCTTGATCCTTCCTGCTCTCTGGAGCCTCCTTCCTGCCCCTCTGCTATCCCAACCCCCAAAGGGGCATCACACTGCTAACTGATCATAATCCAATAGCTTCACCTCCTGGCTCTGAGCCCAAATGTACTCACACTCACACAATCACTGTGCTTTGCTGCCCAGATCCCAGCCCATATCCATTCCTCTTCCTCCCTGCCCCCATCTCTGCTACTTGGCTCAATTGGGGGTATGAAGGGACGTTTGTGGGGCCGTGGGGGATGAGCAGCGATGCCAAGTGGCTCGTCCCGTTTTCAGTTTAGGGAAATATGGTCACCCTAGGTATAACTGCATCCACACAAAGAGGGTTTTTCTGGTTAACTGTAGTGGTATAACTATGTCTGTAATATCCTCCTAGTGTAGACAAGGCCTTAGTGACATGTACAGAGAGAAGAAAAGGATTTTTGTAAGGGAAAATGCAAAGTTTGTGAGTCTGTGCTTGACTGGATACATTACGGCCTAAGCCATTTTTTATGAATAAGCCAAGGACCTGATCCTGGCAACACTTCACATGAGTAAGGTCACACACGTGTAACAAATCTATACACTCATGGAAATATTTGAGGGATCAGTTGACTTTTTCTGGTAAGTGCCAATTATTACAATTTTTCTTCTGTAGTTTAAGCCAATGAGTTGTTTTGTGGGGAGGAGATCTAGCACAGGGATGTTAGATATAAATAGTAGAAAAAAACTCTTCATATTAGCAGTCATTGCCAAACCAAAGGGTAAAAATATTATTCAAGTCCACATGAGCAAACTCCTCCTATTAAAGAGAGGATTATTTATTCTATAAGCAATGTAAGTTTGCTTAAGTTCCATGTTTTCAAAATTTTAAAAATGTTTTAAAAGCCCTGTGGTAAAGTCACAGCACATTTGGAGTTATGGTCAGATTAAGAATATTTTTCTCATGAATAACACTGAGAAAAGAACCTTAGTATACTGACATTTCAGTCATCTTGCAAAGTCCAAAAGCAATTAGTAGTGCAGCCCAGGACAAAAATTCAGATCAAAGTGTTTTGTATTGCTAAGCAAGGTAGATCTTATTGTTTTATCCTGGGTCTCTAGTCATATACTCAGTTGTGTTCAGGATTTAAATGAGTGCAAAACTATTTGCAGAGGTTAGAAATGGAGACAGAAAATAATCCAGTTTTTACTTGAAGAAATGAATTGTCATACATATCTGAAATGTAAATGCATTATTCATTTAGATCTGAAGCTAATTACTATTTCTCTGAGTTCTCAAATAAAAATCCCAAATAGCAAAAACCAAAACTCAAGGGAAATATTTTAAGTATGTGTAAATGAAATTATCAGTGAATTGGAAAGCCAAACATAGGGTTTTTTCTTTACAAAAATGTACTAAAGATGCCATGAACATTTTTCACCAACTGAATAGTTATTGCAAATAAACCAAGCTTGAAAAAAGTCACATCACAATTATGTGAGTTAGGTCTGAGGGCAAGTTCAAAATACCTAGACTGGCACTGTCATTTAACTTTTGGTCTTTGAATAAATCAAAATGTTTTCAGTAGGCATGCATCCACTCCTACCTCTTCCCAATACCCCTTCCCCCGCCCCCCCCCCCTCACTTCGTGGGTATAAAAAGTGTAGGGGAAAACAGAAACAGACTTGATTCATTATAGATGCCTTCCTCATCGTTTACAATTAGTGTTCAGTAAATCCGTACATGCAGTATGATGCATTATCGTAATGCTCTTCTAAATCAAGCCTATTTTCCATCTTTTAAAAAAGCAGCAGAAAAAGGGACTAATTGTGTTATTATCCTGTCACATGCCACATTCTCTATTCTTACCAAATAACCTAATTTTGACTTGGTTTTTTTTTCAATATACTTTCCTAGAACACTGTACCATTTAATGTGTTTGCATGGCCTAAAAGTAGAAAATGAGTAATGTGGAGGTAATCAAAGTGTAAAATTATACACATCATGAAAAATATCTGTAAAATTAGTATATTAAGATTGGGCAATATGTTTCCACAAAATGGCTTACTTTACTCTTAAAAAGAAATTCAGCCATTATTCTCACTGACCATTTAGAAATGGATGCATTTAAGATTAAAATTAATGTTTAATTCTGATTTCTTTATATTTACCTGTGTATGTTGTATGTGTCTGTGTTTTGTTATGATCTGTATAAAATTGGTGGACATGGGTGAACTGTATAATAAGGCTAAGTTAACCATGTATTTTTTTAAAATATTCTAAATTTGGCAGAGCAGTATTTGTTACCCCTTTCAAAAAGGAATAGGACTATATCCATACCCAGAGCCTGTATCCCAGCAGCTAGTTCGTCTGATAACCTACTCTGTTAGTTAAAATAATGTAAATTCTTAAATCAATTAGAAAAGGTTGGACTATCAAAGTCTAAATATGGAAAAGTTTTATTATATTCTACAATATTTTAGAATATTAGCTTATTTGAAACACTGAACAGGGGGGGAAAAACCTATCAAATAATACGAAACTTCTTGAAGCCCACGTTTTTGTTGCTGACATCAGAAAACTCAGTTGTTCAAGTATCCCCCCTATGAGTGCTCCCTTTCTGATGCTCATGCTCCAATATGGTTTTGATTGGAAATTTTCGGCCAACGCATGCACCCGAGACCTCCTCATGCCCTGTAACAAGGGTATAGAGAGCTGTGCGGACGAGCCACCCCAGCTCCTTCTCAACTATCTCTACCTGAGGTGGCATGCCAGCTTCTAGCATTGCTTGTAGCTTAGCCTTAGGGTTCTTTAGTTTTAGGTTAGTGCAGTTATTTAGCTTTCCTCTTTTAATGATATATATGTTATAGTTTCTTTAATTTTGTTTAAAGGTCTTCTATTAACCCTTCTCCCACCACTCCCCTTGCCTGAGGGGTTCTCCTCAGGGGACAACCTCATCATTGCCATGGTATGCCAGGATCCCCTGGACTCAAGTGCTGCCTCGTCTGCCAGGAATCTATCCTGTATGCAGTGTAGCTGTGTCAATCCCAGGGTATTAGAGAGACATGGTGGTTGTTTGTGAGAAGTATGGGGAATAAGCAGGAAGAACTAGAAATGCTAGTTAATAAACACAACTATGACATAGTTGCAATCACGGAGACTTGGGATAAACATATGACTAGAATATCCAACAAGTTATTGGAATGTGTTGGAGACAACTTCTAGGGGAGAGCCTGTTCTAGATTTGATTTTGACAAATAGGGAGTAACTGATTGAGAATTTGAAAATGGAAGACAGCTTGGGTGAAAGTGATCATGAACTCATAAGAGTTCATGATTCTAAGGAATGGTAGGAGGGAACACAGCACAATAAAGATAATGGATTTCAAGAAGGCAGACTTTAGAAAACTCAGGGAATTGGTAGGGAAGATCCCATGGGAGGAAAGTCTAAGGGGGAAAACAATTCAAGAAAGTTCTCAATTTTTTTAAGGAGACATTATTAAAGGCACAAGAGCAAACTATCCCACTATGTAGGAAAGATAATAAGTATGTCAAGAGACAAAGCTGGCTTAAACAGGAGATCTTCAGTGATATGAAACTCAAACAAGAGTCCAACAAAAAGTGGAAACTAGGTCAAATTACAAAGGATGAATATAAACAAACATAAGCAGGTGTAGGAACAAAATTAGAAAGGCCAAGGCACAAAATGAGATTAAACTAGCTAGCGACATAAAAGGTAACAAGAAAACGTTCTACAAATACTTTAGAGGCAAGAGGAAGTCGAGGGAGAGACCCGTTACTTAATGAGGGATGGGGGAAACAATCAAAAAATATGGAAATGGCAGAAGTGCTAAATTACTTTTTTGTTTCAGTTTTCACCAAAAAGGTTAGTAGCGGTTGGACGTCTAACATAGTGAATGCCAGTGAAAATGAGGTGGGACCAGAGGCTAAAATACGGAAAGAACAAGTTAAAGTCACCAGGGTCTGATTAAATACATCCTAGAATAGTCAAGGAGCTGACTGAGGAGATATCTGAGCCATTAGCTATTATCTTCAAAAAGTCATGGAAGACGGGAAAAAAGGGCAAATGTAGTGCCAATCTATGTAAAGGGACAATCCGAGGAATTACAGACCAGTCAGCTTAACTTCAGTACCTGGAAAGATAATGGAAAAAATTAAGCAATCAATTTGCAAACACCTAGAATATAATGTGATAAGTAACAGTCAGCATAGATTTGTCAAGAAGAAATTTTGTCAAACCAACCTAATAGCTTTCTTTGAAAGGGTAACAAGCCTTGTGGATGGGGAGGGAAGCAGTAGATGTGGTATATCTTGACTTTAGTAAGGTTTTTGATACTATCTTGCACGACCTTCTCATAAACAAACTAGGGAAACACAACCTAGATGGAGCTACTATAAGGTGGATGAATAACTGATTGGAAAACCATTCCCAGAGAGTAGATATCAGTGTTTCACAGTTAAGCTGGAAGGGCGCATAAAGGGCATATCAAGTGGGGTTCCACAGGGATTGGTCCTGGTTCCGGTTCTGTTCAATATCTTCATCAAGGATTTAGATAATGGCCTAGAGAGTACACATATAAAGTTTGCAGATTATACCAAGTTGGGGGGAGTTGCAAGTGGTCTGGAGGCTAGGATTAAAATTCAAAATGATCTGGACTAACTGGAGAAATGGTCTGAAGAAAATAGAATGAAATTCAATACGGACAAATGTAAAGTACTCCACTTAGGAGTACTGCTGAGGCTCCAGGCTTCTCCGGTACCAGAGGTGCTTCTAAGACTTCGAGGAGTCAAGGTCACCAAGCATACTTCTGTACCCAAGTTGTCTAGACACATTCCCAGAGAGTAGATATCTCTACCACTCTGCTTTAAGAAAGCCTGAACCCTCTGTGAAGCTTTCTATATTACCTCTGGTACCTACGTAAGCAGCTCTCACTACATTGGTATCTCTAAAAGTCTAAGCAGATGGGTCTCACTATTTCAGTACCTTTGAAGCAGTCGACATCCTCGGTATCAACAACATCCACAAGATAGGAACTATCTAAATAAATGCCATCCTCTGTACCGACCACGGAACCTTGCCCCTTCTCGGCACGAATACATCCACTACCACAAGAATTTAGATTCTCAAGAGATTTGTTCATCTCGGATCAGCCAGAGACTCCCTTGTTAATGGGTATTGAATGGCTGTTGGTACTGAGATCACCTAACTGGATCTCTTCCTGGGACCATTTACTTCTCTGGTACCTTCTCAGCCAGGCAGAGCTTCTCCTTTAGGCTATGATGAGGATCTTTGTTCAGGTTCCAAGATCTCGGTAGATAGGACAACCTTGCACAAACATAGTGACATCTCCCCTGATACCTTTACGGAGAGATAAGATCCAAGGGTGTGAAGTCCAAGCCCCTTCCCATTGACATGTGCAGCATTGCATGCCGCCACCTCTGACTTATAGCCCCCACCAGGACAATTTTCAAGTGTTCCTGGCCTTTCTTGTGGGCATCATTGAGGTGAGGTGTCTCCTGCTCTATCTTTCCCTCATCAAGAGCTTCAGTGATTGGAGGAGTCTTTTGAGGAGCAAGAGGAGTTAACAGACAAGGAGGTCACTCTATAAACTAACATCTCCTCATCTTCACCAGATGAGGCGATAATGCCTCCCCCATCTTCTCTGGCTGATGACTTTAAACAGTTTCAGGAGATGATGAAATGAATTGCTGACTCATTCCAGATCCCCTTAAAGGAGATCCAAGAGTGACATCATAAGCTCTTAGACACTCGAAGTACAACAGCCTCTGCTCATGTGGCCTTGCCAGTGAACAAGGCTCTACTGGAACCTGCCAAGACCATCTAGTCCCTGGCAACAGTATCATTGACATGTAAACATGCCAATAAAAAGTATTACATTACAGCTAAGAACACTAAATTATTTGCAAACCCTCCACATAATTCCTTGGTTGTCGAGGTCTTCAAAGAGCATGGCAACATAGCATCATCTTGAATTGACCCCCTTCATCAAGTGGGTATGATTGTCATTCCATATCTCAGTGACTGGCTGTTCAAAGGCTACTCTTACAACACAGTTCCCTCTTCCACAGGTTAGGTCTTCAGCTCACCATCAAAAAGTCCATTTTGACCCCCATACAACAGATAAACTTCATAGAGGCTTCTCTGGGTGCCATAACAGTCCGACCTTACCGCCCCTTATACAGGCTTACAACACTAACAAACATAATTTCAAAAACTGAAATAAGCCCACAAACATAGACAAGTTTCTAGCCACTAAGGCATGTGGCAGCTTGTACCTTTGTAACACAATGTGCCAGGTTACAGCTTCACTGCTGCCAGGAATGGCTCAGAACAGTTTATACTCTGAACAAACAGAGTTTAGATGAGATGGTTTTAACCCAAGAATCCTTAATGCCAACTGGGAAGGGGGCTACAAGAATATCTTGATTCTGGTATGTGCATTTTGGTTCACTAGAGGAAGTCATGTGAGGTCTTAAGTGAAAGCTAGGGTTATACTGATCCTTAATAATGTTATGAAATGTAGGTACAGGTACTATGTAAGTAGTTATGTGTGTGTATATATACTGCAAATATGTTTTAAAGTCTGTATCAAGGCATGGTTGACTAAAAGGTTTTCTATCAGATGAGGTGTTTATTCACCTGTCTCCCTGTGGAGAAGTAAATTAAGCATTGTAAGCTAACACAATGGATATCCACTTACACATGAAGTCAACAAAGATGTGAAATCAACAGGAAAGCAGTAGACAGGAAAAATAAGTCCCGGGTGGTTATCTTGACTTTAAGAACTGACAGATACCTTTGAGGATATAAATAGAAAGCAAAGGAAACATTCCTTTATCCTGGGCCTAGGAAGAAAATGGGCAGTGTGTTTACATTCATGGAAGTGGAATCACAGCCAGCCTTGGCTGAAGATGCTGTAAAAGGCTTTGGGTGAGATGAAACTTTATAAGACAGGAGATTAACCTAATAGTTAATCATAACATGCTTTCTAGAGATGAAACTTAACCTTTTGTTTCCATCATCCTGACTCACTATGTCTTGAATTTTTGATAATATATATATAGTGAAAAGAAGGATAAATTTAAGTGCTGTGATGTTCAGCAAGATGCTGATCCTGAGTTGAATTATACAATCTGGTGTGTACGCTAGTCCCTTGGGGACAGCTAACTTGGTAATTCTATGGGTAGTTAATATCAGAGGCTGGATATCACAGGGGAATACTTCAAAGGGACTTGGGGACTGGGGTGCACCTATTGTTCACCTGCAAAGCAAAGCAAGGGCTGGTGTTGCCCATAGGAGAATGTTTGGGTGACTCACAGGTTGGTGGTGTCGGGGAGCTGAAACCCAGTTAAGCACAAGCAATCTCCCTCATGATGGAGGCAGCGGGTAACAAGGTGACTCTCAGGATACCTTGAGAACTATCACAATGGCATCTATCCCTCTTTGAGTATTGGAGTTGCTCAGTTGGTGGAAGGACCCATCCAAAG
The DNA here is from genome assembly GCA_003942145.1 of Platysternon megacephalum. Taxonomy (NCBI): domain Eukaryota; kingdom Metazoa; phylum Chordata; order Testudines; family Platysternidae; genus Platysternon; species Platysternon megacephalum. The sequence continues at coordinate 9,291,475 of QXTE01000046.1, forward strand.
TATGTGCAGGACTCCCCTTCACCCAGTTCCTCCAGCTGTCACCATAACTTCAGATGTATCCTTTGTAGGTGGGTGGGTGGGGGAGCATATCTAGGGATACACACTGCTCAGGGCAAATGGTCTGCCCAAGAATCTCTCCTCCACATCAACCTTCTGGAAGTAAGAGCAGTGAGCAATGTCTGTGGTTCTTGATGAAGGAAAGAAAATGTACAATCTGTTGAAGTCATGATAGAGAGTGTTGCCTGCATGTTTGGATTGCAAGTGGAAACTCCAATCTTGGACTCTCCAGCATAGTTTCCTAACCTGGAAGTTCCCAGAGGTGGACTTCTTTGCAATAGCTGTTAGCAGAAAGTGCAGGAAATTCTGCTCTAGAAGGGCTTTGGGTCATCAATATCATTCTCACTTCTTGGCCACCTCTATGCATGTCTTCTGATGACACTGCTCCTGAAGGTATTGAACAAGATCAAGCAGGATAAAACTGGGGTCTTTCTAAATGCACCAACTTGGCCAAGACAAGTATGGTATCCTTACCTGATTCATCATGCTTTGCTCCTGCCATTACTATGCCCAGTTGCTTGCCATCTGTTATCCTGTAGTCTGGGCAGATTCTCCATCCCAACCTGGGCTTACTTCAACTCAGAGCTTTGCTCCTTAATGTTTGTTGGAGATAGAGGTTTCCTGCTTGACAGAGGTACAACAAGTCATATTAAACAGCAGAAAGGTCTCTACTAGAGCTAGTCATCTTCAAAAGTAGAGGAGATTTCATCACTGGTTTGTGCACCAGAGTTTTCACCTACCTGTTCTTGATTACCTGTTGGAATTAAGAAGACAAGGCCTTCTGTCAAAGTTCATCTGGCAGCAATCTCAGCCTTCCATTTACCTCTGGAGGGGTTTTCAGGGTTTGCTTACCTCACAGGGGCAAGGTTCATTTGAGGGACTGATTGAGCTATTTCCACAAATAACCTACTTAGCTCAATTTAGATTTTGAACTTGGTCCTTAATTGCCTCACAAACAAGCCTCCATTTAAACCATAAATTAAATGTTCTTTGCTGCACTTATCTATGAAAATGGCATTCTTGGTGACCATCACTTCTGCCAAAATGGTTGGAGAATTAGAGGTGTTAATGGCAGATTCCCTCTTTACAGTCTTTTTAAAGGAAAAGGTATTGTTACAACCACATCACAAGTTTCTATGTAAAATATCATCTGATTTCTACATTAACTGGGTCATACATTTCTCGCTGTTTTTCCCTAACCCACACCAATCCAGGGAAGAATATGCCCTTCGTTCTCTGGGTGTGAGAAGAATGCTAGTCTTCAATCTGGATAGAATGAGACCATTTAGAAAATCTCAGACGGTTTTTCCTCTGTGGACAGTTCAAAAGGATCCTCAATTTCCTTGTAAAACTTTCAAAATGGGTTTCCGGGTGTATTCTAAATTGTTATGAGACTGCTAATGTTCAGCCTACTTCTGGAGTAACTGCCCACTCTACCAGATCTCAATCTACCTCCAAGGTGCTGTTGAAAAACATGCCAGATGCTGAAATGTGCAAAGCTGCAACTTGGGCGTCAGTTCACGCTTTCTAAAACACCATGGTACAAACTTGTAGGTCAGTCTCCAGGGACTTTGTGACAGTTAAGTCCCTCTTGTAGAATTTGTTTCTAATCTTTAAAGTTATCAGATGGTGCTCTTTTGTACCTCTACATGAACTTGCAATCAGTTATGAAAAACTTTTTTCTATGTCTTCACCCTCAATTCTCTTCACCACCACCACCCCTTGCTCCCCTGTGCACACACATACTTTCACAAAAATATCAGAATCTTCAGCCTGTATTAGACCAGACTCTCCCTAAATGTGTTCATACTTTTAGGATAGTTTTTAAAATAAAATTCTAACTTTGATTAAAAAATAAAAGGAACCCCTCCCTTCCATGGTATTCTAAGAAAATCAGACTGCCTGATAAAATTGTGGTAATCCAGATTCATAAATTACTGGCTATTGTGTAAGAATAGAAGTAAAGTGGCAAATGCCTATCATTCTAGCAAATACGTTACTTCCTCAATTAAGCTACATCCCATGAATGTGAATCCCGTTATAACAATAATACACAGCAAGGTTTGCATTAGTAAACTATGGCAATGGCAGGTGATGAGCTGAGAGACTGCAACTTATTATGCACATCCTGCTCATTTTATTTTTCCCTCATCTTGAGAGTCCTGTTTGCCTATTTCATCTACCCTTTGCATCTTGTCACAGACTTACATTGTAAGCTTTCTGGTGTAGGGACTGCTTTTGTTACATGCTTTTACAATGCTTAGCATAATGGCACCCTGATCCTTGATTGTGCTAATGTGTTACTACTAGGCATATGGCCTTCATGCCATAAACCACCTAAGAAGTGCAACACTTTTACATAAACCCCAGCATGGCTTGTTGCTATTAGACTATGGCACATTTATTTTAAATTTCAATTAAAAAAAATATTGGAGTGGTTAATGCACAGATAGGGAGCTGAGGAATAGAGACATTAAAATCAAAAGTATCCACTAATTTTGGGTGCCCAATTTGAGATGCCGAGGACCTTATTTTTTCAGAGCACTTATTCTATAGCACTTTATATTTGAATCACGAAGTGGATGCACGAATTAAGAAAGCTAGCTCTGCATATGGTTGCCTTTATAACCAAACCTGGAAGCAACACAGAATCTGTCTATAGACAAAATACTGTTGTCCTCATGACATTGCTCTGCAGATGTGAAACAATGGCACATTATTATCAATGGCACATTAAAAATCTTGACAGTTTCCATTTGCAACACTTACGATGACTGGGAATCAAATGGCAGGACTGGGTGTTCAACATGGAAGTTTTGACAAAAGCTGGTTCACAGTAGCAAGACACATTTGATTTGCACCAACTAAGATGGACTAGACATGTAATTTGTATGCCTGAGACCCATCTATCAAAGCAGATTCTATATTCTGAATTTAAGTTCTGACAACCATAAGAGTGGAGAGCAGAGGAAACACTTCAAAGATACTCTGAAACAAAATATGCATGAGACAAATATTTCTCACTCAACTTTCGAGCAACTGGTGACTGACTGCATCAAATGGCACTAGGCCATAAGGGTAGGTGTTCATGATTTTGAGAAGAACCACATTGTGCAGCTGGAAGCACAGCAGCGGGTATGGAAACAACACGCAGCTTAAGCAACACAACCAGGCAAATGGCTTTGTAGTCAGTGAGATAAATGTCATTCTTCCAGAATTGGTCTATGGAGCCATATGAAGACCCAATAGTACAAACTGTCCTCAAAATCGGTATGACTAGTGTATTATATTTTTTAAGTACAGCTACCATTAGCTTCAGTTGCAGCTGTGAGTGCTCAGCACTTCTGCAAATAAGACCCCAGAGTCTTAAATCCGACACCCAAAAAATGAAGAACATACAATTAGTGACCACATGTGAAATGTTTGATTTAATAATAATTAATAATCTGAGCTCTTGTTGCCCGGAGGTGGAGCATGGTGAATTGTTCTGTGTGGATGGTACATGTTCAGTCGAAACACATGTAGGAGCTGTGATGGGGATGAAACCTGCTCAGTTGCTCAGTGGGGATGGTGGATGTGCTGTCTGGCCAGCATAAGGAGGTACAACGGACTGGAGCATGCTCAGTGATCATGGAAACTTCAGATATTTTAACTGCTAGATTTTAAATCTCTGAGTATGTGCAAACTCAGATTTTTCTGGGGCTTATGATGTGACCAAATTTGGGAAGGCTTTCACATGAACAGCAAAAGGCACGTCCCTGACAAGAAGGCCTTTTTTCTGCCAAATTTCAGTTTACTTCTTCCAAGCATGGGGGTGGTAGGGCTTCTCAAAGAAAAGGTAGCCAGAATTTTTTCATGTTGCAAAACAATGTATTTTTCCATAGCCTCATTCTTGGAAATAGCTCAACTCTTTTGGCTGAAGGTTTCGGGGGGGAAAAATCAGCCTGACAGACAAATGGCATGGAAAATTACAGCCCAACAGTTAGTTTGGCAAAATGTTAAGCAACTGAAAACAGGATCTTATATTGGGAAGTGTAGGGTGACTTTAACAATAGGTGGTGCAACCAGCCCCACCTGTAATAAAGGGTATTCGTATATGTAAGTCATATATTGGCAACAGTCCTTATGCATGACCTGAGTGAGACTACTCACATGCTTAAATTGTACACACATAAATGTTTGCAAGATTGAGGTCTCTGTGTGCGCTCTGTCCACCAGAAAGTGCTCTCTGAGGTTGACAGTCACCTGCTCTATGGAAGGGGTACAAATGTACCACTTAAGCCCTCAAAAGTATGACTTAAGGGTATTTAAGTAGTGTATAGGGCTTGTGCTAGTCGTCTGTACAGGGGTGAATTTCTCTGAGTCAGTCCAAGCACTATGCTGTCTATTAATTTTATGCCTGCAGATTGTCTTATAGGTCAGGCTCTGCATCAAAGGTCTGATTCACTTCCTTCTTCAACAAGAGCTTAGTGTTCAGCTAATCTAGAAATACAGTGTTGTCCTTTAGATACCAAAGTCACCCAATTGATGTATTAAGGACAGTAATCTCTTAAAGGGATTTGACCATAAGAACAAAACAGATATTCCTAAAAGGTGCCAGTCTCTGCATGGGATACTTGATTGAGGTTGGAACCCCAAGTGCCTTTAAACATGAAAGGCCAAGGCACTTTGTAAAGTCAAAGTTCCTTCATTACTGCTCTCAGAAATAGACACGGGGTTTGAAAAGAGGTCCACTCCTTAGTTAAAGACTGTTGCTCATAGTCTGCGCAGAAAACAACCTGAAGTTTCTTAAACCATCCCACCTACCAGGAAAAATAATTTGTCTGTGGACAGACTTGGCATATAACATTCTTTCGGGTAAATGGTTGCTTCATTCTGAAATCTTTCAGTTCTGGTAAACATTTCTATTTTAAAATCTCTGCTCTGATCCTGTCCATTTAAGTGTATCATTGTTTTATTAAAAAAAAGAGAGAGAGAGAGAAATTACTAGAGATGAGCTGGAACTAAAACCCCAAATCAAAATAACACACGTCTATTTCTCCATTTTCTTGCAACTTGTGTGGTAATTCATACCTGTGCAAAATGGGTGTAATATCTAACCAGCTCAGAATAGTTGTATTCTAGATATACTTTCCATAGGTGTAAATGAAGACACTAGCTTCCACGGATGATTAGAGACTAAACCTAGATATGAATGCCCAAGATGGACCACTATCTATAATGGACTGAACCAAAATGGTTAGGTGCTATAGATTTCAAACCCGGGTCCACCGGGTTACACTCTGTGCCACCATGTGCAAGCTCAAATCTCTAAACTACAGTTTATACCCTACAAACAGGGTTTACATGTGTTGACTCAGCGGGATCAGCTGACCAGCAGCAGACTGCTGATTGGGCACATCTTGGTATAATAAAGCTTTTTGGTTTTGCCACACTCCTTGTTTGAGCAGCTAATCTTAGGCCTATTGCTGTCCAGGCCCCACCCTCCTTTGGGACCAAACTCCTGCTCACCCAAGCCAGTCTTCCGACCTGCCTGAACCCTGTCTAGCCAAGCCTGTCGCTTGGTCTGCCCACTACCTACTTGCCTGTCCAGGCGCCTTGTCTGCTCATCTACTGCCTTCCCCCAGACTGACACCCAGCTGCTGAACCTACCTGCATCCTGGACTATGCAACCTGGTTCTCCCGTTGGACAGTAACCTCTCACTGATATGTGAGAGCTCTAGCTGCTCCCCGAGCACAGCCACCTGGCTTCAGCCCACATCTTAACTCTGAGGCCTGGCCTGCTCATAGTGGGCCGTGATAGTCATGGATCTGATTCTATCTGAGGTATTTCTGGGACACAGATCACACTAACGCCTGAGCACCTAATACAGTAATTAAGATTTAGTAGTCTCTGCTCTTTTCTCTTAGGTTAGGCAGCTTCTCTTCCTCCCTATTAATGTAATTGTTTGTCTTTATTTCAGGTAGATTTCTGCAAAACGGTCAGTATTCTATCATGCTCTGAAACCAGTTTTGGCTTGGGGTCATTCTTATCTCTTCTAGTCAGCCTTTCCATAGACAGGATCATTGACCAAGAACGTCATATCTTGGGCTCTTTCAACCTTTGGCCTGAGAACCGCTAGCTATGTTGTCTCAGAAGAGTGCTGCTGTCTTCACTGGTCATGAATAGAGAGGTGGTTTCTGATGGAGCCAGGCCCAAAGTTACTGAAGGTTTTAAGGTTTCAGATAAGGGACTTGAATTAGCCTCAGAGCAATAAGCAGATTAGCTGTATATTGTTGCTAAAAGGATCAGCAGCAAAATAGTTAACATTCTTGACTTTAGGGCTAGAAACCTAATTTTATCTTAAGGGAAAGTTTAAATTTTGGAGCACAGTTTTGTGGCAACTGATAGATTTTTGCAGCAGATTTTCAACCATTGACATAAAAACTGTTTAACTAAAATGAAGTGATGTGATATTTTCAATCAAATCAGAAGGGACAACCAGAAAATACAACATGTATTGGAATAAAAGCCAGCCTACCCTCAGAAGTGAGAACAAAGGTGTGGTAGGTTTTATTTAAGTTTCCTTCTGTAATTTGAACCAGTTGTTTAACGTTAATATCTGTTTTAGCCTACAGCTGTAAAAGCACATCAGAGACCACTTAAATGGATGCAATATTGTTTCAAGTAACCCATGATCATATTCTATAGATATCTGAATGGAAATTTTGATGTAATCCACTGAATGCAGGTGTTTGAACATGAATAACTGGAGGCCCTTTTGTTGGTAAACCCTGACAATAAACAGAATTATTTCACTGTGGAAACCAGTGCTTTCCTCTGAGCCTGAGTTTGGTTTTCTCACTTGTACTGTATAGTATAGAAAAATCTCTACTAAAGAGGATAATATTGACATGATAAAGAATATTAACATACTACCTATAGTAGTAAGAGATTTTTCTTGTGAATACCAGTGTTGTAAACCTATGTTAAGGCTCAAACTTATTATCTATTAAAATTAAATACAAAAAATATATACTAATCATTTTATGTTTGCTGCCAAGTTTTAAAGAAAGTTCCACCAGCTCAGTGGCTTGAGTCGTTGGCTAAGCACCTGGAGCCAGAGTTTGTTGAAGTGCTGAATGAGTTTTTGACAGTAGTAGCCTCTTCTGCAGGCTACCACTTCTGCAGTTTATTCATCTAGTTCAGTCAAATTTCTCTCTATTTCATTGAAAGTTACGAAAGCAATTGGGAATTGAAAAAGCAGAAAGCCTGGTTTCCTCTTCCAAACTATGAATAAAAAGATGGTGTCAGAGGATGAGATCTACCAGTTCTAAAATCCTGAAGGACATAGTTCAGAAGCAATCAGTTCAATTCACTAACTACTGTTAATACTTCCTTTGTTTAATAAGTCAGTTAATTTTAAATCCAAAACATGTTTTGATAAGCTTTTTTGCTTATGTATCTAGCACATTTAAAATAGTTTCTATTAAACTAAACTAAAATAAAGATGCTGTTTTGGGCATTTTAAATTGAAATTGAATTTCCATCCAAATACAGCATTACATAAATTGGAAGTGAAAAATTAACCATCTTATAAATAAGATCTGAATCATTCACCATTGAATCTGAACAATCTGAATACATTTAAGTTAAGCTATATAATTTGATTAAATAAAGGTGTACAGATATAGTGTATCCTCCTGGTTAGCAAAAAGAAGCACCACATTTAGTGTGAGGATTATATTTAATTATAACCATGTTTTAATGGTTACCAACCAATTAGAATCAACCTTTCTTTAGGAAAATAACTGAAAAATGCAAATGTAAAATATGACTAAAATTGCTGATTTAAATCACAATTAAAACAGGTGATTTAAATCAATTCACCTTGCTTGTGCTGAACTAGATGTAGATGAATATTCCTACTGACTTCCATTGAACTATTCATGTGTAAACTTAAGTATGTCATAAGTGTTTGAAGGGTTGAGACTTCAGTTTAAGACCAGAGGCAATGAGTGTTAAATAAAATAGAGAGGATAAGAAGGGTAAAGTAAAACATTTTTATATAGACTAGTGATGATCAGTTTGCAGGTACTAAATCAATTTTTTTCATACAGATATAAATATAAATTGTAAATATATTAGTAATTGCTTTGGAATTTTCTTCCTTTTGTGGTTTACCAAAACCTGAGTATGACTACCTTCAACATGATGTGTAAGACCAATATATTTAATCTTGAGAAGGGGATGTGGTGTTTTTGGGGCATGGGAATTTGTTGTTGTTTTTAATTAAAGAGTTTTGGTGAAGGATGGGTACTGAAATGGGTAATATTTTAGTCCATACTGCATGCATTATTAATTATTTTTAAATGTGCCCAAGTACACCTGCTGATGGGCATGTAATAACCAAGTCAATTTTTTTAACTTCCCCTGACTTCCATTGAACTATTCATGTGTAAACTTAAGTATGTCATAAGTGTTTGATAATATGTAATAAAAAATCCATAAAATATTTAAAACTTAGGTACATGAGTAAAACCAGTACTTAGTGGACCAAGAACTATTACACTATGGGTCACGTGATGATTGTGCCACATGCCTTCTTATTTCTTATACAGGCATACAAATAACTACATTTTTTTCTTGTTAGTCGGAGCAAAAATTTGTTAAATGAAATACATATTTGTGATTGTTACAGCCCCTTTCTCATTCTCTTGTGTAAAATAAAAAATGTAGCACGTGAGTACAATCAAGCGGCTAGAAACAGGATCTGGGATTAGCCATATTTAATATACACTGAACCCCCTAATATCTGACATTTTTATGGAAACTGGCTGCCTCATGACATTTCTAATGAGTTACAAAGTCTTTCACCAGTTTGAATCCAGCCCAGCTCATTAGGGATAAAAGTTGTCCCCATCTAATGGATGTTTAGTGGTCTCTGTATGAGATGAGTTGAGTGACTCTCATTTCCAGCTCCTATATCACAAACTCACCATAAGCTCTGAGCTAATTAGCAGATTCTCCAAAGACACTTAAGGACAGTATGGACCAGGAAGATTGAGTTTAGCTTCGGCCATCGTTCCAGAGGACATGCTGATGATGCTCGTTTAAAAAAAAAAAAGTGTTAATTAATTGTGTGACTGAACTCCTTGGGGGGAGAATTGTGTCTCCTGCTCTTTTTTACCCACATTCTGCCATATATTTCATGTTATAGCCATCTCGGATGATGAGCCAGCACATGTTGTTCATTTTAAGAACACTTTCACTGTAAATCTGACAAAATGCAAAGAAGGTACCAATGTGAGATTTCTAAAGATAGCTACAGCACTCGACCCAAGATTTAAGAATCTGAAGTGCCTTCCAAAATCTGAGAGGGATGAGGTGTGGCACATGCTTTCAGAAGTCTTAAGAGCAACACTTTGATGCAGAAACTACAGAACCCAAACCACCAAAAAAGAAAATCTACCTTCTACTGGTGGCATCTGACCCAGCTGATGAAAATGAACATGCGTTGGTCCGCACTGCTTTGGATCGTTACAGGTCTGTCTCATCTTACGCTGGGTTTACGTTCCGTGGTCAGCGCCTAAAGCGAAAACCGCGTATAGTCAAAATTACATTGAGTGTAATGGCGGGCAGAATCGCCTGCACTACAGAAACAGTATTTAAATTATTTTTCTCTTTTTTTGTTTTGTTTTTTTCTTGTTTTTGCCGACTGCATAAAGCTGAAATCGCACATGTTAAATGCGCCTAAGATGCGACAGACCTGTATCTAGCAGAACCCGTCATCAGCATGATGTGGGTCCTCTGGAACGGTGGTTGAAGCATCAAGGGACATATGAACCTTTAGCACATCTGGCATGTAAATATCTTGCAACGCCAGCTACAACAGTGCCATGCAAACGACTGTTCTCACTTTCAGGTGACGTACGGAAGAAGCAGGCACCATTGTCTTCTGCAAATGTAAACAAACTTGCTTGTCTGAGCAATTGGCTGAACAAGAAGTTGGACTGATTGGACTTGTAGACTCTAAAGTTTGACATTTTATTTTTGAATGTAAGGTTTTTTGTACATAATTCTACATTTCTAAGTTTAACTTTCATGATAAAGAGATTGCACTACAGTACAGTACCAGCTCTATGAGATAGGTATATCTCCACTTGTATTAAGTGAATTGAAAAATACTATTTCTTTTGTTTTTTACAGTGCAAATATTTGAAATTAAATATAAAGTGAGCACTGTACACTTTGTATTCTGTGTTGTAATTGAAATCAATATATTTGAAAATGTAGAAAAATCCAAAAATATTTAAATATTCTATTTAACATTCTATTGTTTAATACAATTATCATGATTAATTTTTTTAATTGCACGATTAATCGCAATGAATTTTTTTAATTGCTTGACAGCTCTAATATATATATATAGTTCTACAATTATGCAACGATATACTACAGTTGTCCTTACAGTGAGCAAATCACCTTCAGCTGTAAATCCTTATCAATTTTGCACACAGCTTTGTAGCCAATTTCAAAGCCACAATTCTGGCATATCTTGTGGAAAATGTCCACGGCGTGAAACTCTTCTTGAAGCAAAGGCACTTTGGGTTCCTCAGCTGATTCACTATCTGCATGTGGCTCTTCGATCAGCAGCCATGACACTTATATTTCCACATCAGTGAGCTCACCTGCTGTCTTCACATGACCATCAAACTCAACAATGACCTCAAATCCCTCTGCTGTCAGATTATCAGGAATGGCAATGTTGGCCAGTACATTGTCCATCAGCCCAGCACTGTCTGTGGTAGAATAAACCCTCTCTTTCTGAAGCAGTTGGGGAGAACAGTATCTCAAGATTCCTTAGCGAGATGAAGTGCATCAAGGAATTTTGTGGTTTTTGCAACATCCAGCACTCAAAGGTGTGCATCAGCATCGAGAGAGGCAATGATATAGACATTCAGATGAGCACAGTAGTTGCCTTTGAAGTTTTTAATGACACCCGTATCTGTCGGCTGCATGAGTGACGTTGTGTTGGGAGGGAAAAAATTCAACCAACTGTGCAACTGCTCTACATTGAATGAATGGACTGGACAATTGTCAATCAACAGGCATGTATGACCGTCTTGTAGGTGCAACTTCCTGGTCCAATTCTTCTACCATTCGTGAAACAATGACTAGTCATCCAGGCATTATCAGAGTTCCTGTAGATCACAGGCAGTTTTGAGTGTTCTGTAGGGAAACAGTGAGGGCTCTCACTCTTTCAGATAACCATAAGAGGCCATTTCTCATGTCCCATCCATTTTTGCACACAACAACAATGTAAATTTGGTACATAGCTTTTTTGCCTCCTGCAAACTCTTCACCTCAGCATACCAAGGCCTCTGTCCAGAAAGCCCCAGTATATGCGAGCAGTCTTCTCAACACTGAAGATGTCACACAGATTAAAATCATCTAGAACACTGGGTAGGATTTCCACCTTCCATTCAGCCTCTATCAGAAGATCAGCATCTTGTTTCTTGCTGTGTTCCATATGTTGAACCATGTTGTGTTGGACTTCCCATTGACTGAGCCTATGTCTGAAGGGTTGAACTTCTTCCCCTGCTCTGCTGCCAGCTAGGAGTCATTCTTTGTTTCAGCATAGGTCTAGAGAGAAGACGACTTTGGCCAAGCTTATGCTGAAACCGGAGCCCAGTCTTCAGTGTGTTATGAATGCTGAATAAAGCACATGCATAAGAACACAAAAATGGCCATACCAGGTCTGGCCAGTGGCCCACCTAGCCCAATCTCCTGTCTTTTATGACAGTGGCCACTGCCAGATGCTTCAGAGGGAAAGAACAGAATGGGGCAATTATCAGGTGATCCATACTGTGTCATCCAGTCCCAGCTTCTGGCAGACAGTGGCTTAGGGACACCCAGAGCATGGGGTTGCACCTCTGATGATCTTATTCTCCATGAACTTATCTAATTATTTTTTTAACTCAGTTATACTTTTGGCCTTCACAACACCCCTTGGCAGTGAGTTCCACAGGTTGACTGTGCATTGTGTGAAGAAGTACTTCCTTTTGTTTTTTGTAACCCTAAAGCCTATTAATTTAATTGGGAGACTAACATTGGTTAGTATGTTATGTGAAGGGGTAAATAACACTTCCCTATTCACACCAGTCATGATTTTATAGACCTCCATCATATCCCCCTTAGTTGTCTCATTTCTAAGATGAGCATTCCCAGTCTTTTTGTGGGCATACTATGGATTTATATAGCAACATTATATTTTCTGTCTTATTATTTATCCCTTTCCTAATGGTTCTTACCATTCTGTTAGCTGTAAAGCATGTACAACAGTAGTCTGTGCACTGTAGTCTTGGAGATGTGCATGAGTATTCATCTCCTGCCTTGGATTCAGAGCCAGCAAATTCATTACAAGTGGAACTTCTCTTCTAATAAAGTTGTCAATAAACGGTATTCCAGTTGCTAATATCCAAATTCTGTTAACATGAAAGTCAGTGGGATGGGATTGGTTCTTGGGAAAATGTTGATAAGGATTGCTAATAATCAGAATCCAATGTATAATAATTTCTTCAATCCTTTTTAATAACAGCACATAGAATTCATATAGCACTTTACAAATGCTAATTAATTAACCACCCTGTGAAGTAGGTAGATAACTATTACTGCCTTTATTTTACATATAGGGAAACTGAAACAGACTGGTTCATTGACTTGCCCAAGACAGCACAGTGAGTCAGAAAGAAAGTTGGGAATAGAAGCCATATCTCCCAACTTCCTGTCCTATGCCTAATCCTAGTACTGGTATTTACAATACAAACACCAGTCAGAATAAACTATTAAAAACTCACGATAATGCAGTTTTTGGTGAATGAAAGTAGATGGTTTAACTAGTGACCATTTTGTTACTTATTAAAGATACATTGAATATTTTAATGTTATTTCAGTTTGAAAACGTTTGATACTGACCAATACTGTAGTGAGCACAGTAGTGGATCATTAATTCCATTATGGTAATATTCATTATGACATTATGTAGATATTTATGCAGAAAACTATGAATTACATTACAAATTTAGCTTGAATTGATGTCCATTTTATTCATTTATTTATCTTGTTTGAAAAAAATTAAAATTGAAGATTAACAGTTTTCAGGGGTTGGCTAAACTAACTGGAATGAGCAGAGAACAAAAACTAACAATAATTCAGAGTTCAGCCGTCTGTTATTAACTACAAGTATGGTAATGTGGCATTATAAAGTAGTTATATGTCTTGAAAAGGAATTTAGTTTCATGCATCTTTGAGCAAAGTTCCAGGTTGTCTGTGCCTCTAGGATATTTTTTGTAGCCCTAAACAAAATGGTAGAAAACACCACTCTAGACTACGATATGTGTATGCAGCTGTGCAAAAGCAGATAGTGGTGTATTCAGCTTTTGGCTAAGATTCAGTATTTTTCATCTGTCTTCTGAGGTTGAAACAACAATGCAGAGCAACGCTGGGAAAATACTGTTCTGCTACAGTGATGGTAGCATTAAAATGCATGGAATAGTATTTTTATAATCCCTATTACAGTAAAAGAATTAATATGCCCCTTGGTTGTATTAAAATAGGCAATTATCTCTTGGTGTGCTTGTTTTAGAGCCTTTTTCCTTTCTTTTAAGGAACAATATATCCTACCTAGAGTTCTAAGGTCTTAAAAATTTGTCACAAATACAAAGTTTAAAATCCATCCACATTTATGAAGGATCAATGTTGTGTTAATCGTTTATTAAACAAAAAAGCTATGTCCCCATTAATTTATTCCTGATACCCCCTAAAAAACCCAAAATCAGTTAATTACCCCTGGTTTGGGTTCTGAAAATCCGGGGTAACAGTTATGGTACTATAAATACCTTAAACTTACTCATTATAAAGATTACATTGAATGTTGTGCTAGACGGTATGTATAATTGGTGAAGAAATCTGGAGTTAAAATCTATGATAACATACAGTATATCCTTAAGCAGAATAATTACTGGATAAACCTGTTATAGTGTTGTACCCTGACTGTCCATGCATCTCCCACCCAAGGAAACAGAGGGCAAGGTAACCCCAACCTTCCTTTAGTTACTTCTTATTGCTTGTTCCTAGGAGTCAGAACCTAAGCAGTGTCTGAGTTTCTTGCTCACTGTGCAATCTCCTTTTCTTGTGTAAATAGTAGTAAATAGCTTTTGATAGTCGCTTAATTACTAATTAGTCTTTCGTCAGTGTGTTTCATAGTGTTTCCTTTTTTAGTTATTTATTTTGGCGAGACTTTACCGGTAGCAGATTGAGTTCTTATCACAGAACACAAGTCTGTAGGTTTTAAAAACTGTCCTTCTTGTGAGGCAGTAATGCCCCTGCATGATGGTACTTCTGGTGTTTATTGTGCCTTAGTGAGGGGCACATTCTTGAGAGAATGTGCCGTTTGCAAGTTCTCAAAGAGAACACCAAAAGCAAGAGAGAAAGTGGTTTTTACTAGAGATACCAATAGTCGGTTCTTCAGATCCTTTAAAAAGTGTCCCTGTGAGCTTGTAGATTTGAGGGTCATATCTCTGAGAAATCCTCCTCTTCAACTAGTACAACTTCTGAGGTCAGGTTGAAAGGAGCACTGCTGCTCTCAGGCAGGTAGATCCATGTCACCCTGGCTGGGTCCTAACTCTGAGAGAAATTCTCTCTCTACTAAAGAAAAGGGTAGCTTAGGGCCCAAGAAGGGTCCTTCTGGTGCCCCCACAGGAACCAGTCACCATGCCTCAGTACTAACTCATTCAGAGCTTCATGTGTCATCCAGTACCAACATTTCAGTGTCTTCAGTACCGGTGCCTTCCATTCATCTGCCCACGGTTCCAGCGTTCTCAGTACCGAGATCCTTTATGGTGCTGGTATATTTCACTGTGCGGTACCAAAGTGACCTCTGTTACTGGTGGTAAAAGTTCCACCCAAGCTCATCAGTGTTGTCAGTTAGAGCTAACACTGAGCTTTTACCTGGCACTCGAACTAGAACTGTTCCATCAAGAGAGTTTCTCGTCCTGACAACAGAGGGGTAACCAACACATTCCCCAGGGTCTAGGTAGTTTGATCCCTATCTTTCTGAGAGTCAGTCTAGGGCACACTTATTACTACCCTAGGCCTCAGAGCTCTGAAAGAGACACTGACACCCAATCTGATTTCTTTTCCATCAACATGTAATCTTCAGAGGTGCAGAATATGCTTATCCTTATTAGAAAGGACTCCACTAGACAGACATACGCTGACAAGTTGAAGAGAGTACTATGTGGATCCAGCAACATCCATTATCTCCAACTGATGTTTAGATTCCTGAGATACCAACTACTTGTTGTTAAAGAATTCAGGATCACACACCCTAAGGCAGCTAGAACTCTGAAAGGCCGTATACAGGTGTATTCTCTAATCAGAAAGCCTCCCCCTTCCTGCTGTGTCAACTTAGTGCTGACAGGGTTGGTGGATCTATCCTTTGAGCCCATATGTGTTATCCAGCCCCTAACTCTGTTCCCTTTTCCATGTAGCCATCAAAACAGCCTTTCAGGTAGCAATAACATCTGTTAGAAAGGTGAGAAAATACAAGCACTCATGTTGGGAGCTCTGTAAACTATATTTCGTATATACAGTGTGAACTTGAATCCTCACCCTAAGTTCTTGCCAAAAGTAGACTCTAGTTTCTATCTTGACCAAATAATACACTTGCCTGTCTTCTTTCCCCAACAGAGGGGAAGCTAAATTTCACACCTTCAATGTGTTTAGGCTGCTATCCTTCTATCTAGATAGAACTGAGCCTTTCAGCATGTCCCCTATGTTATTGGTAGCATATACAGATTGGGTAAAGGGTCAGGCTATAGCTACATGTTACTTGCATTGAATTATACTACGAGATAGCTAGGCTAGACCCACCATTGAAAGTTACAGGCTACTCCACAAGGGCTCAAGCAGCTTCTACCGGTTCTTTGAGAAGTGTTCGACTCTTAGAAATTTATTGGGCAGCATCATGGGAGTTCAGTACCTCTTTTTACCCAACACTGAAGTGGAGGCAGCAAGGTCTGATGTTCATTTTGGCAAAGCTGTCTTACAATCATAGTACTCACCTCCCTGTGATCTATGTCACTGCTTGTGAGTCACCAAGTCTCTGTGTGTGTGTGTGTGTGTGTGTGTGTGTGTGTGTGTGTGTGTGTGTGTGTGTGTGTGTGTGTGTATGTATGTATAGCAAGCACTCAAAGAAACAGTTGCTTATCTTCTAGTAACTGTGTTTCTTCAAGATGGGTTGTCTATATATATATATATATATATATATATATATATATATATATAGTCCATGGCCCACACTCCTTCCCTGCTACTCCAGAGTCTTTTAATACTTGGATTCTGTATTGGCAAAGGAACTGAGGGATGTTTGGGATTGTCCCACCACTTATGCACTCGGGTGGGAGGCCTGAGGACACTCTGGGTGGAAGTATGGCTCCAACAGACACTGTAAGCTAAAAGAATCTGAACTTGAGCGCACAGGGCACATGCACACCAAGAGTGGAATGAATGAATATATATATATTCAAAACCTCTAGAAGAGCCAGTTACTGTAACGTAAGTATCCATTTCAACCAATAAGCATTAATATTCCCCTTGAAATAGGGGCCTATATGCACTGTAGTTACAATCTGGCTACTTCACAGGTGCCCAGATAAAAAGAGCTGGGTAGTTTAATGACTACTAACATAGTAGCTATGGAAACTAATATAATAGGAGTAATCAAAAACCTCAGGCTTTATGATATAAGATGACTGACCAGGTGGGTCAGGAATTATTTTTTTTCTTCCATGGAGAATATTAGAGTTCCCTTGCCTCTAAAATGTCATGTGTTTGGCCACTTCCAGAGTAGGACATGGACTAGACAGATCAATGTTCTGATCTATATGACAGATTCTCTGATACTGCGTTTTACTGTGATTGTGATCTGATCTCTGATTAACCTTGTATACTGAAGGGACTGGAAAGATACCCAAACCAAGCTGGCTTCTAAAAGAATTTTTTTGTTTTGTTTAGGTTGTAAAACTTTAAGACTAAGGATAATATGTTTCAACATAAGTTGGGAAGCAGAACCATAGGAATGGAAATATGCAATGAGGTACAGCTTGTAGCCCTGCCATAAAAGAGTTGATAATGTAGCGGAATCCCCACTTTGCACTGAAAAGAAAATAAGAAATATCTGCTTAGAGTTACAGTATTTGAAAATATAGGTGGATGATGTAGAAAGCTTGTTACTGGGGGCGGAGGTGGGGGGTGGGGAGGGTTGATTTGGTAGGCTTCAGACTGGTGCCCAAATACTTATACATGGCTCTGACACTTATAAATGTGCAAGGGAGCAGCCCCCTTGTGTTCAGTGGGACAACTCATGTGCGTAAGCATTTGCATGATTGGGTCCTCTGTCTGTAATTAATAATAACTCTCTGGGTAATCATTTAGAAAATCTTGCAAATTAGATACGAACGTGTGAGTATCTCTCAGATGCAACAGCACTGTCTCTTTCTTGTTGCCCTGTTGCATACAAAATACCGAAAATAGCAGAATCGACTAAAATTGAATAAAACCAAATTTTTGTACTTGATTGTATTTGTATTTGAATAGAAAAGGTCCATTAATAGGGCATCTCTCAAAACTGTACTGGGTTATACAGATAATGGTGCTCAGATTAAAAAAGCAAAAAAAAAAACCAACCAAACAACCCTTCTTCTGTCTTTTATGAAATTGCTTTAAAATAATTGCCCTGAGAAAGAAATCTTCCTTTAAAGGGATAATTTTACTTCCTAAATTTAAGAATATAGGTAGCTAAATATCTTTTGCTTTTCTATTTTTTGTATAGTGAGATGTTACAATTTTAAAGCATAACATCATGAAAAATTTTAATACTGAAATCATGCATCCGTATTCCACTTCTGTTTACCAAAGCTGTAAAACATAAATGTGAAACATTTATATGGTGATATCTTCTCAAAGTGTTAAAAATTCTATTGAAATATTCTTATGTTGATATCAGCACATGGTTGAAAGTCTCATAAATCCATTAGTTTTTTAATCTGTATTACTATTTTAACTTGTCTAATGGGTACAGGACAACATTTTAAAACTTAATATTTAAGGACATGAGTGATTGTACACTTGTGACTCTCATTTACACAGCAATATATTCTCAATATAATTTACATATTTACACTGCTAAAGGGGCCTTTTCGTAAGAGAGAATCCAGTCCAGTAGGATTAGTTGTGTGTAATCACATGCTTAAATCTGCAGGATTGAGTGATTAGGTTTCTAATGTGAGGCAAATCAAATTGGCCTGGTTTTCAGAGGTACATTGCTCAGCATCTGTGTTTGCCATTTACTCAGTGGGATCTGTGTCTGATCAGCATCTTGGAAAATCAGGGCCTTTTTCAGATGTCTAAATTTAGGCATCCAAGTTTGAAAATTGTCCCTAGTGTATATGTAGTCGGTGTATTTGTACTGCATGTACATACATGTGTATAAAGAACATTTTTTGTGCATACAAACGTATACATCTATTTCATCATTCTAATACTTTATTGAATTAAATTAAAACAGTTCTTCCACAATTTGAACTTTTAAGAGACCAGTTATTCTCATTCTGCTGTAATTGCACTTTAATGTCATTTGAATAACAATCAGAAAGGGGAAAACAAAAGTTATGTGCAATTAAACAGCTGCAGCTGCACCAGACACAAGTGTGTGAAAGTTTCCAAATAGGAACTTTAATTTGGCAGTGATTTTGGCAAAATAATTGTCCTTTTAGTGCAGCTCAACATCTGTGTGCAGTTTAACAGTTTTGTTACCTCTGTAGATAATTAGCTACATAGCTTTTATTGTTTTTTAATGTGGTAGAACACCCCAATATGAAATATTTCAACCTTAAAAATAGTTGACTATGCTGTACTCTGTTAAATTTTAAAGTTCAAATCTGGTTGTAATACATTATTTGGGGACTTTAAAATGTCTGAGTTGTATTTATTAAACAGTGTGGATCAAAAGATATTTTGGGAAATGTATGAAATCATACCCATACCCAAACCACCCTTCTCCCCACAAAATTCTCACATTTGACCAGAAATTCTTTGTGTGTGACTTAATTTCCACTGAGCCAGCAGGGTGTGTGCAAACCTAAATGTGGAGAGGGTAGTTTAGTTAACAACAAACAAAAAGGAAAGCAAAAAAAACACAAACAAAAAACAAAAAAAAACCCTCTACTTGGAAGACCCTAATCATAAGAAATAAAGCATTAGAGACCCATGCATTGAGGGTAGATCTTTGTGGGAGAACATTGTATATGTATACAAGCCCTATCTTATCATATTTAACATTTGAAATGTGAATAGTTGTGGCCTTATATGCTACTGGTGCAGAGCCATTTACTAGCTTCAAAAAAATACATGTTTGGGTAGGGCATCTCCATAACAGTGTTTGGTTGTGTCCTCTGAGAAAAAGATATAGATGAAGATGTCATCAGCACATCAGTGGCACTGGTGCCTGTGATGCTGCATGACCTCTCTCAAGCTTTTCACATGTTTGAAAAGATCAGCCCATGTGGCATTGCTGATAGGTTAAAACAAGCTGGAAAGGATGTACATTACCTACATAACAGTTGTTGTTAATGGGGGCACAGTGATATTTCACATGCATGGAATTTTGAGAGTAAATATGTATTGGAAAATTAAATGCAGGTGTGTGACCTCATTTTCAAAGTTACTTTTGTGCTGTCTCATTGAAAAGAAAAATATAATTTAATTAAATGGTGGCACAGCAGTTACATACCAACAGCCCTGTGTTCTCACCATTTCTCATCCTTCCCAAAATTAACCATTAACTTTTACCAAAACAGGATAATGTTAAGAAAAAAAAGTACAAAATGAAAGTCTGAAATACTTTCTGTGCTCCAGTACCACCAGTATAGAGGAATGGGTTCTTTCTTATCTGTGGCGTAGTGGTCCATCACAGACAAAAAGGCCAGTGGGGCTTTTTGCCCTCAAACAGCTCATTCTTACCAAATCTTCTGCATTAGTATTGAACTGGCCACCAGATACAGGATTCTGACAAAGCCAAGGAACATCTCCAATCACATGAAGAAGACTGAAGGATCTTGCCAGGAGAGCTCTATTACATCGCCTTTTGTAGGCAGGATTTTCTCTGTCCTCTCCATCTCTGACCTGAATTCACTGTCTCATATAATAACAATAACCTGTACCTTGAGTTCATGAGCTTTCCCGGTACAGTTCCGTCCCTTGTTTACCTGCCTTCTACCGATTCATTGCTATGATGGTCTTCAAATACCAGAACAGCCTATCACACTTCTCCTTCTCTCTTTTAGTACTTATGTATATGGTCAGCTATTTTGTTTAATAACAAGGGCTTGTCTACATGAACACTTAGTTTGCAGCAAGCTGGGGCGTAAATCTACTCCACCCTAGCCTGCTGTGCACTAAGTGTCCACGCGGAGCCTACGGCCGTGCACTGAAAATTCCCTAGTGTGCTTTGATCTACCTTGCTTTGAAACGGGAGTAGATTAAAATGCATGAGGGAACTTAGTGTGCAGCAGCAGGGTCCACATGGATACTTACTGCAGGGTAGATTTGCATCCCAGCTTGCTGTGAACTAAGTGATCATGTGGACAAACCCTAGGTTAATAACGAAACTGGGACTTGGTAGGGTTATATAAAAGAAGCAGTTTTCTATCGTAGTTGAAGATCTTTTCATTCTTTAATCACAAGTTAATGACACCTTCATTTTGTTGTTTTATAAAAATTAAAATTGAATTTAGTGCTGGGGGTTGTCAACTCTAGAGCCTGGAATCTTCACTTTATCCACAGAGTTATTACACTCCAAGAAAGAACAATTCAAGCTACTTAGAATCATAGAATATCAGGATTGGAAGGGACCTCAGGAGGTCATCTAGTCCAACCCCCTGCTCAAAGTAGGACCAATCCCCAACTAAATCATCCCAGCCAGGGCTTTATCAAGCCTGACCTTAAAAACCTCTAAGGAAGGAGATTCCACCACCTCCCTAGGTAACCTATTCCAGTGCTTCATCACCCTTCTAGTGAAAAGGTTTTTCCTAATATCCAACCTAAACCTTCCCCACTGCAACTTGAGACCATTACTCCTTGTTCTGTCATCTGGCACCACTGAGAACAGTCTAGATCCATCCACTTTGGAACCCCCTTTTCAGGTAGTTGAAAGCAGCTATCAAATCCCCCCTCATTCTTCTCTTTTGCAGACTAAACAATCCCAGTTCCCTCAGCCTCTCCTCATAAGTCATGCGCTCCAGCCCCCTAATCATTTTTGTTTCTCTCCGCTGGACTCTTTCCAATTTTTCCACATCCTTCTTGTAGTGTGGGGCCCAAAAGTGGACACAGTACTCCAGATGAGGCCTCATCAGTGTTAAATAGAGGGGAATGATCACATCTCTCGATCTGCTGGCAATGCCCCTACTTATACAGCCCAAAATGCCGTTAGTCTTCTTGGCAACAAGGGCACACTGTTGACTCATATCCAGCTTCTCGTCCACTGTACCCCCTACTTCTCCTCCCCTTCCTTATATCTCAACACTGATCTGGCAGGACCACTAAGAGTGGAAGGTAGTTCAGTCTCCATTCCCATTCAGTCCTGTTGATACTGTCAACTAGTGCACAGAGCCAATTGTGATGGTGGTTCTTGTGACTGTGACCGTCCGAGCACTCCAGTGACAATTGGCCCACTGCTGTTGTGATATTTACTGAAAGGATGGCATGTAATGTGTCACTGGAAAACTCACAACTCTCTGATCATTAATATTTTGTGGCTTATGTACAGGCAACATATGCATAATTACAAACATGCTGATATTATGTTCTTAAAGTGTGTGCCAGGCAGGACATCAGGTACCTCACCCTAGAGAGGAATATGGTTCTACCTGCTTGAATGTGTCTCCAAGGTAAATCGAGAGACACTGAAAATGTATTAACATAAAAGGTAAACAAAGCCATCAAGCTAACGAGGGAGGGAGATAACCACTCAACTATCACCAGTGTGGGAGGAACCAGCATGAAGGCTTCACCATACCACATGGCATGTCTTGTCAGCAGGAGAAAATAAACTTTATCTGAGAATACATTTCAAAGGTTTACTGGTCTGTAAGGAAGAGGGGGTGTAAGCCCCTAAATTATCCTTCTACCTGAAGAGACAAAGAAACCAAGCTCTTTGGACTCTGTAAAGGTTCTTAGATAGAAAGGCTGATCAGCCACTTCTGGAAAAGAGACTTGTAGAGGAATGTAGCTTTTTTGAACAAGACTTCAGTTTGTTAAATCAGGATTTAATGTTGGGAGAATATTTTTGGTTTTGCTTGCTTATAACCCTTTCTATCTTTATGCCTGATACTTGGTATCACATCAATCTATGCCTTCTTCAGTGATAAATTTGCTTTACTTTTAAAGTAAACCAACATAGTGCTGTGATTGTAATAAGAATGTTTGTCAAACTCCATTTAAACTAATGAGCTGCTGTTTACTGTCTCCTTAAAGGAACAGTAAACTTTACTTCTGTGAGCAAGCCAGGGGAGGGCTGGACACTACGGGGCAGACAGTTTGGGGAAAATTCAGGACTGGAGGATGTTGGGGTCATCTTACAAGGAGTAACCAAGGCTGGTGGAAGCCAGGGTGATGCTGTGACCATGCTACTGGTGTCAGGGCTCTGAACCAAGACTGAACACCACAGAGACACCCCAGGTTACAGGGCAGGTGGCGACACAACCGCTTACTGGTCTGGGTTGACCCTCAAAACATTTCAGTGATGCAGGTATCAGTCAACTAGGAATTGAACTGAGGCCACAAAAATACAAACAGCTGGTTTAATACAGGCCCCTAAACATCCCTCCTATATGCTAATGGAATGACTTCAGTACGCTAGCAGCCTACATCAGATTTGCACTGTGGACCTTGGCTCTCTAACCAATACAATTTCCAATACACTGGCCCATCCAGTCCTTCAGGGTATTGAGGGGTTTTTTTGTATTGTTCTTTTTGTGCAATATTAGTTAGCAAATGTTTACTAGCGTTGTATTAAAAATATTGTTCTTGTACCATTGATGTGACCTTTCAAATACATCAGAAATTCATCTAAAGATTTCAACCCTGTTCCCATTCACCTCTCTATCCTAGCTCTGGGGCATCTTTGCCGTTAATCAAAATGTCTCAGAAAATTAGCCTCCAAAACATTTTTTCTTTAAACTCTATTTTTGACATTAATTGCCTGGCCTCCTAGAACTTTTGTAACATATTAACACTGTGTGTTTAAACATCTGTATGTCTTGGAAAGGTCGCCTTCCAGAGCAGGGGACCTTTCCATCTCCTTTTTGTGTGATTAGGGGACAGTGTGTGGGGAGTTAGAGCTGAAGGTGGGGCTCAGTTTTCGTGGTAAGAAGGCAGAAGGTGATTTTAGTCCCTATGGACAAGTCTGACACATTTTGTTTAAAACACACCCATGCCTAGACACTGTCAAGTCTGAAATCCCTTCACACCCTTCAGATGAAACTAGAAACCACACAGTCTGATCACAAAGGGATCTGAAGGCAGATGTTTTGCTTTTTCTGTGGACATTTACTATGACACAAACAGGAAAACAGGGCATTTTTTCATCTATTTTTCTGTTCAGATTCTGCTAGGTAAAGAGACTTTTGTCTCGTGCTATAGTTCTTCCCCTACTTTAAATTCAAGTATAGAAAGTTGTTATAGTTCTTTCAGGTTGTATGGTTTTTATCTGCTTACAACTGTAATCTAGAAAATTGTTTTATTAAATTTAATTAATTTCACTGTTATTCAACCTATTGTTCAGACATATAATATAAAGTTGTAGACTCTCTTTTTGGGAGACTCTTAAGAGATAAACAATTGAACTTAAAAAAAAAAAAAAAAAGTCTCAACTTGATTTCTTGGCCTCAAACACATTCCATGTTTGCAGTTCAAACTTGTCCCCCACCCCCCAAACTTATCAGATTCTCAAGTTAATGCTTTACTTCTTTATTTTGTGACTTACCGCTCTGAGCTTCTACCACTAACCCATTCACACTAGTCCTAGATGGTCACAATCTTACTGAAAGTTTGTTGGAAGAATTAAATAACTTTTATTAGGCTTTTATCATGCCTCTGAATTATTATTGGTGATGGCAAAAAGGGAGTCACTGTCCAAACAAACCAAAAAAGTTGTAAATTGTGCTCGGAGGGCCTGTAGGGGACTCTAGGCCATATGATGAGTGGCTGAGAAGTCAGGTAGACCACTAAGCTAATCACAATATCAGAGGGGTAGCCGTGTTAGTCTGGATCTGTAAAAAGCAACAGAGTCCTGTGGCACCTTATAGACATACAGTACAGCTCCAATACATCTGTTAGTCTATAAGGTGCCACAGGACTCTTTGAAGCTAATCACAGTAGATGCCAAATCACATCAATTGTAGGAGATGGATAATTTGTGGAAGACAAGAAAGAGGGCATATCCAGTTGTCAAAATTACCTAGTCAGAGTAGATGTACTCCTAATCTTCAATACTGGTGTCAGTTTCTCTTCTTTGTAGAGCATTCAGATACAGGTGAGGAAACACTATTAAAAAGCATTCCCAAGTAGACACTTTATTGGCAGTTATTTAGTGTGTGTGTGTGTGTGACTTGAACACATTTACTTTTTATATCTTGCTAGCTCTCTGTGTGTACATGCACTATAGATTTTCTTTTCTTGAAGTAGATTATTAATGTTCATCCTTCCTTTGCTACATATTTGACTATTAATTTAAAGGTGTTAAAACTTTCAGTATAATTCTGTACCTATTCCACAGAGTCATTTCATGAATCAGTCATGTGTGTTAGATGTTTTTATCGGCAGATTTACAGTTTTATGCGAGCCATTTTGTACAAAGTTCACTAGGTATTTTTATTTTTAAAGGAGTTTCTGATGAGATTAAATAGGGTAAATTAAGAGAAATTAATGACTATTAATACACGTTTAAAGTACTGCACCAACCCTTAATGCTTGCTTTGTTTTTCTCATGCACGCATAATGGAATATGCTCTTTAGAGCAAAAAATAAAAACCGCTGATGAAGGTGACCAGTGTAGATTGCCTGCATTTTCTGGAAATGACATAGAGAAAGTTCTGTGTATTGGGTGAAAAAAATCTAACATCATATGGTTATACTTGAGATCATATTAGAAGTCAGTAGATTTTCTCCATTTGGACATACCAATTCTTGTTTTTGTTCAATATTATGAAACCTGATTTCCTTGGGCTCTTACACTGCTGAGATTTGCTGCTCTCCTCCGAGCCATTATAATTTTCCATCAGCTGGAGCATGCTTTCATAAATTACAAAAGAAAAAACAGTATTACCATGCTATAGCTCTTTTCCCAAGGTAATCCATTTTCTTAGTTGCTCTGCTGCTGCATGGACAGTAGCACTGCAGCACTTTGAGTCTGATTTCTATGATGGCTGGGCATAAAAGGTGCTTTCAATGTAAAAATATCCTAAATATATACTGTGTGTTTCTATACCCCATATACTTTTAAAAAGTTTGTATGAGTTGGGCTGTTTAATTAGTGGTGTTTGATTAAAGCAATGGCTATTGCTTCCTATCTTTCTCCTTTACATTTGTAGATTTTTTTTTTTTTTTTTAAAGAACGCAGTTGAGTGTTTATTTCTTCCCACAAGTATGTACCCTGATACCTATGAAACAACATATATACGCACTGCATTGGTACTTTTTGTCCCATCAGGCAGAGGAATGGTGCTGAATTGCAGAAAGATACTTCTGGGCTGAGCAGAAGTGTCTCTGATGTGTACTTGCAGAGGGTCTTTGAAAACCAACTTATCTGGCTTCTTGTGCAAATGCTGTTCCATATCCTCCATTTTTCAAGCTGGAATTAAGAACTTCAGTGTCACAGCCAACAATGTTTTATCTCTTGATCCCAATACCTCTTCCATAGCTAAATGCCTTGCAGAATTCCAAATCTGCTCCAAGGTGGGATCCAATAACTTCAGTGGTGTGGTCTCAAAAGGCAGCTCTGTAAATATAATGAGCTGTGCTCACAGCAATCAGTGTTTTTCAGATGCAGGTTATTAAGCCCAAACTGTCTGCATGTGAGAACAGTAAACAAAAATTGGCTAAAAGCGCCCAACCCAAACTGTCTGACATTGCTCTCTGGTATTGCTCACTCCCAATCTAGAATGTCTCTCTCATATGCCTGGGTGACTTTTTTGCAAACTATTGGGTGAAAGATTTTCGTGGATGGTTAAAAGGTTAAGAATAAGAAATTAAAAAGAAACATTACCACTATTTCTCTGATGGAGTAGAAGTAATTTCCAGATATATGTGGAAAAATTCTACCCCTGAAGAAAATCCCCAAGAGCCCGACCTTTACATTTGGTTCCAAAAATACAAAACAATCGTTTTCTCCTCAAATTTTATTCCAAGGAAATTGTTTTGTTTTACCATTAATCAAAGTTTTCTATTGGAATTGTGTACCATTAGTAATTATTTAAACTGACTAAAAGGACACTTGACACTTTCCCTTTCATTGTAAAAATAAGGCTTTCTCAGGATCAGGAGGGTCCTTCCAATGTGCAAGAGTAATGCCTGGATAGTTCAGCTGGTAGTGCCTCACCAGCATAGACCCCAGACCTCTGATCTGAGAGTCCAAGATTCCTGTTCAGCATCATTGGTTGGGAAGGCAGAGCAGTCTGATGGATAGGACATTCGTCTAGGACTCTGGAGATCTGGCTTCTTTTCTCAATTTGACCACTGAGCAGCTGTGTGGTTTTGGTCAAGTCACTTCACCTCTCCGTGCCTCTTTTCCCTTCCTGTCTTATGTATTTTGATTGAACGCAGTAACTGTCTCTCTGACTGTGTTTGTACAGTGTTGTGAAAGTCACCAAGCGATTTCCCTTCCCTGAGAAACCCCTATGGCAATCCGTATTAGTGGCCATTAGGGGGAAGCAGAAGCCTCACATACACAGAACCCTGAACTTTTGAACTGTCTTTTCTCTCCTGCCTTGAGGCAGAGGATACTAGCTCCAAACCAGTTTTCACTGACCAGATAGTAGAAGCACAGGATCTGGAACCACCAATCAAGTGTTAACACGGCAAGGGTCTCTATCTGAATGTGTATAAAGGATCTGTGAAACTTGTGTAAGTCAGTGTCTTTGTACCAAGGTGCAAAACTCTCCTTTCTTCTGCAGAATAAAGCAATCTTTCCTTCTCTCTGTCTGGCTGTTTTGGCTCTCAGCTAGGCGGACCCGATATTTCGGTAACAGTGTCTAGCACAACGGGGCTCTGATGAGAGCTAGAACCTCTAGTCACTGCTAGAATACATATAATAATTAATAGACTGTTTGGAGAATGTTTAATGTATATTATTTCTCAGCTGGGCAACTTGCCAGCAATAAATGCAGATTGACAAATTTGTTTTCACTTGCAGATATGACATGAGCACCCTTATACAGTACTTTTTATACTACATGGAAGCTCCATGCATGTGAAACATTAGGGCAGGGGTAGGCAACCTATGGCACGCGTGCCAAAGGCAGCACACTAGCTGATTTTCAGTGGCACTCACACTGCCCGGGTCCTGGCCACCGGTCCGGGGGGCTCTGCATTTTAATTTAATTTTAAATGAAGCTTCTTAAACGTTTTAAAAACCTTATTTACTTTACATACAACAATAGTTTAGTTATATATTATAGACTTATAGAAAGAG
This sequence comes from Platysternon megacephalum, assembly GCA_003942145.1. Lineage (NCBI taxonomy): Eukaryota > Metazoa > Chordata > Testudines > Platysternidae > Platysternon > Platysternon megacephalum. The sequence goes on from QXTE01000046.1 coordinate 9,319,323, forward strand.
ACCTTCTAAAAATGTTAATGTATTATTGGCACGCAAAACCTTAAATTAGAGTGATTAAATGAAGACTCGGCACACCACTTCTGAAAGGTTGCCGACCCCTGCATTAGAGCATATAAACCTCTGAGAAGCCTGCATTTGCCTATAGGATTCTTGTACATTCCCGTATCTTTCAGACACGAAAATGAACTGGATGATACACATATCCACAGCCACAAAATGAGTAGATCTTATTTCAAGCCTACTTGCCTCAGCAATGTCGGTTTAACTGCTGGTTAAAGTCTGTGGCTTGCTGGTAAAATTAAAATTTCTCCTGTTAACGATGAAGTGATACATAAACCTTATGAAGCTGAGATAAAATCTGTTTGTCTATTTATGCATTTCTAAAACTCCCACCTTGGTAATATTTATGTCTTGCAATCCTCCTTAGAAAAGAGCGATTCTTGGCTGTGTTATGTTTTTTACCAATAGTAAATATAGTAGTTATTCTGTGTCTTCGCTCTGACATGTTATTACCTTTTCCTGAGCACTATTTAAAATAGTCGACAAAAAGGTAAATATGTTTTTTTGTCCCAGAACCTCAATACAAAACACAGTAAGCCAGTTTTCATCCTGCTTTAATTTTGGCTTCAAAGCAGAATAACAAATATGTAAATATATAAGCAAAATTTTTACAGTGTAACATTTAAAAATTACCCTTCTGATTATTTTAAGACCGTATTGAAAGAGGTTAAAAATTAATCTACAGCCATTTATGCTGAATGAACTCAGTGTTCGTGTCATAAATTTCACTTTTCAGCAGGATGGCCCACTACCAGAAGAGGCTCAGAAATATCAACATTAGTGTTAAACAGTACTTTCAAATACATTTCACAGTGCATGCATACTTGTTAACTATCATACCAAGCCAAGTAGGTGAATAGAATAAAATAGCTTCTTTAGAGTTCTTTCTTACCAGAAGAAAAAGACAAAAATATGGAATAGCAGCAATAGTATCTCCCTGCTCTGTACGCTTGCCATGTATGAAACCAACTATTAAAGCCAAGCCTATTATCTCATTGCTCAGGATGCCGAAAACTGTTCGTCATCTCTTACCTCAAATAAGCCAACCTCTGCACTGAGTTGTGCCAAGGACTGGATCAGACAGAGGGACTCTAGAGCAATGTTGGAAGTAAAAAAAATAAAAATGAACAGCTGTAAAACCCTGATATTTAGAAGTGTTCATGTTTCAGTTTGTTGTTGAGGACATTTAGTTCCACTGGTTCATGTAGTTGCTGACTAACAAATAAATAAGATTAGCTTTGTGGGTTCCCCAGAACTGGGATCAGAGTAGCTAAGTGCCCAGCTGCCAATCTGTTTTGTTTTGCAGTAATACATAGTGAAGAGGAGTCCTTATTCTCTTTTAATTTTAGAGATTTATATTTGGTTTAAAAATTGCTTACATTGGGGTTCAGCAGCACAGCCATTCCTGCTTGTGTCCAATGGGATGTGCACATTAACCATGAAACCCAGAAGAAGTACTGGAAGATAGCCAGTATGATGTTATATGAGTGCCTCTTTTAAAGTAAGTGTGTGTGTGTGTAATGTTGATGGAATTTTGTTAAATTCTTGCACAGCTCACCTTTCATTTTGTTCCTTTGAACCTTTAAGCAGATGTCATTCTTAATTTTCCATTAAACAAAGTCACTCTCTTACGATTATTCTTGTTCCAGAGCAATGAAAGTGAAAAGCTGCAGGCTGCCTTGAGTAGAGATTCTTATCCTCCAAAACTTTCTGGGAAACTTCCCCATTGCAAAAGTGCATTAGGTTTTTCCCCAAGGTCAATGTTTCTTTCAGCCTAAATTATTACATTGCAATCGTAATGATATTTTTTTTTCTGTACCAGCACAGAAACTTTGAAGAAGAACCTCATGGATGTTCAGCTGTACTATAGTATTCAAACCATATTTGTACCTCCATTTTCATGTCGAGGATGGACATAGTACTTATTTTTGTATCCTCAAAATAGTTACCTCAAGGAGGGCTAGTCTGTTTGACCAAAAAAAGTTTTGTAAGCTTGTTTTGTAAGCTTGTAAGCATTTGTCCTTCATTTCATTTATCCTCGGACTTCTTTCAGGGCCAAGTTAGGAAGAGATGGCTGAGTTGGAGCAATTTAGGACTAATTATTATTCTCTGGTAGGTTGTTTATGCAGTAGTAGAGTGAAAACTTATTAATATACATCACATAAAAGACTTACTGGAAGGATTTTTATATACAATAAAGAAATCATAAACCAGGGCTGGAGCACCCACGGGAAAAAATCAGTGGGGCAGCCAGCTCCCCCCATCCTTCCCAGTGCCTCCTGTCCACCAGCAGCCCTGCTGATCAACTCCTCCCCCTCCCCCTCAGCACCTTCTGCGCTGCTGTGATCAGCTGTTCCGTGGTGTGCAGGAGGCGCTGGGCGGGAGGAGGAGTGGGGATGGGATGTGCTGGGGGAGGGAGCGGAACCGGGTGGGAAGAGGCGGGGGAGGGGTGGGGCCTGGGAGAAGGGGGGGTGGGGCCTGGGGCAGAGCAGGGGGGTTGAGCACCCCAGGGGCTCAGAGGAAGCCAGCGCCTGTGAGGTGAAGTACAGTTTCCTTTCACATACAGCTACTTTGTTGTCTCAAAGTAATCAGGAACTTGGTAGAACTGTGCAGATATTATAACTTTGAATTCTGTTGTACTGCTCTTTAATAGAGGGTATCTGAAATCTTGTATGGTATCTGAAATCAAGCTTGTATTCTCACAATATTTGTACACTTTTTTACACATTCTCTTGACATTACTTTTACTTTCCCTTAGTTTTTAGTCTTTTCAGCTCTTATACCTTTTCAGTTTTGTTAAAATTTCATCTATAACATCCTCATGTTGATGATGTCAATCAGATTGCAGCTTGCCTTCGAAATGCTGTGTTTTACTCCTTCTAGTGGTATATTGATTACTTACAGCACAGACCATTAAGATGAATTAAAAATCAAATAGTAAAAGTAGCGCTGAAGATATATACCAGAAACAAAAGTTGATAGCAAAGGTTCTTCTTTGAGTAGTGTCCCTTGGGAGCTCCACCTTTGATCAGTTTGGCCTGTGCATGTGCCCCACATATTCTCGTGCCCTGCGCTGAGGTTGCATGGGGCTGCAGGAGAGCCGCTCTCAGTTCCTTCTCAACTGCCCTTGTCCCAAGACTGAGCTGGTATATATCTGGTATATTGTTTTGCTATCAACTTTTGTTTCTGGTATATATCTCTGATATATATCTGGTATATTGTTCTCAAATATTTAACTTTTTTCTCAGATAGTGACCTTATACTTAGTTAGTTTTATAGCATTATAGTTGTTGGAACAATTGTTCCTTTTGTTTTTTCTTTCATAAAAAGCAAACAAACCCCCCAGCTTTTTATTCACTAGATAGTTAAATAGTTAAGAGATTTCCCCTTCTAGGGGTTAAATTTTCATTAGTTTTGCTTGGGAATGCCAGGCTCCACAGGATTCAAGAGGTGCCTCTCCTGTCATGAGGCTCTTCTAGTAAGTGATGGACACTCCCAGTGCCTCTGCTGTCTGGGTGATACTCAAATCCCCCATAAGTGAAAGCTCTGCACTTCCTGAAAAGATAGGGATCCCCCCCAAAATAGAGAAATTAAGTTTAAACTCCTAATGATGGAGCAAGATTTACATCCAGTTTTGCACCCAGGAGCAGAGGACCCCTCTGTACACAGAGCTCCCAGTTTAGCTAGTGCCCCACCTACATCAACACCTCAGTTACTAGAGACTATTAGAGAGGTGGATGGTATCACGGAACTAAGTACTCTGAGATCGAACTCCTCATCTACAGCTGCCTCTAAGCAGAAGGAGGTAAGGAATAAACTCCAAGAAGCTCTTTGTCACCGTCTCACAAGAAGGTTACAGTGACCTTAGGTCCCAAGGGGAGTTCAATGCAGACTCTGAGCGAGGCAGGCACTGCAAAGTTGAAGAGGAGTCAGTAATCTAAGACAGACTTGGTACTAAATTCGAACACGATTGAACACCGCCTCAGCAGACATTTCTTTTAAAATTATGAATAGGAACTGAACTCCCGAGTCCTCTACAAGACATTCTTAGCCTGGGGTTTCCCAGTGGTGGATCCAGGGCTGTCCCTAGCAATTCTGGGGCCCCCTGCAGCCCCTCCACGGAGTGGGCTGGGTCTGGGTCGCTGCACTTCCCACTGCTAGTGAGTGCAGGCCTGGCCCTGCTGCAGTCCTCAGGGGAGTGGGGGGGGGGGGGGGGGGGGGGGGAGGGGGGGGGGGCGTGGGGGGGGGGGGGGGGGGGGGGGGGGGGGGGGAGGGGGGGGGGGTGTGGGGGGGGGGGGGGGGGGGGGGGGGGGGGGGAGGGGGGGGGGGCGTGGGGGGGGGGGGGGGGGGGGGGGGGGGGGGGAGGGGGGGGGGGCGTGGGGGGGGGGGGGGGGGGGGGGGGGGGGGGGAGCAAGGGGGGGGCCATGGGAAAGAGGCGGAGCAGGGGCTGGAGCAGCACAGGGCACCAGGGAATTTGGTGCCCCAAATTTCCTGGTCCCCTACGCAGCTGCATACTTTGCGTATGGGTAGGGATGGCCCTGGATGGATCTGTATTCCATGGCAGCCAACACAAAATGTGTCCAGTATTGCTCGATGTGGGGGCTCAACTCCAATCCATAGGAGATGCGTTCCTCATCTCATGGATGAAAAGACTTCTCTTTGTGTTTCCACCAACACCATTACTGTTAAAAGAACAGAAGTACTTGTGGCACCTTAGAGACTAACAAATTTATTTGAGCATAAGCTTTCGTGGGCTACAGCCCACTTCATCGGATGCATAGAATGGAACATATAATAAGTGTATATATATATATACACACACATACAGAGAAGATGCCATACCAGCTCTAAGAGGCTAATTAATTAATTAAGATAATTTAATTAATTAGCCTCTTAGAGCTGGTATGGCATCTTCTCTGTATGTGTGTGTGTATATATATATACACTCTTATTATATGTTCTATTCTATGCATCCGATGAAGTGGGCTGTAGCCCACGAAAGCTTATGCTCAAATAAATTTGTTAGTCTTTAAGGTGCCACAAGTACTTCTGTTCTTTTTACGGATACAGACTAACACGGCTGCTATTCTGAAACCTATTACTGTTAAAGTTTCTCAATGAGATCAAACCAGAGTCCTACTGATTGCATCAACGTGGCCAAGACAGGTCTTGTACCCCTATTTGATCAGACTCACCTCTCACCCTTTGTTGACGCTTCTCATCAGTCCTTGTCTACTGACCCAGAATGCTGGTTAAACACTTCACCACAACCTGCAGATTCTGAGGCTCCAAACATGGGTCCTCGATGGTTCTTGGAAATAGAGATTTCTTGCTTCTCAGAGGTACAACACGTTTTATTAAATACCTCCAGAAATTGAAACAATATTAACTTTGGTGTAACAGTCATCAGATTTTGCTGACTCTTCCCAGGGTATTGGATTACCTATTGGAACTGAAAACATTGGTTCTTTCTATGGATCCTATTAGGGTTCACTTAGCAACAATAGCAGCTTTTCACATATACATAGGGGAGTGTTCACTCTTCACTCACCCAACTACAGCAAGATTCATAAGGGCTTTATCACAAATCAGAGATCCCACTCCAAGATGGGATTTGAACCTTATACTTAATTGCCTTATGCAACATTCTTTTGAGCCACTAGCTATGTGTTCTTTATTAGATTTATAAATGAAGACAGCCTTCCTGGTAGCAATCACTTCTGCCCGAAGGGTGGGACAATTGGGGGCCTTAATGGTGTTACGGCACATCCAAGATTTTTACCTAAGGTGTCCTCAGAATTTCATATTAATCAAACCATTCATCTCCCAGTTTTTTCCCCAAAAGAGCACTGGAATATTCAAGAAACCATATTCCATACCATAGATGACAGGAGGACATTAGCCTTCTACCTAGATAGGACCAAACCATTTAGAAGATCTCCTAGACTGTTTGTATCCATTGCAGACAAAAACAAGGGTTTGGTAATTTCTAAACAGAGGTTATCAAAATGGATCTCTGGTTGTATAAAGATTGGTTATGACAAAACTTATGTTCAGCACCCAAAAGTAAAAGCATATACCACAACAGCACTATCTACGTCTATAGCCTTACTTGAGGATATACCAATTGCAGACATCTGTGCAGCATCAGTTTGATCATAGAATCATAGGGCTGGAAGAGACCTTGAGAAGTCATCTAGTCATCTAGTCCCCTGCACTCATGACAGGACTAAGTATTATCTAGACCATTCCTGACAGGTGTCTAACCTGCTCTTAAAAATCTCCAATCATGGAGATTCCACAACCTCCCTGGGCAATTTATTCCAATGCTTAACCACCCTGACAGGAAATTTTTCCTAATGTCCAACCTAAACCTCCCTTGCTGCAATTTAAGCCCATTGCTTCTTGTCCTATCCTCAGAGGTTAAGAAGAAGAATTTTTCTCCCTCCTCCTTGTACCAACCTTTTATGTGCTTGAAAACTGTTATCATGTCCCCTCTCAGTCTTCTCTTTTCCAGACTAAACAAACCCAATTTTTTCAATCTTCCCTCATAGGTCATGTTTTCTAGACCTTTAATCATTTCTGTTGCTCTTTTCTGGACTTTCTCCAATTTCTCCACATCTTTCTTGAAATGTGGCACCCAGAACTGGACACAAAACTCCAGTTGAGGCCTAATCAGCGCAGAGTAGAGCAGAAGAATTACTTCTTGTGTCTTGCTTACAACACTCCTGCTAATACAGCTCAGAATGACGTTTGCTTTTTTGGCAACAGTGTTACACTGTTGACTCATATTTAACTTATGGTCCAGTGTGACCCCCAGATCCCTTTCTGCAGTACTCCTTCCTAGGCAGTCATTTCCCATTTTGTATGGGTGCAACTGATTGTTCCTTCCTAAATGGAGTACTTTGCAATTGTCCTTGTTGAATTTCATCCTATTTACTTCAGACCATTTCTCCAGTTTGTCCAGATCATTTTGAATTTTAATCCTATCCTCCAAAACACTTGCAACCCCTCCCAGCTTGGTATTTTATAAGTGTCCTCTCTATGCCATTATCTAAATCATTGATGAAGATATTGAACAGAACTGGACCCAGAACCGATCCCTGTGGGACCTCACTCATTATGCCCTTCCAGCATGACTGTGAATCACTGATACCTACTCTCTGGGAATGGTTTTCCAACCAATTTTGCACCCACCTTATGGTAGTTCCATCTAGGTTGCATTTCCCTAGTTTGTTTATGAGAAGATTATGTGAGACAGTATCAAAAGCTTTACTAAAGTCAAAATATACCACGTCTACTGCTTCCCCCCATCCACAAGGCTTGTTACCCTGTCAAAGAAAGCTATCAGGTTGGTTTGACATGATTTGCTCTTGACAAATTCATGCTGACTGTTACTTATCACCGTATTATCTTCTAGATGTTTGCAAATTGATTGCTTAATTATTTGCTTCATTATCTTTAGCTTCTGGGTACAGAAGTTAAGCTGACTGGTCTGTAATTCCCTGGATTTTCCTAGGATGCATTTAATCAGGCCCTGGTGACTTGAAGACATCTACCTTGTCTAAGTAATTTTTAACTTGTTCTTTTCCTATTTTAGCCTCTGATCCTACCTCATTTTCACTGACAATCTGTTCATGCTTTTTCTAATCATTACACTTTTGTACCTGCGGCAAGATCAGATTCTTCTTTAGGCAATGCAGTTGTCTCTTCTTTATTGGACTCTGCTCCAAACCTTCCATTCCTTAATGGGGGTACTGCTTCAGGTTTCACCTGAAGTGGGGCACCCACAGGACACTACTTGAAGAAGAAGGAGAGGTTACTCACCTTGTGCAGTAAGTGGAAGTCTTTCAGATGTGTGTCCTTATGGGTGCTTCACTACCCGCCCTCTTTCCCCTCTGCTTCAAAGTATCCTTTGTGGGTCTTTGTGGTGGAGAAGGCGATTCGCCCATGTAGCCCCATATAACCTTGGTGCAGGGCATGTGGATGAGTGGGGTGCATGATGCGCAGGCTACCAAAAATCTCTGATCAAAGGTGCAGGTGCACCTGATTGGAGCACCACCAGCGACACGCACCTCAAAGAACTCCAGTTACTGCACAAGGTGAGTAACCCCTCCTTTCGCAGATTTGGGTAGCACACAAGGATTAGATATGGAACTAGGAACTCTTCTCAAACCTCGTTTGATTTTAGGGGAAGTGTTTCATCTGATACTGTTTTGTATGCATCCTGGTCATTTGTTTTTAAAAATAGATTGAAGTTAGTACTTTGGTTTTTGAAAAGATTTACTCTGATTGTATTCTAATTATAACAGTATTATAACTGTGAGGTTAATAAAATGACTTTACCCTCAAGACTAAAATTAGATCAACCACAGTTTAAATATGAAGTTTATTGTAGCTTACTTTGAAATGTTACAAACTGTAAACTACATATAGGCTAGTCAAGATTCAGGCCCTGAATTTATTTAAAAATATTTTATGGTATATCCAGGCAGTTGAACTACATTTCATCTGTCCACCTGCATTTTGTGTTAGTCAGTAGCAGTGACTATATTTCAATGTAATATTTATTTACTCCAGGATAAAATATATTTAAATATGATGTTCAGTGTTCATACGTACAAAGTAATGCACATTGGAAAACATAATTCCAACTATACATACAAAATGATGGGGTCTAAATTAGCTGTTATCGCTCAAGAAAGAGATCTTGGAGTCGTCATGGATATTTCTCTGAAAACGTCTGCTCAATTTACAGCAGCAGTCACAAAAGCTAATAGAATGTTAGCAACCATTAGGAAAAGGATAGATAATAAAACAGAAAATATAATGCCACTATATAAAGCTGTGGTACACCCACACCTTGAATACTGCATGCAGTTCTGTTTGCCCCATCTCAAAAAAGGTATATTATAATTGGAAAAGATGCAGAGAAGGTTAACAAAAATGAATAGGGGTATGGAAGAGCTTCCATATGAGGAGAGAGAGAGATTAAAAAGATTGGGACTGATCATCTTAGAAAAGAGATGACTAAGGGTGTATATCAGGGTTCGGCAACCTTTCAGAAGTCGTGTGCCGAGTCTTCATTTATTCACTCTAATTTAAGGTTTTGCGTTCCGGTAATATATTTTAACGTTTTTAGAAGGTCTCTTTCTATAAGTCTTTAATATATAACTAAACTATTGTATGTAAAGTAAATAAGGTTTTTAAAATGTTTAAGAAGCTTCATTTAAAATTAAATTAAAATGCAGAGCCCCCCGGACCGGTGGCCAGGATCTGGGCAGTGTGAGTGCCACTGAAAATCAGCTCGCGTGCCGCCTTCGGCATGTGTGCCATAGGTTGCCTACCCCTGGTGTATATGGTAGAGGTCTGTAAAATCATGAATAGTGCAGAGAAAGTGAATAGGGAATTATTTACCCCTTCACATCACACAAGAACTAGGGATCACCTCATGAAATTAATAGGGAGCAGGTTTAAAATAATCATAAGGAAGTACGTCACATAGTGCACAGTCACTCTGTGGAACTCATTGCCATATGATGTTGTGAAGCCAAAAGTATAAGTGGTTTCAAAAAAGAATTAGATAAGTTCATGGAGAATAGATCCATCAATGGCTATTAGCCAAGATGGTCAGGGATGTAACCCCATGCTCTGAGTTTTCCTAAACCTCCAACTGCCAGAAGCTGGGACTGGACAACTGGGGATGCATCACTTGAAATTGCCCTGTTCTGTTCATTCTTTCTGAAGCATCTGGCAGTGGCTGCTCTCAGAAAACAGGATAGTGGGCTAGATGGATGATTGGTCTGCTGCCGTATAGCCATTCTTATGTTTTTATGATCTGCCATACATCATAGAATATGTCTGTTTATGCTGCAAAATTCAGCAAAAGCATTTATAGAGATTGATCATTTCTTGTTCTCACAAGTAACACAACAAAGTACTGCCATCCATGACTATAGGATTTTAGATACTTTACTTTCAGAAAGGTGTACCGGTATTTGGTGGAAGTGTTAAACAAGCATTGTCTTTACTTTGGAAACATTAAAAGGGAAATAGTGGGGGGGGGGGGGGATTCTATTTAGAAATAACCATATTGTATATCTTGCCAATTTAATTCCCAGGTTTCCTCTTTGATTCAGTAAGAATGAAAACACAACCTACAGCAGGGGTGGGCAAACTTTTTGGCCTGAGGGCCACATTGGGGTTCCGAAACTGTATCGAGGGCCGGGTAGGGAAGGCTGTGCCTCCCCAAACATCCTGTCCCCGCCCCCTGACTGCCCCCCTCAGAACCTCTGACCCATCCAACGCCCCCTGCTCCTTGTCCCCTGACCGCCCCTTCCTGGAACGCCCCCCCGCACCCCCGGGACCCTACCCCCTATCCAACCCCCCTGTCCCGACTGCCCCGACCCCTATCCACATCCCTGCCCCCTGACAGGCCCTCAGGGACTCCCACGCCTATCCAACCCCCCCATTCCCTGTCCCCTGACTGCCCCCCAGGACCCTCTGCCCCTTATCCAACCCCCTCGCTCCCCACCCCTTCTACCATGCCGCTCAGAGCACCAGGACTGCCAGCCATGCCACCCGGCCGGAGCCAGCCACACCGCTGTGCTGCCCGGTAGGAGCTTGCAGTCCCGCCGCCCAGAGCGCTGGCGGCACGGCGAGCTGAGGCTGCAGGGGAGGGGCCGGGGGCTAGCCTCCCCAGCTAGGAGCTCAAGGGCTGGGCAGGATGGTCCTGCGGGCCAGATGTGGCCCATGGGCCATAGTTTGCCCACCTTTGACCTACAGCATAAAGTATGGATTACTCAGATATTGCCCTTTACCAATTAGAAAATTGTTTAGAAATAAAAATTACTTCAGTATATTTGAATGCATTTGGTACTTAGTGAGATTAAGTATGTTTTAATCATTACACTTGTGCTTTCAGTTATTGGAAACAGTGCTTTATCTGGTGATAGCAATTAGCAATTAAAATGCAATGCTTCTGCTTTCTATGACCATGATAAATACCTATTTAAACATCCTTGGGGATAGGCCACTCTGCATTGATTGAATTTGTATTTTTTATTACCTAAACATTGCATTTATTTAAAACTAAGTTTCTATCTCACTTTATCCACTGTGCAGTATTATTTCCATTTGGAATGATAATTCCAGGATTGGTATGTCTATTCTGTGTCTGTCTATTCCACAAAGCATGCTCTGTCATAAAAGCGGATAACTTTGCTAACATAGGAACATAGGTATTGCCAGACTAGATCAGATTTATGGGCCATTTGATCCAGTATCCTGTCTCCGACAGTGGGTAGCACCAGATGCTTCAAAGGAAAATCCTGCAGTAGGCAATTGTAGAATAATCTGCCCCATGAAGGTCTCACCCTAATCCCTAGAGATTGGTTGAAGCATGAGGTTTTTATCCCATCAAAACTATTTATTTTATTTTATTCATTTATTTTTGCACTAACTATTTGGATGGTAAATTCTCCGAGACCGGGATCTTTTTTTGGTCTGTCTGTTCAACTCCTAACACAGTAGGGTACTGGTCCATGGCTGCAATGAGGTGCTACCACAGTACAAATAATAATAATACTTAATAATGAACTGTTACATCTCTGGACGCTCTTGTTATCCATATAAACATCTAATTACTCTTTGAATCTTACTAAGTTATCTGTCTCAACAACATCCTGGGACAATGGGTTATACAGTCTAGGAGTATGAATTGCCTTTGATCAGTTTTGAATTTGCTGCCTTTCAGTTTGATTGAATGTCCTCTTGTTTTTGTGTTGTGAAACATGGAGAACAGAAGCTCCTGATCTACCTTCTTGATACCATTCATTATTTTACATACTTTTATCATGTCCCCTCTTATACTTTTTTACGATAAACCTTCTGAATCTTTTCAGTTTCTCTTCAAATGAGTTTTTCCACTCCCCTAATTATTCTTTTACCTTTCTCTGATCCCCTACCAATTCTGCAATATCCTTTTTGACATAAGGTGATCAGTACAGCACATTTATTCCACGTTAGAGTGTACAATTAATTTGTATATTTTCTGTATTATTCTTTAGCCTATTCCTTATGCATCCTATCATAGTGTTTGCTTTTTTGGCTGTATTTGCATATTTAACAGATGTATTCATTGAGCCGACTACAATGACACCCAGGTTCCTTTCCGGGGTTGTTACAGTTAATTTAGAATCCTGTAATGTGTAAATATATAGCTCAAATATCTAGGCAATGTTAATAATGATATTTAGATAATGTTAATATGAATTAGTCCATGTGGAATATTATGGGGGCAGGGTGGGGCAGGGTGGCCTGGAAAATGTGATAGCAGGTGACTTAGGATAATGGAAGAGGTGGTCATGAAGACTCTTTCAGGAATATAGAGAAGCCCTTCATCCCAGCTGGGGTAATGCTGTGGCAACATACTTCCTAGGAAATTGGGAGGACAGAGTGACCATATGGGACATGCTGGAGGTGCACTTTATAGGGGAATACAGTAGCTGCAGAGGTTGATGGGTTCAGTGCACCCTCCCCAAGGGAACCTGTTGAAGTGGGACTTGCAGAAGCTTAGAGGTCTTCATTGTCAGTTTTCTCTTCCATTATTCTGATAGGTTGGATGTTTTTGACTCAGTTTGTGGGGAGGGAAGAGCTAAGGGGAAATGACATTAGAGGGAACTTTTGCTTAGGGTACCCTTGAAGAGACAGGTCATTTGAAAGAGGGAAGGGAGAAGACACAGAATCTTTTTTAAAAACAAAAAAGGAACTAATAATGGCTAAGTAGAAGGGTAAGCTGAGGTGCAATTATATTAAAACAAACAATAAAATAAAAAACCCACACCATGAACTAATTAGATATGTCTATTATCACATGATCATTTTGTTCGTATGTTTCATTCTTTCTCTCTTTGTGTATCTTGGCTTTTTAAATTGTAAGCTCTTTGAGACAGGGAGGGCCAATATCCTCTTATGTGTTTGACCACACTACTAGCACAATGGGGTCTGATCATAATTGGGTCTTGAAGCCAGGAGCACCGCCAGCTTTTCCGGCGCCCTAGGTGGCGGAAGGTCCCGCCCCCGAAATGCTGCCCCCGCCCCCAAATTTCCATGGACGGCCGGGGCGCCGGCGCCCCCGAAATAGCAGCGCCCTAGGCGACCGCCTAGGTCACCTAATGGGTTGCGCCGGCCCTGCTTGAGGCTCAACTGCAATACAATGAATTGATGATAATATAACAATAATATCAGAAAGACCTATCAGGAAGCTTAAAATCTAATTTTCAACATCAGAGTACCTCAATTACTCAACAAAAGGCAAAACATTTACTTTCTGGAGATCTGCATTCCTTATATGTTTTAACCCCAAGCACAAGTAAATAGTAGCTTCTTATTGAATGAGATTGATTTTTTTTTTTTGTTATTAGTAACACAAAGATTTCTTCAATTTCAACATGAAATGGGCTTCTATATGAAGAAATTTCTTGGTTCAAAATCAGGCAGTTTACCGGATCTCTATGAACATCTAGGGGTATATTTTCTCATATTGCTCTGTGGTTGCATAGAACTCATTCCTCTGTTTTTTGTAATCCTAGACTTGAGAGAGAATTTTGCTTTAAGGGTGGGATATGATAGGCATGACCCCAAACCCCCTCAGGGAAGGTGCAGCTTTCATAGCCCCAACTCACAGGAAGCCCAAACCGGACCTCAGAAGTGTGTTCTGTGTTGTGTGGAATGTGTTAGTCCGAAATGGCACTGGATACAAGACAGCCCTTCTCAAAGAACTCCCCTGCTACAAGATGGTAACTGCTGGCATCACCGAGGCTTGCCAGACACAAAGTGATTAAGTCACTGTGGAAGGAGCAACCTTCCTCCACTCTGGTTGTCCAGACTTCAGGGTGTTACACTGGTTATTAGACAATCTCTAGCACAGATCTTACCCACATGGAACCTTATCTCCTCACACTTTATGCTCAGCTTCCACTCATCTGTTGTTGTGGCTTATGCGCCAACAGAAGATCCATCATCTGCGGAAAAGGATTCATTCTATCACCAGCTAGCAGCAAAAATCTAGTCAGTGCCACATGACATGCTGCTAGTGCTCTGAAATTTCAATGCTGTGGCTGACAGTGATCGAACAAGGTATGATAGGTCCTTTTGGTTTGGATTCCCCAAATAACAGTGACACTTGGCTTCTGACCTTGTGTGCTACCAAGGGTTTGTCTATTATGGGGTCCCCAATAACCTTCACACAACCTGGGTTTCAAACAGTGGACATACCATGAAAGAAATTGAGCACATCCTCATCAGAAATCATTGCACAGTGAAATCTCATTGTGTCTTTTGCAGTGCAGAAGCATCAACAAATTCAGACCATAGACTAGTTGTCACTCAGCTCTCACTGCATCTTCCAACTCTTTGCAAGCCAGATGTCCACCAACAGTAAAATGCCCAGCGTCTTTCAAAGGATCCTGTTAAAGCTATGAAATACACACAGGCCATCAAAGATTACATATGTGCCCTCAGTACCCTGTCAGACGATGTGGAAATTGCCTGCAGTGGTATATGTAATACTATATCACACACTGCTGCTGAACCAATCAGCTCATGCAACAAACCTTGACTTTCTGAAGAGGCCTTTGCTGTATTAGCAAAAAAGGCAGAAGTATGCAAGCAGAAAATGTCCAACAACGTAAATGGTTGAAAGACATTTTCCAGGCCATGGCAAAATGTGACTCTGAGATTTATATAAATTCCTTAGCCATCAAAGCAGATGATGGCCTAAAGCACAACAATCTACATCTTGCCTACAGAGCTACCACATGCCTGGTTGGCGACCATAAACAGCCTTTCCCGTCATGAAACCAGACGGCTCTCCCTGCTCATTAATGGATGAGGTCCTGTATAGATGGAAAGCACGTTATGAAAGCTTGCTGAACCATGCATCTGAAGATGACTGTCCAGAGCTACAAGACCTGACAAACTGTACAGCTGCAGACCCAGGGACAATCACTGAGCCTCCATCACTCGAGGATGTACGAAAGGCCATCCAAAAGATACTGAATCGACATGCTGCTAGACCTGATGTCATTGCATCTGAGCTGCTTACAGGTGCCTTGGAACCAGTGAGCATTGGCCTGCATTAAATGTTTTTAAAAGTGTGGGCATTTGGCAGAGTACCAACAGAATGGAAAGATGGCATCAGTGTAAAGGTAAAGGATCTCGCATTGAGTGTGTCAACTACAAGCCAATCTCGTTCCTGTCGGTCCCTGATCTTGCCTGGCATCACCTGTGGGGCTGGCACAGCGATTCATGGATTTGCAGAATTGAGCCAGATATGGGAACTTCACTCTACAATGCCTGGTATGATGCCATCAACCATGGTCACTCTGGCTGGCACAACAGTCCTCAGCAGGTTATGTGCATTTGATGATGATGATTATGTATCTAAAGCCTTTTTATGCTTTCTCTACAAAGTTAAGGTTACATTTTTAAAAGGAATGGGAGAAAGTGTGGAAATGTAGAGTTGGGTTCCCTAAGTTATATTATTTCAGTTTAGCTTAAATATAACCGTATATATGTTAACCTATAAATCCCTAAATTGTTTGGGCTATATTTACATGAGATATTGCCTGTCTTTCCTGGTGATATCGGCAGTTGTAACTAGATGAGCTAATAGACTTCTGGTATGAAAGGGGAAAGGGCTAGCTAGCAACAGGGCATTGCCCTGGACTCTGGAACTTGCTCCCTTCCCTAGTCTGACAAACCCTAAAGATTAACAAATCCTGGCTATGCTTTAAAGCTCCTATTCTTTTCTCGATCTTTTAGAGAAGGAGTGGAGGAGTTTAGTGTGTGTTTGTGCTATTGTTTTTATTTTATATTTATGTTGATGATGGGTAAACCATTATGTATGGTGCATTAACCCTTATTGTGTAGAGTTTTTGTCTAGATGTCTGTGTGTTTTTAATTGTATAACAATGCCTAAACCTACAGGCAGGTGCTGTAAATAAAGAGATCAGAGATATTGGCAAATTGCCGAATAGAGAGAAAGCATTAAATAAATATAGTTAGAAACATACATGCTTTAACAGGAATCCACAGTTAGACCCTCAAAACTGGCTCTGAGGCTTATTTCAAAGAGAAAAAGTTACCTGATTAACTCCATCACTTAAGCTGATTTCTTGCATCTCCTGCCTATCAGAAGTGTAAACTAGGGATGGGTTCCTTGAAGTAGGGAGATTTTTTCTCTCTCTCTCCCAGGTGCATCTTTTTGCAATAAATGTCAAAGTACATACTAACATTTGATTAATCCATTTTATCCTTTGAAGTTACTTTAAATGTACATCAGGGGATCATCTTACTAACTTTGAAACAACATATATATAATAAGTTCCTGATTAAACATCTTCTGTCCTGTGGAAAGTTAAAATAATTATGTATTATTTTTTCTTCTATTGGTTTGTAGTAAAATTCTGTCTTTCCAAAATTATAGCAACCTTGGTTCCCACTTCAAATGAATCCTTTTATTGTGGTTCAGGATGGATAAAACAAATATCATACATTCATATCTCTTAGCATCCTTTTTTGCTTTCCTAATGATTTTAGGTAACACCTTTAAAAGCACTTCATTACAATTTTAAATGGCAAAGTCACACTTTTATCCCTTTCATGTAAAAGAGACAAAAGCTTAAATAACAGAGCCATCCATCCTGACAAATTATAGATAAGCTAATTGCAAATTTAAAAATACCCCAGACTTAGTGTCATTCTGGTCTTTGTTTCTTCTTCCATTCAGAACCCTATACTGGAACTTACCTAGATCCTCTCTTCTTTTAGGTGACAGTACTGCAGTTTGATCCGTGGGGACTGAGATGATAAAGTGCAAACACATTTAATATAAAACAATTATTTTTTAATTCTATTATATCTAAAAATAGGGATTAGGAATGAAAGTGCCATCACAGTTATAACTATGCCATCTCTACTTTAACACTTCCAGACATTATTTGTGTGAAAACATTTGATAATCACACAGCCACATTTTTCATTTGTAATAGTTTTTAGTTTTTATTTAATGCCAGATAAAATGCAATACATGAGTTACATTCTTATTTAAATGTATTAAAATTGATCTCTACTAAGATGTCAGCTATGTTAATGACTATTAGCGTAATTTAAACTGATTTTCATTTTATAAGAATATTGAATTGTTTAAACTATATAATCACACTTCAGACTTCCACTTAAGTTTTCCAATATAAGGTTACCTACATAATGCTGCACGGTTTAAAAATGATTGTTTAACGTGAAAAAGATTGCTCCATGGAGCAAATTTTAAAGTGCAATGTACTTTCTCGTTGTATCTGTACAGGTGTTGAGCAAAATATGTCATGTATGTGAATCGGTATATAATGAAGCTTTCCAAAAAGTGCTTTTTGAAAATATACCAGTGAATCATGATATTTCCATACTTGCTAATAGAGATGCTTTAGGAAATACTGCTAATTTCTGTGCGTCTACCAGTTACTTTTGTCTACTGTGCGTCTAGATTGTGTCATGTATGGAAGAATCAAAACAGATATTGCTATGTCAATATCTGTAACAAAATGGTTAAATTGTATTGTTAAATGTAGGTAACCGATTTTAAAAAGAGATCTAAACAGCTATCCAGTTGGTTTTTGGACACCAACATGCTTCTTACTAGCCATAATTTCTCTTTGGATAGGCTCTAACATCCTTTCCTCAAAGCACAGCAGTAGATGTTTATAAACTTTGCTAAAGTACATCTTGTAACAATAACCTTTTTCTTTTCCTGTATGAAATCTGGAAATAGATCACTAGCCTAAAATTGCCCATGTTTTCCAACAGGCTAGATATACAGAACTTGTGAAAAAAATCTGTGAGCATCCAATTTTTTAATTAGTTACTTGATCTTTAGTAAATGAAAGGTTATGATGTATGAAGGTTAGCAATGAAAGATGCAAGACAAAATGAGTTTTCATTGTGAGAGACATATGAGCAATCAATTTTTGGTATAATTGAATACAAAATATTTGGTATAATATTTAATCAGATCCATAAATCCAGGAAACAAGTCACATTACACATTTTGAAAAACATAGTGGATTATTTATTGAAAAACATGGCTTGAAAGTCATTGAATTTAAGGCATCTCTATACAGCATATATTGATTACTGCATGCACTCATGTATGAATGCCATGTAAATCATCAACACTAATTCTAACATAAGCACTTCATAAAAACAATGATCTGCCTACAGACTGCCCTGTTCATCCCACCCCTGTCTTCTGCACTCACCAGCTCAAGATTGAAGTAGGCCACCCCCTCTCCCCCAATGAGCATACATCAGATAAAATCCACACTCACAATCTTTATACAATTTGCCATGTTCACACTGGTGAAGAATTAATCTCTGTGAACATATAATATCTGTGCTGTTACGAAGGTCAGTGAGATCAGTCAATAGATTTGCTAATATATGCTGGCCATAGAAGTTAAAGTTGTGAGAACAGTTTTACTTTTTATACTAACCTGTTCCAACGTTTCAAAAAGCTTTTGAAGAAAGAGTATGAGTAGCTGGTTTGTCATGAGCTGGAGTAGGACTGGTGGTCTTCTCTTTAACTTGCATATAGCGGGATCCTTCTCATACTTCCACCCAAAGTTGCCTTGCTTTGGCATCAATTTTGGCTTATATGCAAATACGTAGGGATAACTTTGCAGCTAATGTAAATGGGCACATTTACATCAGCTGAGGACCTGGTCCATCATGTAAGTAATAGCTTTCATTACAAAAGTGAGATTTAGAAAGATGTAATATATGAATAAATATGGTCAAATCAGAATAGATTGTTTTAGCATGCTACCAGTTGCATTAATGCTAAGAAATTAAAGCATATGTGATTACTCATGATATTCAGCACAAAAATCTAGTTATGCACTAATAAACAGTAGTTTTAAGATTTTTGGGGGGCTGTCCAAAACCTATGTTTGTGAGTCATTCCAAATTCCTTCTGAAAGACTGAATTTGTAAGTCACATCTGAATTTGATACATTAGTCAGATCCCTAGATCAATCTCCAGTCAAGAGAAGACCAAGAAAGCATCTGTACCACCTTTGTGCTAATGAGAAGTGGTTAACCGTGCATCTCTGAAGTATTAAGCATGGATAACTGTTAAAAGTAACTCCTTAATCTGAATATGTTGTAGGGCGGGGATGTAAACGCAGCTAATGAAGAACTTGTTTTCTTAGCCAAATAAATCTACTGAGCTTCTTTAACAGTCATCGAATTTAACTGGCATTTGGTTAATTTTAACTGGTAAAATGTGAAACAAGATGAAGAGGCCTGACTGTGCTCAGCCCATGTGACAAAGTGGGAGAAGTGCAAGGAGCCTCCACTCCTCCTTGTAAACGCATGCAAAAGGTCTTTACACTTCCTGAGCAGGATGACTGCTCTAGGCTAGTGCTGGTGCTGGTTTCTCCAGAGAGGGTGAGAAAGGGTCAGAACTATGCTCCCATCCTCCCTCTATGCTGGTCTGTATAGCTGCATGTGTGCTGCACCCAGAGGTGAAAGTAAGCCGGTCCGGTCCGGCGTACCGGCAAGAGCCAGTACGCCGTGCCGGACTGGACCGGCTTCCGCGGCGGTGATTTAAAGGGCCCAGGGCTCCAGTCGCTGTGGGGAGCCCCGGGCCCTTTAAAGCGCTGCTGGAGCTCCAGCAGCCGGGCTCGGGCAGGGATTTAAAGGGCTCGCCTCTTCCAGTTGAGGCCACGCCTCTTCCGGTTGAGGCCACACCCCTGCTCAGGACTCCGGCATACCGGTAAGTCCTTTAAGTTACTTTCACCCCTGGCTGCACCCAATTTTAGGTCTGCACAGCTGCCACTCTGCTCCTAAAAGCATTGTGCCCCAGGAGCATCTGGGGAGGTGGTGTGCCTCTGCACTGCCCCCTACAAGTAGCTCAATTGTAGCGGGATAATTTAGCCTGGACAATTTATATCATCAGATTGTTGTAATTATCTGCAATTGTAACTTTTAAAATAGTCCAACAACCAAGTTAATGTACAGTACATTGATTTAAAACTTCATTTTAAGAGGCTATATTTTATTCCTTGAGCTACAACAAACATGTTAATAAAATATGGATTTATGTTACTGAAAATCTTTCAAGCTTCTGATGCAACAGTGAATTAGAGTTCATTTTGGCACACAGACCTATGCTGTGCATTCCTATTTATTACATGCTTAATTAAAATCCCCTTCGTCTCTTAATTTTTACAGACTGAAAAAAACTTGTCTGGATAATAATGATTTTTGTTTTATTTTCTGTAGGCTGTTCTTGCATCTTTTTATTCGCATCTGAGAAGCTGAAGTTAGCTTGAATTAATTATTATTTTAAACAGTAAATAATTTCAAAATTTCATAGCAGATTTTCCATGTTTATATGTCAGGGCCAAGCCCTGATCGCACTGAAGTTAATGGCAAAACTTTCATTGAATTCAATGGGCTCGGGGTTTAATCCTTAAAGAATAAATGTATGTTTTTTAGCCTACAAAATACAGCCCACTAAAATACAGAATACAAAAAACTGCTGTTTTCATCATAAATAGAATTGATTGTGAATGACTGTGGACCAACCCATCATTTGTGCCTTGCTCCATGTCTCATAACTACAGTATTAAACATACAGCACTGTTAGTGCACACAGCACTTTGCAGATCACAAAAACATAAGTTCTTTGCCCCCAGGAAGTAATCATCAAATTCCAATATTCAGTTCATAGGAGTAAACAGTTCAACTGTGAGAAGTTGGGGAGACTATTTTGGAGTTGAGTTTAACATAAGAAGGATTCATGAAAAGAATATTTTTGTAGGAGGTTGAAAGAGGGGACATGATGTGCTAAATGTGGGGTCTTTTTAGCGCTTATGAAGTGGCAAAAAACCAAGAATAGTAGGAAGAAACAGAGGGCCTGATCCTTGACTTACAAGACCATTTTCAATGCATAAAGTCACCTATGTGCAGGATCTGGGCCAAAGTACACAGTGAGAAGAGAATGGAGGGATCAAGATGAGGTGTGCACTGTGGTGTTAATGATGTAATTGAGTAGTATGTAAAGAGAGTAGTCATGTAATTGAGATGAAGTTATGCAGAGCATCGAAGGTGAGGAAGAGGGAGCTGAGATATTTAGTCATTTTCATCTCATTAAAATAGTGTTACATTGCCTTACATCCATTGTTCTCATGAGCACTTGCTGTTTATACAGCAAGTATGTGTATACATACATACAGAAAAATTAAATAAATGTTACCTGGAGTTTTGGGCTTATAATGGAAAACTCTTATCCTTTTGGATCCTCAGATATCTGTCATGCTTATTTTTTAGCTCTGGGGAATAATGCAACTGGTCAACAGGAAAATCCATTTTCTATTGATCTTACCACCTACGTTCACCACTCCCCCATTTCAAAATGATTGTTATTTGTTCCATAATCTTTTGAGGGCTGGTCAAACATGGAGGAATTTAGCTTCCTCTTCAGTTTATTTTCCAAACCCTTCCTCCCAAAGCACAGGAGTTTGAGGCGCAAGTGGTGTTCTCGTCCATCCTCCCTGTGCAGGGAAAAGGCCTGGGTAGAGACCGTCGAATTGTGGAAGTCAACGAATGGCTACGCAGGTGGTGTCGGAGAGAAGGCTTTGGATTCTTCGACCATGGGATGGTGTTCCAAGAAGGAGTGCTAGGCAGAGACGGGCTCCACCTAACGAAGAGAGGGAAGAACATCTTCGCAAGCAGGCTGGCTAACCTAGTGAGGAGGGCTTTAAACTAGGTTCACCGGGGGAAGGAGACCAAAGCCCTGAGGTAAGTGGGGGAATGGGATACCAGGAGGAAGCACGAGCAGGAGAGTGCAAGAGGGGAGGACTCCTGTCTCAGACTGAGAAAGCGGGACAATCAGCGAGTTATCTTAAGTGCCTATACACAAATGCAAGAAGCCTGGGAAACAAGCAGGGAGAACTGGCAGTCTTGGCACAGTCAAGGAATAACATTGTCATTGGAATAACAGAGACTTGGTGGGATAACTCGCATGACTGGAGTACTGTCATGGATGGATATAAACTGTTCAGGAAGGACAGGCAGGGCAGAAAAGGTGGGGGAGTTGCATTGTATGTAAGAGAGGAGTATGACTGCTCAGAGCTCCGGTATGAAACTGCAGAAAAACCTGAGAGTCTCTGGATTAAGTTTAGAAGTGTGAACAACAAGGGTGATGTCGTGGTGGGAGTCTGCTATAGACCACCAGACCAGGGGGATGAGGTGGACGAGGCTTTCTTCCGGCAACTAGCACAAGTTACTAGATCGCAGGCCCTGGTTCTCATGGGAGACTTTAATCACCCTGATATCTGCTGGGAGAGCAATACAGCGGTGCACAGACAATCCAGGAAGTTTTTGGAAAGTGTAGGGGACAATTTCCTGGTGCAAGTGCTGGAGGAACCAACTAGGGGCAGAGCTCTTCTAGACCTGCTGCTCACAAACCGGGAAGAATTAGTAGGGGAAGCAAAAGTGGATGGGAACCTGGGAGGCAGTGACCATGAGATGGTCGAGTTCAGGATCCTGACACAAGGAAGAAAGGAAAGCAGCAGAATACGGACCCTGGACTTCAGAAAAGCAGACTTTGACTCCCTCAGGGAACTGATGGGCAGGATCCCCTGGGAGAATAACATGAGGGGGAAAGGAGTCCAGGAGAGCTGGCTGTATTTTAAAGAATCCTTATTGAGGTTGCAGGAAAAAACCATCCCGATGTGTAGAAAGAATAGTAAATATGGCAGGCGACCAGCTTGGCTAAACAGTGAAATCCTTGCTGATCTTAAACGCAAAAAAGAAGCTTACAAGAAGTGGAAGATTGGACAAATGACCAGGGAGGAGTATAAAAATATTGCTCAGGCATGCAGGAGTGAAATCAGGAAGGCCAAATCACACTTGGAGTTGCAGCTAGCAAGAGATGTTAAGAGTAACAAGAAGGGTTTCTTCAGGTATGTTAGCAACAAGAAGAAAGTCAAGGAAAGTGTGGGCCCCTTACTGAATGAGGGAGGCAACCTAGTGACCGAGGATGTGGAAAAAGCTAATGTACTCAATGCTTTTTTTGCCTCTGTCTTCACGAACAAGGTCAGCTCCCAGACTGCTGCACTGGGCAGCACAGTATGGGGAGAAGGTGACCAGCCCTCTGTGGAGAAAGAAGTGGTTCGGGACTATTTAGAAAAACTGGACGAGCACAAGTCCATGGGGCCGGATGCGCTGCATCCGAGGGTGCTAAAGGAGTTGGCGGATGTGATTGCAGAGCCATTGGCCATTATCTTTGAAAACTCATGGCGATCGGGGGAGGTCCCGGATGACTGGAAAAAGGCTAATGTAGTGCCCATCTTTAAAAAAGGGAAGAAGGAGGATCCGGGGAACTACAGGCCAGTCAGCCTCACCTCAGTCCCTGGAAAAATCATGGAGCAGGTCCTCAAGGAATCAATTCTGAAGCACTTAGAGGAGAGGAAAGTGATCAGGAACAGTCAGCATGGATTCACCAAGGGCAAGTCATGCCTGACTAACCTAATTGCCTTCTATGAGGAGATAACTGGGTCTGTGGATGAGGGGAAAGCAGTGGATGTGTTATTCCTTGACTTTAGCAAAGCTTTTGATACGGTCTCCCACAGTATTCTTGCCGGCAAGTTAAAGAAGTATGGGCTGGATGAATGGACTATAAGGTGGATAGAAAGCTGGCTAGATCGTCGGGCTCAACGGGTAGTGATCAACGGCTCCATGTCTAGTTGGCAGCCGGTTTCAAGTGGAGTGCCCCAAGGGTCGGTCCTGGGGCCGGTTTTGTTCAATATCTTCATTAATGATCTGGAGGATGGCGTGGACTGCACTCTCAGCAAATTTGCAGATGACACTAAACTGGGAGGAGTGGTAGATACGCTGGAGGGTAGGGATAGGATACAGAGGGACCTAGACAAATTAGAGGATTGGGCCAAAAGAAACCTGATGAGGTTCAACAAGGACAAGTGCAGAGTCCTGCACTTAGGACGGAAGAATCCCATGCACTGTTACAGACTAGGGACCGAGTGGCTAGGCAGCAGTTCTGCAGAAAAGGACCTAGGGGTTACGGTGGACGAGAAGCTGGATATGAGTCAACAGTGTGCCCTTGTTGCCAAGAAGGCTAACGGCATTTTGGGCTGTATAAGTAGGGGCATTGCCAGCAGATCGAGGGACGTGATCGTTCCCCTCTATTCGACATTGGTGAGGCCTCACCTGGAGTACTGTGTCCAGTTTTGGGCCCCACACTACAAGAAGGATGTGGAAAAATTGGAAAGAGTCCAGCGGAGGGCAACAAAAATGATTAGGGGGCTGGAGCACATGAGTTATGAGGAGAGGCTGAGGGAACTGGGATTGTTTAGTCTGCAGAAGAGAAGAATGAGGGGGGATTTGATAGCTGCTTTCAACTACCTGAAAGGGGGTTCCAAAGAGGATGGATCTAGACTGTTCACAGTGGTACCAGATGACAGAACAAGGAGTAATGGTCTCAAGTTGCAGTGGGGGAGGTTTAGATTGGATATTAGGAAAAACTTTTTCACTAGGAGGGTGGTGAAGCACTGGAATGGGTTACCTAGGGAGGTGGTGGAATCTCCTTCCTTAGAGGTTTTTAAGGTCAGGCTTGACAAAGCCCTGGCTGTGATGATTTAGTTGGGATTAGGTCCTGCTTTGAGCAGGGGGTTGGACTAGATGACCTCCTGAGGTCCCTTCCAACCCTGATATTCTATGATTCTATGATTTGTGTGGCACAATGAAAGTAAGTTTTAGCTCCCAAACCTAGACCTTTAGAAATTGTTTCCCTTATGCCCAGATTTATCTACTAGTTCTTGTAATATAAAAATGGGTTATTTTACCCATATGGAACTCATCAGTGAGTCTGCTACAAGAGCCATAAGTTTTTGGATACATGAGGCTGCTCTAGCTGATGTTTCCAAAAGGCAGGTGTTAGTCTTGTATGCTTGCAAATCTATGGGACTTCACAGTAGTAAAAGACATGGAATAAATGGAAAACCTGCTGGACTACTAAGAATTCACCAGACAGGGAGGAAGAAGAAGGAAACCCTATCAAAGATACACAGTCTGCCCCTCTCACCCCCAAATACCCTTAGAAGATTTATCTCATGGGAGAGGTGATGTTCTTTAGATCCAAGCTTTGCATACATTTTTCAGGAAAGGAGGATTGAAGTGCTACTGACTCACCTATGCTACCTAGCAGGGATGAATGGAAGTGTACTGAACTGGCTTTAGTCCTTCCTTTCAGAGAGTTCCTAGAGCACAGTGATAATCTATCTAGGTATTATGAGCTGTATCACTGCCCTACCTGAGCATCTCCCCAGTATTCTATGAATTTACTCTCTCAACAAACATGCCTTTGAGGTCAGGAAATGTTATTCTCATTTTACAGGTGGAGAACCAAGGCACAGAGAATTCATGTGATTTACCTAAGGTTACAGTGAAAAACTATGGCAGAGGCAGGAGCTGAACACAGGTCTCCTGACTTCCACAATATTACCCTTTTCTCCTAATGATGAGCAGTCTTATCTCCATCACAAGAGCTTTCACCAATAGAGCTCTCCAGCATCTCCCCTCCCCCTCCCAGTCCTATTCAACCCTGATGCAAATCCAGAGGAGGAGATTGTGAAATGTCATTAACTTCAATGTCAGAAATTAAATGCCAGAAATGGATGGAAAATACCTAGTTCTAAACATCCAATAAAAGCTGCACAAGCTCCCAGGTGTTTTCCAGTGTGTAAGTAAGGGGATAATTTGGATGAAGGAAAGATGGCAGAGCTAAACCCAAGCAAAATGACAATGATGTTGGCATTTGAAGAACATATCATCACCCTCAACTGAAACCATCTGTGCCTCAAATGGCAAGATGGTATGTATCTCTAAAATCCTCCTGGATTCATCACATCTTCTGCATACCCATAAGAAATGATTACCAGAACTTCCACCTGAGGCTCAGCAGCATGCAGGCTAGGCCATGATGATCAACTCATTGATAATTTCCAGGTTTGACTACTTTGGAATACCAAATACAAGTACTCATATTACTTTGAACTCCATAAGTGGTTCCCTGAAGCAACAAAAGTCCTTGAAAGTTATAAATGCAAATAAAATACCAAGATACTTGGGTTTGTTTAGACACCTGCAGAACCGGAACTCACATTGCAGCTGAAAAACTTCTATATTTCATCTATCTTCGAAGGAAGGAATTTAGGAACCAGGACTCTGCACATCAAATCTCACCAGTGGCCCATCTATGCCAGTAGCCTGTCTTTGACGCTGACCAGTATCAGATATTTCAGAGGCAGGTGCAAGAAAGAGTTTAGTGGGCACTTCTGACTACCTGCCCGTGCAGAAAGTTTATTCCTAATTCTATCTGGTGGTGTTTGGCGTGAACACTCTCTCTCTCTCTCTCTCTCTCTCTCTCTCTCTCTCTCTCTCTCTCTCTCTCTCTCTCTCTCTCTCTCAAAAAAAAATCCTAAATTGTGATTTTTCTCATTTTCTGCATAAAGCAGTCCTTCTACACTGGAAATAAACAATTGTAAATACAGTAAACAGAACATGGAATTGTAGTTTATTCTTATTCAGTGTGTAAGAATAGTGCAGGAGAACTGTAATCTAAACCTCTATCTTAGACTTCGGATACCTCAAGCCACTTGTAATTCCTTTTTGTAGTTACCTTGATGATAACTAAATCCCTTGATGCTTGCCTAGCCTTACATCTTACAGTTCCCTCTAGTGTTATCTATATGCTGTGTGTAATATGTAATTTTGTTCTTAAAAATTGTTCAGTGCGTTTCTTTCCCCAGTCATAGAAAAAAAAAGTGAAATACAGCATGTTAATATTAGTTCATTCTAGTGTCCTACTTGATTACAGTATACCAGGCAAAGTAGCAAATGCTCAAAGCAATTGTTCCCGTTAGTGGAATTTTAAAAGTACTAAGAGAAATCTTGATCTATGGAGACAATACAATAATGCACAGTGACATATTTTCCTGATTTTTCCACAGGGCAAATGGAAGCTACTAATGCGCCTGTCCAAAACCGTTTTTTTTTTTTTTTTTTTTTTTAAAGAACTGAAAGGAAACATTGGTGAACAAAACAAAGGATTGAGATATGTAGAAATTTAGACTACTCTGCAGCACACCAAAAGGGAAAAGATTCAGAAAATTTAGTATTCAATAACTTAAACTTAAACTGCTATTTTTTTAAAAAAGCCACATTGTGCAAACATTTCACTCATGCATCTTTGGCAGGTTTTATTTTGGGGGGGAAGCGGGGAGGGGAGAATAGGGCAGATAGCTATGGTTGTAAAATGTGCTGGTTGAATGTTGCCGATCTTACATGAACTGATTCTAACAAAGGAATATGGAGTCTCCTCTGAATCCATTCTGTGCCCAGCAGTGTGTAGTCAGTGCCCTTAGGAGTCAGTTGTTCCACTGATGTTATACACCAGGAATATTTGTCATCCATTGTAGTATTTTGCCTCCAGCTTTGCTAGACCCAATTTTATCTTTTCCTCTAGCAGTATAAATGATATCAGATAGAATGGCATCTAACTTTGGATGTTTAAAGAAATAAGTAGTTGAAAAGTATTTATTGAGAATATGGTTTATATAAAATATATGCACAACTTACAGCAGTTTAACTCAATTAATATAGTAAAATTGCTTTTGGAATGTGTTTTATGTATGAATACTTGATATCTTTGTGGCTAGATGTTTGGGAAATAATAGACCATTACCTTTTAAGTGTCAGATTACATGCAAAGCCCAGAGAATATATTGTGAGAAATAGTTCTGATGAATCACCAAAAATATCTCTGTTCTATGAGCATCGTGTCAGCCCTGTGTTGCAGAAGTGTGTGTTGATTAGGAAAACATTCCGGGTAATTTTGTGTGAAACAAATGATTTATTTGTATTTTTCCCCTTCCAATTTTTTTAAAGAGAAAGAAATTAAGGAGTTAGGTGAGGCAGAGGGTAATTGCCCAGACCTTTAGAGTCTGGAGACTAGACTCAAATCAGACTTGGGTCATAAATGAGATGAGTTAGATGACCTCAACCTAGTGCCTGGTAGACATCTGTCCACATCACAAAACCTCCATAGATTTCAGCACAATTGGAAATCTCTTTTCGGGAGAGGTTCAGGACTAGATTGAAAGTCCTTGGCTCTAGTTTTGATTTTAAAAGAGTATGCACACACACGCAAAAAAAAAAAAAATCCTCCTTTTTCTTCTCAAACCACTAAAAAAAATTGAGAAGGGAGTTGTGGAGCAAACATAAAATGTAAATTGATCAAACTACTCTATTTGAAATGAATAGTTTTTTTTCTTATACAAACCATTTATTATCTCCATGAATTATTGCTTAGTCTTCTCTTGTTATAGTTCTTTCTGATG
Source organism: Platysternon megacephalum (assembly GCA_003942145.1). NCBI lineage: Eukaryota > Metazoa > Chordata > Testudines > Platysternidae > Platysternon > Platysternon megacephalum. The sequence goes on from QXTE01000046.1 coordinate 9,347,867, forward strand.
TAGGTTGCTCTGTAATGTTAATCATGTAGGTGCAGCCTCTGGGAAAGACATAAACTTTAACCTTTCTGGGTCATGGGTCTCAGAAGCCACTTTAGTTAGAGATCAGCACAGTACAAGCATATTCAAACTGTTCTCTCTTGTTTCCAGGTCTCCTACTGCATTGCAGAAAGAGCTAATATAGTCATGTATATGTTAGTTACATACATTTATTTATTATTATGATTCAGTAGATTATATTGTCTACCAAAAATGCATCCAAATTACACTTATCTATAAAGTAGCCATTATATCTGTAAGGTACCTTGTACTATTCACAATGTGTAACATGCATATCAAATCATTTTAATTAAAAACATTACAAACCTGTTCCCAAAGACAAACTAGTATTTCCTTTTTATGCATGCACGTCTGGTTGCCTGAACTTTGCTGCTCCTATCGTGCTGTACAAGCATTTACTGTGATCCTGCAGTTTGGTGTACAAACTAATACAAATTAACAAAGTGATTCTTAAATCAATAGGTATTGAGTTCTTCTGGACTGAGGAGTACATAGGGCCAGGATAGCACCTCAGAATTTGGGGTAGGAAAGGAACGGTATTAGAGGTAAAAGCTAATGAGCTCTAAGATGTTTTGTAGAACAGGTTGTTAAAGTAAAATCTTTCAAATACTGACTTGCTCACTACTGTGTTAGTGGCATTAGTGCCACTGATCCTAATTGTTTTAATAATGTATATTTGTGACCTGCCATGCAACATTTCAAATGGATACAGCCCTATAGTGATCAAGTAGAAAGTAATATATACTCTACTGCTTTATAGACAGCATGTATATTAAAATAAATCAGGTCTATAGTGATGAAGTAAATGAAGAAAATGTAAGCAGGAAGACAAATAGCATGGTTCAGTCATTACACCTGTATTTGGAAGTTAAGACCATTCCTTGATTTTAAATTAATTTTAAAGGGCATATTAATATTTTTGGTATTTATTTTACAGCTTTTTGTTTACAGCAGGCCAGACATTTGGTATGTTTCGAATACTAGATTTCAACTCTAGTATTAAATTTCTATTGAGAGCTCTCTACACTAAGCGGAAAACTGTTATAAGAAACCATTGTTTGGAACACTTTCATCTTGCAACACTTGTACAAAATCTTGCATCCACAAATAATAGTTGTTTCAGGCATTTTGCAAGTGTTAGTTTTGCAACACCTGGAATCGAGTCTTTAGCCTAGGTCTTGCTGAATGGTGCACTCTCTAGTGTTTTTTTTTCCCCAGTGTGTATAGGAAACCACAAGTGTTGCTCCAGTTCCACAAACTCTTCAAAATCCATCCCACACTGCAGTGCCTAATTTTTGAAAAATGCTCCAAAGTTCCTGTTACCACCAACAGTACTGGGCATTATGAGACAGCAATTTCACGAGTCCAGAAGGCACTCGTACAACAGTGATTATAAGGTACACTGCCTGTGAATGCAACAAAACAGTTCTGTCAAATATGGTGTTGCTGTGTAGATGAGCTAAACCACTGCAAGGACAGCCACTCAGCAAATAACTTCATGAAATCAGTAGCCCTGCAGCTGTTTCTTTGCTTTGTGAAGACAGGCCCTTATAGAGTTTAGACAGTAATAAAGTTAAGATAAAGTGTTCCTTACTTTTAACATACTGCAGTGATATGCTTCATGCACTGACTTATTGTCTAATGCAAAGTACTATAGAGTATTTGGCAATAAATACTACTAGTAAACAAATTGGTATCAGTGATCACCAATTCTTTAAGGTGCCACAAGTACTCCTCATGCTTTTTGCTGATACAGACTAACACGGCTTCCACTCTGAAACCTACTTTCATAATAAGACATTACTCGACCTAAGTAAGAATGACAAGGTCAATCCCTGTGTTTGTAGCAGCCTATTTAGTTCTTTCATTACATTATTCAAAAATTCAAAGCTAACATTTTCAATATACATGGAGGACACAAAGTTACAGTACCATCTTGTAAATGATTGTATAAATTGATTTTCTTTTAGTTTGTAATTGTTTCTTAGAGGCATTGCATAGGAATAAGGATTTCTCTTAGCTTCCTTTTCAGCAATCAAGGCTGCAGTCGGGGGATGAGTGGGTAAAAAGGCACACAAGATTCTACTTTCATTTGTTCCTGTTATTAAAAAAGAAAGACTCCCCAAGAAAATATCTTCCCTTAGAACGCATAACTACTAGCTAAATGAATACCTGGGGGCGGAGCGAGGCGTGTGTGTATGTGTGCATAATGTTGTATATTTATGTTATGCTGGTATATGTATACATACACACACATATTACATAGTAGTAGACAATAATAGGTGTGTATGCATATCTGTGAAATATTAAACCTCCTCATCTGTTATAACTGTAGACTGGACTTTTATCATATGCTGCTTTTTGCTATTATTTTTGCCTCTGTGTGGTTTTCCTAATTATTTATTTATTTAGGCCCAGGGGAGTGGGCAATTCAGAATTCTCTTATTTATCATAAATTATGTTCGCTCTTGTGTATAATAATCTATGAATAGTTTTTTAAAAGAGGCACGGAAAAAATGATATGAATTAGTAAAGCACTTCTGTGCTATCAGATTTCAGTACTCATTTCTACTGTAGCTCACTAAATACAGTACTTGAAATAATTATGTAATTATCTCTGGATGGGTTTCATTGTCATTTTAAATAACCAAAACACACTGATGTCACGGTGTCAAATATATACCTAATCTGCAAATACAAATGCTATGTCTACTGTAATATTTGAGTTAATAACAGTAGCTGCGAAGTCACAGACAGTATTCTGCATCCATACAGATTTAGGTTGTGATCTAATCATTATTTCGGTTTTGGGTTGGACTTGATCAGTCAGTGCTTCAAAAGGAGAATGCCAAAGAAAACCCAGGGTGTTTCAGGAAGTGGTGCAGTGATTCAGTAGTTGGCAGTCACTTAGTGTTAGTACTGTGTTGCTGGAAATGCTGTTGGTCATAAGGGCACTGTTTTGTTGGAGAAGCTATTTTCCTAGAGGAGATGAAAAATCAAGATTTTGATTATATGTGGTCAGCAAGAATCCCAAGTACTTTTCACCAGGGTAGAGGAGTTAGCCCCAGTATCATATATACGTATATTCCATATTGGAGAGTTACATTCTGCCTCCTCAAAGTCAAACTGAAGTTTCAGTTGGATACATTTCATACTCAGGGCCGGCTCCAGGCACCAGCGCAGCAAGCAGGTGCTTGGGGCGGCCAACGGAAAGGGGCGGCACGTCCAGCTCTTCGGCAATTCGGCGGCAGATCCCTCAGTCCCTTTCGGAGGGAAGGACCTGCCGCCGAATTGCCGCCGAAGAATGAAGCGGCAGCAGTAGAGCTACCGCCCAAGTGCCGCAGTCCCACTTGGGGCGGCAAAAACGCTGGAGCCGGCCCTGTTCATACTCTACTATAACTTTTACCTTCTTCTGGCTCCTTGGCATATGAATTTGGTTATACTAAACTTTAAGAGTATTAGTGGACATAAGCAGGCCTAAGTCTAAGTTAGTATAAGAAAAACTAAGTTGCACCACTTAGATATTTCTAAATTTCGTCCTCCAGGTCCCCTGAGTCCTCAGCTTCTGCTGAGACTACCAAGTTGTAGACACACCCCAATAGGAACTTGCTTGAGGCCACTTACTCATTTCACATAGGCCCCTGAACAGCCATTAGATAGTAACTCTTTCTGCTACTGTGACCAGATGTCCTGATTTTATAGGGACAGTCCTGATTTTGGGGTCTTTTTCTTATATAGGCTCCTATTACCTCCTCTCCCCCCCCCCCTCCCCCCTCCCCCCCCCCCCCCCCCCCCCCCACCCCACACACACACCTTGTCCCGATTTTTCACATTTGCTGTCTGGTCACCCTAGCTACTACCAACCTGAACTGAATTCAAAGAGGTAGAGGTTCTCGAGTTGTTATAGCTCATTACAAACCTTCTGGATTTTTTAGTCTCTTCAAATAGGTTCAATTTTTCATTGTGCCTTTATGTCATTTTACTCGCTATTTCTGTGTATATGGAGTACATCATAACAAAGAACATCTGTTTTACACTGTTGTCATTTTAAAAAGAAATCACACATTGAAAACAGATCAGTGTGGGACTGGATCTGTCAACCATACTTACGCTGAGTAATCCCACTGATGTCATATTTGAGAAGTAAACTACTGTTCAATGCTAGCATGCCAGAATCTTCCTCTATGGAAGTAAATGTAGTGGCAATTCATTTTGTTAAAGGATCATTTTCTTTCATTATATATAACAGAATTTTCTAATATGAGATTTCAGTCTTGGACTGGACAGCTGGATTGGCGGTCAGACCCACATGACTGTGGGCCCATCCTAGGCTTCCCCCCCCCCCCCCCCCCCCCCCCCCCCCCCCCCCCCCCCCCCCCCCNCTGGCACTAACAGCCTCAGTCTGCTGTCTCTGCAATTCATAGAGATTTGAACAAGCTCCAGTTTCTCTGTCAGCAGAGGGATAAAAATTGGTCCTCTCACAGATGCAAACCTTCCAGGGATAGCACTAGGCTACAAATACCTTTAACTCTTTAAATTCCACAGGGTGCTTCAGTTCTGGAGATAGGTACAGTTGAAAATGCTATTTCTCCTCTGCCTCAAATAATGCCAAGTCCCAAAGAAGATTTGCCAGTCCAGAAGGGACTCAGTCATATGGGGCAGGCTGCAATTGTATCTTCAGGTCTGGACTTGTTCCACTAAGAACAGATGGGCAATGGATGTCATCCAATCACAGTTCTCTATAGTTTTCTTCTCCCCCTCAGCCATGACTTTTCTCTTCTTCATCAACCAGAACACACGCCTTCTTGGAGATAGCTCCAATCAAGAGGAGTTTGTGAACTATATACTCTGTATCCTTGGGTGAGTTTACCCAGCGAATTCATTCCTGTTACTCCATGGTAATCAATAAATGTGGATGATTTAATCCCATCCTGACCCTGTGTTTTTAACTCTTTTATGAAGAGGGCAAGATCGAGGTTGGAGACCTTTAATCTGCAATGCACTTAACGTCACATCACAGTCTTTTGTGATTATTGGTGTAAAGGAAACATAACTCCATTTCTTCATTCATCCAGCACATCACAAGCTATTCCATTTCTGTACTGGCAATTCATATTTCCAGAAGAGTCCCCAGAGTATTTACTGATCTTAGCCATATTTGTTGCATCTTTGAGAAGGGAGCGAATCCACATTTTCCATTACCTGGATGATTTGCTAATACTAAATTAAGACAACTGAACTTCATCTTAATCAAATGGAATTTTAATCTGTTTCTGCGAATTCATCGAGCCTCCTTTTCTACAGTTAGCCAAGGTCCCTCTATATTATCTGACCCCTAAATTGACTTTTCTTATTGCCAACACCTCTTTTTAAGAGTCAATGGCCTTCTTAGTAATTGATTCTTCCTTCATTTTTTCCCTTACAAATTCATCCCCAGAACCATTCAAGAATTGCTCCCCCAAGTGGTCTTCCCTGTTCATGTTAACAAGAAAATCTTAACTTCCTCCTGTTGGAAACGCTCCCCATCAGAGGAAGCTGTCCTCTATTCTTTAGATGTCACTAGAGTTAGCACACATTATCTACATGGGACCACTTCTAATGTCCTATGGGTGTAGTAAGAAAGGTCTTGAAAACCATTAAATTCCATTGGGTTGGGTTAGAGATCAAGGAATCTCAAGAAAATAGAGTTTTGGCTTTTTTGGGGTGGGGGGGGGGGGAGGAAATGTAATTTTTAAAGAGACATGGCCATATTAAAATCATAGTTTTAAATAACGGTCCTACTTGTATTGCATATAATATCTTTGATTATTGAAATTATATTTTTAACTTTCACCATTTATACTGTTACTTTACTTTTTTTGCATTTCACTAAGCTTGAACAATGAAAATAGACCAATCAATTTTACTTTTATTAATAACCTGTTTTACTTTCTGATTTTATGCATTAGGACAGTTTTTCCAATGTTAGGATTAATACTGTTAGGGAAATGCTTGAATCACAAATAATTGCTTGAAATAATTTTTTAAAATCTCATTACATAATTTCTATTAATATTATGTTTTCAAGCCTTTTAGTCAGTTTAGTTTGTTTACAAGTCTACATTTGAGCCCTGCTTTACCCAACAGCATTCTGTTTCTGGAGGACATGCAGATGAGATATCCCCATGGTATTGTCATGAATTATTACCCATAAAAGTTATGATATTTAATTGAAATGTTAATTGTAAATTTCATGATTTCAAAATGTTGTGACAGTCTTAAAATGACTGAAACATTAAAATTCATCTGAACAGTGCAAGTTTTATAGTGAGGCAAAGTGAGGCCTGTGTGAAATACCCAGCACTGATACTCACAGTAGAATAAGGAAAGTTTCTATGTTAGTGCAACATGGGGCAGGAATATCTGAAATAAATCCCATCACAAAAACTAAAAACACTGTAGAACCCCATTCTTCATATTAAAATTAATCACAGAATATGTTGGATCACTGCTAAAATACAATACATAAAACTTCCTCCTTCAGCTACCTTCTGAGAAAGCACATTTGTGTGTTCTAATTTGTGAATACCCCAAGGTCATGCCCTTGTGATTAGGTCTATTCCTGCGGAATGTCTAGTGCTTAATTGAAACATACAACTCTTAACAGATATACTTCTCTTAAACAATATATTATCCCCCTACAGCATATGCACTCATTGTGCAAGAAAAGCTGACTCTTAAGAAGCAAAGAAACTGATTTTGGTGACCTGGAAAATCCAACACCACTCAGTATTGAAATATAGTTAAATATATTGTTAAATAGAGCTACCATTGAATAAATGTCATAGGACTACCATGTCAGAATGCACTACTGCAAAATACTATTTCTATAATCATCAAAGATTTCACAGAAAAAAATAAATTTTGTGGACATTTCTCATAAACTAGGCATGTGCTGATTATAGTCTGAGAGATGCAACTGTGATTGAAGGATCAGTGAGCGTATACAAGGTAAGAGGTGTGGAGCCTGGTTTGGAGTCAGCTGGTCTGCTCTTGGTTTCACTCATAGTGAGCCTACAACTAGACCACTGAGACCAGTGTAAGAGAGAAGAGAGAAGAAAACACTGGCTTCTTGTTTCAGCTGCAAAAAAAAAAAAAAAAAAAAAGGAAAAATAGTATCTGACCCTCCCTCCCCACAAGCCCTCAGAAAAAACATGATTATTAATAAAGTAAAGCTCTAATAACTTAAAAGGTGGTGAGGTGTCTTTGTTTCTCTTTTCAGGTATGTCCTGATGCTTTTCTAGTACATTATTCTTTATTTGATGCTGGCCATTAAAATGTGTCTACAAAATTTAGGTTCCAATCCTCAAAAGGTTTAAATCAGCATAGCTCTATTGAGACCAATGGAATTATGCTGATTTACACCAACAGAGGATCTGGTCCTCAGTGTTTTCCTGTGAAATATGAATTTTTCCTCCATGAAATAAAAAGGCAAATTTTTCTGTGGGAAAAATTATAGCATTACTTACAATCCATGTAATTTGTTTGCTCTTTTCTTTTTGTTTGTAGGCAGGCTAGCGCATGAGTCCCTTCGTGAAGTAGCGTAGAGAATACCAAACTGTAGTATTAATAACCTCCTGTTATTGAATACTCCATCTGTTCCTCATGCCAACTTATCCTCACTTAGAGCACTCCCCTTGTCATAATATTTTGTACCACACTCCCCTCCCTGAAACAACAGTTCCACTTTAGAACAACGTTTGCCCAGTTGTGCAACCCCACTGAGAAAAGGGTCTTGGCTGTATCTGTTTCTCATGTTTCCCCGGTAAAAATATTATTGAATTCTAATTCTACTTCTGATGTTGATTGTGCTATTAATTATTCCTCAAGTTATCTTCATGCCCATATTGGCAATCAGAGAGATTCCTGTAACAGATAAATACACCTGTCTGGCAATGCTTGCTTGTATTGTTGCATAGTACTTACTTAATCATGCTGTAATTTTAGTGTTGCAACAATAATATATGTTCTCTTCATGTTGCAACTTATTATAGCTGTAAACTGATATATATTTGCTTCAATATTTTCATTATTCTGCCATTTATTAACATGCACAAATGTCAATAAAACAACTAACCACTAGAAATATATTTTTCAAGCCCCACATGAATAACTCAGGCCCAGATTGTGCCCTAGTGATAGACAAATGGGAGGTAGTTGGGATTGGTCTCCCTGGGAGAATGCATATCATCCATTTCTGCTGAGCTCTCACCGGCCCCCAGTGCTGCAGGAGGAAAGTTAGTAGAGCTCCCCTCCTCACTAGAGAATGCCCCGAGACAGGAACCACTTGGCAGGGCCTGGGCAGAGGCAAACTACCGGGAGTTGGGGCTGAGATGTAAGGGCCTGCTATGGAAGCCTAGGTGCTTCACTTGTGCTCCCAACAGTTTCCTGAGATCCAAAGCATTTGGAGGCTGGATCCTCGCTTTTTTCCATGGGGACACAAGAATGCGGAGGAAATTCTGTGGAAGGAACCACACAAAGTTTCCAGCCCCCTGAGTGTGTAGGAGCATGATCTGGACATCAGGTTTGCTGTGTTGTTATTACCAATGTACAGTAAATTACTATGACAACTATAGGAGCGCCGCCAGGTCCGGCCCCCGAAATGCCGCCCCCGAAAGAGGCGGTGGAAGGTCCCGCCCCCAAAATACCGACGACGACCGGGGCGCCGGCACCCCCCAAATGTTAGCGCCCTAGGCGACCACCTAGGTCGCCTGATGGGTTGCGCCGGCCCTGGACAACTATCTAATAGGTACTTCTGACTATTTGTGTTAGGTACTTCTAATATACCTATTACCATGGCATCTAAGTGCAATGAAACCATTCCAAAGCATTGAAGGTGGTCACAAAGGGCTGTAATCTTGTCTATCCTTTTCTCAGTGGCAGGAAATCACCCAGGAGCCTAAGGTTTAAAGGTGCAATAATGATATCATAATGATCATCCCAGAAAAGTATTAAATCACAGAGGAGGAGATGGAGTAACTTTGATTAATTCAACTGACATGGAATCAGGGCCGGCTCCAGGCACCAGCTGACCAAGCAGGTGCGTGGGGCGGCCCCTCGGGAGAGAGGCGGCACGTCCAGCGATTCGGCGGCAATTCGGCCGAGGGTCCCTCACTCCCGCTCGGAGTGAAGGACCTCCCGCCGAGTTGCCGCCGCAGATCGCGATCGCGGCTTTTTTTTTTTTTTTTTTTTTGCTGCCTGGGGCAGCAAAAACCCTGGAGCCGGCGCTGCATGGAATAACACAGCAGGCAGAGATAAATACAGCAAATTCACTTCCTCTTAATGAATGAATTTTCCTCACTGAAACCCAGAGGCTGGATTGGAGTTGAAAGTTCCTGGATAATTAATGGCCTGATCCTGCTTCCATTGAAGCCAATGGAAGCTTGGCAATAGACTTCAATCGGAGCAGGATCAGACCCTCAATTGCAAGTAAGTGTGTGTGTGTGTGTGTGTGTGTACAAACACACAAACACTAGAAGTAAAGTTATATTTTAATCCAATCAAATACTGACACATTTTCCTCTTCCTTTCCATACCCTTAAAATGTAGATTGTTACCTTAAGTTGGTAAAATCTGCAACCTGTTTTTTGTGTGCACACTTGTCAGAGGGGAAAAAAAATACAGTACTCCAGAAACTGGTTTCTCAAGCCTGTTTACAGTGCTCTATGTACTGCAGATACAAACCTGGTTGGTGGTTTATTTTTGGAAAGCGATACCGTGGTCAGTTTTCATTTGTCAGAGTTTTCTGTTAAAAGAAAATCTTTCCATTTCTAGCATTGGTTCTTGGCTGAAACATTAAGCATTTTGAAATCAGAGCTAAATTGATAGTGTAATTAAAGTTTGTAAAATGATTAAAATAATAGACTCTACTCTCTGCTTGTAGGCAGAAAAAAGGAAAGGACTCCAGAAAAGGTGGTAGCTATTTATGAATCAGAGAGATCCATGGTTACAGCTCCGGTCCAAGTAAATGATTAGGCCTGCAAGTGCACGGCCATTATGCGAGTTAATTGTATTCTTCATAGATCCCTTCCACATACAGTTTAGTGTGTACTGCATTATGCAAGTCAGCTGACCCAGCCAGGCAGTAGATCTTTACAAAATCTTTAGTTTTCCATCCTCCTCCTAAGCTTCTTTCATGAAGAAAATAATATTTAATTGGTAACATTTTCCTTGCTTAGGTATATTTTAATTATGAATTCTGCTGATTGCAACTTTGTAGGTAAGGAAGACGATGAATATTTTGGACAGTTTTAATTTTGAGTTTATCATTGTATCTGCAAGTTAGTGGAGTTCTTTATATTTTCTTGAAACTTTAATTAACAAGGGAAGAAAATTTAAAATAGAAAAAACTTTGCCTAATGTATACAGCAGATTAATTTATTTAGGGGGAGGGATAGCTTAGTGGTTTGAGCATTGGCCTGCTAAACCCAGGGTTGTGAGTTTAATCCTTGAGGGGGCCACTTAGGGATCTGGGGCAAAATTGGTCCTGCTAGTGAAGGTAGGGGGCTGGACTCGATGACCCTTCGGGGTCCCTTCCAGCTCTATGAGATAGGTATATCTCCATATATTATTATTAACCATAATATTGGACAAAATATTACATAAATGTATGTTGTTGTAATAGATGTAATGTGATGTATAGGGCACTGGTCAAATTAATCAGGTGTGTGGGTTTTTTCCTCATCTGAGGACTGGAATTCTGCAAGTTCCAGCTACTAAAGTTTCTGCTAGATTATTTCATCATGGGTAATGCATTTGACTCTTCCAAGACGTGCATCCTCCAAAATCTTTCCAGAAGCCCTGTGCCTCTAAATTGCCCCAAACCCCCCACTAACTTCTATCATCATTATTATTAAAGTCAGGGCTGGTAGCACCACTTGTTGTTAAGGTCCCCTGACACTTCCCATTATAACACCGTTTTCAGTTGCTTACAACTTTGGCAAACTTTAACCATTTGGGCTGAAATTTTACATGCTGGGTGTCTGCCTCAGGCATTTTTGAAAGAAAAAAAATCAGTCAAAATGGTTCAGCCGTTTCTGAGAACAAGAGTAAGGAAAATATTTCTCTGTTTTGCCGATGTTAAAAAATTCTGACAACTTTTTATTTGGAAAGCTATGTAGCAGGAAATTGGGCAGGTGGGATGGCCTTTGTGTCAGCACTTCATACATGATCAGTAGAGTCTTAGATTTTAACAGATAAATTCCCTGTGCAGCCTTAATTCAGCCCCATGTAGTATGCATTATAATACAGTCTTTAATTATAGGATCACATAGTATTTTTTTTTCACAGGACCTCTGTCTCATTCATTTCTAAGGAAGCACCTGGCTCTTAGATTGAATCAGTGTTGTGTAGCAAAGGAGACTGTTGTCTGTTGAACCCCTGCCTCATTTGTTGTGGAAGCTGGAAGGTGTGTAGTGAATGAAGGCAAGGGACTGCAGAAAAATGAAGGGTGGCCTCATGATCAAGGTAGTTGAATGCTGCTTTAGAGAATTGGGATTCTATCCATGCCTTTGCCACAGATTTCCTATATGATGCCACTCAAATTACTTAAACCAAACTTTTCACAGATAGTCACTAATCATGTGTTCTTAATTTTCTGGTTGTCTGATTTAAGACCCTGATTTGCAGAAGGGCTGAGCAGTCAGTGGGAGGTGTACTTTGAGCATATAAAGTGCTATATAAAGCTAAGTACCCTGAAAAATGAGGTGCTAGGTGTCTCAAATTGAGCACTAAAGTTAGTGGATACTTTTTACTTTAATCTCTCTGTGCCTCACTTCCCCATCTGTAAAATGGGGACAGTAGCCCCTCATCTCACCAGGGCAGCATGAAAATAAATTCATAAAGCTTGAGCTGAAGAGCCAGGATCTCCAGATGACAGCTGTAACAGACCCATGTTCTGTGTGGATCAGACACAGAAGGGGGACATGCAAAGCACAGCGATTAAGTGGGCATTTTAGAATTAGTGGAATATGCTTGATAGTGAAGAATGGCAGGATTTGGCTCATAAAATACATTTTGTCCTAATTCTGCCCTCACACTGGTGCATTCCCATTTCAGTCAGTCAACGTCCCCCAAGGTAACTGAAGGCAGAACTGGGCCCTAATTATTTACAGTGTGAGCCACTGAAAGGGGTCTATAAACTAAGACACATTTATTATTTGCCATTAGGGTGGGGCCCTTAGAAAATAATAAGTTATTTATTTTAAAATCGTCCTTCATGTATAGGGGAGGGGGAGAAATCCTCAACCAAATTGCATAATAAAATGCAAGAATATAAAAAGGCATTAATCAGAACTTGTTCTGTGGGTCTAAAGAGAAAACACATCATATAGTTATGCTGTGAAACTTTTCAAACAGCTCAGTTGCTAAAATATAGCTAAATAACTCAGTTTTGCTATGCTATAAAAGTAATTCCAGGTTCCCTCTGTGTGTGTGTGTGTGTGTGTGTGTTTTCCTGTCTGTTGCTAATAAGCAACTGTGAAAATGTGTTCCCCAATTGCTTTTGTTTTGAAATTGACAGAGGGACAGCAGCACTTAGCTATTTTCGCTTTCGCCCTCCCGTCCGTTTCCTTTTGATTGCACTTCCGTGCTTGGAAACAAGAGATTAGTTTTGTCTGTCCTAAGCTCCGCCTGCTGTGCCTCTCCCACTTCCAGAGACAGCAGCGCTGGGGCTGTGTGTGTGTGTCTGTGTGTGTCTGTGTGTTACTTCGGGGGAAAATAGAAGTAGCCGCCATATGCTTAGGATTTTTTTTTGGTGATATTGGACTGAAGTTCTCTTTGTAGAGAGACTGGACAGCTATCTCAATGGGAAGTTCTCATTTACTAAACAAGGGCTTGCCTCTAGGTAACGATTTCACTGTCTATTTTGTTCAGATTGCCTCTGCGAGATTGCTTTAAAGAGGCATCGATGTATGTGTGGACATAAAGGCTCGCTCTGCTTCTTCCCCTCCCATCCCCCTCCCTTCGCTGCCTGCTCGCTTTGTGTGTGAGAGTGATTTTTTGTTTTGTTTTTTGATCTAGACTTGTTAGCGAATATACGGTTATTTGTAATGAGAGGTGCGGATGGCCAGACATTGTCTGTCGAGCAACTTTGCCTAGTAACTGCTGGAATAGAGAGATTAAAAAAAAAAAAATCTAAACAGCAGACTCGGTGAAGCCTAGTTAAGGGATTCGAACTTGGCTGTTGATATATTTCACCCTTAGAAAAAAAAAAAGTCTGCACTAAAATAGCCTTAAATCTATATCCATGATTTTAATTCTTTTTTTCCCCCCTACACATGGTCAGGGATTAAACAGTGTCTTGGCTTTTAACTGCAGTAAAATGCAGATAAAATGCCATGTAGAAAAAGCTGTGCTAATTTTTCAATAAACAGGAAGTTTAAAAAACATTTTATTACTGTAAAAAAACTGTTTAAGGCCTGAATGTTGAAATGACTTTGCTAAGTGTGAGGACAGGTTATTTATTTGTAAGGTAAGGCTTTCCTCCACAAATTTGAGTTCCTTTAAAAAAAAAAAATGCTAGCAAATGCATTTATGGCTTGCTGCTGCTGTTGAGGGTAAAGACAGATCGTATGCATGGGGTGATGTTACAGTATTTGCCTCAAATTGCCTGCTTAAATGTTTTCTGTTAATCTGAAAGCTGTTATATGCTGTTTAAATCAGCAACAACAAAATATAGAATCTAACTGAGTGATTCCCAAAGAGAAAGCTTTAGAGCCAAAATAATAACTTCATTTGCTGTGTAGATTTGATTGTCTATTTGTGTTTCTTTGGGGTTTTTTTTTTAATATTTTTAAAATCAGATGGCTGCCTTTGCACTCTTGATAGTGAAGCAGACTGTATGTAGCCGTAGACGTTACCAGTAGTACTTTTAAAAATGTCACCTGTTGTGGCTTAAATTAAATAATTGAACTTCAGTGTATATTTTAACAACTCTTGCCCTTATTAAGAAGAATGTTTGCTTTTAGTCCTTGGTGGAACAGCCACGAGGTAATCATCCTTTTAGCCTCATTTAAATTAATGGGGCTTAATAGGACTGTAGTGAATGTGTACTTTTTTTTCAGTGAATTAAAACGAATTACAGTATTTGGGATGTATGTGTGTGATTCTAATGCATCACAGAGATTCCTTTCCCTGGATCTCAGAAAATGTAAGTATGTTTATTTAGCATTCTAGTCTCTTTGCAAGCAGTCAGGTCCATGTATTTTAATACTTCAATCTCATTATTATATTTCTGCAGAAAGGGAACCAGAAAACAAGTCATATATAAATCATTGCTGCTTTAGATGGAAAGATCAGCTCATTAAATGCGTCTGCTGAATACCTTAGTTTACCTAGTAAATAATAAAAGCAGAATAAAATAAGCTTAATATGGAGAAAGTTACACCAGTAGAGAGAATATTTTCACAATATACCTGCTTGTTCTGTATTTTTGGTCTAATTTAGTGGCATATTTGTGCCGTAACATAAACCTCCTCATAGTATCTGCGTAAAATTAGTAACACCAACTGCTAACTTTTCTTTGTAATAATATTGCTTTTTATTGACCTCCACCCCCTCATGGCAACAAAATTACACCAGTTTATTTTTGATGTTTTTAAATATAATCTAAATATTATATAATTTGTTACTTTGGCCATCCAGACAGAAGCTACCTCTTTGCAGTTAACTACTGTAAAATATATATATATATAATATAGAAAAGACATTGCCTTAGTTTTTCAGTTCTAAATAACACACTTGCTATTATGCAGAAGTTACAATCCATATACAAATAGTAGAAATAAAGTCAGGGAGCCAGAACCTTCTCTAATTTATACTGGTGTAAATCTGGAGTGACTCCAATAAAATTAATAGAATTACACTGCATTTCTACTGGTGGAACAAGAAGCATAATTTAGCCCAATGTATGGAGTCTGTTGTCTGTACCTCTTTTAATAAAATCCTGTGACTATTTACAGTAGCTTAGGTGATCTGTTTTGATAAATGAATTAGCAGATAACAAATTAATCCTAAAAATATAGTCACACTTACTAGCATATGAATAAATGTGTGTTTATACTGAAGCTACTATTTTGAAATAAACTTTGTTTTGTGGATTTTTAAGTTCAATCTTGTGGTATGTAGATTGGGATAACTGCAGCATGCAAACATTCAGTGTGCATGCAAATGTGTTTCTTATAGGGAGTGTTAGAACTGTTGGAGATGTGACGTGCCATATGTGCTATGATACCTGAGTTGTTGTTAATGTGACAAATTAAATTCAGAATGTCCTTACATATGTCATTTTGACTGTTACCCTTTTTTTTTTTTTTTAAACGTTGGTCTTTGCACCATCAAAGAGTAATTGTCGCTATTCCCTGTTCAGAATGCCTGATGCTTTAATATACTAATCTGTATTTCTTAGAGTTATAGTTTTATTTATAATGTGAACACAACAGTCACAGTATTTAGCTCAAAAATCTCATTAAAGAGATTAGAATTAGGATGCCACCATAATGTGTTATCATATGGATACTGTATCATGCATTCCAACATTCTTAAATGTGGTTTCAATCCATCACTGTCAACTAAGACCATCTACAGCAATTAGATAATTAGCCAGGATTGTACCCTTTGGGAAAACTTCAGTGTTTTCCTAAAATGTGTGTTTATATGGCTGTTAGGGAATGAAATATTATTAGGTTGTTAATTGGATATTTTGAATGACCAGTGAGCATATGATGAGACATTGACTTCAGTTGTATTTAAGAAAAGACACACACAGATTGGCCTTTCTCTCTTTCTTCTATAAAGTACCACTATTCCCTGTTCATTCAAAGTCATCTGAATATTTTGGGCTACAGTTGCTTGTTTCCATTTTGTCTTTCTTACCCACTATTAATTTGTAATAGCTGTGTTTCTTTAACGAACTCTGGGTGGATGACAATTAGAGACCTGGATTCAAGAGCAATATTTGGGGCTCTTGCTTCTCGGGCCAGCTGGGAACATTGGTGAGGTGATACTCTTAGTCTCTGGGCTACAGCGTGTGTCAGGCTTTCAAATCCCATAGCAACATTGCAGTTTCATGTAAGGCTGCCTAACGGCCTGGCCCCTGTAATTATTTATTTAATTAGAAAGTCGGGATGGAGTGACATTGAATAAAAGGTGGCCTAGAATGTAAGGTTAGGATAAAAATTATAGGACAGATCTCTTTCTCCTTATCTCCCTGCTATACACTCACGCACACAGTCTGTTAACTAAATTTATACTGTAGAGATGAGGGTGTCTGGAGCATACATCGCTGAGGGATAGGAGAAAATTCATGGTTACTTTCATATTCCTCCTCTCTCTTACCAACTCAAAAACAAAGATGGCAATTTAAGCTGATTTTTGTGTGTAATCCCACTAGAAATGTGTAGCAGAAATTCTTTACATATCATTATAAAACCAGCCGTTTTCAAATTGTCAAAACATAAAAAATATAAACTGTCTCCTACTAACATAATTAGCAACTTAAAGTAAGATTAGGACACTATAGATTGTTTGTGAGTTGTTGTTTTTTTGTTTTTTGTTTTTAAGTTCTAGAAGTAATATTTTCAACTAAATTTTTTTTCCTTCCAAAATAGTCTCATCCCACTCTCTTGAGTGACTAATGTGCAGGGAGTGGATTAGGAGTCCATTACCATCTGAGTTTCTCCTGGCTTAAAGTGATGTACAACATTGTGATGACAGCATCTCATGGGAGCAAAACTCAGGAAATCTCAAACTGTGAGCAGGTTGGAGGCTAGAGCTTGTTCTGAGCCCCTAGATTTAACACTTTGCTTAGGGGTTTGTAACAATTGGAGGCCAGAATCTTTGGTTCTGCTTTACTGCACTTAATTTGGTTAAACCACTTTTGAGCCTCCCTAATTCTGGTCCTGGCCAGGGGCCTGCCCAATCCCCAGCACTATTTAAAATAGCCCCAGGGCTCCTCTAATTTGCACTGACTGCCCTCTATGAGCTATTACACAGTCAGAGAATAGCTGGAGTGAACTGTGCTTTGGCCATACTCCCTCCTGCCCCAGCCCACCCTATACATCCTGGTCCGGGTGGGAATTTGCATAGAGCTGTTAAATTAGCCTCTGCAAATGGAGTATTCTGGAGGGGCAGATTCAGCCCTCTTTGTGCCACTGGACCAAAAAGGGGTCTGAATCAAGACCTTTCCCTAGGTGTGATGAAGTTTTTGCCACAATAGCCAGCATCTACAAAAAAAAAGGTGACTGTTCTTGTAAAGAAATACAATAACTAGTAAGGTAAAGAAATGAAAATCTATACAAGTCCCTTTTAATAAGAAACCTACCACATTTTCCCAAGAATTTATGTAAAATGAAAATTTTAACTATTTTTGATGTGTGAAACATAAATTTGTTTGCTATAATAGAGCAATAATTTATTTGTGAGGAAAACTCGTTTGTCTCCCTTAAACATTTTTAGTATCTTACCTGAAACCATCATGTTTCCTGTATAATTCCAATTGGCAATTATCCAATTAGTGTCTAATAGATGTAATTGGTTTTTCTAATTTTGTATATAACACTTCTCATATTTTGATGCACATTTCTGATACTTAACAAGGAAAATTTTATTGCCTTGAGCAGGCAGTAGCATAAAATCAAAGGTACTCAATCAGGCCTCTTTAGGAGGAGATGGAAATATTTACTTTGTTCCCTTGTGACCCCTCTCCTCCTAGACTTTGGAGTCTTAAATCCAGTCATCCTTAGCTAGGAAGATGGTGACTATGATGTGAGGCATCAAGGTCAGAAGTTTGTAAAAAGCAAGATTGCCAGGACTATGAGACATAGGGGAAAGCTAAAGAAAACAAATTAAATATTCAGTACTTAGTCTAAATGTTTTTGGTAAAAGAATGAGATTAACATTGTAAATGTCAGTGCTCTCAGCCAATGGTTTTAAACTCGAATTTTTTCAAAGGAAGCTTTTACTTCTGTAATACATGGGGCTTGGGGGTTGCTTTTTTAGTGTTTAAGTATAAGTTAAGTCATGTGGTTCTGTAATTGTATTTGGTTTTAGATATTTTATGGAATGGATTGTATTCTTTTAAAATAGCTATATGCACAGGTCAGCGGGTGTCCCTTGTCCGTACCCAAATCACTTTCAACTTGTTATATTCCCCCCTGGCAAAGTTACATAAGTGTGGAATGAAGGTTGTTCATGCTTTCTGACTCTGCGCCTCTCACAGAATTCATTCTGAGAATAGTCACTTATTAGTATTTGTTCATGTCTTTTATGAGTGGGTTCTGATGTGAAAATATGAAATGCACGAAATAAAATTCCTTCCTTTGCGGAGTCAGGATTCGCAGGTCCTGCTCACAATACAGTTTTTGTTATTGTGGGATGTACAGTAACAGGCTTCCTAAAGAGCCCCAATATTTATTTAAAGATTCTGGGCAAACTGTAGCATTTGTACCTGGCCCTGTGGTGGAGTGGTGCATGATTGTACACCACTCTGGAAGGAGCTCGCGGAGGCATTGTGCCTAATTCAGGACACTGCCACATGAGCAGGATCACTGTTCTGAAAGGGAGGTGCACCTTCCATTACCCTCTGCATTAGGCCAGCTCAGGCATGGCCCCCCTTTTAGAAGAGGTTAGTGTCAACAGTTATGCTAAGGCTGCATGGACTCCCTAAGTGTAAGCACTAGTCTGCCTAGCCATATGAAGCAGGCACAAAGGAGCAAGGGTGCTTGCAATCTCTTCCCCACATTGCACATGTGTGCAGAGGCTGTGCATAATCTTGCCCTATAATTGGAGGGGAAAATACAACAAACAAGCAGTGGCCTATCTGGTAACCACTGCACACACTGTCTGGTGTGCAGGGGAGATAATGTAAAAAAAATAAGCCAGGTGGGGCCAGGGCCAGGAGAGAAGCAGCTGTGCAGGAAGTTTCCATCCCCTGCTATATGTAGCCACTTTTCCTCACTATGCAAAATGTCCCTGTGGCCTATGAGTGAGCCAGAGTTTGAACAAATGAACCAGGAAGGAGCTACACTAAAAAGTATATTCTCCAGCCAGATTGTGGCTGATCTACAGGAGAATTTGCCGAAAGTGAACGCTGCCTGAGGCAGCATTTCCTCGCACTGCACTTTCTGTGACTCCCGTTAGAGTCACAGGGTGCAGCTAGGGGCGGCAGCCAGTGGCAGCATTGCTATTGGTCCAAATCCAAATGTCCCTACTTAGTTTGAAATCACACTGTTCCCAGGCAAAATTCCTGTTGGCTTCCATGGGAGTTTTGCCTGAATGTGAACTTTTAGAATTGGCCCGATATTTGTAATATGAGTGGTACAAAAATACCTTTGTGTCTTTACACGTTCACAGGGCAACAACCTCAAAATGAAAAAAGAAAATGTCTCCCACCTGAAACTAGTGTATAGCACTTCATCAGAGTTACCAGATGAGTCATGTTTCATTAGATGTGTGGCCTTGTTCAGTATGTGGCGTTAATCTTTGCAGAGTCATGCAGGACAAAAGTGTTTGGTAGAGATAACTACAAGCCAGTCACCAAACTCTTAAACTGATCTTTAAATGTTTTTTTTTCTCTTTAATGTGTTGTACCAGATATGTTAAACTGTTCATTTTCACCCAGATAATGAGTATTTTCACATTTGTGGTCTACTGAACATCTTAATGTGCTTCTTGTACTTTGCTGAATAGCATTAACGTGTATCACAGCTTTTCTCATGTTGATTTTTCCTGTTCCTAAAATGAGCAGGATTGAAAGAAATTATTTCACTGGTTGACAACAGTTTGGTGTTGCATGTGTGCATTTCTGTGCTGGTTGGAATATGATAGCTGCATCATTCTCCCGCTTACCAAAATGCTTTCTGGATGAGACATAAAATTAAGATTTTTGGCCAAAGATCCCATGGCATATTTTGTTTGGCATGTTAGCCCTGGCTAAATTCTAACTCTGGCAATTATATTTTGCCAATCTATAATTACCTCTTAAGGCAGTCTTCACTGTCTGTCCTAAACTGTTTTATAGTGAGCTCTGTTTCACTCCTATAGCTATGTTTTACTGGTGGTTGAAGCAATTTTGTGTGTTTGTATGTTTGTTTCTAATGTACTTTGGGATTCTTCAGAAACATCAAGTATTATTCTGTAATCTAGTGTCTTTAAAAATATTTCATATGTATTCAAAATGTTTTTACAAAACTGGTGGCCCAAAGCCTAGGATCCTAATATTTTCGGTAACTTGTATGCTAAAGGGCATATTCTCCCCTCTGTGCCCATGCATAATTAATATTACTGTAACTTTTGTTCATTGGTTCCATGAGGGGATTCTCAATGATTCTCCACCCCACTCAGCGGCTTTGCTGTTCTGAAGTTCATCTCAGTGTGCTAAATTTTGGGACAGTTCTCCATTTAGAATCCTCTCCTGTTCTTCCCCTAATACTTATGTAGCTTCTTAAGCCTCCCCTTGCTAAGCTTCGTAGTCTGCAGTTTGGCTCCTAAAACACCATCGCTGCTTGTCCTGTGCTGTCTTTGAACGTGATGCAACTAGATGGCAGATTTTATTATGCGCACAAGCAACATCTAAGAAAATAACCTTTTAGCTGGGTAGAGCAGAATGTATAGGAGACTCCACTGTCTAGATAAAAAGAATGTGTTGCTTTTTTTGAATGCTTGCGGGAGGAGGCTCACAATAGAGGCTCTATTGTGCTGTTAGTACTGTGAGGACAGGAAATCACAAATTAGCTATGACGAGGGTACTGCAGGGGAGTTTTAGTTTCCCACAGTATTAAAAATTTTTGAAACTTTCGTAATAGGTTGCTGTTCGCTGTTGGTAGTAGTGCATGTTGTTTATCCTTGTTAGTCCTCTGACCAGACTCTCTCTCACCATCTCTTTGTTCAAGGGTTGCATGTTTGAACCCCTTATATCCAGGTGGAGTTCCTTTCAGCGCTAAATATTATCTTTTCTTCTACACCAGCCACACACACACCATTTTTAACCCACTCCATCACATGATCATCTTGCAGCCATTCAAGATGTAAACCCTAGCTGCTTGCTCTGTCAATTCAGTTGACAGAGCTGCTTGACAAGCCTGGGTATTGGCCTTGGTGAGACCATGAAGAGCAGTCACATCTTCACCTTTCCTAGCAGACTTTGAGCCTGATCCTGTGAGATGCTGAGTGCCTTCCACTCCCAATGAAATCACTGAGAATTGAGGACACTCAGCACCGCACAGGATCAGACATGCTAAATTATCCCAGGTGTAACTCCATTGATTTTGTTGAAATTACACCAGGGATGAATTTGGCCCACTACCTGTGGACTGAGGAACTGGTCCCTCATTTAGGTATAGAATTTGGGATCATATAGAGACTCCTAAACCACTGGTCTGGGTTTCTTATAGACACACACAAATAATATAAACATTACAGTGCATTGTAAATGGACAGCTGGAAAGGATTAGTGCCTAAAATACCGTGAACATCATACAGCTTCACTTTTGGTTTAATAACGTTGTGAGTGTCATCTCTCTTGGCCTGCTTTAAGCCTCTTAATCTGTCTGTTTCTGAACACACTGAGCTGTATGGCTCTGTTAGGAAAAGTGGTGTTTTGTTTGTTGGAAGGGGGACAGTATTCTTTTGTGTTCACTAAATGGAAAGAAGGAAGAAAGAAGCACATAAAAGAGAGCTTTTGCCTGTATTGTGGGCAATGTAAAGTTTGTGCAGTATTAGTTAAATCTCTACCACTACCTGTGCTAGTATTGCTTAAATATACTGTGGTTCTTTTGGGATGAATTTTTTTATCCAGAAATAGGGTTTTAAAGTTAGCATAATTGATTTCTTCTCAAATGTACATTTGAAAATATTTCAAATGCAATATTAAGTCCTGATTATTTTTTTTCTGTGATCAGTAAATGAGTAACTCTATTCAGGTGTTGTGACGGTCTCCACCCAAGTCTAAGGCCTTGTGTGCATGAGAAGGTTGCACTTATTTAACTAAAGGTATGATTTCAAACTGTTTTAGTTAATCCAGTGTGAACCCCTGTGTCGACTCTCTTATTTCAGTTTAAACCAGACTTAAATCAGTTTACCTTAAATTGATTAGGAATCAGTCTAAGCTAAACCAAAATCAACCACTCTTGAAACCAAAGTAAGTATACCCACACAGGAGGTTGCACCAGCTTAAGTAAAACAAGTTTAAGATATTTTATGTTTAACTGGTGCATCTTTCTTGTGTAGACAAGACCTAAGGTGATTACTTCTTTTTATTGACTAACTTATGTGCCTCTCTCTCCCCTCAACCAAAATCAGGCCTTCAGTTTCTTGGGGTTGGGCTACCTGAGACTGCCTCTTTGTGATTTTGTTATTGTTGTCCTTCGTGACTGAAGATAAAATTGACGACGGTATTATGTCTTGTGAATACAATTGTGTCTAAGTAGGCTGAGGCATGAGTGACAGTCCTTTCTGCATTGAGCACATACGTAGCTTGATATCGAGGAAGGGATTATAGCCTGTGCCCACTGAATCTGCCCATGTTTACAACTCAGCCTCTGTGCCTCAAGATCCATATGGTGATTAATCTTGAGCTGAGTACAGTAACTCCTCACTTAACGTTGTAGTTATGTTCCTGAAAAATGAGACTTTAAGTGAAATGATGTTAAGCGAATCCAATTTCCCCATAAGAATGAATGTAAATGGGTGGGTTAGGTTCCAGGGAAATTGTTTTTTGCCATACAGTACAGTACTATAGTTGGGAGGTGCCCCCGCCTTACCCCACACAGGCACAGCCCACTGGCACTGGAGACAGTGAGGCAGGCAAGGAGGCTGAAGGTGCTGTAGGCTAGGAGAAGCACGTTGCGCAGCAGCAGCTTCCCCAAGTCTGCAAGCACCGGGGCGGGGGGCTCAACGCTCGGCCCACCCACTCCACCCCTTCCCCCAAGCCCCCACCCTTAACCTGCCTATTCTTCCCCCCCTTCCCCTTTACCCTGCACGCCGTGTCTTCACTGCTGCCCGCGGCAATCAGCTGGCTTGCGGCGTTCAGGGGGCAGGAGGGAGGGGGGAGGAGCGAGGACACGGCATGCAGGCTCCTCCTCCCTCCCCTGCCTCCTGCCCGCGGCAATCAGCTGTTTTGCGGCGTTCAGGAGGTACTGGAGGAAGGGGGAGCCTGCGCGCCGAGTCCTCGCTCCTCCCTCCTGAACACTGCAAGATAGCTGATTGCCGCGGTCAGGAGGCGGGGGGGAGGAGAGGGAAGGCGCTGATCCGCGGGGTCTGCCGGCGGGTGGGAGGTGCTGTCGGGGGGGCGTAGGGGAGCTGATAGGGGGCTGCCAGCTGTGGACAAAGCAGGCAGCCAAACGACGTTATAGCGAAGCATTGCACAACTTTAAATGGAGCATGTTCTGTAATTGAGCAGGGACGTAAGATCAAAACAACATTAAGCAAGAGGACGTTAAGTGGGGAGTTACTGTAACTCCATTGTTGACTGTTTCTCACCAGCATGATCTGTCTGTTCCTGATGACTTCCAGTTGTCGTCATCAATGTTGCATGCTGCAAGTTGTGCTTCAGTGTGGCCCTGAAGCACTTCTTTTGGCTGCCTCAGATATGGTTGCTCACTTTCAGTTCACCATACAGCAACTGCTTTGGCATGGTGTCATCCACTCTCAACACATGACCAGCCCAGTCTAACTGTGAAACATAAGCATAGCTTCAATCCCTGTAAAATGTGCTGTGATATGCTGCCACAATTGACATCAGTGTTGGTGTTGCTAGATTCCCCTGGATACACCCCTGGCAGGGTGTTCTCTCTGTGAACTCTGGGGTTCTGGAATATCTCTTGCACCCGGTCTGAAATAGCCACATTTGCTGACTTTCAGGGAATTATTTATTTATTTGTGTTACTATATCACCTTAGGAGCCCTAGTCATGGACCAGACAGCATCGTGCTAGGAGCTGTACAAACACTGAACAAAAAGACAGTCCCTGCCCAAATGAGCTTACAATCTATGATGAGCCAAAAGACAGCAGATGGATACAGGCAGATGGAGGAGTACAAGGAAAATTGAGACAATATTGGTGACAGTACAACAGCAGCCTAACTGTTGTCAAGTTTTTTGTAGGTATCATGGCCAAAGAGAGTTTTGAGGAGGGATTTGAAGGTGGATAATGAGGTGGAGTGCTTCATGGCTCTTTCTTTTGGCCTGCCATTGATGAGAGATGGGGGGAAAAGATAGTGCTGGCAAACGAATTGAGGATGATTGTATTTAGAACTGCTGCTTAGTAGAGGGGGTGAACTAATTGCAATTTGTATCTGTTTTTTGTGCTCAGAGCCTGCGTATGACTGGTTTTTTTTAATCTAAATTAATATAAAATAAATACAGTTTGCAAAAAGTGAGGCTGTGGTCTGACCTAATAGTTATCCCCTAGCGTGGACGGAGCATTCTGTTCTAAATAATATATATACACACACACACACACAAGGCAAACTGAAAACATGCTTTCTACCATTATAGTGCCGTTTCTTTAAATTTTGGTGGTAAGATCTCTATGTTCAAACCAGGAAGTAGAACCTCATCAATTAAGCTGCCAAGACAAATGTGCAAGGGAACCAACAAGCTAATGGTAAAGTTACCAGACTGCACTACAACCCTGTTTTGCTAGTTCTGAGTACTCTTAAGCCTGCTGAGATGCAAAAATTTGGACTGGAGACATGCTAATTTTACTTAACAGTTGAACTCTGGAAGGGAAGGAGGGAACATAATTTCTTGTAGTGTGAGTGCGCACATTGTATGAGCATTCAAGACTTTGAGATGACTGTTAAGTAAAGAGAGCTACTGTATCAGTACCAGATGGAAAATGGCCGGAGAAATAGCTTCTGTCTAAAAGGGAGCGGAGGATTTAGTTTTAGGATCTTCTCCATTCCACACAGCTCCTGCGTCTGGCTTCCTTCTGTGCTTTGCTTCCTGCAGAGGGGCACATGAAGGCCAATTTAGGAATCGTATCCGTAACAGGACACAATTCCCCCTCACTGATTGCATGACAGAACACAGAGAAAAACATCAGGCTTCCAACAGGAGCTTTTTTGTCACACCCTTTATCAGATCCGTGTCATGGCACAGTATCTGATAGCTGAAATCAAGGAGACGACTCTCTTTTGAACGTTGTTTACTACTCAGATTGTCCAGTACATGCTACTATCAATGGCAGAAGCATCACTGCTAAACCAGTACTGTTTTTTTCAGAGGCTATAATGGTTTTGTGAAGTAGGATAAAGTCTTTTCGGTAATAGCTTGAGACCATTTAATTAATTTTAATACAGCACACTTCGTCGTCCGGTTACCTCTGTGCCATAAACAAATGGTTCAAGTCCCAAATAAAATCTTCAGTGTATACCTAATGCTGAAATTGTAGTGCAAATAATTGGAGAATACCAGAAACTCAGATGATTTGTCATTTGGCTAAAATATTGCAACTGAAGTTCTTTATATCTTCATCTGGAGGTTGGCCACTAGAAAGTGAGAGCTTCCACAATACCTTTTCTGTGTGATATCGTCCATATGCTGGCCAACATTCTTTCTTTCAGTTATACAAATAGATTCTACTATCAAAGGCTCTTTGAGAACTATTGCTGAACGTATAATTGTGCTGTTTGCCTTCCCAGTTACTGCACAGTTGACGTTGTTTCTTATTTCTTTAGTATGTGGTATTTATATGTAAATATTATGGAACTTTTTATATCTGTCAGTGGTTCAGATCCTGCCCAAAGTGATACCGAGTGACAAAACAATATAGTCTGCTGATTGTTTGAAGTACAATGTGATATGAGTTGGTTAGTGCTGTCAGTCAAAAGCCAAGTAGATAGGTGTCTTTACATCAGTAGATTCAATCTCGGGAAAGAGATTGCTGAGAAGCTGAACTACCTTTACACCTCACTCACCTGGCACAAGTGGTCCTTTCAGACCACAGCAGAGACATATTGGCAAGGAAGCGTGTAGAGGCTTACCCGGTACTTAGTTGCTGCCTGTGCTGTCCCTGTTCTGTACTAAATAATAGATCTGATTTTCCAGCACTATCTCAAGTAGTAGATGCACTTTAAAATATTAATATATTTAATAGGAAATCAGAAACAAAGTTGTTCCTTTTTCCATTTCACATTGCACTCTTGGAATAATACTGCACAACTGGATACAATTTTAGGCCCCGATTCTACAAAGACTTACGCTCATGCTTAACTTTACCCATGTAAGTAGCACCATTCACTTCAGTAGCACTGCTCAGAATGTATACAATTGAGAATGTGTGGAGGTCTTTGCAAAATCAGGGCCCTAGATAGCAAATTGCTGATTTTATAGGCGGTGCGGTGTACCACCTCACATGATTAGTTTTCATAATGACAGGGTCAGGCTGTAGGGGTGATGCCACCTCCCAAATTAAAGTGTCATTTTTCAGGCGCCTCCAACCCCTCAGAGGAGTTTGATTAGTTGGTTATGGACCGTCCTTACAGTCGAAGATTGAAAAGAAAATGGCTGACAGTGAATTTCAAACACACGAAGTTGTGAACCTACAGTATGCATCAGTCATCTGGGGCCTGATCCAAAGCCCACTGAGGTTAATAGACTCCCTAATGACTTCAGTCATCTTGGGATCAGGTCTTTGGCACATAGACTTTTTGGCATAAATGGACAAACTCTTTCCATGAAAATCTTTTTAGAGCTGTTGCTGATAAGGGGAAAACCAGGAAATGTTATTGGCTAACACAAGTCTACAACATTCTAAATTACCAAGGGCAAAAAGTCATTTGTAATCTTCCCCCCCGATCTTTCATTAAGTCTGCATTTTGGGGTAGGACTGTAATTAGTGCCTTCTATCCATTGATGTGCATGGATTAAAGTAATAAATGGATCTAAGAATACATTTTATATAAACCTTGAATTCTCATCTGCAATAGGTGTGTGTGTGCATTTTAATGTGTATGCGCACGCGCGCACACACACACAAACTATCTGTATGTTCATTTGAGTGTGTTTATAGTAATCTGCTTTGAATTAGTGCCGGCATTTGGAATTTTTTGACATTTAATATTCATGCAAAATGCAGACATAAAAATAAAATACAAATACATGCAAAATGCATTAGTGGTGAATGTCGGGAAATCCCAGCTGCCACTTCTACAACTGTAATGTTCCTCCAGTTTTCAATGTAATTTAATATGTTCTCAAAAACTAAATAGAAAGGGGGGAAAAAAGAGTTGTTATGCTGTTTACTTGATAAAAGAAATTAAGAGGGCAATAAGACAAATTTAATATTCTGTCTTTACTTTGTGTTCATTTATAATGCAAGTTTTATGGATCTTTTACTTGGTGGCTTTTATTTATTTATTTCTCTGGGCTGTAAAGACCAAACATTTGAATCATCTTGCTGTATTGCTTATAAATGTCAAGGTTACCATGAAATTTGCTTCTCTTAGATCTTTGGCATCCATTTCCATTTAACATTGTTTAAAAGAACTAAAGTTATTTTATATACACTGTACTGTGCTTCTAAATTATGAATGAACTTTTAAATTATAATTTTTTCCTTGTAACACACCAAGTGGTAGTGCTTTTTCACCATGCAAACTGCAAACCTATTAATCCATTATTATAAAATAATTTTATAATTCCACATCTAAATTATAATTTTTTAACATTCTCTCTTCCTTACCTTGGGTAACAGAGAAAAGCCGTGGCTTTGAAATGCTACAGTTTTGTCATTTAATAATTTTTAGACAACTCACAGCAGGCCTAATTTTGCTACACTTACTCAGTAGAGTACCAGCTTACTCTGTGAGTTACCCTATTGACTAATTGCAGAGTAAGGTACTTCTCAACATGAATAAGGGGGGAAAGTAAGGACGAATGTGAGGTAGAAAAATAAAATCTCAATGAATAACACATGCAGGGTATGGTATTTTTGTGAGCACTGAATAACAATTTTATTCTTACATGTCTAGCAAGTAAAAACTCTCAGTAAGAATTAGTCCAGTCGATGTTAATCTTCAATGCTTTTTTAGTTTAGCTGTTCAATATAATATTTTCCTTTGTACTAGAAAATGGCAACTTTTAAAAGTACTTTAGTGGCAAAGTGCCTTTAGTCATATACCACACATGCCTTAAATTGCATTGTAGTCAAGTCCTCTTCTCTTATTGTAAAATACACCTCTACCCCGATATAACGTGACCCAATATAACACGAATTCAGATATAACGTGGTAAAGCAGCGCTCCGGGGGGGGGGGGGCAGGGCTGCACACTCCGGCGGATCAAAGCAAGTTCGATATAACACGGTTTCACCTATAACGCGGTAAGATTTTTTGGCTCCCGAGGACAGCGTTATATGGGGGTATAGGTGTAGTTATGAATCATGAGCATTTTGATTGGCAGTGTGTTGTGTTGTATTTTTATTTATATATATATAAATAAAAAGTAGGTTACTTCCAGGTTACTTTTTGTTGACTTCTATACATTTCTGTGCTCCATTGGCACGGAAAACGTTTGTTGTGGTGCTGTTTTATAGGTGTTTTCCTTTTACTGTCTATGTAGTTACTTGTTTATTTTTTGAATGTGAAAATGGAAGCTCTTTATATTCATCATCATTTCTCCATTGTTAACGTATGCATGCTCTCCAGTGCTATATAAAATTACCTTTCCCTCTGTCCTTGAAAATTATCGTATTTGTTTTAAAAGACTAAAATATTAGAGGTTAATACTCTTCAGAGTGTTGGTTACTGTATTAATTAGTGTACAGTATAAAACAACTAATATGAATAACTAACTGGAAGGGTTTTTTTCCCTTTAATTAGTTTAAACCCAGAAAGCACATGGAGCTTCCTAGTTATGCAGAGATACTGCACTGAAAATTAGTACATAGTATATTTACTGATGTTAACCATCCCTACTTATTTGGTTTAAAAAAAGAACTTCGAGGCTACATTTTCTTCTGTAGCAAAGACTTACTGGGTCCTACGCAGAGACACTTCATTGTGGCTGTAGTATTTTACCATGGTTTACCATGATCATGATTCGTTGTTTGTACCAAATAGGCTTCTAGGTTCTTGGCAAAATCAAAGGTTGTTCCCAAAAATATCTTATTTATGGCCATTAACGAACGTATTTTACAGGCTTTTTGTGATGATTATTGCAGCAATGTCTTTTCTGACTTGACTGTGGAACACTTCAGCGACTGCTTCTCAGGAAAAACAAATAGATTTCACCATCAGGGTACTGGAGAAAATAGGGAATAGTTCATTCCTCTTACAAATGTAATGATTGCTATTTCCCGAAATCAAGTCAGACTATTTACATTACCTCCCACAGTGGGTGGTACCCAGTTTATTTCCTTCCACTTAACTTTAAGTTGTCCGGAATGGCATTTTTGGTGTCACTTGTATCACTTTCTGCAGACGTCAGTGATATTTGTTTATTCATATCTACAGATTAAGATTAAACTGGACAAAAAGCCATTCATGACATTTGTTTGAATTGGCATTGTTTTAGAGGTAGGTCATATAAACTTCTAGGTACAAATTCAGCCTGGTGCAACTCTGTTGCCTTTAGTGGAGTTAAACATACTTTCCGTATGGCGAAATTTAGCCTCATTCTAATGTATGAGAGAGTCACAGACACTGGCTGAAGAACTGCATAAGCTTCTTGGAATAAGAATTCACACTGGCCCACTCCATTTCAACTGTCAAGTGAATTATTTGAGTAACAGGTTCATAAAGGTCACTCATTGAATGATCAGAAAACGAATGCACTTGGCAGATGATAAAGATATTCCACTCAGATTTACACATGTAATAACAATCAGGAGGTCTCACTTAGGAGCATTATTGTACTATAAAATAAAATACACGTCCCACTTATTTCATTCTCTCCTCCCTTTTTGCTGATTAGTGTAAACTGAATTTCATGCTATTCAGCCCAGTTAGTTAACACATGAAATGTCTATCTAAAATTTTGGCAGATTGCAATAAAAGTACTGTGAGTTTGCACTATGTATTATTATTACTCTTTATTATATCCTTTTTTTTTTTTACTAATTCCATGGTATTACACTACAACCATGGGGTTCATTTCTGCCTAGCCATATCCCCCTCCCCTCATATCATTACACTCATCAAGGTGCAGAAAAACAATAGAGAAAAAAATCCCCAATTTACATGTTTTAATGTTCTTTTTAAATAACTTGAAAGGAATATGGGCTATTTAGGACCCTGTAGCATCCAAATAAAAATACTAGTTTGTTTCATACTAGATCTTTCTTCTGAGACCTTTCTGAGCCTTCCATTACGTTCTTTGAAATTGGCTTTACTAGAGCTAAAAGATAGAAGTCACAGAAGAAACTCAGAAGAACCTTCCCCCCCCCCTTTTTTTTTTCTTCTTGCTCACAGCATTTTACAAACTAGATTTTTCACTAGTGCTAATATGACTGTGAAAAGAAGTTAGGTCTTGCAACTTCCTGTGTGACTGACTGCATCCCACTGTTCCCCCTTCTTCCCCCCCCTTCCTCCCTGTGAGCAAGTCACAGGTGGGCAGTCAGAAAAGAGTGAGAAGAAGTCAGGGACAGGCTCCACCCTTCCCCTCACAATGCACTGGCCAGTGGAGCTAACTGGGTACGGGGCAGATAAGATGCACCCCTTTCTTGGTTGCTGTAAATTACTTTCCTCCCTCCACCCCGGAAGTATCTTGCTGGTGTTCCTGCATGGATGGCACTAGGCCTGATCCTCTGTTTAGCTCTAACTCTTAGAAATTAGAGATGGAAAAGCTCTATCACATTGTCTGATTTCTTCCTATCTTAGTGCAGGATTGTAAACTCCCTGAGGTAGGAGCTATGTCTTTCTTTATGTTCTTTCTAGAACAACGTATAGCGTCAGTACTCACCAAATACAGTGTGTTTTCTAGGGCTTCCTTTATATTTAAGTTTGCTGTAGTGGCGAAGCTTCCACTTTGGGGGTAAAATGTGAAGGAGTGAATTTGAAGTGCTGTAGGAATCTTGACGTCATCGTTGTGTAGTGTACCTCTTGCATGGATGTCACTGTATTCTGCATGGCTTTGGACACATTTACAAAAGTAGATTCCATGAATGTGTCATCAAATTCTATATCCAGTAGTTTGTGATGTATGTTCTATTTATTTAAAAATATGTATTTAAATATATTCCAGTTGATTTAATGCTTGTGAAAGGGAGGGAATGATACATAGTTCTATGATCTATACATAGTTCAAGCAAGATCTGTACAAGTTTTACCCACAAAATTCTCCCAGTGCACTTCAAGTCTGATGAGAAATACACTTTATATTTCTGGACTTCTTTTGAGCAGCAGCTGCCAGTCATGTCAAGTCTGTTGTAGTTTTATGATGCAGATGCCTACCAAAGATTAGGATAAAATCACCAAAATAATATTACATGTTACTTACTTGAACCGAAGTACCTAGATCTGAAAGACAAGGTCTGATCCTGCGTTCATTGATATCCATAAGAACGCTCCCATGGACTGCAGTGACTACAGGATTGAGATTGATAGTACTAAGCCACCAACCACCTTGTCCTCCAGGTGACTTTTGACACAAAAGTTGCTCTTTTTATTCTTTAGTTCCATTTTTAATCTTTTTTTAATTTGAGTAAGTTAAATATAGGCATGTGATAAAAGATTCACATTATATAGCATTGCTTATAACAGAACTCTGGAGGCTGCCCAGAGAACAGATGTGTAAAAACATAACTTTAATATTGCTTTTTATATTGATCAGAAGAGAGACTATGCTATTAAGGGGGGAAATTTGTGACGTTTACTGGCTTCTGTAGGTTTTGGATATTCCATATATTTTAGATAGTATTAGGGCCAGGACTGTCATTTTCTCTGTTTGTAAAGTACCTAGCAGAATGGGACCCTGTCCTGGTTGGCCTGTAGGCACAAGTGCTGCATACGTTTAATGAGGAGTTCCCCTGTTATAATTTGCATAAAAGATATCATTTTTTATTATAATGAGCTTCCAGGACTTGAAAGTGTATTTAGTGAATGGAATATTAGTGGAAGCCTTCCAGTCCAAAGTGATTGCTACTCTAGCAATGAGAAATAGCTCAGTGGAGAGAGGCCAAAAAGGATCAGTATTCACAATACATTATATCCGTTATCACAACCAAAAATGCTAATCCTGGGTAAGATTAACTGGTGCTTCAAAGATATAAGAACATTGAAGTGAAATATGCTTCCAGAAGCATTTAGCAACTGGACAATACTATCACATTATCAAGGTTTTCCACTGTAAATTCTGTGTGTTGCATCTCAGTTCCTTTACTATAGTCTTTGTTAAATGAGCGTCTTCTCCCCTGAGTTACTCCACAGATGTAAAAATTTCTCCAAGAAAGGTGTTCCATATGTATTTTCAAGATTCTTTAGTTTTCACCCTACAGGTTAAACGATGGGTAATAGCTCTTCACCCGTATCTAAGTTGTTTGGGACATAAAGAATTTAAAGGTTAATCTATCTGGTCAAAGTCCATGGGGAAAACACTACAGGAGCTAAAACTGGCTCAGAGTTTACTCTGGGGTGAGGGGGGATATTTGTTGTCTCAAACGAAAGGTAAATACCTAATAGTAAGCATAAAACCATTGCATGCAGCTAATGCTAGAAAGCTGCCGTACTAACTTACTTTAGAGCCTTTTCCCTCTCTTTCTTTGTAAAATGCCACCATGAAAACACCTGAGCTGATTCAGTTACTTTTCAGTTGTTCTCTCAAAGTTAATCATAGGCTGAACTTCCAAAGTGTTATGGAAAATTAAATGAGTGATGGTCTGCTGCTCTTCCTCCTGGACCTCACCAGCAGGGTTATCCTCACCATCTTCTTCTTTGTTATGGAAGATGGTAATAATACTTTCCGATTTGGGGGAATTTTCTGACCATTATTCACTTGTATTGGCCAACCAAGCGGCCTTTTTTCCCCCTTCCCTTTTTCCTGAAATTTCAAGGGGAGGGAAGCTGCTGCATTTGCTGTCCAAAATCTTCCTTGATGCTGTGGCTCATTTAGAGTACTAAAAAATATGTATCAAATAGTCTGATTTGATTTTATTTCCATTAAATTGGTGGGGTTTTGGTCACCTTTGGAAAATAACCAAAAGATTCCAAACTTTTTTGAGTACATGCGCCAGCAGTTTGTTTTTTGGAAATGCAATGGCCAATTTTAAAAAAAAAAATGTTGTATGCAACTTTTGGAGTACGTACTTGTTGCTTTTCCTGCTACCCACATTTTGTTCTTGGCTTCAGAGAAGCATGTCATGTAGGCATACAGCAGAAGAGCAATTACAATTTCTTACTTTGGAAAATGCTTTTTTTTTTGCAACTACTGGGAAGAAATTAGTAACATCAGTCTAGCATCCTACCTAGTTACTACCCAATCTATTCTTTATTTTGAAGGGAGGTCATTAAGGTCAGTTTTTGTTTGCCCTCTGTTTTTCATAACCTTTCTAATTCTGCAGAAGTTTTATGCTGTCACTGAGGAGGAAGAAGTTTCAATTAGAGAGGGGGAGATGACATTTATATGACGCACATGTATGCTGTGGGCAGATTTCCTCAGTGTTTGCCTGCAGATTGGTAGACACAGAGGCTATAAGAATATTTTTTTAAGATAAAAAATGACTGGAAGATGTCAAACTGTCAGTCACCAGTATCATTCTAGCTTCCATTTGTTAGGGATTGTTATCTTGGATTTGTTTTTCAAAATTGTTTCTGAATCAAATTAGATAGTTTTCATGTTCCAGCAGGGTTAAAATACAACCAATTTCTGGCTCAAAAACAAGAATATACAATATTTTAGCTGTAATTTTAATTTATCAAGCAATTCAGGATATGAAAGAGAAAAGGCTTATTGTTCACATTGTCCAGAAATGGATCTTTTGTTGTAACTGATTTGAGTAGAATCAGGGCTTGTCTACCTGGTGGGGTAATGTGCATTAATTGGTCTTTGTAAACCCTGCAGGTGCACTTTAATGTAGTGCTGTGTGAAATAGTGCTATGTTAAAGCACACTAGGGAACCTTTAGCGCGCACCTGCAGGTTCTGCACAGACCAAGGGATGTGCAACATGCTGATGGTTTTTAGAAATCACACCCAGTAGAGCGCATTATCCCACTGTATAGACGAGCCCTCGGTAACACATTTTATATGATTTTCCCCGACTGTTGGGTTTTTAAACACCAAGAAATGTCCTAGGCACTTCACAGAAATAAGTAAATACATGATCTGTGGCCTAAAAAGCTTACAATGCAAGGCCCCTATCCTGCAGACAGAGTAATTTTACACATGTGACTAGTCCCATTAGGGAAGTTTCTAAGCTTTAACCATTTTTAACCATGTGAGAACATCAAGAACTACAAGAAACATCAAAAAGCCAGTGGGAAAAAAATTCAAAAATAGGTAATTTTTGAATACTTCCAGCTTTTAACCAATTCAGTGGAAACACTTAAAACATTCACAAAAATCACATCTAGAACCCTTTAGAAAGTGGTATGTGTGAGAAGGAAATATTTGGCTTCTTTCATCAAATCATGGGAATAAGTCCCCACTTTAACTGTACTTTCCAACACAACTTTAACTGTGGTGCTGGGACCAGCCCCTTCATAACTAAAACTCTAAACTGCATGTGAAGAAAAACTCACTAGAACATTTATCTCACATCGTGGTATGATTTATTATATTGTGATTAAATGTAACTTGGTAATCTAAACCAAGCTGTTGCCGTAAACTGCCTGTTTTATTTGGCTGTTACACTGTTGTTGCTGGCCCAGTCTCAGTGAACTAGTCATTTTTATACATCCTGTTTGCTTACCTTCAGAATGAACATCTTTTAAAAAATTCTGTGTACTGAAGATTTGGCTCAGCTAGCATGTTAGCCTATGGAATATATTGGATGGAAGATGTCTTTGATTCCTTTATCCTTCAGATTCTTAGATTTTTTTTTCTTCTTCTTTTTTTTAAGACTGAGCTATCCTCTGGTTTGTAATCATCATCAACTATTTTCCTAATATTAACAGAGAAGAGCAAAGAAGTCACTAGCTTCGGGGGGGGGGGGGAGGAATTAAAGGAGCTTTAAAGATTAGAGCCCCTTGTACTGGATCAGTGTTGATGGAGTTGCTTTGGCATGCAGAAGAGCATAATGCAGTGTAATTTGAGAGAGTTTATTGTCCTCATTTACAGAAGCCTTAATACTGTATTGAGTGGAGGTTTCTAATGACAGTGATCGTTTTAAATGCCTGGGGATTTTTCAAAGTTTTAGTTGCAAATCTTTGGGGAGAGATTTTTATTTCTCTTCCCTTCCCCCATCCCCAACAAGAGTCATTATTTTTTCACTGGAAGGATTGCTGCCACAAATAGCTGTGTGAATTTAGCTGAAGGGGAGATGAATCACAACAAAAGCTTTCCTAAAAACAAAATCTTAAGAAGTGACATTTTAAAGACATTGACGAGAGTTAAGTGTTCAAAATGTAAAAGAGTTCAGTATTATTTTTCAGTGTATTCAGCTAATCTAAAAAACCCCTCAACATGGTAAAACTGTTCTGGTTTGCTAAAGCCGCATATTTGTTTTTTCTCAACATTTTTGATAAGAAAAACAAGGAGTGCCTCTTAACGTTCTAGGTCAAAGTACAGGTGTGCTGCTGTAGAAATTGCTTTTCGTGTTTGGGATGAGGGGTGGAGTAGCCTTTGATGTTTGGCCCCACCTTGATTACCCTGCCTGATACAGCATCCCTGTCCAATACAGAGAGAAGAGAAACAATACAGAGAGAAGCACAAAGGAGAATAATCATCATTACAGACGGGGATTGTGAAATGTTGTCGTGCATCTTCAGTGGTGTCTTTAAAATATTGGGTAATTAGTTCTCATGAAAGCTGCTGGGTTGACAACTCTATAAACTGACATCTTCTATTCACAAAATACCTGCAGCACAGGCAGTGGTAATGAAAACTTCCCTGTGTTGCCCCTATAATATGCCTTATTTCTTTTCTGGAGGGAATAGCCTTTAGAGGGAGGGAAAGGTTTATTATTTTCTATTCATTTGCACAGTTGCTCAAGTTTATATGGTGTTTTACCGACAAATCAAAAGACAAAGGTCCCTGAGTATGTTGCATCCTAAATTCACTGTACATGACCACCCAGTCTTCATCAATTGCCAGCAATGGGTTCTAATTGTGATGTTGTGGTAGAGCAGGGGTTCTCAACCTTTTTCTTTTTAATCCCCCCCCCCACACACACACACACACATGCTATAAGAAACTCCCAAGGCCCACCTGTGTCACAACTAGTTTTCTGCATATAAAAGCCAGGCCCGGCATTAGGGGGTAGCAAGCAGTGCAATTACCTGGGGCCTCATACCACGGGGGGCCCCCAGGAAGCTAAGTTGCTCAGGCCTCGACGTCAGTCCCAGGTGGAAGGGCTCAGGGCCCTGGGCTTCAGCCCCATATGGTGGGACTTTAGCTTTCTGCCCTGGGCCCCAGCGAGTCTAACACTGGCCCTGCTTGGCGGACCCCCCGAAGCCTGCTTGCAGGCCCCCCAGGGGTTCCTGGACCCCTGGTTGAGAACCACTGTGGTAGAGGACACACTGTGGTAGAGGACACTACTTGTTTGTTTTTGTGATATGGGCAGTTGCCACTAAGAGCTAGACTGAGACCACCAGCTCTTCTCACTTCATAGAGAAACTCAGCCATGCTTCTCCAGCCTGGGTCAGATTTGAACCACGTTCCTAGAGGTGAAAGGCTCTGCTTCTGAGACTCAGGATACATCCAATACTCCTTTGGTAAAGTACCTTGATATATCTTGGCATAATGTAGATTGCTGTTGGAACGACTAGGAGAGTTAATCATTTTGCTCTGAGTACAATTGTTGAAGCAGATTGTTTTTCTTGTTCATGTCAGTAGGAGTTGCCTAACCTTTGAAAAAGAAAGTTACGCCCACTTCCCTTAGTGCTTAGTGCCACCATCTGAAAGTGCACTTCCCACCATGTCCTCTATAAAACAACATATTTTAAAATAAAGGGTTTTTAAAATATAAATATAAATATATATACATGCAATTTCTGAGCCTACTGCAGAGGTATTCATCTTACAGGAAAGTGGCAATAGCTTCATACACGGGATACCATGCTTACATTTGGTGCTTCTCAGGGATGTCACTGGGTCATGTGGCAGCATGTGGCATGGTGTTCTTGTTGAATTCTTTATTTTGGGACACTTTAATTCATCAGTAAATAGAAAGTGACCATGACTACAGAGAAAATAAAGACCAAATTTAAAGCCCTTTGACTGCTAATTTTTTCATTGCTATGCATATGTTTCAGCCCTGTTTCCTGCTAGTTATAAACAAGATTGTGACTTAAGCCACAACCCTTGCAGGAGTGGGTGTTGCAGAGCTGCCCTGCAGCCAGCGGCGGCTCCAGGCACCAGCGCTCCAAGCGCGTGCCTGGGGTGGCAAGCCATGAGGGGCACCCTGCCGGTCCCTGTGAGGGTGGCAGTCAGGCAGTCTTCAGCGGCTTGCCTGCGGGAGGTCCGCTGGTCCCATGGATTCGGCGGCGGGTACGCTGAATCCGCGGGACCGGCAGACCTCCCGCAGGCGTGCCGCCAAAGGCAGCCTGCCTGCCGTGCTTGGGGCGGCAAAAAAGCTAGAGCCGCCCCTGCCTGCAGCTCATGTAGCAAGTAAGAAATTTGGCAGACTTTAGCCAGAATTCCTCCTAGAACTCCCTGGGATTATACTTTGCCAGACCAGCTCCACCACCATTAGGTAGGAAGCAATGTGCATTTCCTCCTTCCACCTGTGTCCAGCCAGCCTCTTCTGGTCAGTCAGAGACATGATCCTGCCCTCGCTGCACTCCAAGTTTTGAGATGGCTAGTAGTTGCACTATTCTATCCATGCTTAAGGAAGGCACTGCAATGGCCCCTGTATAGAGATGCAAGTGAAGGGTTCCTGGCACTCTTCTGCCTCTCCCATTCTATATACAGCAGTGCATGTCCAGCTCC
This sequence comes from Platysternon megacephalum, assembly GCA_003942145.1. NCBI lineage: Eukaryota > Metazoa > Chordata > Testudines > Platysternidae > Platysternon > Platysternon megacephalum. Next base: position 9,385,985 of record QXTE01000046.1, read on the forward strand.
AGTGTGGCCCTAAAATTAAAAACTGCGTGAAGGAGGCAAACCATCTGACTTCATCTTGGAATAGTGTTTGCAACTAGTCTGTAAAACTAGTTTCACCACCTGACTTCCGCAAAGACCCACTTCTTCCACCAGACCCAGAATCTTAAAAAATGAAAAGACAAATAGGCTGATGTAGGGAGGTCAAATAATCAAAAGCAATCCCTGTCTCTGGGCCTTCCAATGCATCTTGACTTTTAGTAGCAAATCCTCAGCTGATGTAAATTAAATTATCATAGCTCCACTGACGTCCGCTCCTCTGTCTTTTGGATTGTAAATTCTCCAGGGCAGGTTCTTCTGTTTTGATATTTGGGACTTGCGCAGAATTGAGCACACTCAGCAATTGACAAACAGCAAATAATAATAATAATTAAAATGACCAGGCAACTTGTTTTGCTGTCTTCCTCTAGATCGTAATAGTTTATTAGTTCAAAGCATGAAGGGAGAAAGGAGGTGGAACCCATGTAATGTACATAGGAAACTTAGTTGTGACTCTGGAACAGAAAGTGCTTTCGTAAGTCTCTAGCTTTTCCATCAGGGTGATTGGAAAGTTTTGGGGGTTTAAGGAAGTAAAAGCTCCAGTTGTAGAGTAGAGATGTTGCTAGTTCTTGAGGCAGTTCCGTTGCCTGCGTTATGCAGAAGCTCAGACTAGGTGATCACAATGGTCCCTTCTGGCCTTGCAGTCTATGAATCTGTAGTTAGTGAGACAATGGCCACAAATGTAGAAAGCTTCAGTTTCACAAATTAAATACCTTATTCTTGCAAATACCTCATTATTGCAAATATCCAACCTCTCAAAATAACAAATGTCAAACATCTCTAATGTCCTTCTCTTCCCTCCTTTTCTTTTCACGTCAATGATAAAACCTAACACAGTATTTACTCTGAGTTGGCATTGAAACCTGCATGTCCATGAAAAGCTCTGTCCTTGAAATAGTTTTGCTTTTATGAGGCCTGCTTTTAAGTTCCTGTCATCTCAAAATGGCAGCTCCAAAATGTTGGCACTTAGCATACACTATAGTTAGCTGGTTTACTGTGCTTTTATTAGTATTTTTGATACGGCCTCTTTCATGTAATTGTTTCTGAGCATGTTGGGTTATTTCACCATGATATACAATTAAAACATTCTCTACGGTCACACATTGTGTTATTGCCATTCATTAATTTGACATTACAAAGGTGTGATTCATATTGTTTCAAGGTTTGTTTTGAAAAGCTCTAGTTAACATTGGGCATATCATCATAGCGTACATAGCACAGAGACATTAACGTGTGTGATTTTTGTGACAGATGTGAAGGTGGTGCCAGCCAGATTTCATGTGGCTGTTTGAAGTAAATGTTTAATGAATAGACTATTTTGTCAGGCCATTATTTTGTTCCTATTTACATAACCATGACTTCTGCTTATGGGTTGCAAAATATGTTGAACAGTTGAGGGAATTAATTTTTTGTTATACCCTGTGACAAGTTTGCCTGAAGTTTTTGTGTCCATAGTGACACAGCCACTGTTGTCTGGTAACTGTGTGGAAATATTGTCTATTTAAGAAGGACCACTGAGTCGTCTTGTTTGGATTTGTCCAACAGGAAAAATGTATCATGTAGTTATAGTGGCCTGTCATTAGATCCTTTGCATCTTCCTGGTATAACACTGCCTGACTGAGTGCTGGTGGGACTTCCTCACACAGGGCAAAATCCAGCTGTGGTGTATGTGAATCCCAATCCCATGGAAATCACTGGGCCAAATATTGCAATGATATACATTTTGGCGGCATTGGCTATATATTGGGTGTAAGTGGTAAAGTAACGTAAAATGAATGTAACATACATGCCAATGAGAAGGAATGGGGTGTGTATCAGGCAAAACAATTAACGAGAGGATGTAGAACAAGTATGTGTGACTGCTTTGCACATCATCAGATGAGCACTGATCCAGAAACCACACTTTTTGGGTCTGTTATGTTTTTTACAAAATTACTTGATTTTTACCCAAATTTGGTAAACAGAAAGCAGAATGTATTCATATCCATAGATCACTGTTACTCCTGACCTAGGCACTGCTCCATCAAAGCACTTCAGCATGTGTTTTACATTAAGCATGTGAGTAGCCCCATTGACTTCAGGGGGACTTACTCACATGGTTAAAGTGAAGCAAGTGCTTAAGTACTTTGCTGCATCTGCATTTCTAGGAAGTGAATGGAATTATTTCAGTCAATTTCAATAAGATTTGTATCTGGCCCTTATGTCCCTATATACCAGTTACATCTCTGAACTTCCAGTGAAATGAAATGAAGAGTTCATCTGCCAGCTAGTGGAAATTTGTGAGGCTCACTACTGCCTCCTCTTAGATACAGTATTTCTATTTGCTACTTCCCTTGATAAACTTCCTTTCTAGCCCCTTAGGGTGAAATCCTGTCCCCTCTGAAATCAATGGGAGTTTTGCCATTAACTTCAACTGGGCCAGGATTTCATGGTATGTAAATTACATGCACTTTACATATCCCTGAATATCAACATGGTGCATGGTAGTCTACTTTTCCTCTTTCTCTCTTACAGCCAGTTCTTTGACCAGTTTACAGGCAGTATGTAATTTTAAGTACATTGCCATTTAGTTCTTCTCTGAATTTGGTTTGTCAGAATGCAACAGGATCATGTAAGAACATGTCCTACAAACACATAGTGATGTGGCCCCAAAATAAATTCCAAAATTTCTAATTTTCCTACAAGTTAGTCTTGCGAGACCACAAATGAGAATTGTAAAATTTGGGATTTTTCTACTAATTTTAAGACGAATGGCGTATTAGCAAACCTAATTTATGACAACTCTGTGGTCATATTAGAATATGTATCTTTGTTTGTTTTAGATTAATGAAGGAAAGGAATGAAGTTACCAAGGGTTTTGTTATAATGCCCAAAAGTCTTCTAGATGTTTCACAGAAAAATAAGACACATTCCTTACCCTTAAGAATTTACATTTTAAATGGAAAAAAGTGAGATGAAACAAAAGGGAATAGGGAACTAGGTGCACAGGTTACAGATACAAGCTCATGAGTTACCTGGCTGCCCAGCATGTCTTGATAGTGTGGTGTTCTTTAACTATTAATTTAATGGGGGCGGGGGGGAGAGTTCAATAGTTTGTGTTTTTATTGTTTAAAATTAAAACCACTTTGACATTTTAAAAGACAAGTGTAATAGGAAACGTTCTTTTAAAAGGACATTGTCAAGGGAGTTTTCATAATAAAATAATTGTTTTACATACTTATTCATCATATCCCCCTGGAAGCTTGAGAATGAAAACTCTCCTTCCCAGTGCCCTCCCCACCCCCCTTTTCACTTGCATTCTGGTTTGTTGTTATAGGGTTACTCATGAGTGTTGTGCTTTTTGGCATTGATATATTTTTCAGAAAAAAGAGAATTGAAGCATTTGTTTTGAAAAAAGAAAAACACATTTAAAGAATTACATGGACTTTGCAAACAGATATAAGAAAATGAAAGGTAGGTCAAATTTCGGGCCTACAAACCTGACAGTGTCCCTTTCATTTTAACGTCGTTGCTTTATTTGACAAAAATTAATGATTCTTGTAGTTACATTGAGCAATGGCAGACAAATGTAAAAAAAATATTGTTAATCTTAATAGCTGGTTTTCTTCTATTTCTTCTATGTTGTTTTTAAATGCCAATGAATGGCTGCAAATGATAACCTGATTAGACATCTCCCTTTATTTGTGTAATCTGACTACTTTACTTACAGTTTGTTTGTTTTTTAATATGATAGTTGCTGAGAAAGTGCTTAAAGTAAAGTGACTAAAATACAGATGGTCTGTCCAGGACCCAGAGAGTTTTTCATTTTAGCATCAACGTTTACGTCTACCTTTCATTTTATGTAACCAAAAAGCCCTAGCTGAAAATAGGTGTACAGGGTCTTCGTTCAAGAATGATGGTGTGTGTGTGTGTTGGGATTTTTGTTTAACAAATTTTGGGTGGCTTATCCATTTGTTAAGTTACCAGAGAATAAGAAAAATAAATGCTGTGGATTCATGTAAGGGCTGGACGGCTGATTTGTAGGGCACGACTACCAGGGGAATGAGGGGAATTGGGCATGAGATGCCTTCCCCTCCAAACTTAGTGCCAGAGCGGGTGATCAGGTCATTAATCCCCAAGTCTGTGTGAAGACCCAAGCAATCACTCACATTGCTTGTGTATTAGGTTGACCCTGTGTCAGATTCTGTAATTGAAAACTGGCTTCACACTAGATTTGAATGTTTTTGTTATTTTTAAATAATCATCCTAATATTCAGTTCTAAAAGACACGGTTATGTGTCCATATGTAATAGTTACTCTTCATATGTGTAGCGACTGTGTATGGGTATGCGTATTGTACTGTGGTATTATTTCTCTTTTATTTCAGTAAAACATGAACAGTTGTTGACACAATTGCCTTGTAGTGGTGCTGAAACTTTGGCCTCAATGATCTGATGTATTGACAAGACAGACTTGTGTCAGTGATTGCTGGATTGAGGCCTGTTGAATTTAGAGCTGTTAGCAGAAGATTTTTTTCTTAAATACATTAGATAACATTAAGGGCCTGACTTATACCTACCAAAACCAGCAAATTCAGAGTTAAGTCTTCTCACTCCATCTTAAATGCACACCACTGTGTCTGGCTTTTCCAGCACCGTATGGTACAGGAGATCACAAACTGTCCTCAGAACCCTACAACACCTATGCAAAAAGTTTATCACATGACTGCTCTGAACATTCCAGGTATGTCCATTTACAGTGCACCTGCTGTGCTGCTGAATGTTCCACGTATGTCTTAACATTCCATTGATTTCAGTGGAATGTTAATGGATGATGGCAGCACACAGCAGGGGTGATGGAAAACTAGCAGTGAAAGGGGGAAGAGTAAGGATGCAGTGAGAAGCTTCAACTTTGAATTTCCTCGCTTTTGTGAGTATGAGTCAGACCCTTAATGTTGTTTTAATGTATTTTTTGTGTTTAATTTTTAGTAAAAATTTGAACACGATCCAGGCTACAGAGGTTGCAGTGGATAAGAAGTTTAAAAGCTTTGGTTCAAGATTACAGGAGACTGCAAGAAAAGTTAAAGACATGGAAATGAGGATCAAGTGACAGGATGCTATTTTCCCTGAGAATACTGAAGATTGTAAAGCATTGAGAAATCGAATTCATGACCCTGGAAATCAAGCTCAGATTAAGAAATGTCAGGTTGGTAGGGGTTCCTGAAAGTTTGGAGTTAGGATAAACTGAGATTTTTTTTTATTTTTTTTTGATCATACATTGTGAAACTGCTGTGATCTGGGGATAGATGGTTTGAAAGTTCTTCTACCTCTATTATGATATATCATATACCTGGAAAAGCCAACCAAGCAAAATTGGCTCTTAAATCTGAGTTTAGTATTTGTAGTTGAAGAATCCCATTTTATCCACATTCTTGTTTTGGCATTAAGTTGCATGTTTTATTTTAATACAACCATGGAAAATATTGCTCTTGACTACACATTTCTTTATCCTGCCACTCTGAGGGCTTGCTGCAGAGACCAGACACATGGCATACCATGACATTTCTAGATAAGAAATAGACAGAGTGCACCCGAATGGTGGAAGAAATGGTTTCTTGTTCAGAAGACTCTGATTCATAGTGAAACCATGTTTTTTCAGATGTAAACTTTAAATCGTTACTGCCATTGAAATGAAATTACTGTAAATTCACTTAAGTGTTGAGTTATTGTCTGTAGTTCAGTGATATGGTATTTATGCTGAGAAGTTGTGCAACAGGAAATCTAGCCTGAAGTTTAGGGAGGATTTTGGCAAACAAAGGATTAGTTGTGTGTTCATGGTCAAGGTCACAAGTTAGACTTAAATTCTGAGGGCACTACTGGCTACACCCAGTCTGAAGTTCTGTAGAGTAGAAGTGTGCTTCAAGTTATTTTTGTTACCTTTCCTTTTATATCTTGGGCCTGAGTCTGGTACATCACTTATGCCAATGTTAAACAGGCGCAACTCAGTTACAATCCATGGAGTTACACTGACATAAATGAAAACAGAACCAGGCCCCATGTGTATTTTTTTAATGATCCCCTTTTGGAGGAATCCTTATTTTAAAAAGTGGTTTTCTATTGCGTTAGCAGTTCAGTATTTTGTGAACTCTAAGATTGGCTTTGTCTGGAAAGTGACTGTAAAAATGGCTTTTTTTTACTCAACCATTCTGCTCTCTATGGCCTGGTCCACACTAGGGGGCGGGATCGATCTAAGATACGCAACTTCAGCTACGAGAATAGCATAGCTGAAGTCGACGTAACTTAGATGGAATTAAAATTACTTACTTCGCGTCCTCGCGGCGCTGGATCGACGGCTGTGGCTCACCCGTCGACTTTGCTTCCTCCTTTCGCACTGCTGGAGTTCAGCAGCCGACGGGAGAGCGATCGGGGATCGATTTATCGCGTCTACACTACACGCGATAAATCGATCCCCGGTAATTCGATCGCTACCCGCCGATCCGGCGGGTAGTGTAGACGTAGCCTATGTTTATTCAGAGTCATATCTGCTGTCCTACTGACAAAAATAAATTTTATTACTTTCATATTAGTGTTGCAAAACTATTAGAGGGACAAGGTGGATGGGATAATATCTTTTATTGGACCAGTTTCTGTTGGTGAGAGAGACATGCTTTTGAAAAGGGCTCCTCTGAGTTATATATATCGGCTTGTTCATCATCAGTAGTTTTAGTCCAAAGTTCCAGTTGCAAGTATCTTTATTACCGGTGATGAGGCATGAGCCAAAAAGAATCCAATTTGTCTCTCAGACCCAGGTTAGGTTTGCTGGACTGGTGGTTAGAAAAAACATCTTTTACTTGTTACATGACCAGTTGATAAGAGAGGCAATAAACCTGGAATCCCACAATTATTATTTTTACAGTTCCTTTTCAAAGTGTAATTGTACTTTATTGCACTTTGGGTTACATATCAGGATACCAGCAGTGATTCTGTAAGTTACTTTACTTTGAAAGCATGGCAACGTTCCAGGTGAATTTACAGTGAGGGCTTTCAGTGAAGTTCCCAAAAAGGATCAGTAGTTGTTAGGATAGTGGAAGTAAGTTTGTGGTGTTAAGTTATATATTCGTGTGGTGCTCACGTTCTGTGTCATGCACTAGCATATGATGTATTTGTAAGAAAATACTACCAATATCAAGGATAACACATGGTCCTTTGTGGATGGTGCAAATGACTGTTAGGCTGTCCTAGATACATGTTTCAAGAAGAGCCAAAAAGAAAAGGTCTAAATTTTGTTTCAATCATACTTAATTTTTGAAGCTGATCCAAGTACATGTATATTAAAATGAGCACTGAAATTCTTCGTGGTGGTTGCCAGAAATATCACTAAACCCTGCTGTCTTACCAAGGAGGAGACCCACTGTAATCTATAATGAAAATTGATATGCTTGGTCCTTTCTTGAGAGAGAAGGGTTTTCATTAGCATCTCATCCACAGAGCACCATTGCTGGTGGATGCCTTGCCATCTCTCCTATTCTGTGAATAACACAGTGCTACTCCATTTTCTTTTCCTATACCATTGCTAAGCACCACTATCAGTCCAACTTTGTTGCACCTCCTTTCATCTGTCAAGATGTTGGACAGCCATATAATCATATAACTCCATTGGCATGACCAGTCTGTTAGGAAGGCAATGGGACCAAACAGATTTAGGTGGTGACCAGATATGAAGGGGTTTGTAAAAATCCATTGCCCTCCTGCTCTAAGATTGAGAGATCCTGCTGCTGTTTGCTTTTGAAAAGAGGACAAAAATATCTAGTAATATTTAAATTGAAGCCAAGAGTTATTTCTAGATGCCTCTCAAGGGATTTTGTGCCATCTAAAAAAGCATGAGTATAGGAATAATTGGAAAGAGTATTAAGTGGATTTAAATTTTGCTGACTTTAATACTTTTTTTCTTTAAAGGTAAAACTCTTTGAGCAAGTAAATGGCTTAAATATGAAATCATACTGTAGGACTAGACTGCCGAGTAAGGGGCAACAAGTAGCCGCACTGCCCCTGGAACAGACCAGAGAATGAATTGTGATTTTGAGTCACCATTTGTTTAATGGTTCCCCCACTCCCATTCGGCACTTCAGTGCTAGTGGGGAAGTAATCCACTATTGGTATGGGCCAGTGGTAGATCCCCCTCCGCAGCAACTCGGTTCTTTTGGCCAGCACCTTTCCACGGGATAGCCAGGGCTCCCCCTGTTCTCCACCCACCTGCACAGTAGACAGAGTAGCAGTCCCACAGAGGCTGCTCAGCCCCCCACACTCTGCCCCATGAAGCAAGTAACTTGTGGAGGGGGCAGGGACCCTCATCCCCCCTCGCTCTCTTGCACTAGTTTTAAGACTAATTGTTTAGCCAATGAAAAGCATATAAAATTCATACTACAACAAATGTATAGAAATTATAATGGATACATGAGGAATTTCAAGACTGCTTCTCTTGCAGTAGTTCAAACTGTATGTACTATAGGGGAAAAGATTACAGTATTCCCTACCTCTTGTATTCATTTTTCCTTGTCTCTTGGAGAGAGTCATTTTCCTATAAATGTAATGGTTTAATATTATTGAAGGTTACAGGAATCTTTCCTCAATTAGGTTTGCATACTTATAATTTCTATGCCATTAAAACGATTTTCAAAGTATTTTCATGATGTTTCTTAAATATTTGTTTGTTTGTTTCTAGCATCTTGGAATCTTGAAAATGAAGCCTGCATCCTTAACTCATTCTTTCCCCCACCCCTCAATATGTATATTTCTTTGTTATCATACTGTTGTTCATAAGTGCTGCTATTGGTTTTGTTTTAGGGAAAAAAACAAGTACTGATGCATTTATTTTGACAAATCTCACAGAAGAATTTTAGGAAATTCATAAATTAAAAAAAACTCTTTAGGTCAGCATTATGAATTTTTACACTGGATCTTGAGCAAATCACACAGGATTGAATTAATCATTTCTCAGTGTGATTTCAGTCTCGGCAAATCATAATCTGTAAACATAAACTGAATGCTCAGTGAACTGAATGCATGTTACGTTATTCTATAAGTTTCACTGTCACAGGCCTGCAGAATATTGTTGTCGTGCTATTTCAAGATTGCGAAGTTTTGTGAAATCCTGTCAGAGTGACACCTAGCCCAAGATTTTTACAGATACTACTCAGTAGTGCAGTGAGGTCTTGTCTTTAGCAAATGACTGTACTCGTTCCTTGTTGTTTTCAGCCTTTTGCAGTTCAGGGCCTAGGATCTTGAGGCTGCTCTAGTCCTTTTACTAGATGGCCTCAGAATGTAGCCACGCAAACCTATCAAGTGGCTGCTTCCCAGCATTTTCTTGTTTTCTTTATTTTATGGTTTGCTGCTGAGAATAAGTCGGTTCCTGATTTACTGGCTTTTATCTCTTGAAATCTTTATTTGCCCTCATACAAATATAGAGGTTAACTTTCATTTGTTTTTGAAAAATGCATTTTCTCGATTTATAAATAATCCTGTTTCTCTATTTCATTGTAGGCATTCGACCTCCGATCATGAATGGGCCCATGCACCCACGCCCTTTGGTAGCTTTGCTGGATGGCAGGGATTGTACAGTAGAAATGCCTATTCTGAAGGATGTAGCCACGGTGGCATTTTGTGATGCTCAGTCCACACAAGAAATTCATGAAAAGGTAAAACATTTCAATCACACTCCTGCTTGGCAAGTATAATATAAGTGTTTTTACAGTTACAAGAGAACATGTAAGTTACAGTATTTTAGTTTACAATTGAAAAGATACCCAAATTGGTCAGGAATTAGGCAAACTTCATAGAGAGGGGAAACAGAGAGAAAAATACCTTTATTCAAACACAGTGAAATATAGCCCTGGGCACTGTGCCTTAGGTGGGACATTGGCCTTGTGTCCATCCACTACATATAGTAGAATTTCATTCATAGAAAGAATTACAGTAACTGAGAAACATTATGTGTATTGTAAGTACTAGTATTATAGCATATAAACGGAGAACTTACAAAGCAATAAAGATTCCCCTCTCAGCCGTAGGCCCCTCAAGCTTTGGGTGGGTGCCTCATGCTCTGAGAACTTACACTGCAGTAAATAATTGCTGAAACAAATTTTAGAAAAAGGTTCATTAGTATTGGGGTTGGGTGAATAAGCTGCTATTCCAATTCAGGCATTCCTATCAGCCACTTAACTGGCTTGCCCCAAAAGTTCAAGAACCTGTGAAACAGCCTCGGGAGGGGACGGGAGGCCTTCCAGGTTTATTAAGAGACCATTATCTAGGGGCGTCACCTGGCTTGTATGCCCGTATTCCTTCTTGGGGGACTGGTGTCATGGTAAGGCCTGCTCCCCACCCAAGCTCCCTGGCATTTTCTAGGGGAGGAGAGCACCTCACTCACCTATTTCAGGAGCAATAGGATGGGGATAAACCCTGCTACTCTTGCTGTTCACTAACAGACCAGGGCCTCAGATGTCCAATATTGCCAACTTGGGAACTAAGGAAACCTTGTCTTCCAGCTACCAAAAATCGGTACCGTATACAATGAGCATGGTTGCAGAGAAGAACTAGATGGGGAAACAGGGATTCACCCCACAAGGATGTCTTCCCTCCTTGCCCCCTGAAGGTCAGAAGGAGATGTAATGGCAGGCTAGTGCAGGCTCACATGCTAACTTGATGGACAGGCCAGGTAGGCACAGCTAAACAAGTGTTTCTGTGTCCGCTGCAGTGAGCTCTGCTTCCTGATGCAGATGGAGCGATATGTGGCTGAATATGTCCCAAATGTTAGGGATTCAGTCTGTGTATTGAATTGAGCTAATGTTCTTGCTCCTCTGCAAATATATTATTGGTCTTGTCCCTGTCTAATTGTAATATTTAGGCATATGGCAGTTAATGGCTCTTTTTTCAAATGTTAGACAGAAACTGAAACCGTAACTGAACAATTAACTTTTACTCTGCATTCTTACAAAATATAGCACTGATAAACCTTTAAAAGGCGAGAATTTTTATATGTCAGAAAGACCTAATCCTTCCTCAAGTGGCTGTATATTAAAGATAGCTCTTGAAAGTACAAACAATAACCGTTTCCTTTCAGTTATTAAGTGGAATGACTCCTATTTTATGCAGTGCCTTTCTGGTATAATCAAATCAACCAACTGTTGTGCTCATTATTTCTTTAGCAATCAGATTTCTATCCAAAAAATGATTTTTGTTGTTTTAAACTCTTGAAAATTAGAATTTATAAAAGAAAGCTTGATGATATCCTTAAACATAGTGGTACTAGCTGTTTTGCTACTATATAAAGAGAAGTCTAAAGAATTTTTTTTGTCTTATCAACAGTGCAGACTTGTACTCCTCATTCTTATCATGTTTAAGGGAAATGTTCTTTTCTTTTTTTTCTTATGGAAATGTTCAACAGAGGAATGGCTGCATACTCCTCAAGTGCATAAATAATTCCTCTGTGGATATCTCTGTTGTGGATTCTTGACTTCCTGTCTTGCTTTTAAAAGTCATTGTTCCATAGTCCACTGTTGTCAAAACCATTATCAGGAATTATCTTAAATATTGTTTTCCTGCACTATCAATGTTGTCTTAGTTTCTCTGACTCAGTTTCCATTGATAGATTTGATTTTTATTTATTTATTTTTGAGATATAAAGTAATCTTAATATGGAGAGAAGAAAGAAATAAATTCCTCACTCTAAAAAGTAGATCCCATTTCACTTTTCTGAATATCCTTTCTTCAATACGCAGTTGATTTCCCACAGAGTAGAAGCCACTTTAAAAAAAATTATGCTTCTGGAGGAGCTATCTTTTAATAAAAGATTATAAAATATATATGTTAAGGGTCCAAGCTGGTGAATTTTTAGTCCTGACCAATGCCCATTAAAGTCCATGGGAGTTTTTCTATTTACTTGAGTGGTCATTGGATTAGGTCCTTAGTGTTCACACTCACTCACTCACACACACACACTCTCTCTGTCTCTCTCTCTCTCTGTCTCCCTCTCTCCCCTTATGCAGAATCAATGATGTTTTGGAAGAAATGTCTCCTCTTGGTAATTTAAGGGACAATATCAACTTAAATGTGGTCCAAAATTTAGGTTTTGTAATAAGCTTTGGTTTTGCAACAATAATCACATTTTACAAAAAACTAAGGCAAACAAAACTGATGTCATGATTCTTTTTAATTCCCATTGAAACAAATAAATATTTCTAGGTATTGTTTTCAATTCAGACATTTCAACACTGTGCAAGTACATGAGAACCTAAAAGTGTAATTGACTGGAAACTACTAGAAACAAATGTGAGATTTACAATTCTGTCTTCTTTGGATGATTTGAGAGAAATGCAGAAGAATAAAACAACATAAATATTTAAAATGTACTTAGATTTTTAAATTTTATTTAATTTTTAAGGATCTAAGATATTAATTGTAACATATATAAGGCCATTTCGTATTCTTTAATTTAAAAATATATATATTTTAACCTGGCCAAGTTTGGGGGTTTTCTATTTTTATGTACATCCATATTTAAAACACACTGAAATGCATATTGCTTTACATTTATTTTAAATTGTCCTTAAAAAGTTGTTCTAAGCTCCTCATTTTTGTGTCCAACATCAAGCCATCTTCATAGGAGGTTAATATGAGTAATAGCTGGATCCAATTGATAAGGAGCTAGGAGGAGATGTCATGGGCAAAGAACATAAATATTCTTTAGATTGATTTTTTTTTTTCTAGATAACAGCAGTCTACCCTTCAGGTGGACGTGGTTGTTTATGTTGGCACCTGCAGCCCTCATACCTTCAAGTGATTTCTTAACTAAAATCCAATCAATAGAATCATTGACCTATAATGCCCTTAATTTCTCCAAATTGGAAGTCTCCTACCCAACAAAAACACCTCACAGAAGAAATTAATATAATTTGTATAAATTAGACTGATGACCTTTCAGAGAAATATCAAATGTATTTGTTCTAATCCGTGGTCCAGACGGAATGAGCATTCAGAAGTTCAAAATCTTAGCTGAAAGGGGCACTTGTTTCAAATTATAGCTTGAAAAGGGCACTTCAGTGACTGAAATCTGATGAAGACTGTTGACCTTTGGTGACCTCTGATGGAAAGGTCAAAGTTCACATTTTGGGTTTGATGTAACAAATCCCAATTTGAAGCTCCATAGGAACACTGAAATTAATTGTATCACTTATTAAGAGCCCAGTACTGCATGGTGTTGAGCATCCTTTATTTCCATTGTCTTCAGTGGGACAGGAGGGAGCTCAACACCTCTCAGGGTCATGCTCTAAAAGTATCCATATTATTACTATTATTATTTACATAGCACCATATTTGTGCATGATGCTTTACAAGCAAAAAATATTTCTCAATGTTTAAAAACTAAATTCATACACAGCACAATATTACGATGGAGTTAATGTTGCATATGAAGTTTATATCTTAAATGTAACACAATATTTCAGTATTTCCATTAAAAAAACCCAGACTTAAAATAAAGAAAATTACAAGGTGATTTGCTGAACAGTTCAATAATTGTTTCACGCTTTAAAATCCGATTTCTGGCCATACTAACAACTGTCACTCTGCGCCACTAAATTATTCTGTTCAAAATATGTATTTTTTTCACATCTACCGTACCCTGATGCTAAACAAGTATTTACATCAGACCATTTTAGGGTATGGAGGAAAGGAAGGAAGAGGGAGAGATGATAGAAACCCAGGGAAAAGGGAGTAATTTACTGATCTCAAAAAAGGATTTTTCTCAATAAAAACAGAATTTCTGTTTCATATATTACTTGTTTTTTGAAAGATATAAGGGTCTGCTATGAAAGCAGGGTGAAGATCAGAGGTGTAACAGTGTGAGGGGAAGATTTTAGAGCAGATAGTGAGGGAGAAGCAACAGGATTGGAGGACAGTCTGTATGTGGGGAAAGCAGGATGTTGTTAATAAACAATGGGCAAACATTACCAGTCTTTACCCATTCTCCTGTTATTCCCCATACACTAATATAGGAAAAACCTCTCAAACCAGAAAAAAGTTTCAAATCTAGTAGTTTTCAACTGTAATGATTGAAAATAGTTCTTCTATAGTGCTTCTCTTGGACAGGTCACTTTACATAATCTAAGTAATCCTCACAACACCAGTATGAGGTTGTGGGTATTATCATTCCCATTTTACAGATAACTTCTGTACTTTTGTGGTCTTGAACAAGGCACTTAACAAAACTAGTGTATAAGCTGGTATTAGAACTCTGTGTTCCTGATACTTCAAAACTCTCATGTTCAAAACCTTGGACCACAAACCCCCATGGTTGCTACTTTGGAGGACACAGGGCTGCCAACGGGGGCGGGGGGAATGGGACGGGGACAAAGGGGGCAATTGCCGAGCGACCCGGGCGATTTAAAAGGGCTCGGGACTCCCGGCTGCTGCGATCACGGCAGTGGCCAGGAGTCCCAGGCCTTTTTAAATCGCCTGGGCGGGCTGCAAGACTCCTAGGCGTGTGCGGGCTGGTACCGGCGGCCGCGAAGGCAGCTGGGCGGCCATGTGGAAGCCCTGGCCGTGCCAGAAGAGTGCGCCCAGCAGCTCAGCTGGCAGCTCGCTGGGCATCAGCAGCGCAGCCGGCAGCAGCTCACTGGGCACCAGCCAACGCAGGCGCAGCACCGCCCAAATGTCAGGACTTTCTAGGGGGCTCATTGCCTGTTCTGCCCTGGGCAGAGCCGTCCCAGGGTACAGCGAATCGGGGTGACCTCTCTGGGCCCCGCGGGCTGCACGATCGGCCAGCGTGGTCGGTCCCAGAAGTGACGGATACGTCAGTTCTGCCCCGGGCCTCTCACCCTCCTAGGGACGGCCCTGCCCCTGGGGCCTGGAATTGCTGTAGGCGGGCCTGCGAGGACAGGTAGGATAGTGAAATAGTGGGGGCTTCACACCTGAAAAATATGCCACATTTACTGACCGTGTCCCAAGGCTTTTTTAAAGCACCAACTGCAATGTGAGGTTAGAAAACTCATTACGTTTGTTCAGAGATTGTTAATATATATGGCAGAACAGCACACCGGGATTTTCCGTTTCAGTTTTTTACCCCATGTTCACTAACCATCATGGATCACTACTGCTGGGAAGACAGTCAGTCAGCATGTTTAAACATTGATTTCTGAGTTGCATGTTATTGTAAATGTTGAGTATTTTCACCAGTACAAAGAACAAAGTCTTGTCTAAACAATGACTGTGTGGAGTTAAGCAGCATGTTTTTGCCAAAGGCGGTGTTTTATTCAAACCAAGTAATATGGAATGTGTGATAATTGGGACCTAGGGTCCTTGCATCCAATTAGGGAGACTCCGTTCAGTCACACTCAGATGTAAAAATGATTTCAAGCTATTGCTCATTAAACTAATCTGTAACCGAACTTTTATTGCTCTTATTCACAGTAACTAATTGTCTAATTTCTTTATGCAGCGAAATATGCCTTTTAGGTGGTCTCTGCTCTCATGAAACCATCCCAAAGTGTTCCCAAAGGTACAAAATATAACACTGCTCCACCTGTATTCGACCACAATCTCCATTAAACTGCCAGGTTTTCTCCGTCCCTGGAGTAGGTGATTTCACTGAATATAATTTGTGGTGGGTTAACTTAAAATACTTTGGGTTTGGTTATCCAAATATCCAAGCATCCAAAGATTCTTTCAAAATATTACCTGAATCTCTGAGATTCCCTCTCTCCTACCTGGGTCATTCAGCATTCTTCCCCTTTCTCCCCTCTCTTCTTCCACACAGAAGGCTACATTGCTCACATTCTTATACTCCAGGCTCATGCAATATCCCCTTCCTTCACAGTTGCAGTACACCCTCCGTCCAACCTGTTCTGTAGACCTGCAACCTGTCCCTTCTCTCCCAGTTCCAAGATCCCCCTTCCCATTCAGTTCTTTTTGCCATTAATACCCCTTTTCTGGCATACATGACACCTCTGAGTCCTCTGTTACCAGCCACGTTCACTATTTGTCTTGTGTACCCGTTAAAAGAATTACAGAGTCAAGCCGATCCCTAGTGCTTTTGTGGTGCCTAGAACTCCCTGAGTTCAACTTTCTTACTGTTCTTGGGCTTCCCAATCACTGTGTTACAGTCTACAGCTCAGGGTGCTTTTTGTAGTGCCAAAGGGAAGCCCTCAGAGCATGTGAGATATGAAACTAGAAAAACAATCTAGGCCAAGCAAAAAGCGACGGAAATTAAGTCCTCCCCACAAATTTTCAGGCCACAGAAAGGAAGGTGGGAGGGCAGCAGTAAGGACTGATTTATCACATCGTCAAAACAAAGTTTATATTCTGGACTGGGGTTCAGGGTTCAGTTCAAACTGCATACACTTTCTTTTAACTATGCATTGTCATATGTCTTGCTACCTAGATAGGCTACTAAATATTGGATTTTTTGACTCACTGGACTGCTATGCTGAAAATCAAATAACCAAATCTCCTCTGGTTTTTCTTATAATATATGCACATAATTTACAGTAAAGTTAATAAGAGTTGCATGCTCCCTTGAAAAGGAGACTTTTATTATATCACATAGCATACAATTCAAGCATCAAAATCTTGCTGAATTCAATTAGAAAGCAACTGTTGCATCTCACTGCTCTGGTCAAAAGCACAAAATAAAGTCACTTACCAAAATGTTACATTTCCATATTTTTGGTTTAATTTAAAAGCTCAAGAAGTTTAAAAGGTTAACATTCAGTTGAATTCCATTTTTATAGGACTCAGAAATAGGTAACGATTGTTTTCAATGTAGAAATTTAAAAAAAAACACATTTCTTCTTATGAGTTGAGCTAAAATTATCTCAAAGGAGCGCTTTCATAGTGGAGCAAACATTTAAACAATATACAATAAAAAACTAGATGTTGCTAGTATTATTCTACTGTGTCATAGAATCATAGAAGATTAGTGTTGGTAGAGACCTCAGGAGGTCATCTCATCCAAACCCCTGCTCAAAGCAGGACCAACCCCAACTAAATCTTCCCAGCCAGGGCTTTGTCAAGCCTGACCTTAAAAACCTCTAAGGAAGGAGATTCCACCACCTCCCTAGGTAACCCATTCCAGTGCTTCATCACCCTCCTAGTGAAATAGTTTTTCCTAATATCCAACCTAAACCTCCCTCATTGCAACTTGAGACCATTACTCCTTGTTCTGTCATCTGCCACCACTGAGAACAGCTTAGCTCCATCCTCTTTGGAACCCACCTTCAGATAGTTAAAGGTGGCTATCAAATCCCCCCTCACTCTTCTCTTTTGCAGACTAAATAAGCCCAGTTCCCTCAGCCTCTCCTCATAAGTCATGTCCCCCACCACCCTGATCATTTTCGTTGCCCTCCGCTGGACTCGCTCCAATTTGTCCACATCCCTTCTGTAGGGGGAGCCCAAAACTGGATGCAATACTCTAGATGTGGCCTCGCCAGTGCCGAATACAGGGGAATAATCACTTCCTTCGATCTGCTGGCAATGCTCCTACAATTGCAGCCCAATATGCCGTTAGCCATCTTGGCAACAAGGGAACACTGTTTATTCATATCCAGCTTCTCATCCACTGTAATCCCCAGGTCCTTTTCTGCAGAACTGTCGCTTAGCCAGTCGGTCCCCCACCTGTAGCAGTGCATGGGATTCTTCCGTCCTAAGTGCAGGACTCTGCACTTGTCCTTGTTGAATCTCATCAGATTTCTTTTGGCCTAATCCTCCAATTTGTATAGGTCACTCTGGACCCTATCCGTACCCTCCCTCCATGGTATCTCCTCTCTTCCCCCCTCCCCTCCCTTAGTGTCATCCGCGAACTTGCAGAGCGTGCAATCCATCCCATCATCCAGATCATTAATAAAGATGTTGAACAAAACCAACCCCAGGACTGACCCCTGAGGCACTCCGCTTGATACCAGCTGCCAACTAGACATTGAGCCGTTGATCACTACCCATTGAGTCCAACCATCCAGCCAGCTTTCTATCCACCTTATAGTCCATTCATCCAATTCATACTTCTTTAACTTGCTGGCAAGAATACTGTGGGAGACCGTATCAAAAGCTTTGCTAAAGTCAAGGTATATCCTGTCCACCGCTCTCCCCATATCCAGAGCCAGTTATCTCCTCATAGAAGGCAATTAGGTTGGTCAGGCATGACTTGCCCTTGATGAATCCATGTTGACTGTTCCTGATCACCTTCCTCTCCTCCAAGTGCTTCGAGATGGATTCCTTAAGGACCTGATACATGATTTTTCTTTGATTTGCTCTTTATCTCATATTCGTGTATGAATAAAATCATTTTACTCCACTGCCAGCTTCTTCGCTTTGATTCTACATTGAAGCCATAATCTTGCATTTATAACATCATTGTTGTTTACTTTGATATCACAGATACTGTAGCATAATTTTACTGCAGGATTAAAAACTAGAAGAATATGAGCTGAGTGGAAGCTGGCCCTTCTTCGAGCCATAAATACTTTAGAAATTAGCAAACAAAGAAAGCATAATGATTTTTAAAAATGGAGAAGGAAGAGTGGATTTATTTTGAAACCTGACATGTTTAAAAGTTTTGTGTTAGTCCCTCAAGGGGAAATGAGCCCTTTTACACCTTAAGGGTGAGAAAATAGCTTAGGGGGTTGGAAACCACCCTCCAACCCACAGGGAGGGCTTGGAGTCAGTCTCCATATCTGGACCAAAGTGGAACCTCTGATTTTGCTATATTGGGGATCTTCCATGACCTCTCTCTATATTGCTGGGTGAATTTTCACCTTGGATCTGATCCAGAGCCCACTGAAGTTCATGGGAGCCTTTAAATTAACTTCACTGGGCTTTGGATCAGGCCCCTAATGAAAGATTTTTAACAGTTATAAAAAAGTTTAGTAAGTCTAGTCAGATTAGGTGTTATGTGGTGCATCCCAACAGCAAGTGACCCCTAAATTCCAGCCGCAGTCACATTTGCATGTGCTAACATTGCAGATCTTGTGAAACACTGTACACCAGGGCAGGCTGCCAGTGTAAAAAGTCAAAACTCTTAAAGTGCTGCCATGCCCAAGAAGCAATCTATCAACCTTGCAGACTGCTTAGAGCAGTGGTCCCCAACCTTTTTGTGGCCAGTAGCACATTCATGTTTTCAGAAGAGTGTGGTGGGCACCAACAATTTTTCAAGGCTTATTTTGTATTTGTACATTAAATAATACAAAAAAAATATTTAATATTACATAATATATGAATCCAGAGAGAAGTCGCGAGGACAGAGAACACTGGCGCCCACAGCCCTGGAGTACTCTGTCCCCGTCAGGCGTGGGGCCACGGCTTCTCTCCCCTGCTGGGCACTAGGCGGGCGCACATAAATGCTCCGGCGGGCGCCATGGCGGGGACCACTGGCTTAGAGTCTGTAATGTAGTTGGTTATCAGCAAGCAACTCACTGCTCCTTTCAATACCATACTAGCGATGGATCACTTGTGCTTCAAAAATGCTTGTGATTATTATCATTTCTCTTTTCTGCATCTGTTTATTTTTTCATTTATTTTATTTTTTAAGACCATGCTTATTGTGTTGATATGTTGTTGTCAGTGACGTTCATGGCATAATGAATCTTCCAGTGAAGATGGTTTCAATCCAGCTTGCATTTCTAATAGATTGAGTTTAAATATTAAATAATTCTAGATTTATTAATAGAAAACACAAGTGAATTCATGCATAGAAACTATGTAGCCTGAAAAGAACTTTCCTTACAAACTGAGGGCTTTTTTATTTTAAACACTAGAGCAGGGGTCGGCAACCTTTCAGAAGTGGTGTACCGAGTCTTCATTTATTCACTCTAATTTAAGGGTTTGCGTGCCAGTAATACATTTGAGCGTTTTTAGAAGGTCTCTTTCTATAAGTCTATAATATATAACTAAACTATTGTTGTATGTAAAGTAAATAACGTTTTTAAAATGTTTAAGAAGCTTCATTTAAAATTAAATGCAGAGCCCCCCGGACCGGTGGCCAGGACCCGGGCAGTGTGAGGGCCACTGAAAATCAGCTCGCTTGCCGCCTTCGGCACGCGTGCCATAGGTTGCCTACCCCTGCACTAGAGAAAGGGAAAAGTGTACTAAGAGACTGTGATCTAAGATTTGACTACAGTGATAAAGCAGTTCCATGGACTGTCAATTAGTTCTGGGATTGAAGCAGTGGTTTAATTTCAGGGCCGGCCCACAACATTTTGGCACCTGAGGCAGGGAGCTCAAATGACGCCCCCATACTCCCTCGCTTGGGCCAAAACTTTGAAAGGTCTCAATTCTGCCTTCTTCCTCTCATGGTACTGCTCTGCTACCTACCCCAATAAAGGAGAACTAGCAACTTAAAATGCCTTACTTAAAATTTTTGAACAACACTTACATTTGCTGTTCAGACGTTGAAAGTTAACGTTTCTTGTCTGCATAGTAAACACTGGCATTTTTTTATTTGTTTGAATAATCTCAAAGTGGTGCTTTTCATGCCTTCTTGGTTGCAAAGATTTGAACTGCTTCCTGCTGAAGGTCCACAGTCTGGGCCAGCTCATGCTCTATTGAGATGGTTGCAAGGCCGACCAGCCTCTCCTGTGTCATTGTGGAGTGTAGATGTGTTTTTGTTAACTTCGGCTTGGAGAATCTGCGTTCTCCACTGGCAACTGTTACAGGAAGTGTTAGAAGTATGCGCAGAGCAACAAAAGCATTTGGAAAGAGGGTGGTCATCTTATTTGTGCACATATATTCCAGGACAACCTTTGGAGTTGATCCTGCTGAAATGTATCTTGAAAGGGCTTTCAGTACATCACCTAAATCATTCACGTCAATATAGCGCATGTCGTCATGTGTCAACACTGTCTCTAGTGCCCTGCATTGCTGGTGTAGGTCTTCTTCAGGTATAGTGAGGAGTTTTGGAATATCATACAACATCCCAAATATACTGCTGTGTTCCTTGAGCTGCATGAAACGTTCTTCAACTGACTGTATTGCACAATCTAGCACCTGGTTAAAGAATTCCACTTTGAATTGTTGTTTGGGGTCTTTGATGGGATTATCCCGTGCCAGTAAAGAGACTCTGATGCAATCTTCTCTTGATGCTGATCATCTATGGTGGCCTTTAACCTTAGTCTCATCTCAAGCTCTTTCCACCTATGGAATGCTCTCTGGTGATTTGCTGCCTTCTCATGGTATGGCAGAGTTCTAGCCAGATTTTTCCAATCCTTTGTTCCGGTAGAACCCAATGTGGCTGGAACATTAGACTGGAAGAGTTTGCAACAAAAACAGTATGCAGCATTCTGGGTTTTTCAGTACATAAGCCATGGCCTCTCCACTTTGTCACCATTGGAGATTTCACGCCAGTAATGTGTTGGATGGATACTTTTATTTTCATTGTCTTTGGGGAACATGAAGTTTTTCACTTGCTGTGGCCCATGCAGTACAAGGAAGTCCCTCAGGCTACTGCTCAAGTGGGTCCTGGATCATCTAGACTTAAGGAACTAAACTCAGCAGCAGCTGTTTCTTGCGCCTCCACCACACTCTTCTCTGATCTAGATTTTTCTTCAGGAATGTGCATGGTTACATCCATTTGAGATGGAGATATGGATGCTGCAGTAGCTGCCAGGTCACCTGCACTTTGACTAACTGGAAAATCAGGCATCTCCTCACCACTCACATCCTCACTGGGGCCGGAAGACTCACCGTGAACATTTGTCTATGTATCTCAGGAGAGCTCCTTCCTGCTTAGATAGAAACGCTTCTTTTGCTTACTTTCTTTTTCTGAATGCTGCCCCAGAGGAGCGTTTTCTTCTTTCACTCATGACTGCTGTTCTGTGCCAGCTATAGTGGCTCTCAACACTCAATTGAAGGGGACAAATAAGCAGGCTGGTAGCAGGGCCTGAGTGAGGGAAGATATCTGCGTCTTAAGGGCCTAACTGGCTCCTACTACTTCAATTGACTGCCTGTTCTCCTCAAGTGGGTTCAGGGAAGCAGCAGGAAACAGGAAGCTCCCTGAGAAACTGGTGTTAATCAGTCCAGGCTCCTGGGGGTGCTAGAGAGGTACATAAGAGGCTCCTGCTGCCTGTTATGTCTCTTGTGCCCTCCTTCCTCCAGCACAGCACTCCACCATCTCTGTGCATCTAGAGCAGAGAGAATACATATGCACCAGCAGCAGACACAATTTTCTACACTCGGGGTCCTAGTGGTGGTTTCTCCCCCCTCCATAGCCTGGCACCTGAGGCGGCCACCTCAGTTCTCCTCATGGTAAGGCCAGCCCTTTTTAATTTAGGCGAATTGTTTTGGTGGGTTTTTTGTGTTTTTGTTTTTTTAAAGCTACCATAGAAATAGAAATTTTAAGTCTTTGCTATATTGTAAACATGAGAGCATAAAGGCAGGCTTTCTTTTTATGTTATATATAACATAATGTGTGTTGTGTGGGGGTGTATATATGTGCATATAGTTTGAATTAAGTGTAACAAGTTTTAGGGCCTAAGGTGGTGCCACTAATCAACAGAAGTCAGTGAGCATTAGTTTAGGTCCTTACAGCATAAAGTTATATCATTGGGCAAGTAGATTATTGGCAGTGAAACACACTGCAGAGATCTATATCTGAGATCAACATTCAGATATTAGTTTTTTATTGGGAAACTGAAACCATAAAAAGGCAACACAAACGAACAGGTTTTTTTGGTAATCTATCAGGTCTGCTTGCCTGGGTAGTGCTTCTTGATAGTTTTTGTTATGTTAAGTTTATTCAGAGCTATTGCGCCATTGTCCAGATATGCTGGAAGGAGGACAGGAGACACTGGATGTGGTTTAATTAGGCTGCAACTTTATTCTTAAATATCTGGGAGTACCCGGCAGATAAAAGTGTACAGTGCAGGTAATTCCATAATCATTTGAATAAACACCCAGGGGGCTTCCATCAGCCATCCCCCTTTCCCATCGTGGTCCCCAGCCAATCTGCAGCTCCATCCCCCTCCCCCACCACCCTCCCCCGATTAAGGGGGAATATAAAGGGTGGGGTTGGCTCCCTGCCGTACTAGTCATAGGAGCCCCGAACACCACCACCCTGTTTCTGCTTCTTTAAAGAATACTTCCTTTAAATCCTTTACCAATTCATTTGATCTCATCCCTGTATCCCGTCCCTATGGAGTACCTGCACTGGACATCTGTCCATGTTTACATAATGAGTTGTTACATCATAGCCTATTCCTGTTTCATATTCACCCAACTAAGTCCCCTCAAACCTGCTGTGTGGAAGGCAACCCCCCCCCCCCCACACACACACACACTCTTCCACTTTCCCAAACTGATGGTGAGGGGGAAATTCTTTCCCAGCCCCCTCCCCCCCTGAAAAAGGAATGACTAGTGCATTGCCATCTGTGGATCCTGACCAAACCTGCTATTACACCGCTTCCAAGCATGGGAGGGTGGGTGCTGCTCTGCCTGGTCCAGGTACAAGAGGGCTTTTCTTGCAGCTGCGTGGACCTATATAGTCCCCGCTTTTTTCAGGTCACCTGGGGGGATGGACTAAGTAGATCCATGCAGCTGCAGCGTCCCTACACTGAGCTGGTCTGCAGCTGTAGCAGAAAATCACTCCCTGACTCTCTAGCCCTTAAAGGGGCACACACCTTTTCCAGCAAACCAAAAAACGGCCTCCGCCACTTAATGTGCGGTGTGGTCACTCTGCTGGCCATTACAGTTGCTTTACATGTTTTGTTGTAGTCTTGCTGTATATTACAGATTGCTGATCAGACATTTTGAATTAAATGCAACTAACAAATACCCAAATCAAATAACTGTAGAATAAATATACTGATGCCACAAATAACCAGGGCAAGATCTGGAGCACTCTGCACATTAAAAATGTAAATCTTCCTCTTTTTTTTTTTTTTCCCCTTTCTTTCTTTGTGAAACCCCTGGTGTCCATTGAAAGCTATACTGTCAATATCACATCAGTCTTGGAATGCTGCTTTAGCATGGTTACTGCCTGTAGGACCAAGTGAAATGCATTACTCTTTAGTGATGCTTTAACAGTATTTTTAATATTAGTTTATATCCCAAAAAGTATAAAATAATCATTTGAAAAAACATTGCAAAATTGCAACAACAAAAAAAGTATTTGTCTTATCCCTGTAATATGGCTCAAATGAAGTCCTGGGTTGTCTGATGAGACCTAGGTAATTGTATTCTCACTCTGTACGCTGGGTCTGATCCAAAGCCCATTGAAACCAATGGGAATCTTTCTGCTGACTACAATGGGGTTTGAATCAGGCCTCTGAGCAGAATCCAGCAATATATGAGCACCAGAAAAAGAAAAATAAGGGTTGAGGTTTACATTACGTCCTGAATGCTGCTCCCAACCCGGTTATTTGAGGCTTTTAGCACGTTATGCTAAGGCTGTTAGATTTTTGTACAAATGGGAGGCATTAAGGGTTATCTCCCCTCAAAAAATTACAAAGGAAAGCTCTTATGGTGGTGAACAGCTGATGTTACCCAGAATGGCTGTGTTAGTTCAGTGCTAAAGTATAATTACAAATAATTAGGAAAACAAAGAGGAATTGTAGCCCTAAGTAGTCAGTGTGACGGAGTAGGGAGTGGGTCGGATTTACCTGGGAATGTTGCATGGGAGTTTTATTGAGACTGTCTGCATTGGTGATGGGATACCAGGGTGAGGATACCTGAGCATGTAACCTGAGCCCAGGGGGGGATTGGGGCTAGGTGACACCTTTTGCCCGGGAAACTGGACAAAGGCTAGGGGAGGAGCCGGGGGCGGTGGCTGGAGGAGATTGCTGGAGGGGTTTTAGTTTTGAGCTGGCTGGGGAAACGGAGGGAACCCCAAAGCTGAGGGATAAGCTCCTTACCCCTCTGGGGACTTGATTGAGGGGTCCTGGTTGTACCTACAAGCTCTGTTTGGGACTGTGTGCCTGTCATCTAATAAACCTTCCGTTTTACTGGCTGGCTGAGAGTCACGGTGAATCGCAGGAATTGGGGGTGCAGGGCCCTGACTCCCCCACACTCTGAGACAGTCAGCACTCAAGTCAGTATTTGAAAAGCTCTTTAAAACATAAATGTCCACCACATCTGTGGCACAGATTCTGTTAAGGCCTGTGAGGACTTAATACATTTTGATACTGGTGCAGTCATTGTGGGGAAGAAGAGGAGGAGCTGAAAGACCTGGCTGCCCAGTTCTGATTGCAAACCGTATGAGCCAGTCCAAAGAGGAATGTCACAATGACTTTGAAGCAGGCAGTTTGCTACAGCTTCTAATGGAGGTAAATTGGTGTGTCAGCCACGAAAGGGAAATAAATAAATAAATAAATACTGGCCTATAATAGAGGGCCGGTAACAGAAGGTCCTATACCTGACCTTTTATAACAAATGCTTTCTATTTGAAAAAGCACAGTGGCAGGATAAAATATCCGATGGAAGCAAGAATGACTGCAGATGGACATATACTTAATTGGTACCATTTGGGCCATTTCATTTTTTATATCCACTTTCATTTCTGGAACTGTGCCGTTTTTACACATTTCTAGTTTAGGGAGTTAAAAAAAGCCCATGTTAGAGAGCAAGAGAGAAAATACGCTGACTGCCACATTTGAGCTTATGTGAAATTCCAGCTTTCTATTTTATATCTATCTATCTTACTGAAATTGACACTAGCTGATGTTTTTGTAATAAAATTACATCAGTTTGTCTTTGACTGACTATTCGTGCTGCATGTTACAGTACCTAGAATAAGCTTCATTTTCTTTAGCTGAACATTACAGCACACAGAAACCCCTTTACAGGAAATGCTGGAAAAATGCAGAACATACTTTATACTATAATATGCTATGCTATACTAATCTATTTCTAATGCACCCATCACCGTAGTCCCAATGGTACTTTACAGATATATATCAGAGGGGTAGCCGTGTTAGTCTGGATCTGTAAAAGCAGCAAAGAATCCTGTGGCACCTTATAGACTAACAGAGGTTTTGCAGCATGAGCTTTCGTGGGTGAATACCCACTTCTTCGGATGCAAGTGGGTATTCACCCACGAAGAAGAAGAAGAAGTGGGTATTCATCCGAAGAAGTGGGTATTCACCCACGAAAGCTCATGCTGCAAAACCTCTGTTAGTCTATAAGGTGCCACAGGATTCTTTGCTGCTTTTACAGATATATGTTGGCATGCATGCTCTAGTTAAGTTAGTCAGCTCTATGCAGCATGGCTGATTTTTCTAAAGGTTGGGGGTTTGGGGGGTTTGGGGTTGTTTTTTTTTGTTTTGTTGTTAAACCCTTCTGTGTTTATTTTGTATTATAATTTCATCTTTTACATATTTTATATATAAAAGTAGAAAAACCATGTCTTTTCGTTTTTAGTGCAATTTGCAACCTTTTAGCCTTCTTTCTATGAATTTAAGTAACTTCAGTAATGGGTGAGCTCCTTCATTAAATGTATTTTCTACATGTATTCTCAAAGCATAAGACCCTTCCTTAGTAACTAGTCTCTTTGCATTAGTAACAATATGGTTTGTAATGCACTTCAGATGAGTTTTATTCAGGTGAAATCCAACAACCAGGAATCGTTTTAATAACTAACATTAGCACAGGAGTTCTTTGTTTAAATTCAGAGTTCTCTAGTTTGCTTTTTGAGAGCTCAATATTTTCCTCCTTAATCATGATTTTTAATGGTTTATTTTAATCTTATGGCATACTAGGTGCAAAGAGTGCTAACATCATCAAGAAAGTAAATTAGTGTGAAGTAATATACAGTTACTGGAGATCACCATCTGACTTTGCGTTTTCCTGCCAAGTTGTCCGTAGCTCTAGGAGAGTCCCGAACTTTAAAAATAAAATACAAAAAGATTAGTCACTTGCACACCTGCTTGTTACATTGATGCTACCACCACATGGCTGGTAAATCAATACACACACGCACAGAGCTCACTGGTTTAAACAAAAGGCCGCTTGTTCCATAAAGAATGTCTCACACTGTTTCCCAGCCCCCCAGCCAATCTCCCCCTAATGCCACACAGTAGCCTGAACAGGCCCAGATATAATGCAGTGGTGTCCAACCTGTGTCCTTGTATTGGTTTGCGATCCTGAAAGTACTTGGATGTACCATCAAAATCACTAAGACTCCTAATAAGCATATCCCTTTTGCAGAATTTTATAGTGAAAAAAGACATGGCTACCAAGATGCTTGAAAATATTTGGAGAAAAGTTTTTAAAAATAAAACTGATTTTTTGTAATTATTACAGAGTCCTTCAAACCTGCAAAATTTTAATACATGATGAAACCCAAATGCAATGAAAAGGAAAAAAAATCAGATTACATAAAGCAAGGTTTGTTCTTTTTTTTTTATTTTTTTTTTTAAATTCTAGGTACTAAATGAAGCAGTGGGTGCACTGATGTATCACACTATCACTTTAACACGAGAAGACCTGGAGAAATTCAAAGCACTTCGAATAATTGTCCGAATTGGCAGTGGTTTTGATAACATTGACATCAAATCTGCTGGGGATTTAGGTATGATTATTAAAGACACTGTTTTATTTGAACATGTTATAGTTGCCTCCAGTAATGTGATAGCATCTAAGTCTTTGCATCAACATTTGCTGTATAATTTGTGCTAACATAATATATAAGCTGTATAATTTTCTCATCAAAGTGTTCAAAAATCATTATGATGATATTAGCATTAGTTAATTAACTGATAATGGATTTGTGACAGGATGGCAGTCTGCCTATTCAAGACACATTTCAAGACTAAGAGCAGACTTTTTTAAAAACAGTAAACACGAGACTTTGTCTGTTTATTTAAATTGCTACAGACTAATCCAGTCACAATGTATAATTCTGTCACTATTATGGCATACTAAAAATAAAATGAAACATTACCTGTAGTCTAGTATCTGTGTTTGGACTGTAAGATCTAGTTCAGAAGCTTTTCCTGGTAGACAAATCAGGCATATCAGTTTTATCAAAGAATCAATTGTAATTACATGAAAAATAAACTAAACCACTGGAGAATTTTGGGGAGAGGATCTTCACTCTCCCATTATTCAAAAGCTGCAATCTGATTTGAACTGTTATTTGATTCACAACAGTCAAAAACAAAGCTGTATTCTCAAATTACAAGTTTCCAGGTTATTTCTTCAGTTTTTCTGAATAAACTGGTGACAAAGTACCTGAAGATTTTCTTCCTGTCTCTTTTGACTAGGTCCTGCAAACATTTACTACCTAGTGTAGTACTTATTGCAGTGTCAGTCCCACTGAAGTAGTAAGTGGTTGTAGTACTGGGTTGTTTGTTAGTAAATAAGGGTGAGCCACCCAACACCAGTTTCCTTGGCTTCTATTTTTTACATGTTAGGCATACTTACAATATATTTTTTTCTAGTGTGACAAATGCCTCAGGAGCAGGTTAGATCTGAAGATGTTTAGGGGGCTGTTCTCCCTTTGGTGCCTACCTTGAACTCCAGTTGACATTAACAAGGTTAGACATATGCATTGTGATGAACACAGACATGTTCGTTTGTAAACTTACATCATAGAGGTGGGCCTGAAGCAAAATACTAGGTCCAAACCCTAACTCTGGGTTCACAATTAAGACCCCAGTCCTGCAAAAGTTTCTACTTGTGCAGAATCCTACTGAAGCAAATGGGACTCCAGGCAAGAATATGATCTGTACGTGCAGGCAGGCATCCTTGCTGGGTTACAAGTTCACAATTCAAACCTATCTCTGTAACTGTCCAAACTTGAACATCCCAGACTTTGGGAATGTTCTGATTCAGATCTAAATGCTAAATTGCAACATTTCTAAACGTTCAAGTCTGAGGCTCTGATTAGACTCATTTAAGCTATAAAATTAGGATCCAGGGTATTGATCCATGCCTATCTTTAATGAATAAAATTGTTCCCTCCCAATGAAATGACTGTCGGTTTTGCTTTTTAGTCACTAAAAACTGGATGAAAGTTGAAAGTCTGATTTTTAAGCTCCATCTGGCTAGAGCTAGTGACTGGGATTCAACTACTGACTTACCATTACTTGCAAAATCACTTAACCTACCTGTCACTCAGTTCCCCCTCTGCAGAACTGCTATAAATAATACATACCTCATAGAGGTGATGTGAGAGTTAATTACTGTTTGTAAACCACTTTCATCTGCTGATGAAATGTGCTGTGGAAGTAGGTCTTGTGGTAGTAGCAACAATATTCAGAAGAATCTATTGTAAATGCCAGGTATTTTATCAGAAGCCTACTTAGTGGAGATTACATGAGAATTTTTTTCCATTTAGAAGAAAATATTTTTGTAGATATGATTACAGCTGCATTCTTTTCATGCTGTCATTTTTGGTTGATGTGTATTTCACAAAAAAGGTGGAACCAAGAGTTTCCCGTGGAAAAACTTGAAAAATCTGACTTTTTCCACGAGCTTGTGAGTTGCTGCTTATGTGCTGAGAAAAACCTGAGAGGAGGTGATGTAATCAGGGAGGTAGGAACGAGCCTATAGAAGGCAAATAGGGCTGGGGCTTTGGCTGAAGCCAGCTAGTCTTGGGCTTTCTAAGGGTGTGTGTGTAGACCAGACCACTGAGATCAGTGGGGGGGGGGGGGGGATTTGTAGAAGAAATCACAGAAGCTATTCTGCCCCCACCCCCATAATAATAATAATATAGTACTGTTTTCTCAGTACGTGGGAAGGCCATACCCTTTTTCCTCTATGGTAAGTCTTGTGCTTGTCCACTTTCTCCTTGTTCTTGTCCTCCTCCTGCTGCTGCTCCTTATTTCAACTGCCTATATGTAGTAAACTATTTAGAGGTGGGAGAAGGAAAAAAGAAACTCTAGAACTTAGGTGAAAGGTTACGTGACCCTTCTCCCTACAGCCTTCTAGGGACAACTGTACGATGAGCAAGGAAAGCTCCAACAAACTGAAAGGTGAGTGGTAGTTCCTTGTTTCTTTCTTCAGACATGTACTGAAACATTTCTAACTCTGTAGAAAGCAGTGTTTGGTAGATGCTGGGCATTAAAATATGTGTTTATGAATTTTAATATTGTCCCATGCAGTTTGTATTTTTGTTCCATGAAAAGGGCACTTTTTTCTTGTATAACCAAATAAAGCCTTTTAATATGATAGGTTTAACGTAATTTTACCCTCCAGTTAAACAAGGGTACTCATTTTGCCTCTTTCTTTTACAATGTTGGGATTCATACTCCAGTTCGTGCTAGCAGGATGCCAAGAATGATATGCCAGCAAAGGAAGCTGTTTTATCTTAGTAAATCTAAGAGTAGTGACTCAGCAGATGATTCCGCACAGCACTGAAAGGAATCCTTCCTTAGAGGTTTTTAAGGTCAGGCTTGACAAAGCCCTGGCTGTGATGATTTAGTTGGGATTAGGTCCTGCTTTGAGCAGGGGGTTGGACTAGATGACCTCCTGAGGTCCCTTCCAACCCTGATATTCTATGAAAAATAGTTATGCAGCCTCCCTATATCGATTTTTTTTTTATTGATCTCAAAAGTCAATAAAGGTGCAAGCCAGCAGAATAAAGAAATTTGGATTCACACTGTAGATAAATAGGGTTTGAGATGATAATTTATCAAATTAGTGACATTGTTCCTATTATTGAAGAGAATACTGTTCTGTCTCTCCTGCTTCATAAGATGTGAAGTTCATAATATTAAAGCTAGGTTGTCATTATTCCCTCAAGCCAAAGTGGATGGTCAGCTGCCTCCTTTGTTAGCTGAAGCAGCTTATTTAATTTTTATTTATGTACAAATATCTACAGTGAAAAATGCCCTAGTAGTTTGCTGAAGAAAAAAGTACTTATTCATCTCCACTGAAATGTATAACAGGAATCATCAGCAGTCTGAACACAAATTTTGTCAGGAGTCACAGCTGGTAAATAGAAAGGCAGCATACAGTTAAGGTGACCTGATGTCCCGATTTTTATAGGGACAGTCCCGATATTTGGTGCTTTTTCTTATATAGGCTCCTAATACCCCCCACCCTCTGTCTCGATTTTTCACACTTGCTATCTGGTCACCATACAGTATATGGGAGTAGCTGAGAAGAGGCAACATTTAAGCAGGACAAAAGGTTTTTAAAGTAAACAACAACATTCGCTAGGGTTATTGCAGGAAAAAAGGTTATTTTCTTAACTATGAAACATATATTGAGTACTGCAAGGAAATTATTGTCCGGAAAATTCTTGCAAGGTGGCAAATGTGTCCATAGTGGCAAAGCCAACTCACCTGGGGTCTATTCCATTTTTGGGAATAACTGCCTTTGACTACAAAGGATTTTGGATTCAATCTCTGGTGCCCAATCCAACTTCTGTTGAAGTCAGCGGGAGTCTCTCTCTTACTTTCTCTCACCTTCTTGCCTCCATGCCCTGCTCACTACAGACCAACTATTGCCAGGTGCTTAGCACCATAAACTCCTATTATCTTCAAACACCTTGTAGGAGCAGTCTCAGCACCTCTATGTGAAGATTTAGGTAGGGTGTGTCTTTACTGGTTAGCTTGGGGACTGAGGGTCAGGGCTCCTGTTTCTGTTCACAGCAATTCCACTGACTAGTTGTGCAGTCTTGAGTAAGCCGTTCTTTTCTGTCTCTCACTTTACCCATGTATGAAGTGGATATAATCATACCTGCCCCAGAGGGGCCTGGTGAGCTTTCACTAATATTTCTAAAACAGTTTGAGATCTTCATTAGTTTATATAAACAAAGCTTTCTTGTATAACAGGGCTTGACAAAGCCCTGGCTGGGATGATTGAGTTGTTAGTTGGGGTTGGTCCTGCTTTGAGCAGGGGGTTGGACTAGATGACTTCCTGAGGTCTCTTCCAACCCTAACTTTCTATGAGTCTAACTAATGCAGTTTAAGAACCAGCACAAACCTCACCTCTTTTGTTGTCCGTGCAAGGCACATGTCTTGACTTTGCACGGCTAATATAAACACATAGCACGATGTCCAAGTTATATAGCTAATAAAATATCTCCAGCAAAAATATATTGAGAAGCCATAAATAAACATACTGTCCTGGTCCTCCATACACTTACACACGAATTAGTCCCATTGAGCTTAACGAGACTACTCATGGGCATAACTATTTGTAAAATAAGGCCTTAGTATGGATTTCTCAGTATGAAAAGAACATAAGAACGGCTATAATGGGTCAGACCAATGGTCCACCTAGCCCAGTATCCTGTCTTCCGACAGTGGCCAATGCCAGGTGCCCCAGAGGGAATGAACAGAACAGGTAATCATCAGGTGATCCATCCCCTGTCACCCATTCCCAGCTTCTGGCAATGAGAGGCTAGGGACACCCAGAGCATGGGGTTGCATCCGTGACCAACTTGGCTAATAGCTGTTGTTGCACCTATCCTCCATGGATGTATCTAATTCTTTTTTGAACTCCATTATAGTTTTGGCCTTCACAACATCTACTAGCAACGAGTTCACAGGTTGATTGTGCATTGTGTGAAGAAGTACTTCCTTTTGTTTGTTTTAAACCTGCTGCTTACTAATTTCATGGAGTGACCCCTTGTTTTTGTTATGTGAAGGAGTAAATAACACTTTCTTATTTGCTTTCTCCTCACCGTTCACAACTTTATAGACCTCTATCATAGCCCATCTTAGTTGTCTCTTGTCCAAGTTGAAAAGTCCCAGTCTTTTTAATCTCTCCTCATAGAACTGCATGAAGTATTCCAGGTTTGGGCATAGCATGAATTTATATAGTGGTATTGTGATATTTTCTGTCTTATCTATCCTTTTCCTAATGGTTCCTAATATTCTATTAGCTTTTTTTGACTACTGCTGCCTATTGAGCGGACGTTTTCAGAAAATTATCCACAATGACTCAAAAATCTTTTTTGAGTGGTAACAGCTAAGTTAGACCCTATCATTTTCTGTGTATAGTTGGGATTATGTTTTCCAATATGCATTATTTTGCATTTTTCAACATTGAATTTCTTCTGCCATTTTGTTGCCAGTCACCCAGTTTTGTGAGATCCATTTGTAACTTTTTTGCAGTCTGCTTTGGACTTAACTTGCTTGAGTAGTTTTGTATTGTCTGCAGATTTTGCTACCTCACTGTTTACCCCTTCTTCCAGATCATTGATGAATATGTTGAATATCACTGGTCCCAGTACAGATCCCTGGGGGACATCACTATTTACCTCCCTCTCCATTCCGAAAACTGACCATGTATTCTGGCCCTTTGTTTCCTACCTTTTTTTTTTTTTGGTACCAGTTACTGATCCATGAGAAGATCTTCCCTCTTATCCTATGACAGCTTACTTTGCTTAAGAGCCTTTGATGAGGGACCTTGTCAAAAGCTTTCTGAAAGTCCAAGTACACTGTATCACACTTGTCCACATGTTTGTTGGCACCCTCAAAGAATTTTTATAAATTGGTGAGATGTGATTTCCCTTTACAAAAGCCATGTTGACTCTTCCCCCAGCAAATTGTGTTCATGTATGTATCTGATCATTCTGTTCTTTACAATAGAGTCAACCAATTTGCAAGGTACTGAAGTTAGACTTACCAGCCTGAAATTGCCAGGATTGCTTCTGGAGCCTTTTTTTAAAATTGGTGTCACATTAGATATCCTCCTCCATCTGGTACAGAAGCTGATTTACACACCACAGTTAGTTAATAGCTCTGCAGTTACATATTTGAGTTCTTTCAAAACTCTTGGGTGAAGATCGTCTGGTCCTGGTGACTTATTACTGATTAATTTATCAATTTGTTCCAAAACCTCCTCTAATGACACCTCAGTCTGGGACAGTTCCTCAGATTTGTCACCTAAAATGACTGGCTCAGGTGTGGAAATCTTCCTCACATCCTCTGCAGTGAAGACTAATGCAAAGAATTAATTTAGCTTCTCCACAATGGCCATATTTACCTTGAGTGCTCCTTTAGCACCTTGATCGTCCAGTGGTCCCATTGATTGGTTGGCAGGCTTCCTGCTTCTGATGTACTTAAAAAAATGCTGTTAGTTTTTGAGTCTTTGGCTGGTTGCTCTTCAAATTGTTTTTTGCCCTGCCTAATTATACTTTTACACTTGACTTGCCAGAGTTTATGCTCCCTTCTATTTTCCTCAGTAGGATTTCACTTCCAATTTTAAAGGATGTCTTTTTCCCTCTAACCACTTCGTTTACTCTGTTGTTTATCCATGGTGGCAGGTTTTTTAGTCCCCTTGCTTTTTTTTTTAATTTGGGGTATACATTTAGTTGAGCTTCTGTTATGGTTTTTTTTTACAAAGTTTCCCTGCTGCTTGCAGGCATTTCACTTTTGGAACTGTACCTTTTAATTTCCATTTAACTAGCCTCCTCAAAACAAAAAAAAAGATTAAAAATCATACATTTAACAAATAGTTTTGATAATGGAAATAGATTACATAGCTGCACTTGCGTGCTGTCATGCATTAACCAGATGCTGCACTATTTGCACAGAGATGTTTACATTCAAAGAATTTTTGTTTTTGTGAAAACTTTTGAAATGTCATAAATATGTTTCTATTAAATAAAATATAATGAGATATACCTATCTCATAGAGCTGGAAGGGACCCCAAAGGGTCATCGAGTCCAGCCCCCTTCCTTCACTAGCAGGACCAATTTTGCCCCAGATCCCTAAGTGGCCCCTTCAAGGATTGAACTCACAACCCTGAGTTTAGCAGGCCAATGCTCAAACCACTGAGCTATCCCTCCCCTCCCTAATAATTAATAGTGGTTTTGGGGACTGAACTACCAGACAATATCCCTTTTGCAACTTCCCTTTTGGAATTTTTTTAGTGCATCTCTTCATTACTCCTGTAAAGTTTAAAACATATTAAATAGTGATGAATTCCAAAACCAGCTATTTGCATACTTTAATTATGTATTTTAACAAGTCCTGCCACTATCATTCAAGCCATGAACTCTGATGTTCATACAAACAGCATGTGAAAATATCTATTGTAAATATTTGTAAATCTACAATATCCTTGACTCTAGAATAATTAATTCCGTAAACTCTAGGGTGACTTTTGAGTGAGGGAAAAAAAGAGTGTGTGACATATTCAGTAAATGTATAACCTTCTTTTTCTTTCAGGAATTGCAGTATGTAATGTGCCAGCTGCATCAGTAGAAGAGACAGCAGATTCTACAATGTGCCACATCCTGAACCTTTATAGGCGAACCACCTGGCTTCACCAGGCCTTGCGAGAAGGCACAAGAGTACAGAGTGTTGAGCAGATTCGGGAAGTTGCTTCTGGAGCTGCCAGGATTAGAGGGGAGACCTTGGGCATTATTGGATTAGGTATGTTGACTCTGAGTAGACAGTTGGTTTTCAGTTTTTTTTACCCATTGTGATAGAATAGTGGAAATTGAAGATGGAAAAGATGAGTCATGTAAGCCATCCCCTGCAGTGCAGGATTGCTCCTTGCAGAATATTCGCTTTGTCCAAGCTTGTATGCTGAATAAGTAATACCCGTGCTAAATAAAAATAATAAATGTCCCCAACTCACGGGGCTTCCTCTGTTTACCTTAGAAGACTACTTCAAAATCTAATAGTTTTCTCCTGATAGTTTTAATCTTTTTCTTCTTAATTTCATCCCATTACTTCTAATCATACTCCATTGTATCATGGTGAATAGTACTTCTCCATCCTTGATGTTTATAACTTTCAAATATTTATAGGTGGTTACTTTGTTCCCCTTCCTAAATCATCACTTAATATTTCCACCTAGTCAGTCCATCCAACAACCTATCTAATTTTGTTGTTTTTCTACCCTGAATTTCGCTACATCTTTCTGAGAATCAGACACGCAGGTGCTGCAGAATTATATAAAGAGGGAGTATCACTTCCCTGTTCCATCATGAGGCCTCTGCCTAATTATCCCAATATCAGATTAGCCTTATTTGGTGCCGTATTACGTTGCATAATCCTATTTAACTTGCTGTCCAATACTTCATTTGGGCTTATTTCAGCATTACTACTTTTCCCATATTTCTCCATCCTACAGTTATCTTTAACATACCAGAAAGGGTCCTGCAAGATTCATAAAATATTTTCATTAGTGAATTGGATAATGGAGTACAGAGTATGCTTATAAAAAGTGCAGATGACACAAAGCTGGGAGGGGTTGCAAGCTCTTTGTAGGATAGGATTAGAATTCAAAGTGACCTTGACAAATTAGAAAATTGGTCTGAAATCAACAAGGTGAAATTCATTGAAAACAAGTGCAAAGTACTAGACTGAGGAAGGAAATACTAAATATGCAACTACAAATTGGGGAATAACTGGCTAGGTGTAGTACTGCTGAAAAGAATCTGGGGGTTATAGTAGATCACAAATTGAATTTGAGTCAACAGTGTGATACAGTGGCGACAAAGGCTAATATCATTCAGAGGTATTAACAGAAGCATCGTATGTAAGACATGGGAGGAATTATCCTTCTCTGCTTGGTGCTGGTGAGGCTTCAGCTGCAGTACTGTGTCCAGTTCTGGGCACCACACTTCAGGAAGGATGTGTACAAATTGGGGAGAGTAGAGCAACAAAAATGATAAAAGGTTTAGGAAACTTGACTTGAGAGGAAAGGTTAAAAAAAACTGGGTGTGTGTAGTCTTGAGAAAAGAAAATAGGGGGGGGGGGCTGATAAGTCTTCAAATATGTTGCAGGCTTTCATAAAGAGAATGCTGATCAATTGTTCTACATGTCTCCACTGAAGGTAGGACAAGAAGTAAACGGCTTAATCTGCAGTACAGTAGATTTAAGTTAGATATTAGGAAAATCTTTCTCACTATAAGGATAGTTAAGTTCTTGAATAGGCTTCCAACGGAGGTTGTGTAATCCTCATAATTGGGGTTAAAAAAAAACCCAGGTTGGACAAACACCTGCAAGGGATGGTCTAAGTTTACTTGGTCCTGCCTCAATGCAGAGGTCTGGATTTGGTGACCTGTCAAGGTTCCTTCCAGCCCTACATTTCTATGATTCTATGAAAGCATTATCTGTCACTAGTTTTAGATTAAAATATATTTGCAATCTTGTTCACCGCATATTGGCCTTAGGGTACCCTGTGTTCTGCAGAAGATGCCACTTATCATAGCTGTCAGTTCCAGTCCTAGTTGGTTTTGTCTCAGTTTTGGTTTTGTTTCAGTTTATTACTGAAATGTGTTGACATCACAACTGCTGAATCATGAAAGGCTGTTATAGAAAATGCTGCACATGTAAAATAAATTAGTCCCAACTTCTCCTACTTCCACGCCAACTTGATGCCATTGCTAAATCCTGCTGAATTTTCTCTCTACATCTCCAAAATGTCTTCTCCACTTTTGTCCATATTCATCCCTGGCCTCAACCACTGCTATATTTTTCCACTATCATTAGGGTGATCAGCTAGCAAGTGTGAAAAATCGGGACGGGGTGAGGGATGATAGGCGCTTATATAAGACAAAGCCCTGAATATCGGGACTGTCCCTATAAAATTGTGACATCTGGTCACCCTAACTATCATAATCTTAGCTCAACCTTCAATCGTTCCAGAGTTGTCCTGCATGGATAATACAATGTGTCTGCCACATTAACCATGTCCGGGGTCTCTTAACATCCTTTCACTGACTTCTTCTTGCCTTCTTCACAAGAAATGCCCTTCCTTATTCTCACTTCCAAAGAGCTCTAAGACTAGCTCCTGCCTGCCTTTTGGCTCTCCACATAGTCAGTCCTTCCAAAGCCCAAACCAATCACTTCCACACCCTTTGGTCTGGCCAAGCTGCATCACTTTTCATTTCCTTCACCCACTTTTTTCTCTGTGCCTTCTTTCATACAAACTCCCTACTTCTGACACCTTCACTCTCACTTGATCTGCTAAGCCTCCTGCTGCTCATCTTCATATCCCTCTTCTAAACTCACTTCTTCCACAAGGCCTATTAACCAGTCTACACCCTCCCTCAGCTTGTAGCGATAATGAGAGAAGTAAAATAAGCAAAAAGTTTACTGAACACTGTTTTGCTCAATCACTTGCTTCTCTTGCATCACATTTCTCATCTGCTTGTTGTTTGTTCAGACTGTAATTTTCTCAGGCCTGGGTTTTTGTTTCTCTGTATCATTAGAAAGTGTGTAGCAACCTTTGAATGCTACATAAATAATACCACATTATTTCAAGCTTTCTGTGTTACCTTATTTCTTTGTTACCTTACCCAGAGACCAACTGGCAATCATTGCAGATTCCAGAGTATTCGTATATATTGTCATATAATATACACTATATTATTGTGTGTGCGCATGCAATATCCCACTTAATAAGTGAGGTGCTACATTCTGCATCTGCTTCAGTCTCTGAATGGTTTTAAGATGTAGCCCCATATAGAGTAAGTTAAAATAGTCTAATCTTGAGGTGACAAAGGCATGGATAACAGTAGCCAGGCTTGTATCTGAAAGAACAGGTTGCAACCTCCTGGCCAGCTGAAGATGGTAAAAGCATTTAGATATTCTTGAAGATGAGGATAGAAGTACTTGGATTAATAGAAAGCCAATCTGGTTACTGCTACAGTTATCGTTTAACAGTAACCAAGAGTCTGAAATCACCCCTTAGTTGCAAACCCTGGTGACCAGCAGCAGATGCACTCCCTCAATCAAAGGGGATGATATTACCGATGGCTGCTTCCTGCTTTCCATCATCCTCTTAGTCTTGTCTGGATTCAGCTTCAGACAGCTTGCTTTCACCAATGCCCCAGTCTCAGCTAGATGTTGTCTGAGGTGCTGAGTTACATTGCCCATGTCAGACAAGATGGCAATATACATTTAGCATTATATGCATACTGCAAATACCACACCCCTCAATAACACTCCTACTAGCCCCTTATACTCGAGAGAGGTGAACAAGGGGTGGAGGAACAGAATGTCGCCCGTGCTGTCTACACTTATAATTTTGTTACTAATGAAATGTTGATGTACATTTTGAACTAACCCTTGTGGTAATTTCCTTAAATTAGATTTATTTATTAGAAACATTTTCAGGATAGGAAGGAAAGCTGTTGCAGGCTGTAGAGTTGTGCTGTGTTGTTTGACAGTAATTTCAAAAGTAAACCCAAGGAAATTAATAGGCAACAGGTTTAAAACAAACAAAAGGAAGAACTTCTTCACACAATACACAGTCAACCTGTGGAACTCTTTGCCAGGGGATGTTGTGAAGGCCAAAATTATAACTGGGTTCAAAAAAAGAATTTGATAAGGTCATGGAGGATAGGTCTATCCATCACTATTAGTCAAGATGGTTGGGGCACAGCCCCATGCTCTGGGTGTCTCTAAACCTCTGACTGCCAGAAGTTAGGGATGGATCAGAGGGGATGGATCGCTTGATAATTGCTCTGTTCTTTGGCAGTGGATATTGTCAGAAGACTGGATACTGGGCTAGATGAATCATTGGTCTGACCCAGTGTGGCTGCTCTTATGTTCTTAAACTCCTGGCCAATTCATGATGCAGTCTGTTCCTTGTACAGAGATTATGGTTAAATCTGGACCATCAGTTACAGCAAACTTTTCTCCCATTAAATCATTGTTGGCCAGTTTCTTCCCTCAGACACGTATGTGTGGCTCTCGGTGATTTCAGTGGGAGGCTCCACACATGCATTAGAATATCTAATATATTAGTCTATACACCAACATTGGTTGTAATGAACAGAAGGTTTCAGTTTTAAACTGGTCAATCCATTCCAATAGACCTACCCATAATGTATTCCTAAGGAGAGAGGTACAGGAAGATAGCATATGTAATACACTTTCTTCTTTACGAAATTACTGTTCACAGATTATGTACACTGATGTACACTTGAGCTATATAGGTCCTGAATCTTGAAAATATTTTAAATATACTAGAAGTTTGCGATATTTCTGATTTTCAAAGAATCATAGAAATGTAGGGCTGGAAGGGACCTCAAGAAGTCATCAAGTCCAGCTCCTTGTTCTGTGACAGGAACAAGTAAACCTAGATCATTGCTGACTGGTGCTTGTCCAACCTGTTCTGAAAAGCCTCCAATGACTGCGATTTCACAACCTTCCTTGGAAACCTATTCCAGAGCTGAATTGCCCATATAGTTAGAAAGTTTTTCCTAATATCCAACCTAAATCTCCCTTGCTGCATATTAAACATTATAAACAGATCCTCAAAAGCAAACAACTAGTATACTCAGTCTTTTATTTCAATATGTTTTGAAGACTTTGTCTTAAGTAGAAGTCCCCAGGGAAAAGCAAACAGTACCAATGATATTGACTGACTGCTCAATATTCTAAATGTATCCATCACCAAGCACTCCAGAATTACTGTGTTCAGGTTAAATGGTCAAGAACAGACCTCCTTTTGTTGCTTCTTGTGTTTATTCAAAAAGAAACTGAAGAACACTGGGAAATCCCTTGAAACACAGTTG
Source organism: Platysternon megacephalum (assembly GCA_003942145.1). Classification (NCBI taxonomy): domain Eukaryota; kingdom Metazoa; phylum Chordata; order Testudines; family Platysternidae; genus Platysternon; species Platysternon megacephalum. Next base: position 9,426,453 of record QXTE01000046.1, read on the forward strand.
GAAAGACATGGGATTTTCCTATCTTATTCTGTTGCATTTTGAATAGACACAGATGTTACAAAATAAAACTTTCCGTTGATATTTTTAAGGCTGAGCGTTGGCTTTCCTGGTAAGTCTAGTGATTCTGATACTTCTGAAATATCCTTGTGTCTCAAATTCTCAACAAGCCTGATAGCTGAGTATACAGTACAGTACAGTACAAATAGTTGTATTTCTTCAAAACATTCGTATTCCCAAACTATTCACACAGCACATGCCAGTCCCGTGACCTTGATTTATATTACTTATCGGTGTGTTATAGTAAGTGAGATAAGGACATCCCAGTACACATACAAGGTGGGATCCTTTCCTCAAATCAATTTAAAACATGACTTAAGGAAGTAATAAGAGAGTAAGAAAGGGTAAATGAGTAAGAACTAAGGCAATATGGTAGATTGTATTTAGATTGAGTTTATTTTAGGCTAGGGACTGTCTTTTCATTTATAGATGGGTGTACAGTGCCTACCACAGTGGGGCTTCTAGACACTATGCAGTACAGATATTAAACAAGATTATCACTGCAGCTACTCAACAGGACTAGTGCATGTTATGATGGAGCTCCTTTGTTTATGGTTTAGCTATATCGATAATGAACAAATAAAAGACCTATAGCAGGTTTCTTGTAGGCATTACAGAATAAGTCCATCATCAAGAAGGATGTAAAAGTGGAAAGTACCATCTCAGAAAGTGCATGTGGGGCTGGGGGCAGGAGCAGGGGCAGGGCAGGTGAGCTGAAAGACTTTTAAAGACTGCATAAACTGAAAACAAGTTGCTAATAGCAATCGCAAGAATGTGAATGTTTTCCTTATTTAACTGTTTTTGAAATAATCATTTTTGTCACAGCTTGATGTGTAGCGCGTCATAAATTCAGGCAGAGAGGGAACTTGAAAGAAATTATTTCGTATTAACTCAAATTGCAAACGTTCACTTAACTTTTTATTAGAACTGACTGTGCAGACATGGGCAAAAATGAGTACTTTGCAGGGATAAGGTGGGTGAGGTAATATCTTTTATTGGACCATCTTCTGTTGGTGAGAGAGACAAGCTTTTGAGCTACACGGAGCTCTTCTTCAGGTATTACCTCACCCACCTTGTCTCTCTCATATCCTGGGACTGGCATGGCAACAACTACACTGCAGGGAACAGTCCGGAACATCAGTGATTTGTCATCCGCACGTCCAGCAAATGGTGCCACCTGTTAAGCAGATCCAGGTTCCCATAGATCCCAGACATTCCAGCTTTTGGCATTACAGCTTGCCATTTTGTTTATATTTATGGAGCAGTCTTGTTGCTTTGTTTTGGTCAGGGATGGCATAAACTAATCCTTAAATATAAAGCTATGTAATGAGAATTTCTAATGGGACATGGGATGTCTCTTTTCTATGTTCTGTAAAATCCCATGTAAGTTTACAGCACCACATACATGTTTTGTAACAATAATTATACAAATATGCCACTTCCTACCAGAAACATTCTCTTTTGTTTGTATGTCTGTGTCATTCTAGGACGTGTTGGGCAAGCAGTAGCACTACGTGCAAAGGCCTTTGGCTTTAGTGTTCTTTTTTATGACCCATACCTCTCAGATGGCATTGAACGTGCTCTTGGACTGCAGCGGGTGAGCACTTTACAGGACCTGCTATTTCACAGTGACTGTGTAACCCTGCACTGCAACTTGAATGAACACAATCATCATCTTATTAATGACTTCACCATTAAACAGGTAACTATCCAAATGTAGGTTGGGTGTAGTTTTATAATTACTGATTTTCTGCAAACTGTAGTTTCTCCATGTAAACATGCAAATTCAGATCTGTATTAATTTTCTCTTCCATCTGCTATTTCACTGTTTGTTAAGCAGGTTTATATTTGGTTAAGAAATAGATGATATCTTATACAGTGTTATTTTTCATTAATGTTACTTGCTAATTTCTCTCTTGTGGAAATAGTGTGTTCTGCTTGCTTGATTCATTGACATTTATTTAAAAACATTTCTGTTGTATCTTCAGGTACATACATCCTCTTTATATTAGTAACAAAAGTTGCACTTCACTTTTATACTTCAATTACAGTTTGAGTTTCTGTATCCCTAACTTAAGGATCATAACTAACTGGCGACCCCTTGTGTTAATTCCTAATAGTTGCAGAATGTTTCCCTGATAATTGCTCTCACTACAGTAGTAGGGTATTTGGGGAAAATAATATATAAAATGGATTTGGTCTTGGGATGAAGCATTCGAAAATTACTAAATACTTCAACCAGATCCAAGTGTAGAACTGCAGCAGTTGTTCTGTTTTGGAGAAATTCGCAAGGTAAAACAGTTTGGTTTTTGCATTCAATATTTATGTGCTGCCTCAAACCTTGGTGTGTATAATGTATATTAAACGGTGTAGCTTTTTTAAATGTATGAGTGGCAATTATATAAGTAAAAATGGCAATTTGAACTAAGAAATCCTGTACATTCATTTTGCATTGTTGGTGCTCTTTATACATGTATTGTATGAACTTATTTGATAACACATAAAAGTTCTATGAAAGAGATCTGTACTGAATTAAAATGATTGGTTGGCTTCAGAGAAATACCAAATACCTGTTATTCCCATGGACTTCATTGAGATTATTGAGATTTCATTATGAGTTGAGGATGCTCGACATCTCATAGGATCATGCCCTAATGTTAATGAGATGTAATAATAGATACTTAAATTGGACAATTGACTCTATGTAGAAAAATCCAAGTAGAAGATCTGAGTTTAAAACTCTCAAAAGCTAGGAAATTCAGTGTGACGGGAGCAAAGAAAGCTGTCTTCTGTCATGTCTTCATTCTAGACCAGGGGTCGGCAACCTTTCAGAAGTGGTGTGCCGAATCTTCATTTATTCACTCTAATACAAGGTTTCGCGTGCCAGTCATACATTTTAACATTTTTAGAAGGTCTCTTTCTATAAGTCTATAATATATAACGAAACTATTGTTGTATGTAAAGTAAATAAGATTTATAAAATGTTTAGGAAGCTTCATTTAAAATTAAATTAAAATGCAGAGCCCCCCGGACCGGTGGCCAGGACCCAGGCAGTGTGAGTGCCACTGAAAATCAGCTCGCGTGCCGCCTTCGGCACCCTTGCCATAGGTTGCCTACCCCTGTTCTAGACTTTTGTTCTGTTCAGTATATATTCTTATACTACACTCATGTACATTATGATTACTCTTTCATTACGTTATCATATAATACTGAGCAGAAAGGTCCTAGTGTGTTAAGAAGCTCTGTGTGGGCAAACCCCTGCATCCACATGGAGCTCCACTGAAATCTAGAAGACAGTTGACTTAATTTTTATATATATAAATTATCAAAATAGCCATCATTTTTATACCTACATATGCTGTAGTTGGCCTATATGTCTTCAATGATCAAATATGCCACATTGTGCAGTGTTATGTGTTAGTGTAATGAAAAGGTCTCATTTATATATGCACAAAGGGGAAGGTTGCAACCTGAACTGCGTGTTAATGGATCTTTTAAATTGAATATCCTTGAAATCTCTTTGAAAAGTTTAGGAAGGAGCCTCTCTTTCCTTGTTAGGCTGATTTATCCTCTAAATTATTTGGTGTATTGCCCAGCCAGCACATTTGGCCTTCCATCTCCTTTGTAGCTCAAGTAAACTGAGTCCAGGGCAATGAGTGCTCAATGTTCTTTTCCTGAAGCAGAAATCATCTTTACCTGTTCATCACCTTGCAAATTTGTAAAGGAGACATTTTATTTATTGCAATATCTCTTGTATAATAATTGCAGTTACACAGGATTAATTTAGAATAGTTGAAAAGAGGCATTCCTAATCTGCAACTACCATTGCAGTTGACTGTGACTCACGTAGCTGACTCCCTCTAGAATACAATTATACATCCACATTCTGTTTGATTTTGATTTATCTTACTACTAGCTTTACAGCTGTATAAATAGCACTGGAGATGAAAAGTCAAGGAAGGTTTTTGTAGCTGGAAAAGGGATTTGAGCAGTATCCACTATGATTAAAATTTCCAAGCTCTTTAGAGGATATATAAATGTTCTACACGATACTTAAGGCCAAATGCGTCCTGTCACTTATGTGAGTGCTGAAGTGGGCAGTGCACACGTATGATTCCCCGGAATCCGTAGATGTCCCGCTGCAGGGCTAAAGGTCTGCAGGTGAGAGGGGTCAGACCATGGTTAGAGCGAGTGGGTTGGCCAATATAGTGCATGAATTCTGTTATGATCTTACCAGATATGTGTAAAGCTTAGTTGTTTTGTTTCCAACCATCCTACCAAACGACTTCGAGGAGATTCCTTCCCTTGCTCTTTCCTTTAAATACTCCTACTGTGTATCAGTTTGGCATTTCAAGCCCAGGTGTTAGTTGCAAAAGAGCAACTGATGATCCTATAAAAATCCTTTGCCCGTTTAGAATAAGTTTTTAAAGTTCATTCACTATTCAAAAATCGTGTTTTTGTGATGATGGGATCAGCTCAAGATGGGGACTTGGGCACCCATCCTTATTTATGACCCCTATCCTGCAAACACTTCTACCGTGCTCATTTTGATGCATGGGAATGTTTTATTCCTGGGGGGAAATCTGCGTCATTGACTTCTGATGGGGAAACAAAGGGAAACTGCAAGAATGGTCATGCACCTCTCTTGTTCAGTGCAGGCACGTCCGTTCGGGCACCTGGACCAGCCGGTAGAGACATAAATCGGCGGCGGGGTTGGGCAGTCATGTGTCTGTCCCTCTTGCTTGCTATTGCAACATGCTCGGTGTGGAAGGGCAGGGCTTTGGTGTGTTTCTGAGGAGGTAGTTGTGGGGCAGGCTCTGTCCCTCTCAGGCAGAGCAGAATGTAGCAGCCTGCCTGCTTAGTGAATTGTTCTCACTGTTCTTAGTGAATTCCCCCCAGGAGTATAAAACAGTGTAAAAGTTTTAAGGCTCCTTTACATTACCAGAGTGGTGTAAAGGACAGCATGGCCTCATAAATGCTTATGGTGCTTTAGTGATTAGAGCTGGTCTAAATTTTTGGACTGAAAAAATTTCCGATCAAAATGTGCTCCATGAACTGTTTGCTGCTGACATTTCTGGAGATGGTCAGTAGCCAATATAAATTGTTAGTTTGATTCCTCAGCCCTCACTTGCTCTTCAGTTGCCTGTGATGTAACACTGAGCATATGGCTGCATATATTTTTTGACTAAAAACTAGAAATAAAGGGCCAAACCTAGCTACATTACTATTAGAGGGGGTTTGGAGATTTCCTCCAATGCTCCCACTCCCATTCTCCATCCATTGTATTGTAGTTTAAATAAATTACCAAAATTGAAACCAGCGTGATTATATTGCGTATTTTGACAAATAAAACATGCAGAATTTTACAGAATTTAAAATATTGTGCGCAGAATTTTAAATTTTAGTGGTGCAGAATTTTTAATATTTTGGCACAGAATTCCCCCAGAAGTAATGTTTGCAGGGTTGGGGCCTACGTATGGAACACATGCTATGGATCCTTAAGTACCGGTGTTGATTGACGTGAGACCCTGAAGTCTTTATTCCCACCTTCATTCTAGGCTATCATCTTTCTAATTTAAATCTCCATTTTGTGTTCATGTTGCGATTACGTTATGGCATGAATTCTTGTAGCTGAGACTGAGTGTGGAGGACCATAATGCTAATCTGAGCAACACAGTTTACAGCCTCTTGCCAAAGCTCAGCATTCCTAGCCAACACCATTCCAATGCCTTTTAATTGAATAAAACAAGAATTTCCTGGGTCTTGATTTGAAAAGTCTCATGGGGAGGGGGAAGTGAGTTTAAGTATCAGCAGTAAATAAAGTATAAATCTTCTACATCTTGTTAACTAAAGCAAAAAGTCTTGGAAGATACAAAAGCATTGAGTTTTCTAAAAGATCCATTTGGCCTTTCATTTGCATAAAAGTTTTAAAACCACAAAATGTGATTTTGTTTTGCAGTGTGCAATAGCTTCCGTCTCGTACAATTTCACAGTGAAATTTAAAAAAAACAAAAACCGTCAGCTTCATTTGCATGTTTACTTCTTCTGGTCGTGTACTGCACAGTATGTAAAGCATTGGTTCTGTTACAAGACACCATACTTATAAGAAACAAAACGTTATAAGTGCTGTGAAATATTATTTTACATTTGAAGCATCAAATGTTGTGGTACTTTCCAATGGAAAGGGAAGACAACTGGTGATAGGTTAATCCAGTTGAATAGCCTTTGTTGTAATGGATGCTTCCTTTGAGTAAATAATAATGCCACAACGATTTTATTTCGTTTATTTTTATTTCATCATCCTTGTTTTTAACTTTCCCTAGATGAGACAAGGGGCTTTCCTGGTCAACACAGCTCGAGGTGGGTTAGTAGACGAAAAAGCACTTGCACAGGCCCTGAAGGAAGGAAGGATACGAGGGGCAGCCTTAGATGTACATGAGTCAGAACCATTCAGGTGCTTTTCCTTTTTTTTTCTTTTTCTTTTTTTTATATTTTGTTCACTTTCTTATTTTTAAGTATTAGTGCATGATGCATCCAACAGCAATGAAGCAAAGAAGCGTTCCTTCCACCTAGTAGTTGAATCCTCCTTAGTAAAGCAATATGCATCTGTGCAGCTCTGGATTAATGCAAATGCAGATGGAGCTTTTGTACACAGTCAGGAGGGAGCAGAAAAAAAAGTTAAATACAAGATTTAAAAAAATGTAATGGGGGTAATTCAGTAGTGAAATGCACTGCCCTGCACCAAGAACCCAAGTTCAAATGCTGGGCATGTCCTTGTGCCTCACGGCCTGGAAAAGAACACACTCCTCTCCTGTCATTGATAGGAGGAAGGCCTGGCCAGCTCTCCCTGCCAGAGGAAAGTTAGTGGTGGTATAAGTACTCTTCAGTAAGGTGGGGAGAGTTGAGATTTTTTTGGAAAAACTATCCTTTTATGAAGGTGTATGGGTGTGACCTTGACACCTCATTGCATAGATTCCGTATCCATCCAGATTCTCTCTACTGGGTACCTGAGAATTATAAGCAGGCAAGTTTGTGGAATTGAGAAAGATGACCAGAGTCCAGATATTTTTGCTGCCATTAGCAGAGTTGGTGACACTCTATTTAGTTTGCTGTATACCATCAGGAAGTCCACAGTTGCAGCCACAAATGTACCAGTGTCTCCAGTTGGTAGCTTTGGTGGTATGATTTAAACACAGAAAATACCATTACAGTCTTTCCATGAGTCCTGAGCCTGACCTCTGAGTTTGAGAGTGGTTTGCAATGGATTAAACCTAGGAACTGACAATTGTGTAGTTGCTGGGTGCAGGCAGGAAGAAGCCTGCATTTCTTATTAGATGGTTTAAACTTCTACAATCCTCATAACTCTTTGAAGAGGAACAGATTCAGGACTTGAGGATAGGTTATAGAGACATCTGGTTCGTGATTTTCCTCTCATCAGATGTCTGAGACATCATCTGAGATAACCCTTTTAAAAATAGTGATAAAGGGTCCTTCCCTGTGGAGTTTTTGCATCTGTAGTATACAGGATGCCACACCAAAAAAAAATTCTTATTCTGGCCCTGCATTTGTTTACTTCTAAGTGTAACCATTACAACAGAGCAATACCGTGAGCAAAACCACAGTCTAATATCCATGGGGCAAAATTCTGCTTTCAGATATCCCCATTCCTGCCATCAGATCTGCACAAGCAAATCCTTGCACCCACAAGAAGCCCCATTGATTAGAGTGGGGAGTCCCTGTAGGTTCAGGGGTCCATCAACATAGATTTAAGTGCAAGATTAGGGCCATAGTTTCCTTGGGCTTCAGTGTGTGTTGTCTGAGGACAGCATTTAGTCCATAGAGACTAACCGTTGTTGTGCAAATATTGTATTGGAGAAAGTTTTGGCAGGTATTTTAAACTAGAGATGAAGTCTGTCACTTTAAGAATTGCTGCCAACTCAGAGAGCAGACTTCTGTCTAAAAATATTTACTCTCCTCTTGTTGCAAGTAACACTTCAAGATTATTATAACTGAAAGAAATTGGAGGGGGAAAGTGTCACTATTTTCTCCGTTTTAGTTTGTACATTTGACAGCACTTTTTGTATAGTCGGTTTCATTGTTTCCCCTGGATAGTCAGTCGGTCAGTTAGTCCATCTCTAGTATTGTTAGGTGGGTTTTTCACACTGCAACAGGGGAGAGAAACTAATTAAAAACAGGAAAATGTGAAATAGGAAAAATTGTCAGGGGGATGCAGGCAAGTGTATTACCTGGAACTAATTTTAACTCCTTTTTTTTTTTTTTAATTGACTAGATTTCAAGCTAACAGTGTCTCTTTAAAGAAACAAAGCTTTGTTAGGGGTGTAAAAATGATGATAAATTTTGTCATAATGGACCCAAATGGAGTCGTTTCTTGAACAGATGTTGGGGTTGGGCTCACTGTATCATTTTCTCTATCTGAGTGTGAGTGGCACTGATTAGAAATAGGTGCACTGGACAGAATCTAGTGCTGCTTTCTCTTTTATGCCACCCTTTGAGTCCAAGGAGAATAATTGTTACTTATTTACACAACTAGAAATATATCAAATTAACTGTAAAATTAAAAACAAATCCACCCAAAAAATATTGGTACAGTTCATCCTGTGGTTGTAGCTGTTAATCCTAAAAATATGCAAAAATCCCCTCATTCCCCATCCCCCCCCAACGTATTTTTTTGTCATTTGATCTTGTTTTAAAATTTCATTTAGCTTTAGTCAGGGTCCATTGAAGGATGCACCAAACCTGATCTGTACACCACATGCCGCCTGGTACAGTGAACAAGCTTCAATTGAGATGCGGGAGGAAGCAGCACGAGAGATCCGTAGGGCTATCACAGGTACTAACTTCTCATACTTGTTCCTTCACTGAACGTTTTCTTGATTAAACAAATATATCGATTCTTCTCTTTGTTGGAGTTTTTGAAATCGAGGTGGGCCAAACTGGGTTTTCTTTACCCCTTCAAGCAATGGGGCGTTAATAGACCAGCAGATACCCACCAACTCTGTACCCACCGCTGCTAATTGTTTTGGTACATTGCAGTGTTAAACAGAAGTAATGAGACAGGAAATAATTATTTTCAGGGCAGTCAATTAAAAAAAATAGTTGCAATTAATTTTTTTAATCGAATTTAATTTGTTTTGAGGTAATCGGTTGAGTTAACTGCCGTTAATTGACAGCCCTAATTATTTTTCCAAATGATTTAGAGTGTACCCCTGTGACCAAAATCACCCTCTTTCTTGCTGGCGGTGTCTACTGACCTTTTCCATGGTTTTTGCTTCAGGTCTGAAGCCACCCTTTTGTAGCCTTTCTTAGCTGTCCTCTGACACTTACCATCATCGGTGCTGTTTCTTTTGTTCTATTCTCTCTTGGCTTCTCTCTACCTTCCGCAATTCATCCAAGTCTGTATTTAAATGCATCTTGGATTCCTGCATCTGAAGGGGTAATTTTCAAGGATAAAAAATCACTTCAACTCTGAGTTCCTAATAACGCCAGTATCACAGCACACCATGTAAATGTTAACTGTCTATATAGGAAAAATCTGTCAAGCCTTCAATACGAAATACTAATAAAATAAGGAGAAGTTTGGGCAACTTGGTTTCGATTTGAATCCCATAGAGTCCAAAATAAAAGGTGGCATTTTGTGTGCTGGAAAAGGTTTCACTAATCACTACTGTCAGTTCTTTAGAATTTGGTAATTTTTTTGTCTCTGTGCAGTTCAGATTGAGTGCTCTGCAGACATTAAGACCCATCTATTTCACTTGCACTGTGGTTGAGTGCCAACACATTTCTTTGCAATTCAGGAAACTCTGCTGGCAGGGATTCTAGCGCATAAAAGTTACATTCTTGATCTCTGGGATAGGATGTGCAAACCACCTTACATTTCTAGGATGGCCAATCAGTGAGACAGCATTGGTGGTGGGAGTCGTTCTTAGGTCTGGGATATGGGATATGAATCAGTTAGCTATACAGAGGAACAGGTGGTCATATATTAAAAGTTTGCAATAGCCCACACACAAATGTGCCTGGGAAAAGCTCTGGAACAGGATGGTTGTGATATCAAAGTTAGAAAGCATTGATTTATATTGAAGCTGTTGTCACTTTAACCTTTTGCACATGTTTTGTAGTAAGATTAAAATGAAGCCAACATTAGGGTGTTGAGAAGACATTGGATTTCAGCAGAACAAGTGTAGAAAAGATACAGAAAGCGTGGGGTGTAATTGAGTAGATGAAAGCCATGGGAGGAACAGAGAGAAAGAGAATAATTGGAAAAAGACCATATAATAAATGACTGCATGTCTCAGTAATATACATGCCATCTGAAGATAAACACATTCAGATTTAAAATAAATAAATAAAGATACTAGTGTTGTTGTGCTGTAGAAAAAAGTACAAAGGAATAAGCACGGGTAAGGAAAAAAACCTAAAGCCCACAGAATATGAATGTAGATCAGCTCTGAAAAAAGGGAGTGTGACACAGAAAAGTCAAAGTCACAAGTTGAAAGAAGATTGCAAAATACATTTAAAATAAACAAAAGTGCAAAATAAACGTTAGCAAAGGGGACTGGTGGGATGTCTAAATGGCAGCCAGGCTAATATATTGATTTAAAAGATCAATATATGAAATTAAATAAATCCTTTGTCTCAGAATTCCCCAAAAGGAGGATGCATGCGGGATAGGTGCCAAAAAAAGACACAGGATCCAGTCCAGGTACCATTAAAGTCAATGGAAATAGAAGTGGGTATTCACCCACGAAAGCTCATGCTGCAAAACGTCTGTTAGTCTATAAGGTGCCACAGGATTCTTTGCTGCTTTTACAGATCCAGACTAACACGGCTACCCCTCTGATACTATTTTACAGTAGAGAACCAAGATCGTTCAAGAATCTGATACAGCACTCATTGAAATGATTTGGGAGGAGTCTTTCCATTTTCTTCAGTTAATGTTGCATCTGGCCCTAAAAAGCTGAAGAGTTGTAACTTGAAGGCTGCATGAAGTCTAAGCAAATATACTGAAGGAAGTGGTTAGAGAGAGAGCAATCATCAGATGTACTTAAATTTTCCTTTAGAAATGTAGGAAATACTTGGCGACTGAGAGATGAAAATGTGCTATGGATATTTAAGGAGGAATTTGAGTAAGAAAGAGGGTAAATAAGAGGCCGGGGTGAAATTCTGGTTCCATTCAAGTCCATGGCAAAACTCCCATTGACTGCAATGGAAGTGTGATTTCATCCCAGATTTTCAGAAGTGTGTGTTCGCTATTACCGGGACAGATGCAGGAAGAAAAAGTCAGAGACTGAGAGAAGAAGACTGCAGTGTTGGAGCCGAAGGACAGTCAGAGTATGGATACAGGTTTTTGCAATTTGGGAAGGATGGACTTTAGAGATGACACAGGTAAGAGTGACAGGATTTAGCAAGAGGCTGGATGTGGGAGAGAGTAATCAAAAGCGACCCAGAGATTTATAATATATGTTATTATTTATACCGTATAGTATACTTAAACTTTATTATTTAGTATACATGATAGATCTATGTTTTATTTCATGTTGTATTTCCTACCCATTCTCTAGGTCGTATTCCAGACAGCCTGAAAAACTGTGTTAACAAAGATCATTTGACTGCAGCTACACCCTGGGCCAGCCTGGATCCAGGAGTTGTTCATCCAGAGCTTAATGGTGCTGCATACAGGTAAGGGTACTTAAATAGAAAAAGAAATCTCTTTATCTCAGAGACAACTATTCCGGCTTAAAGAAAAGAAAGAGCCACCGTTTAATAAAAGGATTTTGTGAAATTATTGTTGGATTAGGCCTGTGTGTATAGATAGATAGATAGATAGATAGATAGATAGATTTTTATTACTATATAATTGCTACATACATGATTATGATTGACTGAAATCAGTGATGTAATGAGTCAGTATGCTTCTATTCGTTACCTCTTCAGAAGGCACCAATGCCAATGTTTGGAACAGGGCAGATGGTATGTGAAAGGGAAGTAATCCTGACTGGCTGCAATCAGTTCAGTGGAAGCTAATGTTCATTTTGCCGAAGGCGGTAGTATGGCTGTAAGCCACAGAAGGGTTACATTAATAAGCTATTGGTACACATCTTAGTTGCGTTTAACCCCTTAAGATGTGTATAAAAAGCCCACCAATGCACTTTCTGGAGTAGCTCTTTGCTATTATAATCGTATATGGAGAGAGTGTTGTCTTAATTGTACATTTCATTTCTTTTTTAAATGTTCTTTGCAAAGCATTTTTGGGACTAGTCAATATATCCTACCGCTGTAAGTAGTAGTTCATAGTACATTGATAAGATAAAATAGGCAGAAGTTTATAAATATTATTTCACTACTACTTTGAATATCTCTATTGTTTGCTTATTTTATCTCTTATGTAAATTCCTGGGACTGTTTTGACTGCTTTTTTCCATTTCTTTATCTGCTGATGCCTTAACAGTGTCTGTTCATGTTTCCAAACCAATTTCAAGCCATTTACTTTTATAAAAAGGAGATGCCTAGTCTTGCAGCTCCTAGTTTAGATTTTACACCAGGGGTAGGCAACCTATGGCACGCGTGTCGAAGGCGGCACACGAGCTGATTTTTAGTGGCACTCACACTGCCCGGGTCCTGGCCACCGATCCAGGGGGCTCTTCATTTTAATTTAATTTTAAATGAAGCTTCTTAAACATTTTGAAACCTTATTTACTTTACATACAACAATAGTTTAGTTATATATTATAGACTTATAGAAAGAGACCTTCTAAAAAGGTTAAAATGTATGACTGGCACGCGAAACCTTAAATTAGAGTGAATAAATGAAGACTCGGCACACCACTTCTGAAAGGTTGCCGACCCCTGTTTTACACTATGAATTGGGTTGAAAGTGGTTTACAAGGTCACAAAACTGCTGCTGTAAAGCAGTGTCTTTAGGGAGAGGGCAGTTCAAAACTGTCATAATTCTCCTTCAGTCCTTCACTTTTTTTCCTTATCTTTCCCCAGCTTCCTTTCCTCCCACATGCTCCAAGGGCTGTTTATTTTCTTTGCCCTCCCTATGAACATTTCCCCTCCCTCATAATGAGTGAAGGGATGGTGTGTGTGTGTGTGTGTGTGTGTGTGTGTCTATGTCTGCGTGTGTCAGTGATGAAGCCCTAGCTGTGCACCAGGGGAAGCACAGTTGTAACATCATCAGAAAGATCCAAGTGACCAATCAGAATGTAGCTTTGGGCTGACAGGACCATGTCCTGAAAGATAGATAGGTATTTGAAATCCATTGGGACCTAGGTGCCTAAATACCTTCAGGATCCAGATCTCAGGGTTCAATCCCATCATCTATATATTGGCAAGTATTCTGTGCTTCAAGGAAAATATTAAATTTGTCTCGATCAAAATCTTGATATATACATACAGATCAGAACAATTTGTAATTTATTTATTTTTGTGAAATGTGCCTATCCATTGCTCTAAGTACAAGAACCAAACATATCAAATAATAAAGCCATTTTTACTTGCCTCAACAGAAAATTAAGCATAGGTGTAACTGTATGCATGGAATAATTCCGTTTAGAGGATAGTTAAGCACATGCATAAGACTTTACAGGATCAGAGCTTTAATATGTATTTAATTGGAGTAATATAAGCACAGAACATCGTTTGTTTCAGTGTAACCAAAACCAACTGTATGAAGAATATTTTTAGGAACAGGAAAATTGAGAGTTCATGCATTCATTTTTTTTTTCAAATGCGTGGTAAAAATTTAAAACGTTTCACAACTTCATTTGCCAGTTTCAAAGGAAAATTTGTAATATTTCCATAAATACAAACAGCTTTTGCATTTAGTTGAGATTTGCTAAATTCAGTAGAGAGGGCAATACTACTGAGTGATTGAGAAGAAAGAGCTGTACAATTTCTTAATTTGGAGGAAGGTTTCTGAAATAACTTGATCAATTGTATCTGTACAAACCAATGTAGGATATTCTTTAAGAAATGCCAATGGGAACAATTTCCATATTGGTTGTGGTGATACAAAAACAAATGGATTTGAAGCTGAGGCTTTATGAAAGAATTAATTTCAATAACAGTACTTGCTAGTGTTAAATTCCATACTGCTTTTAACACAAAAGTTAAATTGGTGGTTTGAAACAAGTATTTCTGTCTTATCTTCTGTTTCCAGTATGAGACTTTAATGCAGCCAGTTGAGTTGTGCAGTCTTTCACTAGGAGCATGATTTTTCAGATGTGCTAAAAACCATGTGGATGATCATTTATATGTATAAAATGCAAATATGCCTTTTGGTGGACTAAAACGAACAAGAACATTTAATCCTGGAAATATCATTATTTGAATAGTGATAAGGGATAGAACTCCTAAGCGAATCAAATTTGTTGTTATTACAAGCAAAGAAGAACATTCAGCAATTACCAGCTGAACATAATCCAGATCAAATGCCTTTTGAAAGTCATAATATCCTGCAGAAAAGAAATCTCTCATTTATTGTATGCTAAACATGGATAGTTGGTCTGTTAAGAAGGTCAGGCAAAGAGGACTGTAGTTACTCTTCCAGAAGCAAAGATTAATGATGTACCCGAGAAGTTTGATGAATTATGCAAGAGAAATGTGAAGGAACCAACCTATATGTAATAGTCTGAGTTCTCAGATAAAGTAGAGGCATACACTGCGGTGTATTATTGTTGTGTATTCATTATTGGACTACTTATTAAATAATACACCTCTGCTTACTGTGACACAAAGTGCAAGATACAGCCAGATACATTGACATGACCCACAGTAGAGACAGAGATCATGCAGTTTACAGATGTTGAAATGTCTTCTGCCTTCAAAAGATACAGACAAGAATAGCATAACCATACTTTAGATATTGTTGTGACCTATGCTGGAATAAATTATACAATGAATAGCATGTTAAAGAGTATTTAAAGAGTGATTCACACACTCTGCCTGGAAGAGAGAATCTTTACTTAGATTATAAACACTTTGGGATGGAGACATTCTCTTGTCACGTGTTTTTACAGCACCTAGCACAATAGGCCTGGGGCCTCTAGGTGCTACTACAATGTAAATAATAATAATAAAGTGGATTAAACTGAAAATGGATAAACAGTTGATTGTTAATCCCAGGTCAGAAGGTTAGAGATTTTGTTACGAAGTGCTATGTGGCGGGGAGCAGATTGACAAAGGTGAGAACAGCTACATCTTGGTTCTGCTGGGGCAATTAGATTAGTTTGACACAATTACCTGGCTTGTTTTTTGGATTATTGATGCCAGAGGTGAAGGGTTGGGAGAGAGGGACTGTAAAGCTCTGGATAGACTGCATCTGCTGATTAACAGTGTAAGAGAGAATGAAACAGTGAAGCAAAGAGGGCTGCAAATGCCAGATGCATATATAAAATGACTGCTGAATTTACATGGCATGTGTTTAAAGGTAAGATTGATTAAAAGGTTGGAATAACACTGTTATAGTTAAATCACGGAAAATAAAGTATAAAGTAACAAGACAAAATTTATCAAAAGATCATGGCAAAATAAATTGGGGGTACAGGAGCAGAATTAGTGAGGTAAAGTGTGGCATCAGCAAAGAGACATGTTATCAGTATTTTGGTTGATATAACGCACAGTTTAGATTCAGGACAAAAGAGTAATTGTATGACTCTTGGATGTTAGATTTATAGGAAACATTTTTCTGGTAAGAGGGGTTGAAGGTCAGAATTTGGATCACAGGACAGTTTATTACTAGTATTAATTGGGATTACTGCGCAAACACTTAAAGGTGATGTGATATTCTGCAGGCAATGCATGATTTTCTCCACAGAGTTTGAAACAGACCCAGTTCATAACAAAGCTGTGATTAGTAGAGACTCCTGACCTAGAACCTATATGGTTTAAATGGTAGAGGCTGTCTGGAAGGAAATTTTCTATGAAGAGAACACAACTTTGGAATTTGCTCCCTTCCTGATTTGTCAAGACCAGATTTGTTGACCGGGTAGGCACGTTGACAGGACAGTGTATTTCCATGAGTATTTGAGGAATGGGCAGATTGTGCGAGGTTGATGTTGGAAGCTGGAGAATCTTTGTTGTAAGGGCTGCTATGTTGGGGGTGTCTTTTAATTTGAGAATTATTGTCCTCTCATGATATGTATTTTACTTTTTGTACAAAACACAATTGAATAAACCCTTTTCAAAATTAAATATGAATACATAAAACAGTGCCCAGTTGTAAGGTATTCATAGGCTTTGAAGCAAATTTGATTAATAAGATTCAAATTGAAGTAGTGAAAGTAGGAACTAATTTCATTTGCAGTTGCCAATTAGTTCTAGAATAAACTCCTGGAGGGGCAGAGAAGCGCTCTGTAAATTAACACTTGCAGAGTTCCATGGAAGTTACCCTGTTGGGGGTGGGTAGGGGATGAGGAATTAAATTTGTTGGCCTACAGCTGGTATGATCCTCTAAATCAACAGATATCCCAACATTAGGAGCAACATTATCACCTATGGAAGCCTCCACCAAAGTGACCAGGCCAACAGATAACTTCCTGGCCTGCCATGTCCTCCCCAAAAGCCATTCAGAGCTCTAGTTGTATGGTGTTTGTGATGGGAATCTTCTATGGGATTCAGGTGATGAAGTAGAAAAGCTGCTTCCATTCTGCTTCCCCTCCTCTGAGTTTGCTGGCCAGTGGAGCCAAATTCCACCCTGATATTTAGAAAAGTTTCAATAGGCTCCAGTTGTAATTCCTGCCTTTTAAGTCTAAATGAGTAATAGGCCTGCAGATTACACTGCTACTTTTAAAATAAACGCCCTCATTAAGGCCCTTGGGTAACAAAATGCTAGTTGAAGACAACAAAAGACAAGTGCATGTTTTTATGATCAGAGTGGGAGAGAGAATTGTGGGATACAATACGTGGCTGGTATGTGAGAACCCCTAAAGGTGAATCGTAGGCATTTGGCTGAAGATTAAAAATTTTTTGGTAACATCACAAAAGAGGATAGACATATATAGTTGTTGTTTAAATGTCAGCAGCACAGAATCTAGAGATCATGAGCTGCAGATTTGCCATGTTCGGCGCCCTGATATCACAGCCACCATAAAACCAGATTGAAAATGTTCTTCTCTTCCAAACCTCTACAATATTTAACCTTGATGCTTGTCCATAAAAAGTAACA
Organism: Platysternon megacephalum; assembly: GCA_003942145.1. Taxonomy (NCBI): domain Eukaryota; kingdom Metazoa; phylum Chordata; order Testudines; family Platysternidae; genus Platysternon; species Platysternon megacephalum. The sequence continues at coordinate 9,443,698 of QXTE01000046.1, forward strand.
GAACTGAAGAACTGTTCACAGTTCTTTATTTGTGACCCGCATTCCTTCCCACATACCGAAGGTCTGTAGCAAGTTTGGAGTTCAAAAACCAAATCAAGTTTTTAGGGCCTGATTTTGCCACCCTTAGACTGAACAGAGCCTTACTCCATGAGTACTCCCATTCATTTAAATGAGACTACTCATAGGCTAAGATATTCCACTGTATTTTATAACACAGTCCTAGTTGATTACGTTTGTACATTTATTTTAAAAGAAAAGACATTGTTTCAGAGTCACATGATCTTAAAACCCATTCAACTGATTTCAAAACTTTACAAAAGAATCCTTTGGTATGCTTCAGTCCCAAAGGAGAAATTCAGACAAGCCATGAGGAAAGGAAAATAAGGAGATAGGGTCCAACATGGCACCCAGTGAAGTCAATGGTAAGACTCCCAGTGACTGTGAAGGGTGAGGATCATAACATCAGAGCGGAATGGATCTTTCTATTATTGTTTTTGATATATATGTTGTCACTCATGCTGTCAGATGAACCAGCAAGGCAGGAATCTGAAGGAATTAGCAAATTCCCATTTCTAATCTGGTTAAAGTAAAGCGTTGATTACCTTAATTAACAACACCTGTATATGATGCAGTCATCTTGAGCTTTACATACACAAAACAAAAATCATTGCCATTCTCCTTGAAGATGGCACAATTCCTGGGCCAGGTGGGCTTTGCCATCAGCCATCTCTGAGTTTTAATTGTTCTCATTTTCCTCTCTTAGCAGGTATCCCCCAGGTGTTGTAAGCGTGGCTCCAGCTGGCATACCTACGGCAGTAGAAGGAATAGTTCCCAACCCCATGTCTTTATCACACGGCCTTCCTGCTGTGGCCCATCCACCACATGCTCCTTCCCCTGGCCAAACAGTCAAACCAGAAGCTGATAGAGACCACCCAAGTGACCAATTGTAGCCTAAGAAAACAGCATTCCCAACATTGGAGATTTCAACTTCAGAGAGTGTGTGGAAAAAATCTGGATTTTGAATAAAGGCAAAACCATGAACTTACAGGAGGAGACAATAATTGTTTTAGAAACTGGTCCAATATACAGTATAAAAGGAAAAGGTGGGAGACAAAAAGAAGATTCGGAAACGTTTTTTCCTCCATATAAATTGTAGTTTGTCCCTGTCCAGTGGACTGATTCACTGTTTCTGTGTCCTATGGGTTCTTTGTTAAGCAAGAGAAGTTAGTAGTTAATTATATCATGAATGTACTTGTCTGTGTACAGTTTTTAGAACATTAAAAAGGGTTTGTTTTGCTTAGCTGTCAACAAGGAAAAAACACATAAGGGAGGCATTCAACAAACCAATTTTGAGATTAAAATCCTTTCTTTTATATGTTAAAACATGCCCAAAAATGAGGCAGTTGGCAAACTTCTCAGGACAATGAATTTTTCCCATTTTTCTTTCTACGCCACACAGTGCATTGTTTTTTCTACCTGCTTGTCTTATTTTTTAGAATGATTTAGTAAACAAAAGAAAAAACAGTTTCTCCTTATTTTGGCATGAATTCCCTTATTTCAAAATGAAGACAACATTGCAAAGAGATTTTGAGGAAAAAAAAGGTTTTGTATAAACAAGCATTGTGCTTTTTGTCACCAGTTAAAGTATATATTATTGGTGGTTTGCGAAAAAGGCACTAGACTACTGAAAAGTAGCAGCATTTCATTGCCTACATTGATTCCTTCCTGGTAATGTGGTAGGCTAGCAATATTTTTGGTTAAAATCATGTTTGTGACTGTAACCATTTGTATGAATTATTTTAAAGAAATAAAAATCCCAGACAAATATCATATGTGTAAAAATTTTTATTTCTAGTAACTGTTTATTCAACTTTTATTAGGCTTCTTAGATGTAATTTTTAAAAGGATGCTGTCAAGTATTTCATTTCTAGCTTTACTTTGCCCTCCATTGTTTGTAATACCCTCTTGGAAGCTTGAAAAATAAAAATTATTTCCATACCATTTTCCCCTTTCCATTTCATAAATGTTGATCTTTATCCTGTGTTTCTAATGAAGTTTGAAATTAAGATAGCTTTTGATTTACTTCCTCGTTTTGTGCACCAGCATCATCAGTTACAGTATGGTAACAATATTTATTATGCTGTTGAGACAGCAGAGGGGGCACAAGAGTAACAAAATAATAAACTTCTTTTGTGGAAGTTCTACATAAACACTGTGTGTTGTTTGGTTTATTTTACTCTATGATCATGGAAAGGTGTGGCATGACAAAATTACATTGAAAACCCTGATGATACGTCCTTCAAAACTGCTGAACCATTTTAAGGTATGTTGGATTTTGGGTGGAGCCACTTGGCCTTTACTTCGATATTGTTTTCCAGTGTCCTCTTATCTTGTATGCTTTTGTTTTTAGCTACTGCAGGAAGCAAACTCAGAATGGTGGGAAGCAAATCTTAAAAGTAATCTTTCTAAACCATATCTGTTTTATTTGTGGAGCCTTATTCTCTGCAAACATGTAAGAACATAAGAACAGCCATACTGGGTCAGACCAATGGTCCATCTAGCCCAGCATCCTGTCTTCCAACAGTGGCCAATGCCAGGTGCCCCAGAGGGAATGAACAGAACAGGTAATAATCAAGTGATCCCTCCCCTGTTGCCCATTCCCAGCTTCTGACACCATCCCTGCCCATCCTGGCTTATAGCCATTGATGGACCTATCCTCCATGAACTTACCTAGTTCTTTTTTTTAACCCTATTATAGTCTTGGCCTTCACAACATCCTCTGGCAAGGAGTTCCACAGGTTGACTGTGAGTTGTTTGAAAAAATACTTCCTTTTGTTTGTTTTAAACCTGCTGCCTATTAATTTCATTTGATGACCCCTAATTCTTGTGTTATGAGAAGAAGTAAATAACACTTCCTTATTCACTTTCTCCACACCAGTCAAGATTTTATAGACCTCTATCATATCCCACTTTAGTCGTCTCCTTTCCAAGCTGAAGAGTCCCAGTCTTATTGATCTCTCCTCATATGGCAGCTGTTCCATATCCTAATAATTTTTGTTGCCCTTTTCTGAACCTTTTCCAATTCCAATGTGTCTTTTTTGAGATGGGCGACCCCATCTGCACACCATATTCAAGATATGGGCATACCATGGATTTATATAGAGGCAATATGATATTTTCTGTCTTCTTATCTGTCCCTTTCTTAATGATTCCCAACATTGTTTGCTTTTTTTTTGACTGCTGCTGCACATTGAGTGGATGTTTTCAGAGAACCTATCCACAATGTTGAGTAGAGAAAATCAAATGTCAGAAAGTGAAATCCTGGTCCCATTGATGTCAATGGGAGTTTTGCTTTTGAAATCAGTGGGGCCAAGATTTCACTGCCTATTTACCGTGGCAATAACAAGCTTATTTCTACACCCTCACAAGAAAGCACAGAGGTAATACTGCAAGTTACTGCAGCACAGACAATTCCAACTAGTCTCCTGGCCAAGAACTTGCAGAAAATCACACAGGGCCTTATGATGTGAGTAGAATTTTGGTTTTAGAATCCAATAGTTCATGTTCAGGAATAATGTTTGTAAATCTCAGTGTGTTGCTTTGACATATATGAAAGTAAAGTAAATATATAACTTTGGGGGGCACTAAATCACAGACAGGCCCAGTCAGGGTGATGGCCTTGGGATACCAAGACGTGCCCCTATCTTACACCTCCATTGGCCATGCGTTCAGATGCAGCTTAGACCAGTAAAGTTATTTTTTCCCAGTGAATCAGTAAATAGACCAACAAAAGAGAAATGAAGGCAACAATATATAGAGCAGGGGAAAGAGTTTGTGTAGAGCACGCAGTTAATCCCCAGCAGGGAGAAATTAAATCCCAGATTTGCAAATATTCATGTGCTTGACAGCAAGCATGTATGTTGTCCATTGGCTTTGATGGGAATACTCAATGATTTAGTTAATGGTACAGAGAGAACACTTATAAAGCTTGTGGACAATACCAAGCTGGGAGGAGTCGCAAGTGCTTTAGAAGACAGGTTTAAAATTCAAATGGTCTGAAGTAAATTGGATGAAATTCAATAAGGACAAATGCAAAATACTCCACTTAGGAAGGAACAATCAGTTGCACACATACAAAATGGGAAATGACTGCCTAGGAAGGAGTACTGTGGAAGGGTCATAGTGGATCACAAGCTAAATATGTGTCAACAGTGTAACACTGTTGCAAAAAAAGCAAACATGATTCTGGGATGTATTAGCAGGAGTGTTGTAAGCAGGACACGAGAAGTAATTCTGCTCTACTCCGCGCTGATTAGGCCTCAACTGGAGTTTTGTGTCCCGTTCTGGGTGCAACATTTCAGGAAAGATGTGGACAAATTGGAGAAAGTCCAGAGAAGATCAACAAAAATGATTAAAGGTCTAGAAAACATGACCTATGAGGGAAGATTGAGAAAATTGGGTTTGTTCAGTCTGGAGAAGAGAAGACTGAGCGGGGAACGTGATAACGGTTTTCAAGTACATAAAAGGTTGTTACAAGGAGGAGGGAAAGAATTGTTCTTTTTAACCTCTGAGCCTAGGACAAGAAACAATGGGCTTATTGCAGGAAGGGTGGTTTAGGTTTGACATTAGTAAAAACTTCCTAACTGTCAGGGTGGTTAAACACTGGAATAAATTGCCTAGGGAGGTTGTGGAATCTCCATCATTGGAGATTTTAAAGAGCAGGTTAGACAAACACCTGTCAGGATGATATAGATAATACTTAGTCCTGCCATGAGTGCACGGGACTGGACTAGATTATCTCTTGAGGTCCCTTCCAGTTCTTTGATTCTATGTTTAAAACTGAGCTTGTGCAGAAGGTGTTTTCAGGATCAGAGCCTAAGCAACTCCACTGATGCATGCAGTGTGTAAGACTTTCCTTTTCCATATTAAATGCTCAGTTCTTTTATACTAATATGTGTTACTTTAGCTTGTTGTTGAATTGTAAATTATCTGTGAGCTAGAGGGCCCTCAAGCCTCCTGAGTTTTAGCTTTTTTTAAATCTTTGAATTACTTATTTCCTGTCCTTTATAGAATACAAAATACAAATTTATTTTACAAACATCAGTAGCTACTGGGCTAACAGTCTAAACACCCTGATGTATAAAAACAAGGGCTGGCTATAATAACTAACTTTAGGGCTTCATTTCCTCAACAAAGTTTTGGAGGAAGTGTTCTTCTGTTACTTTCTGATCCAGCACTCCCACCTTGAATGATTCAAGAGTGCTTTTCATACCACTGGGACTCCCCAACTCTGAGTGTTTAACAGCTTATTCCTTACCTCTGTCAACGATCCCTTTTTCTTCTCATGTTTAATAATAGATATTTCAATACTCAGTCTCTCTTGAGTAAAAAGATGGCACTGCCAGTCATCTATTCTATTCCGCCAACTCCTACCTCTCATGCTGAGCATAGATTCAGTCATAGATTTTAAAGTCAGAAGGGAGCTAATTATTAAATAATGAAGCCTGACCTGTATAACACAGGCCATTGAATTTCACCCAATTACTCCTGCACTGAGCCCAATAACTTGTATTTGACTAAAGCATATCTTCCAGAAAGGCATCCTGTCTTGATCTGATGACATCAAGAGATGAAGAATCTACCACTTCCCATCGTAGTTTATTCCAGTGGTTACTTGCCCTGCCTATTAAAAATCTGTGCCCTCCATCCAATTTTAAATTTGTCCAGCTTTAGCTTTCAGCTATTGGTTCTTGTTTGGCCTTCCTCTGCTAATTTGAAAAGTTTCCTAGCACATGGTATTTTTCATATAAAAAAGGGACTATCAGATCATCTAGTCTGACGTGCATATCATAAGCCATTGCATTTCACCCAGTTACCACTGTATTGAGCCTTCTCTGTGACTAAAGCCTGCCTCTCAGAAAGGCCATGAGACTTTAATATTTTCTCACGGTGACTGTACTTACACACCGTAATCAAGTCACCTCTCCACCTTCTTTTCCTTTTTGTTTCTTCCCCAAATGCACTTTGTCAAGTGTTCTTTCTGCTTTATAGTGTCTTTTGTTTGTGGCCTTCTTCTTATCTGGAATCTAGCTTTAACTGTGGTTATGCACTCAAACAAAATTGTACAATTTCTCTCCTGATTCATTTGCTGATATCTATATCTCCCATCTACATGCCTGTATTGACTGTTATTTCCTCAGCTAACCAGAACTTCCTGCAAAGTCATGCAAGCTTCAAAAACTTGGTAAAAAGCCCTCTTTATCTTATGACTGGCTCCATTATCACTTTGGCCCTGATTCTGTTAAGCACTTCAGCATGTGCTTCAGTCCCATTGATTTGGAGTTAAGCACATGCTTAAGTACCAGTAGTGACTTTATCCTTGACCTCAGCCTTTTTCTTACTCATATCTCCATTGTTTATTCATCTGCCTATCACTACCCATGCACCGTTAAAATAATTCATCCTTACTTTTACCCTACTGTACCTCTCTTCCATCACTTTGTGCCTCAGCTATTGCAATTCTCTCTCATACTATTCTGAAATAATTTCTCACTGATTTTCCGGAGATCTGGAATACTGTAATCAGAATATTCACTGTCGTTGAAAAGTATTCCTATAGATCACATTCATTGTTGAGTGTCCATCTCTAAATTCAATTCAGTATTGACCTGGTTTTCAACTCTCCCTGAGCTCTATGCACGCTAACACGCTGATCACATATCCAGCCTCTTGTGAGCATATCATTGTGGAACTTTCTCCCCCAAACCCTCCTTGTAGAACTTTGTCTCTTAAAGGCAAAGAAAGTTTCAGAGATTAATGTTTCTGCTGACTCTCTGTAAAGCGTTTTGTGACACCGCACATCAAGGACACTATACAAAGTAAAATATAGTCTAGATAATGCAAGGCAATCCACTGAAACACTTCCAGGACAATATAGATTATTCTTTGAGCAGGCCAAGCCCTTGAAAATTTATGGTACCTACAAAATGTTTAACTGCTTATCTGTCCTAGTCTTTCAAATTCAATCTAAAACGGACAAAAAGTGGTTGGAAAATACTAACTTGACAATCTCAGCTCGAGAAACCAAGACAGGAAAACTGCAAAAATTTTATATTTTTAAATGTATCTACGGTAGTATAGATTTAAAGGTAACCTAAAAAAATAGAGAGCCAGCATTCAAGGTTTGGGGAGTTGCCTTTTTTCTACAGAACAATCATTTTGATCACTGAATTCCATCCAGGCTGTAGGAAGCACAGGCTGAGGGAGTACAGAGATACAAAAAGAAAAAAGACATTGATCCACACAGTTTGGCTTTTCGGCTAATTCCCCCCCTGTAAATCCAATATATAGAGGCACAGCTTTGTAGCAATTTGTAACTAATGTGACAGATAGGAGTCCAGCCCCATAGAAAAATAAGGAAACTCTATAAGGGAGACCTGTTGTGTCCACTTTGGATTGCTGCATGCATTCCACACTCTGAGTTTTTACAAGCTACCTGAAATAAAATGTGTTTTATAATGCCAATACAGTCATTCTCTTTTAAATGAAGACTTCACTTGTGTTAAGGAGCTATATTTAACTAACATTAGAGACTGAAGAACTATCTCCATATATTATGTCCAGCTCCGGTGGCAGCGGTGCAAGATTTCCTACACTGTTCTGATCCCAACAATTTTCATTCCTGACCTGGAGGGATCCGATCAACGGTCAGCAAAGGTACCAGTTGTTAACAACTGTTTATCATGTATTTGTGATATGAACAGCTGTAAATTAAGGTCTAGACTGACACCAATATCTTTCTTCACATAGTTCACTGAATAGCCATTTGAGGGTAACTTTCAGCCATTACTGATCTTAGGAGCCTAAGTTCCCATTTCAATGGGACATTCAATGAAACCAGTGGAAGTTAGGCACCTACCCTGTTATAGGTGCTTTTGAAAATCCTACTTGGCACCTACCTGCATCTTATAGATGCTTTTAAAAATTTGGCACTAAGGGCCTAAGACTCATTGGAAATCAGTGGGACAAAGGCTGCTAAATAACTCCGGCACTTAGGTGCCTAAATCACCTAGCACATTTGAAAATACCCCAATATCTATTACCAAAAATTCCAAATGCTAGAGAACAGCCACCTAGGATAAATAATCACTCTCATGTGATGGGGTGACTTTTTCTTCACCTGGGTGGCCAGAGAGGGCAGGACTAAAAGAAACAGGTGATAACTCAACAGACACCTGGGCCTTATAACTAGAGTGCTTAGGCTGGTGAAGAAGCCACAAGGAGCAGATTGGTAGGCTGGCTCCTGTGAAGGGCTGAAGTGCCAGAGACTGTTGGCGGCTAGAGCCTCAGGCAGACTGGTTGGGCAGGAGAGTGCTTGATCCTAGAGATGGAGAAAAGTAGCGTGGAACCCCAGGAAAGGGTTGAGCCCACAGAATAGGCTGATTCTTTGGGAGTTTGGACTATACCTGGACATTTTGTTACGCTAGCAGGGGTTTGGACTAGCTGCTTCTCAGCTGGATGTGTAGAGGTTTAAAGTGACAGCATTTTAGAGCCTTGCCATTGAGAAACCCTGCGTTCCTAATGCAACATCTCTGAACCACTTGTTGATGGGAAACTAATTTGTGCCCATCTCTTAGTAGACAGGTGTCCACCTCACCACAATTGGGCACCCATCTCTCAATGTTGAGGTCAGTGGTAGGAAAGAAAGCTTGTGTTTCTGCTGCACTTGTTCTAGGGGCAGGAGATGTCAGTCAACGGTGCTGTAAAAAGTAACAAACCCGAGAAAGCTACGCTTGGCTTTTTGCTCTTGGTGCAGCAGGCTATGCATGCTAGTGTTCATCAAAACCAGACCCTGAAATCTGAGTCTCCTGAACCACAGCTGAATGCAGCCCCAAAACTTTGGCTTCACTATGAGGCATGATCTAAACTCTGCTTCAGGCAGCTCTTTGCTAGTTAGAACAGGTACAAATTCAGAATGCTGAACCCTTGCTTTCTAAAATTCCCACCTTTGAGATTAGTGACTGTTTTAACCTATGGCTGTATTCAGGCTCTGATCTGCTAACACTAGTAAGGATGCAAATGCTTCTATAGGAACTTCTGTGCTGTGTTTAAGTGCTGTGTACGTTAAATTTTATAGTTAGTTTTAACTGTAATTTTTCTCTAATTGCTGCTTATTGACTGTACTGCTGTTTCATGTTTTACTTATCTCCAAGATCTTACAGATTTAGCAGGTTATCTGTGTTTGTCTGTGTCCAGAAGTGGAATGATGGAGGTACAAACAAAATTAATTTCTCAATAGTAACCACTAGGTGGCAAAACAGACGCTTTGTGTAAAACTATAACTGTGATGGGTCTATAACTCTGTTTATGCTACCCATAAATAGTAGTTTTACAAGATGCCATGGCATATCTAGGTACTGCCTACAAAGTATATGCAGTTAGAATATCTCTGAATATTCTCATTTCTAATTACATATCAGCCATTCAGATATGTGGGAGTTAAAATCTTGCTAAGATTATTTCAGCGTGGGAATTCAGCTTCTTTGTATAAAGGGATAGATAGAAGTTAGAGAGAAAAGATTTATTAGGGGAGCCTTGTAAGATTGTCATTAAAACTTACTAGCCCATTCATAAAGTTTACTTGCTTGTTCTTTCAATAATGATCTTTTATTGTTGATTATTTGTATCATAGTATTGTTTACGGGCCCCCAACCCAAGACTGTGATAGGTGCTGTACAAACAAATAAGGAGAGACAGACCATGCTCTGAACATATTACAGTTTAAGACGACAAGACAGATAAATGGTCTGAGGTAAACCGAGGCACAGAGAGGTGAAATGACCAGCCCAGTGTCAGACAGCAGGTCAATGCAGAGCTAAAACAGAATCTCGGTGCCCTGTCTGCAAAACCAAATTAAAAACCAAATGAAATGAGAGAAATCCCTTGTCCTGAGCAAGTGGATGAGTAGAGTTTCTAAGTCTGCATATAGTTTACCCAGCCCATTCACCTGACAGTGTAAGATTGTTCACTACTGGATATTTTCTAGTGCTCTGGCCAATTTGAAATGTCTCAGGTTAAAGGCACCTACCATGTCACTCGAAAGACCATGCCACAGTCTAACTTAACTCTGGCTATTTTTTAAATCTTTTGTTACCCCCGTTCTTTTCCCATCTTTTTTTTTTTTCTCCCTCCTTGCTAATCAATCTCTTTCTCTCTCGCTCTCTCTCTCATACTGAGCTCATCACTGTGATGCCTGAGTGCTTAAAAAATTGTACCAGTTCTACATGTACAGATCACTGTTTCCTTCTCTTCCATTCACCTGGAGGAGTCCCTTTCTTTATAAAAGATTGTGGCATGAAGCCAAAGAGGTCCATTCTGAACATGCTGTGATCCATGGCCAGTCTGATCTCTCTCAGCGGTTAGTTCTACAATCCTGGGCCAGTTGCGGAGAAAGCCTTGTCACCATTCTATAGTTCGAGAGGACTGTAACAGATAGGGAGGTCAAGAGTGTTTGGAGAGTCAAGCAGGCCCTCAGGTAGCTCGGCCAATCATTATATGTTTTTCTAAGTCCAGTGCACTGCAATATTGACTATATCCTACTGGTCACAAATGCATGGATCACCGTGGCCAAATCCATACCCAATAGATTGGGGTACAGCCTTCTACAGAGCTGCAGAAAGAAAAGGGTATTTGAATGAATGACACTGTTTGAGGAACCACTGCTATCGAAATGGCATGACCCATAAAACTGTCAGCTGGCAGCTGTCTTCACTGATTCAAAACTGTTTAAAATACTACTTTGCTGCAGTGGTGAATATTTATCAGTGCAACCAGACAATACAACATGTAGGAAACACGTGCTGTATCCTCAGAGTTAAATAATATTAATCCGTATGTCCATAATAGCAGGCGGAGAAACTTTTCTCTTTTCTAAAAGCTTCAAGGGGACCTCAACTGAAATTTCTAATTTTCCTCCTCTCCTCTCAGCGGCAGCAGCAGACTTGTTGATTGGCTCTCCCTTACCTGAACTGCCTTTGCTTCAGTGAGTATGGCCTAGCCTAGCCTCTCTCCTCATTCTCACCTATCCACTCACGCTGCTCATGGCCTTCCTCTGCTCTCCTGTGAACTAGATGAGGCTTTGCTGACCTCAGGTATCATAAGGAGAACAACAGAGAAAGATCGGGGCTGCACTGCATGTGATATCCTGCTAAAGGCCCTAGGCCAGGTGGCTCACATCCAACTGCTGCACTTTTCTCAGAGACACACCTCTCCCTGTCTTTCATCAAGCTCTGAGACATGAAACTCTCACCCTCTGGACAGTATCCAGAGTGGCTTTCAATAGCACATTCAGTACTTCTTCCACTGCTGGGGTTTCTCGTGGGAAGGGAGTGGTTCTTCTTCGAGTGCTTGTTCACGTCCATTCCAATCAGGTGTGCGCGTGCCGCGTGCACGGTCGTCGGGAAGTTTTTCCCCTCGAAGCTCCCACCGGGTCGACTGTGGAGCCCCCTGGAGTGGCACCTTCATGGTGCTCAATATATGACCCTGCCGACCCGGCACCCCCTTCAGTTCCTTCTTACCGTCTGTGATGGCCGTTGGAACAGTGCTCACTTGCTCAGCAAGTGCTCCCTTAGCGTTCGTCTGTTAGTCATTACAGTTTCTAGTTAGTGTTATGGTTAGTTTAGACAGTAGGTCGGAGCGGGGTCTCTCCCCAGTCCCTAACCCCCTTCGGGGCATGCCATGAGCCCAAGGCTTTAAGACCTGCAGTGCTTGTAATAAGCCTATGCCCATCAGTGACACCCACAACTCTTCTTTAAACTGTCTGGGGGAAGCGCACCAAACGGAAAGGTGCAAATCTGCAGGGCTTTTCAGCCAAGAACCAAAAAGGAGCGTGATTTCCAACTAAAACAACTTTTAATGGAGTCCACTCTCTGCCCACAGCCGGCTACGGACCTCCAGAACCTGGCACCAGGCGCATCCGTACGGAGTGCTCCAGCATCCGTACGCGACATGGTGCCAAGGAAGGACTCTAACACAAGAGACCCTGGGCACCGGCACTCCCTGGCACCGCACCCACGTATAGCAGCTCGGCACCGCTCGACTTCCCTGGTGCCACACAAGAGACACAAGAAGGCTGAAAGAGGGTGCTCGCTGGCCCCAATATCAGGGGATGCACTGGTGCCAAGTCAGCATGAGTTGGTGCTGTTGACTTTGGTGCCCAACAGGGGACCGTCGAGTCCAGCAGGGCAGTGCCAGGTGGAGGTGTTAGATTCACTTGCTGGTGTGCCCAGCAACACAGACCTCCACTCCAGGCAGCTATACCACTCATCCTAGAGTACCTTCTGCATCTCAAACAGCAGGGCCTAGCTGCAGCATCCGTCAAGGTGCACCTTGCTGCTAACTCAGCCTTCCACCCAGGAATGTCTGCATGCTCCGTGTTCACTAACCCCATGTTAGGACGTTTCCTCAAGGGCTTGGAACACCTATACGCACATGGGACCTTAACCTGGTCCTCTCCTGGCTCATGGGGCCCCTTTTGAACCGCTGGTGACTTGCTCCCTGCTCTATTTGTCGTGGAAGGTGTCCTTCCTGGTAGCCATCACATCAGCCAGGTGGGTGTCTGAATTAAAGTCTCTGACCTCCGGCCCCCCTCTACACAGTCTTTCACAAAGACAAGGTGCAGCTCAGGCTTCACCCAGCCTTCCTTTCCAAAGTAGTGTCACAATTCCACACTGATCAAGACATTTTTCTACCCGTCTTCTATCCTAAGCCTCACACCAGTACCCAAGAGCAGAGGCTGCACTCACTGGCTGTTCGGAGAGCGCTAGCATTCTACATCGAGCGCACGAAACCGTTCAGGAAGTCGAACCAACTATTCGTGGCAGTGGCAGACCGGATGAAAGGACTCCCAGTCTCATCTCAAAGAATATCTTCCTGGATCACAGCCTGCATCCGCACATATTACAATTTAGCCAAGGTCCCAGCCCCAACTCTTACGGCACATTCCACAAGGGCGCAAGCCTTGTCAGCTGCCTTCCTGGCCCAGGTCATGATACAAGAGATCTGCAGGGCAGTAACTTGGTCCTCAGTGCATACGTTTACCTCTCTCACTATGCTATCACCCTATACGCCAGAGATGATGCGGCATTCGGCAGGGCGGTGCTCCAATCAGTGATTTCTTAACTCCGACCCCACCTCCGGGGTAGAGCTTGGGAGTCACTTGATTGGAATAAACGTGAACAAGCACTCAAAGAAGAAAAAACGGTTACTCACCTTCTTGTAACTGTTGTTCAAGATGTGGTGTTCATGTCCATTCCAATACCCACCCTCCTTCCCCTCTGTCAGAGTAGCTTGCAAGAAGGAACTGAAGGGGGATTGGGTTGGCAGGGTCATATATTGAGCGCCATGAAGGCACCACTCAAGGGGGCACCACAGCCGATCCAACGGGAGCTGCTCAGGGAAAACTTTCAGACAACCGTGCATGCGGTGCACACACACCTGATTGGAGAGGACGTGAACAACACATCTTGAACAACAGTTACGAGACGGTAAGTAACCGTTTTTTTCAGCTCCCTGTGAAGAGTTAAAAGCAGAGATCATGTGTTAAGATCTGGGGGTATTTCCCACGTGATTAATTTTCTGTGATTGAAGGATAAGTTAGCATTGATGGAGTTTAGATTTCATCTCTCTCTCATCTTAAACATTTATAAGGCACAATCATTAGGGCATTAGAGCATATATTATAATCATGACGGTATCTCCAGCAGTAAATAAGGCCTAGAACTATATATTGAACAATAAGGATAAAACAAAATAGCAACTAGTTGCTCATTAATTGAGCACCATCCATCTTGTTCACTGAATGAGGCCCAGGCCCTGTGGAAAAAATAGTATAGTGTCCTGTAATTAAAGATACTATCCTAAAGCTGAACAAGGGGGCTGAATTAAGGTAGCACAGGCAACCTTTGGCATTTTCTAACTTTTGAGTGCTTGACTTTCCAACCTTAATAATGTTCTTTTAACATATTTGTGTGTGTGTGTGATTTCATTTTAAGCTCACTCTGTACCACTATATGTTAATTGACGGTAACTGTTCGGTGCAGCATGAGCAACCTGAGACTTTGAGTGTGATTTACAGAACCACTTGTGGCTTTGAAGAGCACTTATTTAAACAGTGTGATGAATCTGCTGAGAATGAACCTGCCACCGGTATGACCTGGCTCCTGACTAGAGTGTGATAGCTCAAGAAGAAGGGGGGAGTTTCCATGGCAGGTGGAAGGATGATTGGAGATCCGGGGAACAGCAATGAAAGTAACTGTTCCTGATAGCTGCTAAAAATGCTAAGTCTATCTTGGTTTAAGAGTAACAGGACACTTGTACATAGTAGAGATAGGAAAACACACTGAGGAAACAAATTACACTGATCTACCCTCTATGACATCAGTTTGTCTCCAACAGTGAAAGCTGTTCTGCCACAAGGCTTCAAAATCAGCTCTACCTTGGGGCAACAAGTTACCATTGAGGCAGCAACGGATTGTCCAAGGATTTAAAAACATATTAAGAAGGCTAGTGTAGAAATGACAATAGAAGATCTTATTTGTCTTTTTTTCAAAGATCTATGGGAATGTAAATAGTACTGTACCATTATGAAATAGTGGTCACACTTTATATGAAGGGCACAGTATAAAGGTGTAAACTTTATACATTCATAAAAGATGAATCAATTGTAAGTTGTTACAGAGTACCAATAGGTTGTTTATAACCATCTCTAACACTTTTTTCTGATGTGCTTATAGCCATCTGTACTACTACTCATGCCTTTAACATGCTTATAACAGCTATTAATGGTCTATTAACCCTATACGTTGGTAGTCCATCGCTGACAATGACAGTATTGTTGCAGTTCTCATATATGGCTACGCATATGACTCTGCAGTCCGAATCCTGATGCACAGAATCGGCCACACTGAGGGCATGGGAAGTCTGTATCTATGATGTTTGATGATGCAGCTCTGTGGCGCCTTTTGTGTGCAGCCTGAAGATAATTTCATTGATCCGCTCAAACATGTCATATGCTGATCTTGTCAGAGACCACCAATGAGTCCTGTTCTGAGCCATTTGCTCAAGTTCTTTGGGATTGATGCCAGCCCACTGGAGACTACTCTTCAGATTATCTTTGAAGCGCTTATACAGATGACCCTTTTTTCTTTTGCCCTGACTCAGCTCCCCATACAAGATCTGTTTTGGGAGACGGTGGTCTTCCATTCTGATGACATACCCAGTCCGCCTAAGTTGTGCTCTCAATAACATTTCCTCGATGCTGGTTGTGTTTGCTCTCTCAAGGACCTTAATACTGGTCACTTTGTCCTGCCAGCAAATGCTCATTGTTGAGCGGAGGGAGCACATGTGAAATTGCTCAAGCTGTTTAATGTGATGTCTACAAAGAGTCCACATCTCAGATCCGTACAGGAGAGATGTTAGAACCACTGCACTGTAGATCTTCAATTTGGTGGAGAGATGGGTGTTGTGTTGGTTAAGAACTTTTGTTCGAAGTCGGCCAAGGGGACTGTCACTTGAAATGGTACTGCCCAAATACTTGAACTGATCCATATTTTTCAACTGTGCGCCCTGGACGAAGATAGCTGGCACTGGGGCATTGGAATAAGGTGCTGGGTGGAACAAGACCTCTGTCTTCCCAACAAGGCTGGCTCCAGGCATCAGCCGAGCAAGCTCGTGCTTGGGGCGGCAGATTCTAAGGGGCAGCCCAGTTTATGTAGAATAGCCCATAGATCCTCTCTGTTGATCGTATCAAAAGCTTTGGTCAAGTCAATGAAAACTGCATACAGGTCCATGTTCTGCTCTAAATATTTTTCCTGGACCTGCCTTATGACAAAGATCATGTCCATAGTGCTATGACCTGGTCTGAAACCACACTGCGCTTTTCCTCAGATATGTTTGCAATGAGTCTGTTCAGTAGAATGCGAGCTGGTATTTTTGCCTGCTATACAGAGGAGAGCAATGCCTCTGTAGTTTCCGCAGTCAGCTTTGCTGCCTTTGTTTTTGAACAGTGATACAATAATAGCATCTTTGAAGTCTTGTGGCATTTCTTCTTCCTCCTAAATGCTACTCAGGATGTCATGAAACACCTCAGTAGCTTTTGGGCCTGCTCCTTTATACAATTCTGCTGGGATACCATCCTTTCCAGATGCTTTCCCAGCGTTGTTTGATGGCTTTTATAACTTCCTCAAATGATGGAGAGAGATTGAGATCCTCTTTGATGGGTTTCTCAGGTAAATGGTCAAGGACACACCGATCAACAGTGGATGGTCTATTGAGTAGACTACTGAAGTATTCAATCCATCTCTGTACAATTCCCTCCTTGTCTTCAATGAGGGTTGTGCCATCTGCCGACTTCAAGGGGGCTGTGCCCGATTTAGATGATCCGTAGACTGCTTTGAGAGAGTCAAAGAACAACTTTGTCTTGTTTGTATCTGCGTAATGCTGGACTTCTGCAGCTTTCCTCTCCCACCACTCATCCTGCATTCTCCTTAGTTCAGACTGGGCCTTACTCTGTAGATACTTAACCCTATATTTCTTTGAGATGGAAGTGAGTTCATTCTGCCATTCAACAAATGCTTTCTGCTTGTCACTTAGGAGTTTGAAAATGTCCTCATTGTTCTTGTCAAACCAATCTGGTGTACACTTATTTGGCCCCAGCACTGATTTAGCTGTGTCAATAATCATGTTTAAACTGGTTCAATTTTTCTGATCGGTTGCCAGTGATTGGTGGGCAGGAAAAAAACCTGTCATCAAGTGACTGCTGAAACTGCACCTGATAGTTGGCATGCTTGAGCTTTACTATGTTGAAGGCTGTTCTATTAAGTTTCGGATGCTTGCGCTGTGAAGGGACTATATGTAGGTTCAGCAATCTTACCAATCTCTTACCAATCTGTGGTCTGTCCAGCATTCTGCACCACGCATGGCTCTGGTAATTCTGACATCATGGATGTCTCAGTGGTGGGTGATAACATAGTCTATCAGGGCCATTGTTTGGACCGTGGGTGCATCCATGTTTTATATTTATCATTTTGCCTAAAGATGGTGTTAGTGATGAACAGACTGTGTTCTGCACATTTACCCAAGAGGAGTCCATTGCTGTTCATCTTTCCCACTCCATGTCATCCTATCACACACCTCCAGTCAGTGCTTTCTCTACCAACTCTAGTGTTAAAGTCTCCCAGCAGGATGAGTTTGTCATATGCAGGGCTTGATCTGATGATGGAGTCCAGGTCAGAGTAGAACTGCTCCTTGTTTTCCCCTGTGCTGGTCAGTGTAGGTGCATAGGTGTTGATGACAGTGATATGCCGTAAACGATTCAGGGGAAATCGAAGTTTCATGAACCCTTCATTCAGGCCAACAGGGAGGTCAGGAAGTTGTTTCAGGAGTGATGTTCTTATGGCAAATCCATGGATCCTGTTTTCATCTGCTGCTTTTCCTTTCCAAAAGAAAGTGTAATCGCCTCCTAGCTCACTGATGGAACCTTCTCCGGCCAGTCTAGTCTCACTCAGTGCTGCAATATCAATGTTATAGCAGACAAGTTCTCTGGAGACAAGAGCTGTTCTTCTCTCAGTCCTTCGTGCACTGCCTCTGTCAATAAGGGTGTGGATATTCCACGCTCCTAGGGTGAGTCTTTTCTTCTTTGTTTTTCGACTGCTGAAGGATGATCTGCCAGCCTTGGTAGTCTGGCCAGATATTATGGGGCAGGCAATGTTTAAGGCACCTTTTCTAGCCCCTTCCCTTAAAATGGGTTAGTAGTGCTATCCTAAAAAGGGCTGCTCAATTGCCTAGGATGCTGCCGAACTTCTCCGCTGCCCCGGGACGAAGCTGAATGGCCACTAGTCCCAAGGCCGCCTACATGCAGGATTGTGGCTAGGACTGCCAGTGGTCGTCTCCACCTGTCGCTTCACCACACCCCCATTGCCGCCGGACTTGAATTAATGATATGATGATAACCCTATATAAACTATTTATAAACATATCCTTTTTTAACATGTATTATTAGCAATAGTATAGCAATGAGTTCACAAATAACGCCCTAATGTTCTCAAGAGATTATCCAGGTGAAAACATTAAGAAATAGGCTAACTTAGTTTTTTTCTATTAATACAAGGAGGCTGCATTAATTGGAAGTATTAATTTGACAACATTTGTGAAAGCAATTTTAAGCAAAAAGTGCCACTTACGGAAGAAGCACGCTTAAGGATTTTGTAATTATAATTATTTGCACTGTTAAGTGAGCTGCATTAAAATATTTGTTGTTGCTTTATTTCCCTTGAGGAAACTTACATGGCAGAAGCTTAGTCGTGTTGATAAATGGGCCTGAATGCTTTATAATATAGTGATGCATCGTAATGATAAATAGATCCGGGTAAATAGTATAGATCAAACACACAATGAAAGTGTTTGTATTATACACTTTGCTGAGGAAGGAAAAATGACAGTGGAATCGGTAAAGATGAATATAAATGGTTTTATTAAACTAGACAAGAAATTATATGCCTACAAAGAGGAAAACATGGTATTTGATACTTAACTAAACAGACCAATAAAATACACATTGTAACTTTTCAAATGAATATTTTAGTGGGTGTTCCATGCCCATAAACCCATAGATGATTCTTTCTCCTTACAAACATGCCAAATATCGAAATAAAAATATGCCACAGAACACAGGTTAAAATAAATCAGTATCATGCAGGATTCTCCAAAGGAAGAATGTAGTAGGCAAGGGATGTAAATCATATATAACATAGTAAAATTAACATAAACCTGTTGCACTTGACAGAAATATTAGAACTGAGCATTGGCAGGAGCTGATAACATTGTCTAAAATTTCCTAGAACTTTTCCTGGCAAGAAGTTAGTTCGCACTTGGCAAGTCCATAGAAGCCTTTTTACTGGCATCAGGTGCTGTTCCAAATACCACAAGAAAGTGTATTTTAAAGGTAAAGAATTTTGAAAGAAGAAAATATAGTTGTGTATTGATATATAAAGATATATACAATATACTGTAGTTACCTGAGAGTTTAACAAGACAATTGTGCGCGCATGCACACACATACACACAACTCAAAATTCAGAGGAGTAGCAGCATGAGATGTTTACAGGTGACTGATTTCTCTTTCAACGTTGGATTACCAGTAGGCCTGCTTAAATTAATTTACTTTGCAGAGGTGCCCACAGCAGAGTCAGTCCCCTGTCCAATAGCTACCATGGCAAAGCAAATCTCTTAGGAACTGCTAGAGGATTTAAAGTCAGACATGATATAACCGAAGGCGGCGCTGGTTCTGATAGTTTATAAATATAGTTCTGTAGAAACACTGATTTGTAATGCAAAATGGAACTATGCTGCATAGGCTCCTATCCTACAAAGGGCACCAGCCATTAGGAGCTGAATTAGCTGGATGAATTCCTTTGCAGTATCAGGACATTAGTATGATCCAACTGGTGGACTAAATCCTGCTTCTTCTGAAGTCAATAGCAACACTCCTGGGCCTTGTCTATACAAGGAAACTTTAATGTAAAATTCCTTCTGGTGTTAACACTGGTTCAGCTGCACCACTGGGAACATCAGTGAAGACAAGACTGCAAGGTTTTTACCACCATATCATGACATGGAAGGTGGCATGCATATTTGCCAAAGATTGGCCATTACGATGTATTCCAGTCTCATGGCAATAGGTCATGTTTTAGGACTACTAGAGCCACTATGTATTGTTCACCAGACAATCCCAGCAACTAAAGCGTTTGCCTGGCCTACAGGAAGGCAGTTTCTTTTTAAGGAAGTCGGTGTTATTCAATGGAATTAACCCTGTACACACTTAAGTAGCTGGACGCATGGGTGCACTGGATAGTTCACATTTAGGAAGACAAGGCTGCTGCCCCAACAGATGTATTAGGTGTCCTATTTGTGGAGCCACCCAGCTTTTCCTTGTCTGCATGGTTGGCAGAAGAGTGCAGTTGGTTGTTAGAATGAACCCCGGGACAGCAGCCCACGGGGTTTGATTTAATTGTGTGGTGTTGGCGATGGTCCCATGATAGTGTTTATATTGAAATATTTGTCTGTCAAGAATGGAATGAGAGAGGGGGCTGGGTATGGGGAAGTAGCTGAAGCTAATTGACCCAGGAGATGCTGGTGGGTAGGGAGAAGACTCTGGGGAGTTGGCAATGTCTGGGGATTTGTGCTAGTCCTTTGTCACAGAGGTTTGCAATCCACAGATTATTTTGGACCTACGCCCAGAAGAATAAGTAGTAGTGGTGGCCAAGAGCTTTCTGTCAGGAATCAGGGCCTAGCCTTCAGGCAGCCTCATCAGTACAGGTGGCCTGCAGCAGGCTGCCTGATTGGTCATCCCGCCTGATTGGCTGGAGGGGCAGTAGGCCAGCAGCAGCTCACTGGCTGCTCAGTGTTCATGCCCTCCCCTATGACTGCTCCTGTGTTACCTTGTTCCTGCTGCTCCTCCCTGTCACCCAGCCTTGCCTCTGTCCTGCCCCTGCCTTGAACCCCTCATTGCCTGCTGCCCTGCTTGCTCCAGTTCGTGACCCATGGCTCTGGTCCCTGATTCCAACACGTGGTTCCTGGTGCCTGCTCTGGCCACTAAGCTAGACCATTCTCCTCCAGGTTGCCTGACACTTCCTCTTCCATCCACCTCTGGTCGCTAGGTTATGATCATTACACTCAGATGGAGACCTCACCTTTGTTCTCTACACCCACGTGTTCTCGAGGATCCTGCTAAGGGAATCCTTTCAGAGCAGGTGCAGTCAGACTGGGGACTGAGTTGTGTCTGTGACTAATAATGGAGCTGCCTTTCCTATAAGTGCATCATCTCAGCCTCCGAGTCTTGTCTTTTGCTGAGGTTCGCTGACAGATGAAGATCACAATTGGGCCACTGCAATGAGATCCACTTGAGAGCTCCCTTTGAAGTCTGCCATGGAACATCAGCTAGTAGAGAACCTGATACTTCACATCTCTAACTCAGGTGAGAAAACCATACACGTTTTCGGAATGTTAAAGTGGCTTCCCATTTGCTTTGAAGTGCAATTTTATATAGAATCATAGAATCTCAGGGTTGGAAGGGACCTCAGGTCGTCATCTAGTCCAACCCCGTGCTCAAAGCAGGACCAATCCCCAACTAAATCATCCCAGACAGGGCTTTGTCAAGCCGGGCCTTAAAAACCTCTAAGGAAGGAGATTCCACCACCTCCCTATGTAACCCATATATAGTGTGGGTATATATATCTATATATATACACACACACTCCTACCTACCTACCTACCTACCTACCTACCTCACCTTTGCAGTAGGGGTTACAGTCCAGGTTCCACTTTCAATTGGGCTGGTGAACTGCTTATGTTGCAGTGAGGATACAGGTTAAATCACTCCAGTGCTGATAATTCTCCAATGTCTTCCCACAATTCTGTGTGTGCTCAGAAGGACAGGCAAGTTCTTCCCCAACTCAATGGGAAAGAATAATAGAATATCTCCTCTTACTACAGTATAAAGAACTGTAGGATATGGAGTTCCAGCCACACATGAGCAGCAGTAAGGATATAGTAACTCAAGTCGGGTTTTGCAGTGTGGCTGCTCACAACTTGGCAAGGCTAACCTGGATGCTGGTCACTCAAGTTAATTCTTCCGCGAAGACATACCTTGAGAGACCGTCTCTCCCAATGTGTGCACCCAACAGTTCAGATAGCTGGGTAGCTTCTGTTAACAGTCCCTAAATTTGACCTCTGCAGGTGGAATGAGAGAGGACATTCCTGGTGGAGTCTCCTTGACTCTAGAACTCACTTTCCTTGTCATTCAGCCTGTGCCTGAGATTGATGACTTTACGGTAGGATTTAAGACCCATTTCTTTGCTCAGTTCTCTCTACATAGGATAGGTTGGCTGTGAAGGCTTTTGTGTGTTGAGTGGGTAATTGCTTGAGGATTAGCTTTTGAGTCTGAGCTCTGTATTGTGGCACATGGCAGTTATAAATTTATGTATCATCCATTAATAAGGCTGTGAGTCTGTGACTTTCCATGTCCTCCATGACTTCTCCACCGGCCCATGCTGGCTCAGGGCTAGGGACAGGGGTGTGTGTGTGGGGGAGGAGGGGTGTTTACCTTGGGGTGGTGGGCTCCCCAGTTCCCACTGCATTGGCCCTGCAGCTCCTAGCCTAGGTGGAGGGGCCAGGGGGCTGCGATTCCCGGCCAATGGGAGCTGTGCAACCAGCGCTTGTGGCAGAAGCAGCACGCGGAGCCCCTGGCCCCTCCACCACCTAGGAGCTGCAGGGACATGCGGAGCCAGGTAGGGAGCCCCTGCCAGTCCCCCCCCATCACCAGCAGGGGTCCCAGGCCACGCGCCGCTGCCCGCCCTCCCCAGCACCCACGGCACCCCCGGACCACCACCCCAAGAGCACGTGCGGCCCCCTACCCAAGTTTTAATTAGGGGTATATAGTAAAAGTCATGGACAGGTCCCAGGCCATGAATTTTTGTTAATGCCTGTGACCTGTCTGTGACTTTTACTAAAAAGACACGTGACTAACATGTAGCCTTATCCAGTAACGCTTCCTGTTGCTGACCATATGATATTAAACTGTGATTAATGATTATTTTAGAACATAAATGCACTCATAGATGTAGGCAATGAGTGCCTGTTTGTATTAGTCTACATCTAAATATAACCTGTCTCTGGTGGCATTCTTTGTTATGTGAGGGAGGATGTCGAACCTCTAGCATCCCAGTTTGCAAGAGGATTTTCCAGAGGTCAGATCTGATAAGTATCTTCTGTTAAAGGTTCCCATATATACTGTTACCACCATCAAAAGTCTAAGATGGAGTCCATCTGGCCTGGTGTCATATTGACCTTTAGTAAATATAATTTAATGTCCCAGAGTGACACGTTTTTTGGAAATTTTTACTATTTTGGGATACATCTACTGAATAGACATTGAGAGCCTAATTTAGAACACCTACTATGCCAAGTTGTTTTTCTTACTCCACCACGGTATATATTGGATGGCTTTCTGTAACAGCTGAGCCTACACAACACTACTGTTTGACAAAACGCTTAAAATGGCACAGCACCTAGCAATCTGCATGTGCGTTCGGTTCCACACCGCGTACCTAAAATAGTCCGGAAGCGAGGAGTCACTAGTGAACAGTACTTTTCAGATCCAAATATGATAAAACCACTCATTTATTTGGAACTTGCATTGTGGGATTTCCAGCCTGTTTGCAGAGAAGTCTAGACACAGCCTTAGGTCCCATGCGTTCCGTGTACTTACTCCCTTAGCTAAAAGCAGCAAAGAATCCTGTGGCACCTTATAGACTAACAGACGTTTTGCAGCATAAGCTTTCGTGGGTGAATACCCACTTCTTTGGATGCACTTCTTGCATCCGAAGAAGTGGGTATTCACCCACGAAAGCTCATGCTGCAAAACGTCTGTTAGTCTATAAGGTGCCACAGGATTCTTTGCTGCTTTTACAGATCCAGACTAACACGGCTACCCCTCTGATACTTGGTCCCTTAGCTAAGGATCTCACAGATTTGATGTTTTGTTTTATTTTCAGCACTGTCTCATTTATACAGTAGTGCTTCGATACTTCATTTTCCTTTTTGGCTTGTTTGAACAGCAACATACATGTAAATGTTATAGGTCTGATGGAGGTTTAACTTGCTGCTGCCCTTTCATGCTGCATCTCCTTGGTGCTCGTCGATTCATAGATTTTTTAAGGCCAGAAGGACAATTATGACATCCTGCATAACGCAGGACATAGAATTTCACACGGCAGCTTCTGCATTGTACCCAATAACTTTTGGTTAATTAGAGCTGCTTGAAGATTTTATTGTTGTTTAAAATCCAAGGTGAGTGTAAATGCAAATCTGAGACATCCAGGGCTGAAACGGAATCCTCCAATTTTGTGCAGACGTTTTGAATTTGAATCAAGTGTTCTAACATGGACCTGTTTGACTCTCACAAAAGTAATTCCTGGGAATATTTTCAAGAATAATCTTCATTTGTAGTGTAAATCAGGCATGGGTAGGAAGATAGAAAGCTACCCTAATTCATGTAGGCAACAACCATGCCACTGCAAGGGAACTATGTTTATCCAGACCCTAGTTAATCAAAACTTTTGGTTTGGTGAAAGTTCTATCTGGTCCCTAGTGTTTAACTTGAGTGTATCAAGTTATCTGTGGGAAAAAAAGTTAAATGCACTAAAGTTCGTCATAGCTTATGTAATAGGTTTCACCCCCACTCTGAACTTTAGGGTACAAATGTGGGGACCTGCATGGGAACTCATAAGCTTAATTACCAGCTTAGATCAGTATGCTGCCACCACCCAAATATTGGAGTTATTTGGGGAACTCTGTCTTCTCCCCCAAAACCCTTTCCCTCCCAAGTACTATAACCCTTCCCTGGGTAGTTTTGAGAGACTCCTCCACCAATTCCCTGGTGAACACCGATCCAAAAATCCTTGGATCTTAAACCAAGGAGAAATTAACCATCCCCCCTCCTTTTCCCCACCAATTCCTGGTGAGCCCAGATCCAACTCCTTTGGATCTTAAAACAAGGAAAAATCAATCAGGTCTCTAAAAAGAAGGCTTTTAATTAAAGAAAAGAAAGGTAAAAGAAAAACCTCTGGGAGATAGCATACAAGCTGATCTCACAGACAACAGATTTAAAACACAAAGGATGTCCCCCTGGGCAAAATCCTTAGTACATCAAAAAATAGTCAATTTGATTATACCTATAATGCCCAAGACAAGTCACAAACAGAAAAGAAACATAAGCTAATTCCTTCACTAAATACTCACTACCCTGTTTGATTCCTGATTCCTTTTCCTCTCCGGCCAGAACTGAAACTGACCCAGACAAAGGGAACTTCCCTCCTTCCTTTTGAAACATCTTGTCCCCCCATTGGTTCCTTTGATCAGGTGTCAGCTAGGCTAGGTGAACTTCTTAACCCTTTACAGGTAAAAGAGGCATTAACCCTTAACTATCTGTTTATGACAGCTTATGTCTGCAGAGTTTACAGGCTCTTCAGGAGAGAGATTTCCTTTGCATAAACTCTCCAGATTCTCAGCCCTTGTTTATCTAAATGTTCAACCAGTAGAATTAATTTTTTTTTTATCCCCCATTACATTCATATTGTTATTCTCATACTATATCAGCCCTGATAGATAATGAGGGAAGTTCACCTTGCATCCTGGGATAGGTGAATTTGACCTGGCATAGAAATCTCTGTGGGTTTATAGAATAGTATATAAATTATGCTGTATAACAGCCCACAAAAGAATAATAGTACTGCCATTAGTTATGGTAAAGGAAAAAAGGGTTTCGGAAGAATCAGTAAAGCTAGAGTGATTTTATGTATGTAGTGTTGTAGCAGTGTTGGTCCCAGGATATTAGAGACACGTGGTGGGTGAGGTAATATCTTTCATTGGACCAACTTCTGTTGGTGAGAGAGACAAGCTTTCGAGTTTACACAGAGCTCTTCTTCAGAGCTGAAGTTTGTCTCTCTCACCAACAGAAGTCGGTCCAATAAAAGATGATATCTCATCCACCTTGTCTCTCTCATATGATTTTATGTGAACAGGTGGCTTTCCTTAATTGGGATTCATTGGCGGGTGTGGGGAAAATATTTGTACTAAATGCAAATTGATATTCTTGACAAAACGGCAACAAGAAGAGAAGTAAGAAGCCGGCCAAAATCAATGTGGCCCAGATTCTGCCATGGGTAATGCATGTGCATGTCTTTACACACTTGAGAAGCCCTGCTGAAGTCAGTGGGACTCCTGACATGCGTAAAACTAAGCATGTGTGTAAAGCGTTGCAGGATTGGGGCCTGTGTTACATGGAAAGTTAAATTTAGTGGTGCAGCAAGAAAAAAAGCTTTGGATTACTATTAATTGAGAACAATGATGTCATACCACAATGAAATATGACTGACCTTTGTATCACCACATCGAAGGAAAACTATTTTAATTTACAGAGGTTTCTCTTTCTCTAGACTTTCAGAGATTCTGAAAATCTAAGATGTCTGTCCGCCTTTAGACTGAGCAACACTAGCTTTGTTCAGCTATAGTTTAGTTATGCTATAAGTGATATGTATAAGTATGTATGTATGTTTAAGTGTATGTATAAGTGATACGTACTTTTGGCACCTAATAGACTAACAGACGTATTGGAGCATAAGCTTTCGTGGGTGAATACCCATTTCGTCAGATGCATGTAGTGGAAATTTCCACTACATGCGTCTGACGAAGTGGGTATTCACCCACGAAAGCTTATGCTCCAATACATCTGTTAGTCTATAAGGTGCCACAGGACTCTTTGTCGCTTTTTACAGATCCAGACTAACACGGCTACCCCTCTGATACATAGCTGTACTTTGTAACCTACGTTTTGTGCCTGTCTAGTGCATTTTGCTAATAGTAAGTGATCAGATATATTTATAAATATCACTTGTGTTGTGATTTTTCTTTTATGTCACATGCCAGAACTCTACTTTTAATTAAGATGAATGGATTTTTATTTTATTATTATTCTTTGTGGTATCATAGCACCTAACAGTCATGGACCAGGACCCTGTGGTGCTAGGTGCTGTACAACACAGAACACACAGTCCCCGACCCGAAAAGCTTACAATCTAAGTATAGGACAAGAAACCACAGATGGACATAGACAGATCGGGGAAGGACAAGGGAACAATGAGACAGTATAAATGATGAAGACAGCGTAGGGGAAGGGGCAGAACATGGAAGCAGAATGAACAATGGGCTAGCAGCAAACGTCACATTAGTTCCACAACTTCTTTGGGGTGGGGGATGTTACATAGGAGGGGATCACTAAATGGAAAGTGGAGGGAAGGGGATGAGGAGGTCAGGGCAGCGGAGAAGATGGTAAGATGAGCAGATGTGGAGGGAAGCTGGGGTTAAGAGACTGAAGGACAGGGGGAGGGTTGGAGCAAACAGCGCATCAGCTTAGGACAGAGAAAGTCAGAGAACATTCTACAGTTTGGAGGGGAATGTCCCGAGATGCAAAGGTATCTGCTTGACCTTGCATTTGGGCATTGTTTAGCTGGGTTTACCTGCTGTGGAGGACTTTAGCAAGAAGAAACCTGAATTCTCACCTTGAAGGACTCTGAGGTAACTGTCTTAGCACCTGTCCTGGGTGAAGAGAGTTGTTTCCCCTCCATACACAGTGCTGGTAAGGGCCTGGTACATGCCACTGGTTCTGGGAAGAGACAGGGACCTTCTGGGTGCTCAGCCTGGTTGTAGGAGTGCACAGTGGCTGAGGTTTCTGGCTGATTGGCAGTAGCACATTTTTATTGGTATTAAACAAAAAATCCTCTGCAGACAGCAGTGAATAGTGCCAGTGCCATTCTGTCACATGCACAGCACAGTGAGCGTGCCGAACATCTACACTCGTAGTCCCACGTGAGACCTAGGTGAGCAACAAAGCTGTGTTAGTGAGTGCAGGCAGCAGGGCTATCAGTGTTCATATTAATTGAGTCTCCCAGGGCAGAACACAGACGTGTTTGACAAAGACATGTGATGGACACACGAGGCACTGACAACATTCAAGGGTGCTCCCGGGGATGGTACAAGGACTATGCAGTGCCTGTACAACTGGTGCACATTTGAATTCTCCTGGCATATTCTCTGGAATAAGTAATGAACTGTTGGTGTTTGTGAGCAAGGTATCACCCACCCGAGACTGCCTAGTTAACAGGCTGACTCAGGATGCTGTTTTGATTTGTAAACAATACAAAGAAGTGTGAGAAATTGAATATGGCATTACACCAAGGCAGTAGCCACCCTGTGTACACGCAGACATCTGTTCATAAATGGGGGAAGTGGTCTATAAGTATAAGCAGGGTCTGAATGAACTATCCCCTGACAGCTAGTTCAGGAGGGGGAGAGACTTCAGGAGCAAACTGTGTTTACATGAACACACCTAGTCTGCATAGGTATCTAGCAGACAGGAGTTGTGTAGCTCCAAGTGATCAGCTTGGGCTGGTATTGGGTTACAAAATCACTTTTTAGTTATTGCTAATTATGCGCTATATTATATCTTATGACTTTAAAAACAAACTTTATATTTGTGGATAATCTAAACACTATACCCAGATTTACAGACACACTTTTCCTAAACCTGTGTATTATATAATTTTTTAAATATTAAATGCAGGGGTAGTGAAATGTTATCTTCATTGTATGACTAAAGGGGAGCAGAACTGTGCTGAGTTTGTCCGAATTGAGGGGGTCGCCCTCAGCTGAAAGGAACTTGCTAAGCCAGGGGCTCGAATTCCAGACCCCTGTGAAAGTAATTGGGATGGGGACAGGTGTCCCAGCCAGGAGGTCCCCAGTCTGTTCCTCCCCACTGTCCAAAGACAGAGCTAAATAGGCTTAATTGGGAGCAGTGTTTCTGCCCAGCCTGCAAAGAGCTGAAAATCACTAAGAGACTGGCCTGTAGAGGTCACAGCAGAGAGGGAGGTGGCAGCAGAAGGTGACTGACAGTCAGCCGGCGAATGAGCAGCTGGCGAGGTGGTTAACCGAACAAGCGGCTGGTGGGGTGGCCAGTCAGAGCAAGTGCTCAGATGGCAGAGCAAGCAAGGTGCCTTCTTCCCCGGGTGGGAGGTGAACTCACACAGATGCACATCTGAACCCTGGGTCCTCATGGACCAAGGACAACCACTGTGAGTGGGGTCTGGTGAGTGTCCTGCTCAGTTTTATGATTATGAATCCTGCTTGTGACATTTTCCCTAATTAATGTCATGTGACTGTCCTCCTTTCATTAAAAGTTTCGTTTCTCCACTCAGACCCTGTGCTTGCGAGTGGGGAAGTATTGACTCCCAGAGGCACCCAGGAGTGGTGGGTAATTTTCCCAGGCTACTGGGTGGGGGCTCGAGCTGGTTCTGTGTTGTATTGTTGGAAAGGACCTTCTGGATATTAAACACAGCCCTGGTTGCTGCTGGCTTCACCTGGCAGAAGGGTGACATAAGCAAAGAGTGGGGACTGCACTAGTTTGAAAGGGACTGGTCACCCTGCTCTGACTGGAGGCAGAGAAACCAGCCAAAGCTCCACCAGTTTGTACATCACAGTAACCTTGTATCATTCTGTAACTTCAAGCTGTTAGCTGTAATATGAGGAGTGGAAATGGAGAAAGAGGGTCAGGTTTCAGGGATGGCCTGAGTTTGGTAAGGCTCTACAGGCTGAGGAATGTAAACGGGGGCCAGGCCATTACTATACAAACACTAGTCTCAGCATGTGATACTGGCCTCTCAGAGTGTCTAATCAAGTTCTGTTTCCTTCAGCTCTGTTTGCCTGCTGCATTACATCTTGCTAATGAAACACCAGCATGTAGTGATGCTTTCTGCAGTGGTATTCTTGAGAACGTAAGGGGGCTGTACACTTTATTTCTACAAAATTGGCAATAGTCACTTCTTTTGTTTAAGTGAAATTGAACTGAGAACCTGGCATTTGGTCTCTGAGCTTAGTTACTGGCTAGTGCAGGGATGGGCAAACTACGGCCTGCGGGCCACATCCGGCCCCTCAGGGCTTTGGATCCGGCCTGCGGAGGCACCACGTCCCTGCAGCCCCCGAGCGGGGGGGTAGAGGGCTTCGTGCGTTGCCTCCAGGCACCGCCCCCCGCAGCTCCTATTGGCCGGGAATGGGGAACCGCGGCCAATGGGAGCTTCGGGAGAGGTACCTGGAGGTGCGGCAAGGGCAATGCACACGGGGGACGCAGTGCTTCCAGGAGCGGCGTGGGGCCGGGGACAGGGCAGGCGTTCAGGGAGCCTGCCCTGGCCACAGTGCACGCCGCTGCCATCCTGGAGCCACTTGAGGCCGGAGCCCGAACCCCTCCTGCACCTTGCCCCCCAACTCCCTGCCCTAAGCCCCCTGCCTGTACCGCGCACGCCTCCTGCACCCCAACCTCCTGCCCTGAGCTCCCTGCTGCACCCTGCACCCCCATGCACCCCCATGCACCCCAACCCCCTGCCCTGAGCCCCCTGCTGCACCCCACACCCCTCCTACACCCCAACCCCCTGCTCTGAGCCCCCTCAGACACCCCACACCCCTCCTCTGCCCCAATCCCTTGCTCTGAGCCCCTTCCTGCACACCGCACTCCCTCCCCCACCCCGCACTCCCTCATGCACCCTAACCCCCTGCCCCAGCCCTGCATACAATTTCCCCATCCAGATGTGGCCCTCGGCCCAAAAAGTTTGCCCACCCCTGGGCTAGTGTATTCAGAGAAAAACTGAGCTTAGGCCTCGGTGAATCAAAGCAAGTGGTGAGGATAACTCTGCCTGCTAGGTCATAGGCATGCTAACGGCACTACTGTCAGTGCCCTATTAGAGCTAGAGGAGGCTGAATGGCCTAAGTGTTATGAGATGACATCTGCACAAGGTTTTGTCACGTGAATGCAACTTCTAATCAATACGCTGTTGTGTTGAAACAGAAATCCTTTATACAAATATGTCCTGTGAGTTATAGTGGATCCTTTTACAATTTCTATATCTATTTTATTCTAATTCTTTCTTTGTTGTTTAATCTAACAATGAAATACAACTATAAGAGTCAAATACAACACACTATATAAGCATTGATTTTTCTGTATATTTGTATATTTAAATCCACATAGAAAGGTGCAAACAAGGGGTTAAAGGCATCTATTACAAAATAATTGGAGGAAATATGGTATTCAGACAGGGTTTTTAAAAAAAATCCTCTTATCCAACAGTCTCAAAGAGCAAATGTAACACCAACAGACTCTGGTCGTCAGGCGGGCGGGATCGAACCGGGGACTTCTGGAGCTTAGTGCATGAGCCTCTACCGCCTGAGCTAAAAGCCAACTGATGATGAAAATAAATTTTGAAACATTGGAATTCCCCAATGGAATGGGATGGAAATCCTGGAGGTTTTTTTCAACTAGCTATAAAAATTAGTAGCTCAAAGCTAAAACCTAATGTTGGGATGCGTTGTTTGTGCAATGTAATTTATGAAAACAACATGGTGATATTGGTAACTCAGCCTAAGTAATGTATCTTTAAGTCCATTGATCTTCATGACGTTCTTCTGGTATGGCTTAGAGTTGATAATATCAGAGCTGTGTCTGGCTTGTAACACCAGTAGCTATCAACTTTGTTTTAGGGATGTTTTGTTTCCCCCCAGCCACAGTTAAAAGGCCTTACAAAAAAGTAAACTGTTCTCTCAAATTCCCCTAACAGTCACAGCGTCTTTATTTGATTTCTTGTCACCCAGTAAGGTTACAGAATTTCACATTTTCTATATTCTCTTGCTTTTTCCAAAAAGCAACATTATCACCTGTCAACTAATTGTCCCAGCTTGCAAACTGCATTGATATCTTGTTTTGCTCAAATAATGCCTCAATGAGTTTCTTAGCTGTCTAGAGCTGAGGAGTTTTGCTGCTTAAAATATTTTGAAATCAGTCGACTTTGGCTTTTTGTCTAGATTTTTCATGGAATTACCAAGTCAAGTGCAATTAAACACTGATCCTGCTCAGTACAGCTCTCAGTTGTGTTTCCATTTGGAGTCCACATACCAACACACCTGTGGGGCAACCAACCCTGGCTGAAGAAAGCATTTCAGAATTGATCCTCTGCATTTGCTGGAAACCTTCTCAAGAGGTAAGTTCCAATTGTCCTCTGTTTGATTAGAATCTTAGAGTTTCTTCCTTTTTGCAGTTACTCAGAATTTTTACTCAAACAGGATTTCCAGATATAACATTTAGTATGTATGGCACACTTCATCTGCAGATCTCAAAGTGCTTTATAAAGAGTGGGCTAATTACATTTACCCATTTCACAGATGACACAGATGCTAAAAGATTTGCCTAATGTTACACAAGAAGTCAATAGCGACACCAGGAATCAAACCCAGGTTTCTGGACTCAGACTGATGCTCTGTCCAGGTATTATAACAAAAACAGTCTGCAAGGCTGTGAAGTGATTGTAATTGGATCTGTGCAAACCCAGGAGCTCATGTGGAGCCTGTAGAACCAATTGCAGGATCAAGGTATAAGTAGCCTGAAGTTCCTGACTGTGACTGTGTCATTTTTCTTACTCTCCACCTCACTGGAGATTCCTCAAATTATACACAGCTTTGCATTTTATTTACATGACTGATTAATTATATGATTAATTAGTGAATGTTCATACAGAATGTTGAATGTAAAGTAAGTGTTATATCTGCATTTCATTGTGTTCAATGCCCTGCCTTTTTCCAAACCTGAATTTAAAAATTCCCCAAATTTCACTAGTTCTGAAAACAATTTTCTGATTCCCAAATGCTCGGACTTCTGAGCTTCCCTAATTGAAATAAGTCTAGAATTTCTCTATATAAAACACAGATAAATAAAATATTAGTTAAATGGGAGGAAATACTGTGTCTATCCTCCCTTACGTACTTATATGCCCTCTATAGCATCTGAGCACCTCACAATCTTTTAATGTATTTAACTTCACAGCACCACCGTGAGATAGGGAAATGCTATTATTCCCATGTGACATTATCTAATTAAAATATGACCATATAGATCATCATTGAAACCACTGTTATATATATATATACAACAAATCTTGTACAAAGGTGTCTGTGGAAAGGTTATGATTTGCATAATATGATTCTGCTATTTGTATGTAGGTATCATTTTTGTATTTGAAGTTATGAGTATTGGCTCTATACCTGGATTTCAAATGTTTGCTCCTCGGGTAACACCCATAAGGTAGCTAGCCAGCACATCTTGGAGGAACTATTCAAATTGAATGAGGAGTACTTGTGGCACCTTAGCGACTAACAAATTTATTCAAATGGAGTGGCCCATCAAAAGAATATTTAACTGACAATGGACCATGGGAGATGCCTATCTACACTCAATGGAATTTCCTGCTGTGACTAGGCAAAATCATGCATGGACATGTGACTTGTCCATGTGACTCCAACCACCATCTTGTTACTGTACTTTTCCACAGTAAGATCAATGGGATTCCCTCCACATGGCAGAAGATATAAAAGGCCCT
This sequence comes from Platysternon megacephalum, assembly GCA_003942145.1. Classification (NCBI taxonomy): domain Eukaryota; kingdom Metazoa; phylum Chordata; order Testudines; family Platysternidae; genus Platysternon; species Platysternon megacephalum. Next base: position 9,476,784 of record QXTE01000046.1, read on the forward strand.
GGAAACATCTCCATTTTGCCTCGTTCCTATCCCTGCCTCTTTCATGCTCAAACTTCTGGACTATGAACTTAGATTAATGGAAGCATTCTAAACAAAGAATTGAGGACCTTCCAATGATTTGGAAGCAGCCAGAGACTTGACTTAAGCCAGTAGTTTATTCCATCACTGCTACAAGCCTGAACCAAGAACTTTGCATTTATTGTATGTATTTGATTCCTTTAACCAATTCTTTCTTTCTTTCTTTCTTTCTTTCTTTCTTTCTTTCTTTCTTTCTTTCTTTCTTTCTTTCTTTCTTTCTGGCGTCAGCATGATTTTTGGGTAAGATCTGAGTTATATATTGACCTGGGTGTGTGGCTGGTCCTTTGGGATCAGAAGAACCTTTTATTTGAAGAGATTGGTTTTAAAGAACCACACATCTCTAAGTCTAGTGTTTTCAATGGTAATACAAGGACTGGAATGCCTAAGGAAACTGCTTTTATGATTTCTTGTTAGCCAGTGTGGTGAAACAGAAGTTTTCTTTTGTTGCTGGTTTTGTATATCTCATGAGAGAATAACCTCCAGTTTTGGGGTGTAGCTGCCCTATTTCTCAGCAGTTGGTCCTGAATTTGGTATTCTCAGTTGTGACCCACAACGGCATAGTTATACCCCGTTTTACAGATGGTGAATGAGATCTAGAGAGACTAAGTGATTTGCCCAAGGTCACATTGAAAATCTGTCACAGAGCGTGGAAATGAACTTGTTTTCCCAAGTCCTCGGCTAGCATCCTAATTACCGTACCATCCCTCCTCTTTCTGTACAAGCATCTGCTTACACCATGATCTCTGTTTGGCCCCGAGAGTTGGAAGGGTAGTTTAGTGGTGGTGGTAGGCACGTTGCTCCAGGCCTACACCAGGTTATCCTGGTACTAGAGCGTTACGGTACGTCTACACGGGGATAAAAGACCCGCAGCTTGTCCGGTTCAGCTGACTGGCTCACAGGCCTCGGGCTCCGGAGTTGAGAAATCAGTGTGTAAATGTTTGGGGAACCTGTGAGGGTCCAGCCCAAGCCTGAATGTCTACCCAGCAATTTTTGTAGCCCAAGACCTGCGAGCCCAAGTCAGCTGACCCAGGCCAGCTGTGGGGTTTTTTATCCCCATGTAGACATACCACAAAAATGCAACCTATTCTCTAGGTATTTGTTCTGTTTTGTGCTTTTTGCTTTGAACCTAGTAGGTCCCTGTATCTGTTCTTTTCCTTAGGAAGAAGCTTAGATGAACCATTTGAGAACTGTTTCTTCTGCAAGATCCATATGATGGGTCAGTGTTTTAGTTTTCTGATTTGGTACTGTAGGGATGGGTCACTTCAGAACATTATTTTGTAATTTTAAAAAATAAGTTTGGTTTTCTTTTGAACACTCACATTATCCGCATTGGAAGTGTAACAGCTGCTATGCTGGCCATCCCTGGGGATTGAACCTGGGAAACGTCACAGCTAAAGCTTGAGCCTCTAAAGCAGTGGTCACCAACTGGTTGATTGCGATCGACTGGTCAATCCTAGAGGATCTCCCAGTCGATAGCGATCTCCGGCAGCACAGTGTGGCTGCTGCTAAGGCCGACTCCCTGCCTACCCTGGGCCCATGCTGCTCCTGGAAGCGGACAGCTCAGCCCCACGGCCCCAGGGCAGGGGGGCAGGGGTCTCTCTCCACGTGCTGCTCCTGCCTGCAAGCATCCCCCACCCCCCTGCAGCTACCATTGGCTGGGAGAGCAGCGGGGACGGTGGTTGCAGAGAGAGGCAGCACACGCAGCCATGTGCCCCCTGCCTCCCCCCCCCCCCCCGGGGCCACAGGGGCATGTTGGCCCCTTCTGGGAGCGGTGTGGGGCCAGGGTAGGCAGGGAGCCTGTCTTAGCCTCACTGCGCCCACTGCTGACCGGGAGCCACCGGAGGTAAGTGCTGCCTGACGGGAGGCTGCACCGCAACCCCCATCCCTGAGGCCCCTCCCAGAGCCAGCACCCCATACCCCCTCCTGCACCCCAAACCCCCTCCTGATCCCCAAGCCCCATTCTGAGCCCCCTCCCAGAGCCAGCACCCCAAACCCCAGCCCTGAGCTCCCTCCTGGAGCCAGCACCCCATACCCCTCCTGCACCTCAAGCCCCAGCCCTGGCCCCCCTTCCAGAGCCAGCACCCCATATCCCCTCCTGCACCCCTGCTCTGACCCCCCCCAGAGCCAGCACCCCATATCCCCTCCTGCACCTCTACTCCCTGCCAGAGCCCAGAGCCCCCACTGCACCCAAACTCCCTCCTAGAACTTGCACCCCTCACCCCCTCCTTCACCCCAACCCTCTGCCCCAGGCTCAGCCCAGACCCCCTCCCACACTGCGAACTCCTCAGCCCCAGCCCAGAGCCCGCACCTGCTCCCAAACCCCTGCCCCAGCCTGGTGAAAGTGAGTGAGGATGGGGAGAGCGAGCGACAGAGAGGGGGGGGGGAATGGAGTGAGCGAGGCAAGGCTTTGGGGAAAGGGCGGGGCCTCAGGGAAGGTATGGGGTAGATCCTGGGTTGCCCTTAGATTCAAAAAGTGATCTTGGGTGTAAAAAGGTTGGAGACCACTGCAGTAGAGCCAAAGCTAAATCTCTTATCTGGGAGCGACAGCAGAGGCATAGCCTCCTGGATCAGGCACAGCAGTGGATGCATAATACACTGAGGAGTGGGCTACAGAAACAATGAAATATTGGTACACCATAGCTCTGGATTTAGTCAAAAGATGCTCTCTTCAGAGAAAGCATTGGATGCTTAGGCATCTCTGGCTACAACTTCCACCTCAACTTCCTGCCATTTACTCTTCAAGTATAAGATTAAAATAATCAGTCAAAATAAATGAATTTCAGGGATATTTGGGAGTGGAATTCAGTATGTCTTTGAGGGGTTTTTTTTACATTGATTTTGAGGTTGTTTTGAGTGTGGGATATTTGCACTCCGGAGACAAGTTCCGTGTGTGACAGTTCAGAAAGAGAAGTTGCAGCTGGCTAGCAGGTGTGCTGCAGCAGTGTCCTGGTTTGAGAGTGACCTCTGGTAACCTTCTTTGTTTGCCATGCTAAAGATTGGCCACATGTTCTAACGCACACATTACGCCATTGTGCAAGCGGGTAGTTTCCAAGTGGTCTGAGAGAGAAACTGTGCTTCAGTGGAAAACATCTTGAGATTTCCCAGCACAAAAGAAAACTGCAGCTCAAAAACTTTAGCACATGAATAGAAAATGTAAAATGGAAGTGTATAAACATTTGGAACAGTTTAAAACCGGACTGGCCAATTAGCTGAATTCTAAGCTGCATTATTAGGTACAATCGGTGTAATCCATCAGGGAAAAATAAAGAAGGCTGCAGCTGCATCCAGGCAATGGTTGCTGAAAAGCCTTGGAGGTACCATGTGTAGTTTAGCCGCACAGAAAGCAAGGGAGGAGATGACTCTGCCCTTACAATCCAACATAAAGTGTCACACTGGGAATCCCAGCACATTTATAAGCTCCTAAACAGCTCTAAAAAGTCTTGACTGGTTGGTGGCAGTGAAGCAGTCATGGTGGTGGTCTCTTCAGTCTCCCTCCGGTCATGTACTGCTCAGCTTCCCGACTCAGCATCACAGAAGTCGAAGGAGAGACTCCCATCGCCCTCATTCTCACGTGTTTCAGAGCCTGTCAGAACCAGTCCTGCTGTGCATCCTGATATTTCTTCCTTTGGATACTGTTATCACAATTTATACACACCCCACCCCACGCCTCTAAGGAGCCTATGTGCTTTTTTTCATAAGTTACTGAGGGTCCTTAGGAGTTTGTCTGTGTGATTCAGGCTCCAAAGTTCCTAAATCATAAGAACGGCCATACTGGGTCAGACCAAAGGTCCATCTAGCCCAGTATCCTGTCTTCCGACAGTGGCCAATGCCAGGTGCCCCAGAGGGAATGAACAGAGCCAGTAATCATCAAGTGATCCATCCCCTGCCACCCATTCCCAGCTTCTACTGGAAGGGACCATGAGAGGTCATCTAGTCCAGTCCCCTGCACTCATGGCAGGACTAAGTATTATCTAGACCATTCCTGACAGATGTTTGTCTAACCTGCCCTTAAAAATCTCCACTGATGAAGCTGCCACAACTTCCCTAGGCAATTTATTCCAGTGCTTAACCACCCTGACAGGAAGTTTTTCCTAATGTCCAACCTAAACCTCCCTTGCTGCAATTTAAGCCCATTGCTTCTTGTCCTATCCTCAGAGGTTAAGAAGAGCAATTCTTCTCCCTCCTCCTTGTAACAACCTCTTATGTACTTGAAAACTGTTATCATCTCCCCTCTGTCTTCTCTTCTCCAGACTAAACCAACCCAATTTTTTCAATCTTCCCTCATGTTTTCTAGACATTTAATCAGTTTTGTTGCTCTCTCTTTTGTGACTTTCTCCAATTTCTCCACATCTTGCCTGGAATGTGGCGCCCAGAACCGGACACACTACTCCAGTTGAGATCTAATCAGTGCAGAGTAGAGCAGAAGAATTACTTCTCATGTCATGCTTACAACACTCCTCCTAATACATCCCAGAATCATGTTCACTTTTTTTTGCGAACTGTTGACTCGTATTTAGCTTGTGGTCCACTATGACCCCCAGATCCCTTTCCGCAGTACTCCTTCCTAGGCAGTCAGTTTCCGTTTTGTATGTGTGCACCTCATTGTTCCTTCCTAAGTGGAGTACTTTGCATTTGTCCTTATTAAATTTCATCCTGTTTACTTCAGACCATTTCTCCAGCTTGTCCAGATCATTTTGAATTGTAATCCTATCCTCCAAAGCACTTGCACCTCCTCCCAGCTTGGTATCGTCCGCAAACTTTATAAGTGTCCTCTCTATGCCATTATCTAAATCATTGATGAAGATATTGAACAGAACTGGACCCAGAACTGATGCCCTTCCAGCATGACTATTTAGTCATGATAACTACTCAGGCATTTATACAACACAAAGGGCTGTAGTTACCACTTTGGAGAATGGGGCTTAGGTTCCTAAATGACTTAGGTGCTCTTGAAAATTTTACTCCTGGTCTGTCATCTGTACAAAGTGAGGGTATATCTACACCACGGCTGACAGGGTGTGGCCAGCACAGGCAGACTCTGCTCGAACACAGTTTTTGTGTTATACTTTGAAACTGAGATAACTTTCTCAGTGCTGTCACCTCCCTCCCTTCCCCCCCCCCCGCCCCACACACACATATTCCTATCAACTAAACTTTTCAGTCAGAGTCTTTATCTGTAGCATATAAAACCACTTTCCTGTGATGCTGTCTGCCTCACCCTGATTACTTGCCTGTGCGGGAAATCTGTAACTGCTGGTGCATCAAAAGTGTCTGCCAACAAAGCTACTTTCTGCCAAGCTCTCTGTTTTTGCGGTGTTGAAGTAGATAAGTATGTACAGCAATTGTAGCATTCACGTCAGTCACATAACCAATTACTTCCTCCTATTCCTTCCCTCAGGCAATACATACTCCATCCCTATGTCGGGAAGGTATATTCTTGTTGAACTATTGGTATGAACAAGTAAATGTTTCCTGGATAACCACTATGGGCGGTAGTAGATATGGTGGCTCACTTCATTTCCCCCTTTCCCCTCGACACTTCCAGCCATTCTGAAAGAGTCAGGCATGCATACAACACAAAGGGCTGTATTCTTGGGTCCGCTCAGTTCACCTGGCGCTGTGTAACCAGGGCAAAGAGAATTCAAACCAGCAGAGAATCCCCGGGAGAATTTCTCCTGTGTAGGGAGACTCTCCATCTGGCGTAAAGCACATGAAGGCAGCTATTTTGTCTTCTGTGCCTATGCCATCAACCGCCTGCCTTTTCCACTGGGGCTGCACTGCCCAGCATAACGAGAGACAGTGTCAAAGGAGATGTGGGTGGTGCATGTTAAAGGGAGGGGGTGTGGTGAACGAGGTGCTCCACAATGCTTAGTTCTTAACTGGCATAACGTCCAGGAACATTTATGCTAGTGGTATAAGTTAAAGTTGCCCTTAGCGACCTTAATTTATAGCGAGGCCAAGCAGAGCAGCATCTGGAAGCCACAATCATCTTCTTGTCATTCCCACCCCTTCCCCCCTGGAGAATTCAGACGGAAGTTCAGAAAAGTCCAGTTTCACCTAGAACTTTCACACCCACAGTTGTGGAGAGGGTTCAGACTTTCTCATTTGAAACTTACCTGGCTACCCTTTGCAATTATTCAAAAATCCAGATGCCAATGTTTGTCAAGAATGTGACCTCTGTTTGCACTTTTTTGGTTAGCCCGCCGTTTTCCCTGCACGTACTGAACTACACACTGAGCATTGTTCATGCAGTCACTGCCATGTTTGAATTTTTGTGACCTGCATATCTGTTTCTTTAACTCTAGCTCATATGCAGCCATAGAAGTTACTAGCAATGGCTTTTAAAAGTGACTAGTGATTTTTGGGTGCCCCTGTTGACATACTTTAAAGGGATTTGAATTTCAGAAAGTGCAGAGCACTCACCCTCTTAGAAATCACACCATTTTAAAGTTATGTCAATGGGCCATCTAAAATCACTAATAACCTGGGAAAACTGGGCCTATACCTCTCAGAAACATCCCAACTGTCATGTAAAAGTGTCAGAGAATTAGCATCTACCTGCTAATGAGATAAACCTGTAATATTGTTTTAACCATTATTCAGATGAAGCTGTTGTGGAAAATCAACCACACATAGATTTTGGATCAGATTAGCCTGAGGCTCCTTTATTTTATACGAGCATATATGCAAGGAGAGTCAGCAGAGCCCCATGCAAGGCTGCAAGCTGCTCTGCCTTCCTTAAACTTTAACCAGCTTTTAAAGACTAAAACCACAAACAAATTACACATACATTGCATGTTAATTACCTTATTTTGAATACATTGCAAAATTAATAAAGGTCAAAAGCAAAAACAAGCATCTCTCCCACTAGGCCCCTCCTGGTACTCACTGTCTGTTCTTTTGCGATCAGCGACCTTTTTTTTTAACACAACTGTTGCGGTTATACATTTCATAAGCCTGGCTATTGCAAATTATGCTACTTGGGGCCTTTTTCACTCTGCCCCCTCATGCCCTTTATACACACAAAGCCATAGTTCCGTTTTGGGAACTTTCCACTCCACTCTTGCCTTTCTGTGCCCTTTGCACACAAAGCAAGCTCAGCTTATACTTTAAGCCTACTAACTTGACCAAAGCTCCACAGCTCTTCTATAGATTTTCCCTCACAAAGCAAATCATTCCATCCTCACTTACGGTTTCCATGTCATTTGCCCTGTGTAGCTGTCTTGTGTAACTTACAGGCATTCTGTAATCTATAAGGGCCTGATTCCGCCACGTTTCAGAGCGAATAAGGGGTTTCTCAGTGTAAGGGAGGCAGCATCTGCTCAAAAATAGTTTGTATCTTTGCTGACCCTTCCAGTTATGCAGAGGTGGAGTCTGAACACTTAGTCTGAATTACGTATAACTGTCTATATAGACACCCAGAAGGAAGTAAAAGGAGCTTTCAGCTGCCTTTGTAACTACTTCAAATTCATTTTCAGTCGCAGTTAGCAAGGTTTGGACTAAATAATGGGAACTAGGGCAATGCTGTTAAGTGCTCTGTCCTCTGCGGGGCATTCTAGTATATTTGCCTCCTTACCCATCCACTTTGTTACTTTATTGCAAGTCAGCTGCTTCTTTTGCTGCTAACCAAAGTGCTCTTGGAACCATTAAATGTGCATTCACGGTGAAAGCATGTGTCATTTCTTGGTTTTCTGTTACCAAGTTGGAACTTTTAAATAATTAATTCATGAGCTATTAAAATGTCTACTTTTTTCAAACATTTTAGCTCTTAACCTTGCTATCAGATCGGTGTTGGCAAAGCCTCCTATCTGTATAGAATCCCATTGGAGTCACTGGGGCTTCGTACTGGTGTGAGGGTTCAAAGAGACAAACCAATTACAGACTCAGGGCCTTAATAGTCAGTATCAAGTCTGCGCAGATCTCACCTAACTGTTTAAAATGAAGCAGTTTTGTTCCATTCCAATAAATTAAACACATGCAGGGCAGGGAACCCACCTTTACGTTCAAGTATTGCTTCTATTTAACTGTCTTCCCTGTTTTGTCACCAGTTAGTTTTTAAAATAAATGTAAAAAATAAAATGTATTTTTTTAATTCAAATTACAAAATGTAATATCTTCCAGGGAGGTAAAGCTCATTACAATTATTTAGAGTTTTTAATTATGAACATTCTTATGCTTTGGGAGTTCTTTGCAGTGGATGATTTTAATTCCTTAAATTGTTACTTTTTTGTTCATTTAATCCATTCATGCATGTTTGGGTCCGTTATGCACTGACACTGTGTTTGCTGCTTTTATGATTCGTTTGCTTCCTTTTGTGTATTAATTATTTCGGATCTGTTGTAAACTTCTCCCATGTTAGAGCAGATTTAGGCTCAGCTAATGCACATGCCCAGGAAATTAAAGGTGGTGCCAGTAGCCCCTTCACTGCTTTGGGCTGGCTATGCGTATCCTAGGTAGCAGGGAGAGAGGGAGAGCAGCAGCTTCTGCTGAGCTATTACTTCTCATTCTGTAAATCTGCTCCTGGGACAGTGCTGCTAGACATTGCTCCTTGCTCAGTACTTGTGTCACAGCTACAGTTTAGCCCTTTATTATTTGTATTACCGAAGTGCCTAGGAGCTCCAGGAATGGGCCTGGATCCCATTGTGCTAGGCACTTAAGGTGCCCAGACAGCAAATGTGAAAAATCGGGATATGGGGTGGGGTAGGGGGGGAGAACAGGAGCCTATATAAGAAAAAGACCCAAAAATTGGGACTGTCCCTACAAAATCGGGACATTTAGTCACCCTATAGGCACTGTACAAACACAGAACAAAAATATGTTCCCTGCCTCAGACAGCTTGACAATCTTGGTTATTTTCTTCATTTTCCTTTATTTTGTTGTTAAGTCTCCTCTCCCCCAATGAACCTTTTAACTTTGTCTCATTTGAAATTACTATTCTAGTTTGCGTTGCTCAATATGTTACCTCAGGGGTCGGCAACCTTTGGCACGCGGCCCGTCAGGGTAATCCGCTGGTGGGCCTTAAGTCATTTTGTTTACATTGACCGTCTGCAGGCATGGCCCCCTGCAGCTCCCAGTGGCTGCAGTTCGCCATTCCTGGCCAATGGGAGCTGCAGGAAGCAGTGGCCAGCATGTCCCTGTGGCCCACGCTGCTTCCCACAGCTCTCATTGGCTGGGAATGGTGAACCGCGGCCATTAGGAGCTGCGGGGGGCCGTGCCTGCGGACGGTCAATGTAAACAAACTGTCTCATGGCTCCCCAGCGGATTATCCTGATGGGCCGTATGCCGAAGGTTGCCGACCCCTGTGTTACCTTTTCTAAAATACTCAATTACCTGAGTCAAGACAGAGCTAGGACTGTAGGATCTGATTAATTTCAACACGCTGGTGTCAGCAATTCCTTCAACACTTCCATGGCTTTAGCATGGAGATATACATGCACTCCTGTTGCATAAACACACACTATGCACATACTCTCTGTACCCATGTCTGCACTGGCACATACACACACATCCATGCGAAGACCAATAATGTGCGTGGATGCAAAGATTTGGTGAGTTCCCTGCTCTCCCACTGTAACTGCCACCCTGGTTGTTTAACATGATGTTTTGTTTATGAATGACTTTGGAGATCAATGCGTTCAGTTGCAACATGCATTACCATATCATTCTCCATCTATCAAGAAATGAAAAATGATGTACAGCAACTCCTCCTTTGTTGTTCAAAGCACGCATGATGGTGCTGATGATGTTGGTAATTGGGTGTTTGATGTCTAAAGGATGAATTTTGTAATCTGCTGTCAGAATGCCTCTGTAAACCCCCAAGCCACAATTTGTCTCAGCTATTGAATGTCTGAATGTATGGATATAACAGTGTGTTCTGAATGAGTCATTACAATCTGTCTGTTCCCATAATATGGCTATTTTATAATAATTTGTGAATGATTTTTTTCTTTAAATTAATGCCTAAATTCTGCACAGAAATAATTGTAAATGTCTTGATATAAAGAAGCTTTTGAAGGACATTGCTACATGCAGGCTGAAATGCTCTTTCTTTCACCATGCTACCTGTTTTCTTTTAATGGAAATCCGGGACTAGGGCTTCAACCTTAACTCTTGATTTCCTGTCTATTCAAACAAGATCCTGCTTTATCTGTTATAATAAATATATTTAGAGATGGGGCTCAATCAATACTCGGGACCAAATTCCCCCCAATTTGCTAGTTTAAGATCTGGTTCTGAATTTTGCAGTTTGGGCCCATCTCTAAATATATCACTTGTGGCTCAGTACAGACCAAAGAAAACCAGGTTCTGGAATGCTAGGCTAGGGAGAGCTGCACTCACAACCCACACACTGGGCACTGAATCAGGGACTTCCAGAGCTTGAAGCATAAACTGCTACAGCTTGTGCTAAAGAATCACGCTTCAGTAGCTGGGGGTGGTAAGAACTTGTATCCTTCGTTGATCAGCACAGAGGGGAACCTGTCACATACGTCCACCGGTGAGTTGCAAGAACACCAAGAAAAGGGGAGCTAAAAAACCAAGGCAGGTGCTGAACTACTAAGGCCTGGTCTACACTACAATTTTAGGTCGAATTTAGCAGCGTTACCTCGATTTAAGCCTGGACCCGTCCACACGACGAAGCCCTTTTTTCCGACTTTAAGGGCTCTTTAAATCGGTTTCTTTAAAGTACTTAATCAAAGCAAATGGAGGTTAAAGCATTGAGAAATGCAGGTTCCAAAGCATTGCAGAAATGTACCCGAGTACTCAAGGAAAGGCCCTCTGAAACTCTACAGGGCACTAAACAGGACCTCATTGGAAGGCAGGGTTGTGAGTATGAAAGAGTATCAGAGAAGAATTGGAGAGAGTGCCAATGTACCATAGCTCCTGCACCTAATGCATTCAAGAGAGAACTGATGGGAAATTTTGGAGGCCAGCATTTATACTAGGCAAAGGATGGCTTCTGCTAGACAGTAGGGGGCCTAGCTTGTGATCTACCCTCCTTTCACGTTAAGTGGGGTTAATAATAGAGCTGGTCAACATTTTAAAAATGAAAAGATGGTTGTTGGAAAATGGACTTAAAAAAAAAAATTTTTTATGAAAATTGTTAATATTGGGGGGCATGTGTGTGTTGTTTGTTGTATTTTTCCCCTCAGATGATTACAGATTTGGGAGGGAGGGGAATGTTAGTTAAGTAGTTATCACACTTTTGTTTGTTTGTTTACCAAAAGCTACGGTTTTAATGTGACCTATCTATGCTTCAGCTCAACAGTTGCTGAGAGGAAAAGCAATATTATATGCAAACAAGTTAAATAAACTTACTAAACAGCAGCCTTCATGTGCTTTAAATGTGGTGCCTTACAGAGTATTTTTATTGTAACTTATAATTCCAGAGAAGAGACTGGTGTATGTAGATCTTAAAGGCTCCCATGACTAGGATGTTGGAGCCCCTGAATTATTCAAAGGATCTTATTCAGTGCACTGTGATAATTTCTGATGTTTCAAACTCCTGGATAGCCTTTGATGCTTGTATTATTTGCATGTAAATTCAAACCATTAGGTGGCATTATCAATAAGGTGCAGATTGAATCATAACAGCCCATGCAAATTAATGCAACCTTAACAAACAAGGGAAAATATTTAAACTATCAAATTGACAGCTGCTAGATGTGATTTTAGAGAAGAGGGGGAAAAAATCAATTTTAAAACTTCAGAATGTAAACAGCTCAAGGTATTACCAGCTATACAGACAGATTTGTAAACATGGAAGAGTATGCTAACCTGCAGCCTTTTTGAACATATAGGTAGAATCCTGGCTCTGCCATTGAATTAGATGCTATAGTAACTTTCCAGTCTTGCGGTCAGAAAATGTGACACTAGCTATTCACTTGGCTACTTGTAGCTATCTCTAATTAAACCATAAACATTGTTTTCAGATAACATTAAAGATCAGATTAAAACTTATAAAATTAAGATAAGATTGAAATCGTCTCTTTAACTCATAGCTTTGTCTCTCTAACTTGCTGTGTTCCATAGACAGCACCTGTCACTGGTTGAAGTGCCTTCAATACCTGGGAACAGAGATTCAGTGTTAACTCTGAATTTCCATGCTTTTGGGTGTTGAAATTCTGCAGAGATGCCATTGTCAATTTGTCATTTGAATGTGTTATTAGGGCAGTCAAGCTATTAAAAAAATTAATCGTGATTAATTGTGCGATTAAAAAAAAGGAATCAAGATTAATCACGCTGTTAAACAATAATAGAATACCATTTATTTAAATATTTTTGGATGTTTTCTACATTTTCAAATATATTGATTTCAATTAGAACACAGAATAAAATGTGTACAGTGCTCACTTTCTATTTATTTGGATTACAGATATTTGCACTGTAAAAAGCAAAAGAAATAGTATTTTTAATTCACCTGATACAAGTACTGTAGTGCAATCTCTTTATCATGAAAGTTGAACTTACAAATGTAGAATTATGTACAAAAAAATAACTGCATTCAAAAATAAAACAATGTAAAACTTTAGAGCCTACAAGTCCACTCAGTCCTACTTCAGTCAATCAAGTTTGGTTACAATTTGCAGGAGATAATGCTGCCCATGTCTTGTTTACAATGTCACCTGAAAGTGAGAACAGGTATTCACGTGGCACTGTTGTAGCCGGCATTGCAAGATATTTACGTGCCAGATGCGCTAAAGATTCATATGTCCCTTCATGCTTCAACCACCATTCCAGGGGACATGCGTCCATGCTGATGACGGGTTCTGCTCGATAATGATCCAAAGCAAAGCGGATCGACGCATGTTCATTTTCATCATCTGAGTCAGATGCCACCAGCAGAAGGTTGATTTTCTTTTTTGGTGGTTTGGGTTCTGTAGTTTTCGCATCTGAGTGTTGCTGTTTTAAAACTTCTGACGCATGCTCCACACCTCATCGCTCTCAGATTTTGGAAGGCACTTCAGATTCTTAAACCTTGGGTTGAATGCTGCAGCTATTTTCAGAAATCTTACATTGGTACCTTCTTTGCGTTTTGTCAAATCTGCTGTGAAAGTGTTCCTAAAACGAACATGTGTTGGGTCATCATCCAAGACTGCTATAACATGAAATATATGGCAGAATGTGGTTAAAACAGAACAGGAGACATACAATTCTCCCCCAAGGAGTTCAGTCACAAATTTAATTAACACTTTTTTTTTTGACGAGGATCCTCAGCATGGAAGCATATCCTTTGGAATGGTGGCTGAAGCATGAAGGGGCATACAAATGTTTAGCATATCTGGCACATAAATACCTTGAAACACCAGCTACAAAAGTCCAATGCAAACACCTGTTCTCACTTTCAGGTGACATTGTAAATAAGAAGCAGGCAGCAGTATCTCCCGTAAATGTAAACAAACTTGTTAGTCCTACTTCTTGTTCAGCCAATCGCTAAGAGAGAGTGGACTTGTAGGCTCCAAAGTTTTGTTTTTGAACGCAGTTATGTAACAACAAAAAAATCTACATTTGTAAGTTACACTTTCACGATAAAGAGATTGCACTACAGTACTTGTGTGAGGTGAATTGAAAAATACTATTTCTTTTGTTTGTTTTTACAGTACAAATATTTGTAATAAAAATAATATAAAGTGAGCACTGTACACTTTGTATTCTGTGTTCTAATAGAAATCAATGTATTTGAAAATGTAGAAAAACATAGAAAAATATTTAATAAATTTCAAATGGTATTCCATTGTTTAATGCGATTAATCATGATTAATTTTTTTGTTAATTGCGTGAGTTAACTGCAATTAATTGACAGCCCTAATTATTATTGTAGCTTTAATTTATTTTAAAGTAGGTTTTTTTTTTTAAATCCTCCTCCCGTGGCAGAGAATGAGAAACAACAATATTGACTCTTGTCAAGGCTAATTCCCCACTCTGGCACTTTGAGTGAAGAAGGTGGGGGCCTGCAAGGATTCCCAAAAAAAATTAATACTAGCCACCCCAGGCTGGTATTAAACTACCAAGGTTACAGCTTTTCTCTGACCTTGGATGAGTAGATGCTGCCACCACCCAAGTGCAAAAAAACCCCCCTTTTTAGAGAACCCAGAAAGGTGCACTTGGGAATTCCTTCCTGTGGGGTACCCTCAAGCTTTTTCACACACCCCACTCCGGGGAAGAGCTGGGAAAGAAAAATGAAGGAAATCAGCTGTTGCCACCAGCTAATTAAACAGCATATGCACAAACCTCCTAGGACACAAAAAAACCCAATCCTGTTCTTAAAAAAGGTAAATTTTATTAAAAACAGAAAGAAAGAAAATACATCTGGAACTTAGGCTATTGCTAGATTTAAAAAGAGCAAATATAATAATTAAGCATCAAGAATCGTTTTCTTGAGGTCCAGCTTAATGGTTGCAAGCAAAACAAAAGCATTTGGGGGTTAGCACAGAGGACTACACAAGCCAATAAGAAATAAAAGAGAACCCTAATCACATCTTCCTAGACCAGGGGACGGCAACCTATGGCACGCGTGCCAAACACGGCAGGCAAGCCGATTTTGAGTGGCATGCCGCTGCCTGCCGCGGTCCCGGCCCCCAAGCCCCACTCAGCCCCACCGCTCTCCCCTGCGGGGGCAGGAGGCAGAAACTTGGTCCTGCGGCAGCCAAGCTCCCCCCTCCCCCTCTTCTTCCCCCAGCGTGATGCTTTCCTGCCCCTCCCCCTCCCTCTCCCTGCCGCCGATCAGCTGATCGCCCTTGCGAGGGGGAGGGGCAGGAGGAGGAGGCAGAAAAGCGGTAGGGACGGGGCCTTGGGGAAGAGGGTGGAACAGGGCATATCCCTTCCAGCCCCCTGCCGTGAGTCGCTCAGGGCAGGGGGCTGGGAGCACCCCCACAAGCCGAGCACCCCAGCCTTGAACCCCCCACACACACTCAGCCTTCTGCCCTGCACCTCCACACACCCCCAGCCCTCTGCCCTGATCCCTGAACTCCCCCCCACACTCAGCCTTCTGCCCTGTACCCCCACGCCCCCCAGCCCTCTGTCCTGACCCCTGAACCCCCCCACACCCCCACTGCCCTCTGTCCTGCAACCCCCCCCACACCCAGCCTTCTGCCCTGCACCCCTACACACCCCCAGCCCTCACCCCTGAACCCCCCCCCCCAGGTCTAGGGTCCCGGCTGCCAGCCCCTTGCCAGCCGGCCTCCTGGCCGCAGGCCCTACCCAGCCCACTGCCGGCCTAGGTGAACAGAACCCCAGGCTGGAAGTGGGCTGAGCAGGCTGGCGGCGTAAGATCAGCATTTTAATTTAATTTTAAATGAAGCTTCTTAAACATTTTGAAAACCTTGTTTACTTTACATACAACAATAATTTAGTTATATAATATAGACTTATAGAGAGAGACCTTCTAAAAAACATTAAAATGTATTACCGGCATGCGAAACCTTAAATTAAAGTGAATAAATGAAGATTCGGTACACCACTTCTGAAAGGTTGCCGACCCCTGTCCTAGACATTCCCTGATCTACTTATGTATCTGGGGTTTAAATGAGTAGTTCTAGGTATGATCTCATGGTTTTCCATACCTGGCTTAAAGCTCTTACAGCATAGCCCAGCCCTGTCTCTGCTCTGTGTCTCCTCTCGCCAGAGAACAACAGACAGACAGACAAAGGAAAAGTTTTTTCCCAATTTTAAAAAGTTCTAGCCCTCCCATTGGCTCTTTTGGTCAGGTGCCCACTCCCTTCCTTTTACCTATGGGCTTTTTTAACCCTTTACAGGTAAAGCAAGTAGAGAACAGCTACTAACAGGGATTTTATAGCTAACTGGCTGGGTGGGTGTCCATAAAAGGGAGCTACCTCCCACCCCCTTCATTTATCACATCTCTAATGGCTCAGAAATTATCTACACAGTTTATAAGCAATCTAGGGTCTGATTCCACCCTGCAGGCCCAGTTAGTTGTACCTGCAGAGATGGTCAAGCAGCTGTTTGCCCTGAAGCAATGATGAAACCGAATTAACTGCTAATGAAAACTTGCATGCGGTATGACCTAGACGAGGGTGAGTCTCCCAAGGGAAATAGAAGAAGCCCAAACTCCCCAGGTGTTTACAGCTAGGATGGGCAAAACAATAGAAAATATTAGATGAACTTGAAGTGCATAGTTTAGGTGCAGATGCTCATGTGCACTTTCTGAAAACTCACAGTGGTTTTGGACTCTTACAGAGTATGGGGTCAGCTGCAAAATGCAGATCTGGATTTGAACTTCTCCAGAGCGGAGAGGTGTTTGGAGGTATGTCTGGAAAATGTACTGAAAGGTGCTGGTGACTGATCTAAACTGCTGTATCCTACTTTTTTGACTCTATCTATCTACCTATCTGATATTAAACCCATCTATTAATTTTTGTAACATACATTTCAACTAGTGAAACAGATCAGTTTGAGAATTAGTCTTGAAAGGTCTAAGTAATCAGAAGAGCAATTTTTCATGGGGCCCCAGTACCCTGCTTTGTCTGCAGCATGGATGTATGTAATGGATGTAAATAGGGCAGCTAGGCAGTTATTCAAAACCATCTATGCAACAGATGCATACTAGACCTAATCTGCTTGTATAATAAATTGTTGTGCTGGAGACTGACATAAAAAAAAAAGATAGAAAATGAGAGGAAAATGTCCTTACTTGCAGCTTCCATTAAAGCTGTTTTTAGAATGTTAACATGATTTTAATCTATTTTTACAGCTGTTGTTTCACAAATATTAACTCCACCTCTACCCTGATATAACGCGACCTGATATAACATGAATTCGGATATAATGCGGTAAAGCAGTGCTCCGGGGGGCGGGGCTGCGCACTCCGGTGGATCAAAGCAAGTTCGATATAACGCGGTTTCACCTATAACGCGGTAAGATTTTTTGGCTCCCGAGGACAGCGTTATATCGGGGTAGAGGTCTATTGTAACAAATCCTGCAGGATTAGTGTTTAAGCCTCAATTCTAGCAAACACTTATGCACATGCTTAACTCTGCTCACCTGAGTGGTGTCTCTGACCTCAATGGCACTGTTCATCCTTAACACTGAGTATGTGCTCAGGTGTTTGCAGGATTGGGGCCAGAGCTTGTATCAAAGGAGAGTGCAGTACTGAAAACTGGCCATAGTTACATTGTAATTTCTTTGCCATCAATTAAATTTAATATTTGGGAATTTTAACATTGAAAGTGTGATGAAGTGGCTAATGTGTTTGGTTGTTTGCTACTTCCCTTTAGAGTACAGACTCAGAACTGCTCCATTGTGTCATAGTTTCCATACTGCTAAAAGCTAAAGGAGATTTTCTTTCATCTCTAATGGTCAGGGCTTTCTGAGTTGGAACTGAGATCCTCTATCCTTGCTGTCATTATGAAACTCCAGACTGGCTGTGGTAATGTAGCTCCATCATAACCATCAGCTCCTAAGTGGCCATAGATGTGTTACAATAGTTAATATTTGTAACACAATTTTAGCCCAGTCTTTCTGCATTTGGCTCAATGGACCTGAATTGGCGATCAGAGCATTTGGTCTGCAACAGTTTGATTTAATTACTGATTTTAACTTTATTTAGAAAAACAAGTGTTATTTTATAACATCAATTCATGGAAATAATTTTCCCCATTGTTTCTTGACTTTTGGATATTTTAATTTTTTTTATGGTCTACCTTTGCTTGAAAAGTGTGTTTTCTAGCTTCTTGAGTTCCTGCCCTATTGACCAACAGTGGAGGACAGTAATAAAGTAAATCTTGATTTAGGAAGTTGTGATGATAAAGCCAAATCCTATAGATTCTTAGCTTTCAGACTTCGTGTATTGTCTTGATATTCTTGACGGCATTATTTATTATTATTATTACCATCCTCATTGTTTTGCATTTCTAGCACCTTCTAACAAATGATCTCATAGTGTTTTATAGATAGTAACAACATGAGTCTCTCAACATTCCTGAGAGGGAGGGGAAGTATTTTCATTCCAATTTTAGAGATATGTGAACTGATGCACAGAAGAATTACACAACTCATCTGCGTTTACATAATAGCCCAGGTGCTTTAGATACAAAATATCGGTCTACATTTGCCCACTATGGGCTGCAGTAGGTTTCATCACCCTGCTCACTGTCCCTGCCAGTGGAAAATATCATACACTACTTTAGTTCAGTAGAGGAAATTCTTGGCTGAACCGATGAGCCTCACACTATGGACTGGAGTCCAACAAATGGGGCTCTGGAAGAGTGCCTGACATAGTGATTTCCAAACCTGGGGATTTTCCATTGAGAACATCCCACCTCCCATCCTCAAAGGTTAAATCTGTACTTTTGGCAAGAGCGCTTTAGATGAGTTGCAGTTTCTCAGGTAACCATCTGCAAAACCATACAGTTAGAGCCCTGCAAATCTGCGGATATCCACGGACCATTTTTGCAGATCATGGATCGGATGCGGATACAAATTTTGTATCCACGCACGGTTCTACATACAGGGCTTCAGAGATCAAAACCGACACCTTCAATTGTGCCCAGGGGGAAGCCAATGCAGCGCATGGAATATAGGTACAATGACTTGAATCCACAAAGAAGCTCTGGTTTGTGACTCTGAGCATTGCAACACCTAACTTTTAAGTGCCTGAAAGTTAGATGTTCCAATGCTGTGATCCACAAAGCCCAAGTTTGGCACCTAGACTCCCTGTACGGTGAATGGGAAGAGATAGGTGCCTTTCGATGTGATCCACAAAAGCCAGCATGGTAGCCAGGGAGCCGTCTGCATTAGCCAGTGGGATATATTGCTGGGAGAGGTGTATCCTAAGCCCCCTCCCAGAGTTAGGTGCCGATCTCTGCTTAGCAATCCATGAATGGAAACCCTTCTGTTGGAGTCAGAAGGCTTAGGGCATGTCTACACTGGCAATTAACAGCACTCCAACTTTCTCGCTCAGCAGTGTGAAAAAACACCCCCCTGAGCGTAGCAAGTTGCAGCGCTGTAAAGCGCCAGTGTAAACAGTGCCCAGTGCTGGGAGCCGCGCCCCTCGTGGAGGTGGTTTTTTTAGAGTGCTGGGAGAGCTCTCTCCCAGCGCTGCATAGCAACCACACAAGGCACGTTAAAGCTCTGCCGCAGCAACGCTTAAGCGTTGCCAGTGTAGACAAGCCCTTAGACACCTAAGCTTTTTCTTGTGAGAATAGATTAGGCTCCTACCTAACTCCACACAAGACCGGGGTGTGGTTGTCACCTTATAACTTTTAGCGCATAGGATGTGGGGGACCCAGGTTCACTGCCTGAGAGGGAAAAAGAGGGGTGGGGTCTTTAACCATGGCGCTATGGGATATTCTGACCCGGGATCCCTCAGTCTCTCCTGCTGAAGCTATTCCATTGTGAATAAATAATTAAGGAATCATTGGGCCAGAGAGTGAGAGTGATTCTAAAGCCTGGTGGTTAAGGCACCCATGTGGGAGGACGGAGACCACCAAAATCCAGTCCTCCTGCTCCAATGACTCTTTAGTCCCCACATCAGAATATCCCATTGCTCAGTGGTTAGAGCACTCTCTTGAGAGGTGTGGGAGAACCCTGTTCAAATCCTCTCTTCCCCTCGGGCGGCGGGGGGGGGGGGATGGAACCTGTGTCTCCCACTGGCCTAAAAGTAAGGTAGGGGGGCACCAATGGTAAGTAAGGTAGGTGGGCACCAATGATAGCATCTCATCCTCCTGCCAGATTTTGAAGGGGACCTTGTCCGATAGGCAGCCACTCAGCATCTCTCCTGGATCAGGTGCAGCACCTGAGGCAGGCAGGTGAATGCCTATCTTCCTCCTAGGCGTGGGTTGCTCTGGAGCTTAGACACCTGGATGCCTAGACGGTGGCCATAAGGCCCACGCCCAGAGGCAGTAACTTAGGCATCTAAGGGATTTCTACCTTGAAAACACAGGCACCAAGTGAGTTTTGGTGCCTGCAAGGTTTTGTAGGAGTTTTGTGAATTGCAGTAGAGCCTAAAACTTGCACTTAGGTGCCTGAACCCCATACTTAGGCACCTAAATCTGGGGTTTAGACACTTTAGTACCTTTGTGGATCTGGACCAATATGACTCCAGGGACCGGTTCCACACAGCAAGCATAGTACTGCATGCTGTACTCACTGATGTTTCCAAGGCCCCATGAATTAAATGTTTCATTAAGGTAAAACTTACAAAATGAAATTTTCCCTGCTGTTTTCTTATGAGCATATTGATGTGTGTGAGGATAATGTGGCTCAATTGTTCCAAATTCAGTGGTTTTGAGAAGTTTACATGCACTGCTTAAAGGCGGTACTCTCCCAGACAGCGCATTTCCTCAGTTTGGTCCATTTCCTCAAATTATGTAAGTGATTTGCTGTGAGAGAAAGACGTAAGCCAGTCATTCTGGCACTGTGGCAATGAGGGCCATAGAAGTACTTAGATATACATGTGAAGTGTACTATCCCATATGGTGTGCACTTCAATGATACATGTGTGTAAACATGATCAGACCCTTGGGGCATCAGCTATACCACACCATGCCCAATATCGAGATCAGAATTCTGGATCTTCTTCCCCCAAAAGTCAGGCACCTACCACCTGAACTAAAGGAGAATCTCTGTTTGCTGTAGTAATATAAGGATTCACTGCCCACCAGAGGGCAAGACAATCATAAATGCTCAAGCAGGTTTGATTCCATCCAGTAGGGGGTAAGTAGTATGCACAGGAGACAGCCAGTAAGTTTCAGTGAATTGCATTTTCTCAGCCCATAAAGGCTTTGTTCTGTGAAATATACCTGGGCCTCCTATAACAATCGGAACAAATATTTGCTCAAATGTAATCACATCATCCTCCCTGTGTTTGATTTAGAAAAATCGCTTTCCTTTCATCTGATTTATGGACCATTGCTGGGTTAACTAAGTGGGGGACTGGCCACGGCCACTATAGAGTTAGGAAAAGAAAGTAAACTTGTTAAAGAGAATGTGAACACTGGGCTGTAGTTCTATATTTGTTTGTCTTGTTATTTTTTCCCCTCGCTTTCTTTCGGTAACTGAACTCTAAGAAGCTCAAAAGGAATAAAGTAAGGACCTGCTCCTATCGTTGTTTTCTCATATGAGCAGCCTTTACTTGTGTAAGTATCAGGTTTCCAGGGTTGACCCCTTTTGCTTTTGAAGGCACTGTACTCCATTACATGCTCTCTTCAAATAGTAACGGATGACAAGATCAGTGAAGCAAAGACCATACATACCGGTGGCAAAGCCATAAAGATGAAGATGTCTATTGAACTCTACAATGCAAAGATAATACTGACATTTGTTACTTGTTTATTGTAACCCCTGTTCACTATTGAGGGGGGGAGAAGGGGAAGGGAGCACAGAATGTACAAAAAGACACTGAATTGGTGGGTGATAAATGCCAAGCAGTCAAAAGCTTATTTGAACAGATAAGCCTTGAATTGTGCCCTGATGTTCATTGGAATCAGGGTCTAATGGACTGTGTGGGGAGCCTGGTTCCATAGGGAAGGGCTCAGAATCTCCTGTGGCTTCTCCTGAACAGTATAGTTAGGAGAGACCCAGTAGATCCCAGCTTCTGTGGTGGGACATAGTGAGAGAAGAGCTCAGAAAACTGTATCCCAAAACACTTAGGGCTTCAAAGATGCTCATGGTTAACACCTTGAACTTCATCCAGAAGTAAGTTAGAAGCCAGTGCAGTGCATAGGACACCAGCATTATCTTAAAACATTGACCCATCCTACTCAAGAAACATTTCATGATCATGCATTCTGCATCAGCTTCTAGTTTTCCACCCCCGCCCCCCAAAGGCACGCACAATAAGAGCATTTTACAGCCCAGAGATGACAATGATGTGGGTCACTGTGGCAGGGAACTGCGTCCTAGAGGAATGGTCACAGCTTTCTCACCAGCCTCACATGAAAAAGGCACTCCCAGCCATAGCTGAGATTGCAGACCATATTGGCATGTTGTGTATATCCACAAGAGGACATGCAGATGGAACCCCTCTCCTCTTCCTCCCAAAGCTTCCTCCTACCAACTGATGTTTCCTCAACCCTGTCAAGCTAAAGCTCTTCAGCATTTGGCACATCTTCACATGTGCACGTCCTGTGACACCAATGTTGTGAGCCTGTTTTCATGATTATAGACAGTTTCCAACAATTAAACCAACTCCTATGACGCTGTCACAGCCACAACAATAAATCAGAGAGGTCAAGGAACTTGACCGCGTCTCCACTACCTCAGTAAACTAAGGAATATGCTGAGCTCTGTCTAGAATTACCCCCTCCTTCTTCAAAGTGTGCAATTCTGGAGGCATCCCTATCTTATCTGTCAACAGGAATTCTGCTTACAGTGGTATAGTCTCCTTTCACAAAGGGTGTTGAGTGGCACATTTCAGTTGTCACATTGCTCTTCCCCTACTTGTGTACCATTAAAATACTTGAGACTTCCAAGGGAGGGAGAGAGATTAGTAGACTTCAGATTCTTATTAGAGGCTAGGTTATGGCAGAAGAAAGCTGCCATCTATATTTCTTTGACAATATTATTTCTGCTAAGGGCACCCTGTGTAATCGGAGGCTGTTAGCAGCCACATTAACGCCTTTGCTTGCTGAGGGCGTCTCTCAATAAATCCTCTCTGTCTGAGAGAGCCTGAGGAGCTCTAAATCTCTTAAAAAAAAAAAATTATCCTGTTGATGATGATTTTCAGGCAACTGTCATATATCATTTCTGATAGTATTGTTTCAATGGAAAATTAATTTACATTGGGTCCTTGATTAACATACCAACTCTGAGCCATGGAGTAAAATTATTGGGATCAGGCTGCCTAATTAAATAAGCCAATAGTTTCCTCCTTCCCTGGTCTCCAGATCCATAAATGGGATCATTTTATTCAGAAAGAAATGCAGGAGTCATGTTCAATAATCAGGAAAGATCAGCACCATTCAGCTAAAATAATCACTTTATTCCAGGACTTTCTAACGAACAACAAGATTTGTACTTCATAATCTCATTAGCATGCCAACACATAAGCATGCATCCTTCTACAAGCAGAGTTAAGTTTTAGTAACTTGCAAGGTAAATTACATCACCTATTTCTCCCAATGAAATAATGAACTTCTCTTAGCAGAAATAAAAGAATTGTGCACCAGCCCTGTTAAATTTTATAGGTGTCAGTGTCATAAAACCAGTATAGGCAGTGATAGCTCTAGACATAAGCAGACTAAACAATGGTTTAGGGACTCCAATGGGCTAACGCTGCTTCTGAGTGTGTATGTATGAATTAACCAAAATTATAGTTTCTAATGTTCACTGATTTCATAGTTTTATGGATTTTAAGGCAAGAAGTAACCATTGTGATCATCTAGTCTGGCCTCATGCATTTACCCAGTCATTTCTGCATTAAGCCCATAACTTCTGTTTGAGATATAATACGTATTTGAGACAGATATGCTGTCTTCAAGTGATGTAGAATCCACTATACCTGCTGGAAAGTTATTCCAAGAGTTATTTACACTCATGAAAAATTTGTGCCTTATTTCTAATCTGAATTCGTGTAACTTCAGTTTCCTACCACTGGTTCTCTTTATGCCTTTCTCTGCCAGATTAAAGAGCCCTGTATGATCTGAAGTCTCTTCCCCATGTAGATGCTTATAGACTGTAAATATATTAAAACATCACAATACAGCAGATGTAAAGGGCCAAATCCTGCTTGCCATACTCAATGAAGTCAATGGGACATCTCCTGTGAGCATGACAAGCTACAGTTGGCCCAATATTAATATAGTAATGCATGTGCATTCACAGTCTCTTGACATGTGTTTTTCTGTTCTAATGGTGTAGTCCTGTGTTACAGGACAACCTCTAAGCATCATAGTCCAGTCCTTCAAAAAATGGATGCTCTGTTCCTAATGTAAAGGTGTAAGGTGTTCCGTATTTTTACGTTCTGATGTGAATGGGCCTTTCTCCCCACATTCAGAGCTGATCACTACATTTAGCTGGACCTTTTTTCCTTTGATAAATTTCTCTTTACCAATTCTTACAAAAGAATTCTGGAATTCTGTATATATTTACATGATGGCATATATCGGTTTCCTGTTCACGTTTGTCTGGTTTTGTAGCATTTGGGACACCTCACAGACAAAGGAGAATGTCTGAGCCTCTGCGGTAAGAAGACCTAGATTCCTACTGAATTTTACCTTATGTACGAATGGAGATTCACAACCCAACGTGTCAGGCTCAACGCAGCTTGTCACAGTGGGGATAGGGGTTCAAATAGTAGGGTCAGGTGTGGAAGAACCACAGTCATTAATAACCTGAAGGCTTAAAACAATGAAAAACAAATTATTCAAAGAACGGGCATATTGGATTGCACAATAACTTTGCAGCTATACAGCAAATATCATACAATCATCAGTGTCTTAAGACAAGTCAGCACAAGGATTGCTTTCCAAGGTCATTCAGATATTGCTAGCTATGCCCTAGAAGGGATCCAAGGGCACGTCTTAGAAATGATAGAAGCCATTTTAGGTAAGCAATTCAGGCAGAATTGTCATAGCTTGACTAGTATCTAGTGTCAGTAGAGTGCAACATGTCCCCCGAGGTACAAATGTCAGCATACAGGAGTAAACAGTTTATTAATGCTGTGAGATTGTACTGAAATAATCCATGCTCAGGACAGGAGTGTTAGGAAAAGTGTCTTGACAAATCTGTTGTCCGGAATGAAGACTATGGCATTCTTGCTGAAATGTCCTATCTTCCCACACTGGTATCGATAGACAGTCTGGGTCCGCAATGACTTTGTTTAGAGTGGATGCTGATATTCCTGTCATTTACTAGACACATGAGTTCATACCTTTGCCCACCCACAGTCTGCAGTGTTAATGAATTAACTGCCTGCACACTCTGTAGTCACGTGAATCACTTTACACACTGCTATAGCAGACTAGTGGTCAGTACAACTTTCAATAAAATTAGTTCTGGTTCCAGCAATAACTATGTACTCCAGGACCTGGTCTTGAAGCATCTCATTGGACATCTTCCTATAGTGACGTGTAATATGGGTTCCCATAAAGAAGTCAATTATCAGTTAGTAGATTCACCCAGTTTGTGTGCATGCTGGCATAATCTACATTTAGGGTATGTCTATACTTGTAGTTAGGGGTGAGATTTCCAGCTCATTTAGACGTACTTGCACTATTGAGCTAGTGTGCTAAAAATAGTAGTGTAGCTGCAGTAGCATGGGCAGCATTGGCACAGTGTAGTGGGGTGGCAGGAGGTGCCATGGCAGGGAGTCAAGCTTCGTTACACACAGGCTAGCAGGGCCGAGTACGTACCATGGAGTCCAGGCGGGGGTGTGCTCAGGCATCAAGCCTGTGCTTCTGCCTGCTACTGCGGCTACACTGCTATTTTTAGCACGCTAGCTTGAGCAGAGCTAGCATAGGTGTGTCTATGATAGCTGGGAATCACACACCCTAGGTCCAAATTGAGACTTAGGCCATGTCTACACTACCAAGTTTCGTTGACAAAAGTGATGTTGACACCCAAAAGTTGACATAATAAAAATCGGAATCTCATGTTCACACTTGCTGCCTTTGTTGGCAGAGCACATCCACAGTGGGGACTATCATCGACAGTGTGAGCAATGCACTGTGGGTACCTATCCCACAGTCCAGCTCGACACCTTCTGTCGCTAGGTGTGGTGGGAAGGCGGAGTGGATCATGGCACATCCTGGGACTGGGCTCAATGTCCCGTGATGCATTGCTTTCTGTCCCAGCACTGCATGGGCTTCCAGCTTTCTTTTGTGGCATTTTTGCAACGGCCCTTCTTTGCTGTGCACCCCGGCATCTTTGTGAGAAGGGATGGATCCTGCACTGCTCTCCTATGCTCTGTTAACTGTCATGAAGACATCACCGATGGCAGTGCAGTTAATCGTGAAGTTTCTAACTGAAGAAGATTCGCAGGCAGCTGACATGCTGCATGTTATGGATAGGAGCAACTTTAGATTGCTTTTGGCATTCACAGAACAGCCGCATAGGGTAGGCCATCGCTTTTGGTCTCGGGAAACAAGCACTGAATGGTGGGTTCACATTGTCATGCAGGTGTGGGATGAAGAGCAATGGCTACAGAACTTTCGGATGCAGAAACCCACCTTCCTGGAACTGTGCACGGAGCTCGCCCCCAGACCTGTGGCGCAAGGACACCAGAATGAGAGCTGCTCTATCGGTAGAGAAGCGTGTGGCAAGCTGGTGACTCCAGACTGCTATCGGTCGGTTGCAAAACAATTTGGAGTAGGGAAGTCAACCATTGGGGCTGCGTTAATGCAAGTGTGCAGGGCAATAAATCACATCCTGCTACGAAGGACTGTGACTCTGGGAAATGTGCGGGAAATAGTGAATGGCTTTGCAGAAATGGGTTTCCCTAACTGTGGAGGGGTGATAGATGGCACACACATTCCAATTTTGGCACCAGACCAACTTGCAATGGAGTACATCAATAGGAAGGGGTACTTCTCCATGGTGTTGCAGGCACTTGTGGATCACCATGGGTGTTTCACTGACATCAACGTGGGGTGGTCCAGGAAGGTCATGACACATGCATCTTCAGGAACACTGGCCTGTATAGAAAGCTACAAGCTGGGACTGTCTTTCCAAACCAGAAGATTACAGTGGGGGATGTTGAAATGCCATAGTGATCCTGGGAGACCTGGTGTGTCCCTTACAGCCGGGGCTCATGAAAGCTTACACGGGACACCTGGACAGCAGTAAGGAGAAGTTCAACAACAGGCTGAGTAGATGCTGGATGACAGTGGAATGTGCCTTTGGCAGATTAAAGGCGTGCTGGCGATGCCTTTATGGCAGGTTAGACCTCAATGAGGATAATATTCCCATGGTCATATCCACGTGCTGTATGTTGCATAATCTCTGTGAAGCTAAGGTTGAAAGGTTTGCTCAGGGGTGGAGTGCTGAGGCAGACTGCTTGGCTGCTGATTTTGAGCAGCCAGATACCAGGGCTATCAGAGGGGGGCAATTCGAATCAGGGAGGCTTTGAGGCAACACTTTGAAAATGAGAACCAGTAATGTATATGTCTGTGATTGGTGCTTCAATGTTACATTACATGTAATTTTCCTAGGAAGCAATGGTGACATTTGGGGCCTTACATTCCAGTAAGCAAATGATTAACATGCCTGTGCATGTATTGGTAGTGCCTGCTATCTCAATTTGTAGAGAACAAATAAAGATGTTACCTTTTGAAAACTTTGCTTTTATTGCACAAGAAACAGCACACACAAACACACAAAGATGCTTGTAGGGAAAGGAGGAGCCAGGGAATGGCAGACTTTCACAGCTGTGTGTAGGTCCAGCTATCATTGTGAAAGTTGTCCGAGGGGGTGGAGTGAATGGGAAACGGAGAAGTCCCAGAAAGTGGAAAGGAATGTGCGGGCAGAGTTTGGGGAGGCATGGAAAAGAGTTCTGAATGTGCTGCAGGGGAGGGCGAGCACAGATCTGCTCAGTCTGCAGCATTATTAAGGACTTCAGCATCTGTGTTTGCTCCTCCATTACTTTAATCATGAGCTCAGTTGCGTCCTTAACAAACTCCTGATTCTCTTTTCTGTCCTGCCGTTCGGCTTCCCAGTACTCCTTGCGTTCCATTTTCTCTGCATTGGAACACTGCAGTATCTCCCAGAACTTGTCGTCTTTGCTGCGTCTTGGGCACTTTCTTAACTGGCGGAGATGCTCGGCTGGGGTGTGTGGAGTGTTCCTGAAGGCCACATCTGCTGAAGCACAGAGGACAATGCACAGAAGCGGGATTGTTAAATTCACACACGGCATTGAAACATTTCAGTTAAATACACCTTTTGCACCATTGCAATCACTTTCTCACTGACTCTTGCCAGGCACACATCTCTGCGAACACCCAAAGCATGGTGAGTGTTGGGGTGGGGGTGGGGGGGGCGCTACTCTTGGGGAAAAGAGCACACACTCTTTTCAAGGGTCGTGGTGCAGCATACTAGGAAAAACATTCAAAAATTCTCACACACTTTTCCACAGGTGGGGGTCATTCTAGCAGACATCTCACTGCTAAGGGTCAGCAGGGAAACGAGGGTACATCTACTTCATGCTTGTGGCTTCCGCCCTGGTCCCTATGCTGCTTGCTCATGTGCTGCTTTGGTCCCTGTACAAGTGATTGCCAAATGGCATGGGAAAGTTTCCTACAATAGGGGAAAGAACAAAGCTGCTCTGCCATGGAACCTGTAGCAGAGGATTGCCGAGTACCTCCAGGAAACTTTCCTGGAGATTTCTCTGGAGGATTCCCGTGAGAACTTGTCACGCATCAACACCCTGTTCCACCATACCAATTAGCTACTCAGGGAAATGTGCAACTCACAGAAACACAGCCAGCCTTCCACATTTCTATACCCTGAACCCACCTCCACACTACATAGACCACAAGCCATTTACAAGGCGTCTCCCTTCCTGCTTCTTGCTCGCTGGAGAGCAACTGCTGAAACTGGCTAGACCCTTCTGGAGTGGAGAACAGTTCCTGGCTGCCTGCCCCACCGGGTGACCCTGCTGGTCTCTTGTTCATAATAGGAACATTGGTAGAGAATATAGGTTTCAAATGTGCAAACCAAGTGGACATGGGATAACTATGGAATGCAAATCTTCTGTTCAGGGAGCTTGGTAAGGTGGGGGCTGATAATACAGACAAACAAAAATGTTCACTCCCCATTGTAGCAAAGTACAGGAAGGGCTACAGGTCCTCAGACAAGGTCAGAAGTGCTTTACATTCCCACTGCCAATAAAGATACCAGAGAAGGGGCTCAGTTTATTCAAGGGGCAAGACCTAGAGGTGAAAAACCAGAAAGAAGCCTAGATCATAAAATGGGTGCAATGCCACCTTCCACTCCATAATTAAACCTAGGGAACAGGATATCTCCTGCACATTGTTTCTTCATTCCCTTTCTAATGTTTAGGGATAACAAGAATCATCAATCTGTTCTGAAGGGAATCTCTCAACTGCAAGAGCTCGGGGACCTAGAATGTTTTCCTCCTGGTGAAATGTGCTCAGGGTTCTATCCATAGCAAGGAAAATGTCAGGAGTAGCTGAAGCTGTCTTGGATCTCAAGAGTCTGAACAAGTCAATAAAGAAGATGAAATTCAGATGGACACGTTAGCATCTATTGGCACTGCAGTCTCTGCAAGCGACCATCTAATGCTGAAGTTAGTTGGCAGAAGATTCCCACCAGGCCTTTTTACCTGTAATTTCTTTGGTTCACCTATGGAAATACTTCTATTATAAAATATTACCTTTCAGTCTGTCCTCTGCTTCCAGAGTGTACATAAAGAGATTGATATGAAGAGTTTCAGGACTTCTCTGTACCCGTTATTAGGCAGTGTATTAATCCAAGGGAGTTCACAGGAAGAGTTCACAGGAAGTTCTCCATGCTTCATTCATGCTCACTTTAAAGACTATTCCAGCTCCCACTGAAATTATTGGGAGTCTTTTCCATCGACTTTAATGGGCTTTGGATCAGGACCTTAAAAATGAGTTCCCTTACTCCCATCAGAGGATTGTCCGAGTAGGAGTGAAGATTAGAGCTGGTGGGAAATGGTTTTTCCTGTCCTATTAAATTGTTGAGATTTCAAAAAAATATCTTGTTCTGCATCAGGACAAAACTGAGTCCTTTCAAATTTTTTCATAAAAAACAAAAACCAGATCCCCTCTCACCCCAGAACAGATAACGGACTGGTGTTTAGGGTGCTCCAGTGGGATGTGAGAGAACCAGGTTCAAATCTCTACTCCAAATTGGACCCAGCAAGTACTCTAACCACCAAATTATTGGCATTCTGAGCTCTCTCTTATTCTCTCTCTCTGGTTGTGACCAGAAATTTCATCCTGGACCCGAGAATTCTTCCCAGCAAAAGTTTCCTCAAAACTCATCCTTTCCCATAAAAAGTTTTGGTTTTGATGAATTAGCATTTTCTATTTGGTTGCAAAATTCCTGACGTGCTCTAGTGAAGATAGACATGGGAGGAACAGGGGTGCAGGCCAAATGTGGTGGACTGTCTGTCCCAGAAAGGAAATTTGGTTGGCAAAGCTGCTTCAAACAAATTAAAAAAAAAAAAAAAAAAAAAAAAAAAAAAAAGNTGCAGGGAAGGGGATGGTGAAGAATGAAATCAACAGATTAGTGTGGTAGCACCAGCTTGGACATTTACATGTTTTTAATAGGGTTGAGTAAAGAGTTGAGCTAAAATGGAAATAGCCTATAAACTCATGAAACCTTCCTATAACTTACCCAAATGCATTTTCTCTCATGATGAACACAACACGATCCAGCCTGGTCTGCATTAAGTAAAACCACTTTCCATTATCTGTAACCAAGAGGTGAAAATCTTTATCCAAATGTAACCAAGGCAGAAAAACCATTAACCAGCTGGTAGCCATTCAAAATCCTCTGTAACCAGCTGGAACAAAACCCTAAATTGCAATGCATAGACTCAGCGTGGAACCAAGCATGAGTCAGTCAATGCCTGCCAGAATCAACACTCACCGCCTGGAATGAATTCAGAACCACCTACAACCATTGTTTTTAATCCTCTGAACGACGTCCTACTTGCAGGAGCCAAACTGGAGCTTTTCTGGTAATAGCTAGTTTTGGGTGGTCCTGGCAGGTTGGTGTTAGTTCTGGGAAGAACTAATGCTGAGGTTCCTAGTGTACTAGTGACATTCCCAGTAAGGCAAAATTATTATGATGCATAATAGCATCAGGGATGAGAAAATTACAGGTTTGCATTTGATTGTCCTTTCCACTTCCAGGCCTCCTGCTGCCACATGTTCTCATAGCAAACGATTCTGGGTAGGTTTGTGGCTACTAACCTTCCTTTGTCCTATGACTGCAGAGGTGTTAATTGCCCACTTCATTTCAAGTGGTTTCTTGCAACATGAATTACCCCCTGGTACATTTAACAATCCCGCCTTGTATTTAGCTGTGACACTTTGATTACCCTTTTCCAGACCTGAAGAGCTCTGTGTAGCTCCAAAGCTTGTTTCTTCCACCAACAGAAGTTGGTCCAATAAAAGATATCACCTCACCCACCTTATCTCATTAGAATCAGGAGAAGTTAGGTGCCTAATGTGCTTAGTTTTTTGAGGGGTGGGGGGTTAAATCCCACAGGGCATCTATCTGCATCTTGAAGTCCTAAACACCTTTGGAAACCAGGTGCAAAGATCCTGGAATTCTCTGCCTCCTATTCAGCTGTGCCTGCTTTAATCAGGCATGGAGGTTAGGATGCTCTATACTCCATTCTTGAGACCCTGTTTATAGAATCATATAATAGTAGGACTGGAAGGGACCTCGAGGGGTCATCTTGTATCTGTGTGTTTATCTTCAAGCCTAAAGATTTTTTTAAAATGCTTTCATTGGTTTGCATTAGAAGGTAGACGGTAGGATTAATAGCTGTTCTTCAAAGCTATAAACTGCCTGGTGTGTTTTCTCAGACTCTGAGCCGTGAGTTACTGCTGTAATTAGATCCAGAAGGAGAGACCATAATAACATTCTGACTTGATTTCCACTGGCAGAGCATTGATTAAAAGAGCTACATAATAAATGAAAGGCATTTCAGAATTGCACTGTTGATATCTGTAATTTTTTTATAATTAGAAAAGCCTACCAAAAATTGTATATTATAATTACATGCATTATTAATCCTGCTCTGTTATAATAAGAATTATTCTATGATTACAGGTTGCAGAGTTTTTCTGTAATTTTTTTAAAAAGGCACTGCAGTTTGGGTTACAATACAAAGCCTTTTTACAGCGCAGATAAATTGGGCCATATTTTTTTCAAACTAATGCAAACCAAATGATCTATAAGTTCAAGATAGGCAAATTCAAAGAGGAACAAACAGTTGAGGGGTAATGTTTTTGCCTGTTAGAAGTCTGCTGTGTAAGAAAAATAATGTTCAAATAGCCTCTTTTATATGTTGCTTCCAAACAAAAGTCTTAAATACCTAACAGGCAAAGAGCATAAACAGGGCATTTAATGACATTTTTGAACAATTTGGGGTTAGCTTCTTTTGAGTAAAGTCACCTACATGCAGGATTTTATTCCTGAAAAAAACTATTATACTGTAAGTTTATTTAATATATAATTTTTTCAGCCCAATTCACCGTGAATAGGAATACTGTACTTAATTTAGACTATACAAAGATTCTCAGATTATTTACTGACAAAACATCCAGGAACACACATTAGACTGTGATTTTTGGTTAGGCCCATGTTTTTCAGGGACCACGGCAAACCTCAAAGGTAAATTACAAGTTATATGAACCATAATGATCAGTTACTTACACAAGTAGTCCCATTGGTGTCCATTGAATACTCCTACGAGTAACTGGTCGCCAGTGTAAACAAAGGGGTTGCAATCTGGCTTCAGGTGGTTTATCTCAGTTCTGATTTATTACTAGTCTAATTCATTGTGGCTTGATATAGCAGATAAGACCCAGGCTCCATCATTTTTTCCCCAATTCTCTGTCCCTGCATTGTTAGATGAAGGGTAATTCTAAGTAACATTTTAGGGGAACACTATCAGAACAGCTTATGCCCAGTCTCTCTTTTGCTGACATAAAAATATTTATAATAGGAAAATTAAATGTGATACAAATGTCAGTACTTTCATCTTTAATATCTGGGTTTTTTTACCCACTATTTAATTATAGTAACAAAAGTTGATGGTATACATTGCCCTGAAAAAACAAAAAACAAAAAACAAAACCCTTAAAAACTAGAGGCTTGGTGCAGTACCTCTGCTCTAAAGGTCATGTACATTTTTGTGAGAATTCAGGAGGATCTCACATACTACTTTTGGTAGAATTATTATGTGAAGCCCATTCAGGTGGATTTTACTGCCTCCACTAAAGGGTGATTCAGGTTTGAACTAAGTGGAATGACCAGATTGAGACGAAGTACAGAAACAGACCTGGAAATGGAAGCAGAGTCATTTGCCATGTCAAAAGCACTGTGAACCTGCCCAAGTAGCACCCACAAGCTTATCTCTACCACCACCACCCAAATTAAACAACCAACACCAAGCAAGAAAACACCTACTCAGCCAGAGCCAAGCATCTTAATCAGTTCTAACAAAGGCAAAGCAACAAAGAGCCATTTGTAAAAGCAGCAAAGAATCCTGTGGCACCTTATAGACTAACAGAGGTTTTGCAGCATGAGCTTTCGTGGGTGAATACCCACTTCTTCGGATGCAAGTAGTGGTTGTAATGAGCCATCAAACCTGTGTTTTCATTGAGACCATGATATTTAGGGCTAGTCTACACTAGAAGTACTTCATTGGTGCACACTTGGTGAAGACGCTCTATGCTGGTGGGAGAGAACTCTCCAATCGGCATAACTCCACCTCCATGCAAGGCAGTAGCTATGTCAGCAGGATAGCGTCTCCTGCTGACATAGCACTGTCCACACTGGTGCTTAGGTTGGTGTAACTTACATCAGTTGGGGGGGGGGGCTTTTTCACACCTCTGAGCAACGTAAGTTATATCGACATAAGCGGTAGTGTAGACAAGCGCTTAGTGTCTTGCAGAGTTATGAATTTAAGTTCCACTGCTCATCTTTTGAAGGTGTTGTGCAGGTTTCCTTTGAGGACTAGGACTGACAGGTCAGATATGGAGTTATAGTTTTGTGAAAAGTGTTTGCCCACGTGAGAGAGTGTGATTTTTTTTGTCTGTTGTTTTTCTGTGTGAGTTCATTCGAGAGTATAACAATTGTCTAATTTCACCGACATAGTTATTGTTGTTGGGGCATTTGATGATCGGGATGAGGTACATCACATGTTGTCATAGGCATGTGTAGGACCCATGGATCTTGAAAGGTGTATTGCGGGGGGGGACATTGATCATCATAGGCCTGGAGACATGCCTGCAGGTTTTGTATCTGTTGTTATGGCAGAGTCTGGTGCCACTTTGAGTTGGTGTGTCCTGGTCTGTGGGGAGTTTACTTCTGATGATGGGCTTGGCAAGGCTGGGGGGTGGTTTGAAGGCCTGAAGAGTGGGTTCAGGAAAGATTTTTTTTCAGGATGTGGGGTTTGAATTGTTTGATAATACTTCATATGCGTTCAGTGTGGGGTGGTAGGTGACAACTAAGAATGCGTGGTGGGTGTCCTCCTTGTATCTAGTTGTCTGTAGGGATCCATTGTTGAACCTGATTGTGATGAGAAAGAGTTTGATGGATGGGTGGTGGTTGTTGAATTTGTGGTAGAAATCTATGCAGGTCCTTAG
Organism: Platysternon megacephalum; assembly: GCA_003942145.1. NCBI lineage: Eukaryota > Metazoa > Chordata > Testudines > Platysternidae > Platysternon > Platysternon megacephalum. The sequence continues at coordinate 9,511,127 of QXTE01000046.1, forward strand.
GACGTCTGTCCAGAGGACATGCTGGGAACTACAGATCTACCTGTGTTATACCTAACATTTTCGTTACCATATCTAGTGATGGAGCTTTGATTACTTCTTTAGGTAAAATCATCCTAGCATCCCAAATGTAAAAATGTTTTCTTAACATCTAGCTGGGATTTTCCCATTAGTACTGAAAGGCTGTTTTATTTCACGTCTTAGTCATTCTAACTCCTGCTGTTTGTCACTGTCCTATTTTATAGAAAGCTATTGAACTGGGCTAAAATCAGCAGTTTCTGTTCACAGGGCTTAGTGCTAAGCAATTCCAAAACGTGAACCACACATTTCTCTCTCTGACTCCCAATCAGGAAGGAACTTTAGCATGGGCCTAAGTTTGAGCACTTGAGTGGACCCACTGGAATCTCTGGGGCTATTCATATGTTTAAAGTTAGGCATGTGCTTAAGTATCTTCCTGAATCAGGCCCATATTGTGTTTGAGTCAATATCCAACATTAGTCTCTTGTCTAACAACTTGTAGCAAATAAGAATAATATATCATTCCAAGTACCTGAATTAGTCTCAGGAAAAGTCTTTGTAGTTTTAGCAGTACCTGTGAAGACGACTTCTCTCTCCAAATCAGAAACATTCTGGTTCATCACCAAATGACTAGCACTTATTAATTGCCACAAGTGTGTGGAAGAGTGTGCGGTGGATGGTGTTGAAAGCAGAGCTGGATGTGCCTTACCTTGAGGTGATTCTCTTTAAGGGAATTACCGTCCCCAAAAGGCAGAAAATTAAAAGATCCCCTGACAAACAATGACACCCCCCAATCATTTTTTAAAAAATCACTTAAATCAGCATTACAGAATTTCATTTGTCCTCTTGACCAATCATCTGAACCATCAACAATGATCATTATTATCGTTTTAAGAATGGGTGAGTAGATTTTGTGCCCAGGCTGGTTAGTTTTCATGATAGTTGTCATTAAAGGGAACATTATACCACTCACCTAGGGCTCGGTAGAGCCAGCTTTAGTCCCCTGATTTGCCACAGGCTTTCTGTGTGACCTTGGCCAAGTCACTTAGGGTATGTCTTTTCCGTGGAGCTAGCCCAGGTGATTGGCTAGTGTGTATTACTAGGATTTTTGGGGCACATCCCGTGGTTCTTTATGCTGCAGTCAGTTGAGTCGTTCTAAGATTCTTTCCAGGTGAATTGTGGGAGAAGTTGTCTGTCCTGGGCACAGGAATGGAATTGTGGGGAGGCATTGGAGGATTGCACGCAAGTGGTTTAGCTTACGACCTCACTGCAACAAAGGCAAATTACCAGCCAGGCTTTAACCCACTCCCTCGCCAGGCCAGCTAGCCCGGTGTGAAAGCTTTTGTGAGACGTTTTAGTGTGTGGATGGGAGGGGACTTGAGGCAACACCCAGGTAAGAACCTGGGCTAACTGTGCAGTAAAGACCTACCCTTAATGTGTCTGTGCCTCAGTTCCCCATCTGTAAAATGGGGCTAATAGCACTGTCCTAGCTCACAGAGGTTTGTGAGGATAAATACATTGAAGAGTGTGATGTACTCAGCCACTACAGTAATAGGAGCAACATAAGTACTTTAGAAAGATATTTTGATATTATATTGGCAGATTATACTCATTTGTGGCTCCAAGGGAAGTTATTTAAAATATTTTTTAAACTTTCTGTTGTTCTCCCATGGCAGGATATTAATCTAAGTTAGAGTCTTAGAAAGAAAAACTAGTCCATCCTAAAGAGTCTCGGCAGATTAGTTTAAGATATTTCAAACGCTACCCTTCCTCGGCACAAGCCACCTTGGTGATCCTTTAGCTATCCTCTCCAGGTGCCACATCTATTGTAGTATCTAAGGCCATGTCTAAACTACAAAATTAAGTTGACCTAACTTACATCGGCATACAGCCATGGCAGTTATTAAATCGCTTGTTTGTGTCGGCGGAGCGTGTCCTTGCCAGGAGCACTTGTATTGATTGCATTGTCAGTGTGGGGCATTGGGGGATGGCTCCTGAAAGTCAGTAACAATCAACATAAGCAATGCAGTGTCTGCACTGACACTGCGTCGAGCTAATTCCATCAACTGTGACTCTACGCTGCTGGGGGAGGTGGTGTTACTAAATTGGCATAGAGAGATGCTTACGTTGGTGGGAGACAAATTTCAGTGAAGACACTTCCAAAGCTAGGTCAATGCAAGGCAGCTTACATCGACCTAACCCTGTAGTGTAGACCAGGCCTCAGTCTGTACAATAAAATACGGTCCCCGTATACTTTTCAGATATGTGTTCTGAGCCAGGGAAAATAAACTCCAGAAGAGTGAAAAGAGAACAAATCTACAATTCTGATGCATCCCCATAGCAGAAAGTAAGTGCAGGGACACCTTCTCTTCCACATATCAAACCAGTTTCCGTGTCCAGCAGTGGGAGTTTTAAAGAGAGTGCTCATAGCACAAGCTGCAGAAGCGCCATTCAGCATTCCAGTCCATTGCCACAAAAGGCGTTTCCCCCTGAAGTCAGCAGGCCATGGAGAGATGGGCAGCAGGAGAATCAGGAGACGGGATCCCTGACAGAATAAGCTTCCTCTGCTCACAGAAACTGAAATTGACAGGCCGCAGCCTGGCTAGGCATTGATGTCAATGGGGATGTTCATATGCCTAACAAGTTGCAAGATTCAGGACCATGATGACCCATGACCCCACCTGCAATTAATGGCACCATTCTGATAGTCTCCAGAGGAAGTGCCAGCTGGTTCTTCTTGTCTCAAATGATTGTAGCTGTGATGTGGGTTCTCAGGGATGGGGTATTAAAAAGGATTCAGGTAAAGTCAGAGAGGTCAGACTAGATGATCACAACGGTTCCTTCTGGCCTTAAAGTCTGAGTCTATGAGTATCAAGGTATCATCAGGGACATAATCCCTGTTCCCACATCCCCATGGGGGGGGAGGGGGGAATTAAGTCTAAGCAGGGTCTGAATGAACTCTCCTCTGACAGCTAGTTGGGGAGGGGGAGAGACTTCAGGAGCAAACTGTATTTACATGAACTCATCTACTCTGGCAAGATATCCAAAAGATAGAGCTGTGTTGCTCAAAGTGATCAAGTTTGGCTGATGTTGGGTTACAAATCACTTTAGTACTGAATGCAGGGGTAGTGAAATGTTATCAATTTCGTTGTCTTTATTGTATACATAAAGGGGAGCAGAACTGTGCTTAACCTGTTCCAAATGAGGGGGTCACCCTCAGCTGAAAAGACCTCATTAAACCAGGGGCTCAAATTCCAGACCCCTGTGAAAGTAAGACAGGTGGGGACAGGTGTCCCAGCCAGGAGGTGGGGACTCTCCCCAGGGGTCCCCGGTCTGTTCCTCCCCACTGTTCAAAGACAGAACTAAATAGGCTTCATTGGGAGCCTTTTGTTATGTTAAAGTGCTCAAATGAGAGCTGAAACTACTTGTGGTGGGGCAGTGTTTCTGCCTAGCCTGCAAAGAGCTGAAAATCACTAAGAGACTGGCCTGTAGAGGTCACAGCAGAGAGGCAGGTGGCAGCAGAAGGTGACTGACAGTCAGCCGGCGAATGAGCAGCTGGCGAGGTGGTTAACAAAACAAGCGGCTGGTGGGGTGGCCAGTCAGAGCAAGTGCTCAGATGGCAGAGCAAGCAAGGTGCCTTCTTCCCCGGGTGGGAGGTGAACTCACACAGATGCACATCTGAACCCTGGGTCCTCTCTGTCCAAGGACAACCACTGTGAGTGGGGTCTGGTGAGGGAACAGAGGGGCACAGAAAAGGAACTTTTGGTTGTAGAACTCAAGAACACGAGGCAGAAGACACTGCCCCACGCACTCTGGGGTGGGTGTCCTGCTCAGTTTTTTGTTTATGAATCCTGCTTGTGGCATCTTCCATAATTAATGTCGGGTGACTTCTCTCCTTTCATTAAAAGCTTCTTTTCTACACTCCGACTCTGTGCATGCGAGTGGGGAAGTATTGCCTCTCAGAGGCACCCAGGGGTGGTGTGTAATTTTCCCAGGTTACTGGGTGGGGGCTCGAGCCTGTACTGTGTTGTATTGTTGAAAAGGAACCCCTAGATATTGAACCCGCCCCCCTGGTTGCTGCTAGCGTCACCTGGCAGAAGGGTTACATAAGCAATTCCTCTGTACCATTTAAAGCTGTTCAGTAGTCATGCCTGGAGATTTTCTGAAATTTACTTTGTTATATATATAATACACACACACACCCCTCGACAATTACCTGGTGTGAGAGTAGACTTCATGTAGTGCTAGAATCTTAATTCTTTGGTAGCCCTGTAGTATGTGATGCAATGAGCTGTAGGCTGTGGCAAGTAGTTTACTCCAGGTCTTGAGAGACAAGCAGTTCTTACAGCATTTGTAAAGCAAAGCACCCCAGGGCTTGTCTACACTTACCGGGGGATCAACATGCGGCGATCGATGCAGCGGTGGTCAATTTAACGGGTCTAGTGAAGACCCACTAAACCGACTGCAGATCATTCGCCCGTCGATTCCTCTACTCCACCGGAACGAGAAGAGTAAGGGGAGTCTCCCGTCGACATAGCGTAGTGTGGACCCCGCAGTAAGTAGATCTAAGCTACGTCGACTTGAGTTACGCTACTAACGTCACTCAAATTGTGTAGCTTAGATCGACTTTCCCACGTAGTGTAGACAGGTTCTCTCTGGGGCCTTATCACAGAGTATAATTACTCTCTCTTAATCTTTCAGGATCACATTGTGCAGCATTGAACGGTGGGATCCATAAGAATTCAGAGAGGTTTGTATAATTCCTGTTTACAGCCTATGATGTAGTGTGAAATGTTGTCTTTATGCTAAGGTTATTACTTATCCTTTATTTACCATGGAGGATGGGGACAGGGGTCTCAGACTCCCAGAGCTTTTCACAGTTGGTTTTGTTGTTTAATTGTTCGGAGGGAGAAGTTCTCCAGTCACCAGGGCCGGCTCCAGGCACCAGCTGACCAAGCAGGTGCTTGGGGCGGCCACTCGGGAGAGGGGCGGCACGTCCAGCGATTCGGCGGCAATTCGGCGGAGGGTCCCTCACTCCCGCTCGGAGCGAAGGACCTCCCGCCGAATTGCCGCCGCAGATCGCGATCGCGNCCTGGGGCAGCAAAAACCCTGGAGCCGGCGCTGCCAGTCACTGTATGTCTATGTCCTTTGTAACTGAGTCTGAGAGAATTTCCGCCTTGCAGAGAGCTTCTGCATAAGCGAGTGTTTTCTCAAAGGAATAATACTGAGCCACCTGTGCCTTTTCAATTCTTTTTTTTAATAATGGAATCATATGAATTAAAAAATGCTTCTTCTATATTGTCCCGTGAAAACAGATAATAGTTCTGCTATTGCATTTGCTGACTATTGGCTTGTCTGCACTGCTGAATTTATATACATCTGACTTTTCTTAAGGAAGCAGCCGTGGGGAGTTTACCAGTTGTTCAGGCACTAACAAAAACACTGTTGTAAAGCACAGTTCTGTTTTATACAAGATGTAAATAGATGGGACTATTCTCTCGTTCACGGTGTCAGGGCATATTGTTAAATTGGTTTGAATTCCCATTTGCATTCCAAGGAGAGAGAAGTTTGTACATGTAATTAGGATTATTGTCTAATAGCACTTTTCACTGCAGAGTTAATGAGATATGAGGAGAATGTATTATTTCATTAGTTTTGTGTTTTTTGGTCATTACTTTGTGGTTATGATTTCTTATTGTTTAAATTGCAGTTCGCTTTTTGGATTCCAAGCACTTGGCATTTCCTGAAGCTGTAGAATGCTAAATGTGTGTCTGTATCTTCGTGTTTCATTCCATGCAGCCTGAGAAGGACTGTTACTTAGGACCATGCATTGTAGTAGGGCCAAAATATCACTATATCGGAGACTGGTTTATTTTCCACCGTGTTGGAAACCAAGCTTCAGATCAGATTCATATTTGGATTTATATAGAGAGCAGAAAAGCAGGGAGGGAAAACTGCCTTTCCATACTGCATACCGCCGTCTCTCCAAAAAAATAATTAACATCTCCCCAAAAACTTTGTTGAGGCCTTTCACCTCCCCTTGAATTTCCTTTTTGACTGGGACCCATAAGGCACTGTGATGGGGTGTGCTCCCCACACAGGCCCTGAGAGAGTTGAATTAGGCCAGGTGCGTCCAGTCAGCCAATTAAGCTGCACATGGGGAAGATTTAGGCTATGTAGAGCATGCTAGTTGGAAGGAAGCTCACCTGTGAGGGAACAGGCAGGGCTCCTATAAAGCCAGGCTGCTGGCAACAGTGAGGAGGCAGCAGGGGAAAGCCTGCAGATTCTTTCTCCCTGAGGTAAGGGAGAAGGAAAGGGGATAGGAACCCAGTGAGAAAGGGTTGTCTGACTAGGAAGGCTGGAGAATGAAAAGCTTGGAGAAGCATGGTAGGAAGTCATCCAGGGCGAGAGCAGTAAGTTTGGGGTAGTCACAGACCTTAACTTCTTGTTGTAGGGTCCTGGCCTGGAACCCAGAGTAGAGGGTGGGCCTGTGTTCCCCTACCAGCTGCTGCAGAGTGGTATTGCTAGGGGCAGTGAATGGGAAGAATGCCCAAGTCACTGCGGCCGTGATGTAGTCAGGGTGGCAGGTGTGAAGACTGCCTAGCACTGCTGGTGCAGAGGGACTTTGACAGACTCCCCCAGAAGGGAAAAACACAGAGTGACCCGGCTGGAGGGCTGAGTCACGAAAGAGCTCTACTGTGATTCCATGGGCAGGAGGAGAGTGGCAATGGTGGAAGAGAAGAAAGGGGACGCTGAACTGGCTGGAGCTAATCCCAAGAATCACCAGAAGGAGGCGCCACCCAGCAGTGAGTAGAGCACCCTGTGGCAGGCACGTACTAAAGCTGTTCATACGGAGCCTTGTGTCGCACACCCTTTCATAACTCCTACCCCACTGCGAACTCGTACAGTTCCATGGTATCCAGCATCTCTGGCTGATCACTGGGACTGAACAGAAAGACATCTACCATAAAGCCTATGAGCCATTGTGGTAGGATTCCACTGCATTTAAGTGTAGTGGCCACCCCAAAGTTGGAACTAGGATTGTGGGGGTGGGGAGAGAGAGTCAAAGGTCTGAAAGAAAACCAGAGATTTTGAAAGACTTCTCCAATAATTTTGAAGCTAGATTTAAAAGAGGCAAGCTTCAAAGGCTAGACATGACTCTTTGATCTTCAAAAGACTTATAAATGATGGCAGTGTGCTTGAATGATATGTTCATGTGTCCAAGCAGTTTCAATACTGCAAGACTTGGTACAAAGGGATTCATATTTAATAGCGTTCAGAACAAACAACAGCAGAGACACCCCAGGTATTTTTAGGAGATCTGGTACAGAATACTACTGACTGAAAAATAAATCTGGCTAATTATTAACTAAATGGCTGAATATTGGGTGAGGTAGTGTTTTGAAATAATAGGGGGACCTGTAGTAGAACAGACTGCAGACTGTAATAGTATCTTAAAAATCACAGCTATGGAAAGCGAGAGAAAGGTGGTAGGAGGAGGGAAAGGAATTTAACAAGAATATTATCTAAACATTTGATTATGGGTTCTTCTGAGTCATCCTATAATTAGGACCTCAAACCCTACAATGAAGGTGCAGTGTAAATACTACTGAGTCATACTCATTCATTAGCTCTTAGAGGGAATAGGGCCCATTCTGGAGGCAGAATGAACTATTGTCTAGGGCAGACAGGGCATGCAGGGAAAACCTGAAGAACTGCCAAGCTTGGGAGAAAGTTTAGGCTGAGATTCACGTTGCAATTTATTTAAGTTACCAAAAGAGTCAAATCCCTGAAAAGGGGGATAAGTATGCACTTACAGTGTATGTGTATTCTTTTCAGATAAGGAGGGTGATCTTATTATCATCAAATTCTTGAGTTAGTATGAGGGACAGATATTGCAACACCATGCGTTATCTTTGGGGACTATTGTATTCAATTTATGAATGGTTTATGTATGATTGCATTCTATTCCATTGGCAAGCATATTACCACAGCTGCTCCAGGAGCTAAAAACAGTGGGAGGTGATTAAGGCAAGTCACTGAGACTAAACAACTCTGGGGAAATACCACCCCCCCAAAGAGGTCTGCATAGACTGGTTCAAACTGGGTTTTCCAGGGCCTCAAACAAAGAAAAGGCTTTTGGTATAAGAAGGCAGAGTTTGAACGAACATGGGCATTCTTTCTGAGCTGGCAAATAGACAAACTCTTTGTCTAAGGGGCTCTAATCCTGCGGAAGGTTTGCAAGGACGTTGGCCTACTGGGGCCCCTAAGACTGATGGGGGACATCTTGTAAGGCCAGATCTACTGGGGAAATCACAGTTAGGTGCAGAGGGACCTAAACCCTAGGATTGGAGCGAGACAGACATGAGTCTCTGCGTGAGAGAGGTGATGGCTGGAGTGGGAGCCTGGAACTTTAAATGGGTGCTTGAGAGGAAGACCAAGGGGGGCTAAAGGGAGGGAGAGGGCAAAGGTGAAGTCAGCCCTGCAACTCTGACATATATGGTGGCAGCCCGTGTGATCTGTCCGCGGGAACTTTCCAGTGAAGTCCCAAAGCAGTGAAAGCAAGTACTGTAGAAGGGAAAGGCGCAGAGAGAAGTCTCATAGCCTCTTTGGGAAAGGAATAATGAAAAGAGAGAGGGGAAAATGAGTTATGAACAGACGAAAAGAAGTCAGCTGGTTGAGATATGCAGAGAAACTCAGCTCCACGCTGAGGAGCAGACGAAGGCCCAGCTGTACTCTAAGGACCAGAAAGGGAATGATGGTCCAGGATCACAGGGAACATCCAGCCCACTGGCAGAGAGAACAGCAGGTGGGAGAAATCTTGGAGATGCCTCTGTGCAGGGAAGAGGCTGACAGAGGCAGCACCAATGCGCCATCCAGATTGAATGCATGACTGCAGCAGAGTCCATGGACAGATCCACAGACAGAGCCAGAGAAGCTGCAGATGGAGAGGGACAGCCTGTGTCTGGAAGCCCAGATGCTTGTGGGCCAGAAGTGAGAGGAAGCAGGCTGGGAGAAGCAGTGTCAGCATGAGGTGAGAGAGAGCGACAAGCAATGAGAGTAGAGAAGGAGCATCAGTGTAACTGTGCCTCAGTGGGCCACGACTGAGAGTGCCAAATTCAGGACAAACTGCTGAGAAATAGGGCAGATACACCCCAAGACTGGTGGCTAATCCCCCATAGGATATACCAAACCAGCAACAAAAGTAAACTTCTGCTTCACCACACTGGCTAACAAGAAGTCATAAAAGCAGTTTCCTTAGGCATTCCAGTCCTTGTATTACCACCGAAAACACTAGACTTAGAGATGTGTGGTTCTTTAAAACCAATCTCTTCAAATAAAAGGTTCTTCTGATCCCAAAGTACCAGCCACACTCAGGTCAATATATAACTTAGATCTTAGCCAAAAATCACGCTGATGCCAATGCTTTAAATCTAAAGGTTTATTCAAAGAAAGAAAGAAAGAAAGAAAGAGAGAGAGAGAAAGAAAGGTGAGAGTTAAAATTGGTTAAAGGAATCAAATACATACAATAATTGCAAAGTTTTTGGTTCAGGCTTGTAGCAGTGATGGAATAAACTGCTGGCTTAAGTCAAGTCTCTGGCTGCCTCCAAATCATTGGAAGGTCCTCAATTCCTTGGTTAGAATGCTTCCATTAATATACGTTCATAGTCCAGAGGCTGGAGCAGAAAAGAGGCTGGGGCAGGAAAGAGGCCAATACTCATAACTTCAAATACAAAAATGATACATGCATACAAATAACATAATCATAACCAGCAAATCATAACCTTTTCATAGACATCTTACATGCCACATTTTGTACAAGATTTATTGCAAATATATAACAGTGGTTGCAACAATTATCTATAATGGTCATATTTTAATCAGATAATGTCACAATCAGTATTAGCTTGATTTGGAGATACTGTGCCAGCCAGCAAAACCCTAATTTGATAGGTGGAGCCAGACCCCTGTGTTTGTCCTGGGAGGTGGTGTAGACTCCAAATTATTTCCTTGCTTTAGGGAAGGGGATGACGTGGATGTGTTTCTAAATGCTTTTGAAATGGGGTGTGAATTAAACAAGGTGGGGCAGGAGAACATGGTACGATATTTGGCTCCACTACTGTTGGGGATGAAGACATTAAACATTTTCACCCATATGGAAAGACAGGACCATAAAGACTATAGGCTGTGTAAACAAGCTTTGTCGCAAAAGTTTAAATTGACCCCTGAAGTGTATGGGAGGACGTTTCAGAGAATTTGACCTATGTTGAGGTGTCATCCCAAATTAGGGGTTACATAAGAAAATGGGAAATTGGTTGGGGGGTTACCATGGTCATGAGGCCTATGAATTAATGCGTTTAGAACAATACTATAAATTCTGCCACCCTGGCCTAAAATCATGGTTAATACACCATTATGTGGATAGTTGGCCTGGGTTTGACAGAAAATCTGATAGGGTTGGAATGGGATCAGAGGACAGGGGGGAAGGAAGCCAACTCTGAGAAACCCCAGGATGAGTGGGGAAAAGTGGTGTCCCATCTGTAGCCAATTGGGATTGTCCACGCTGACCACTGAGGACCAGTACAGGGCTGGAAAGGCCAGCTTCACCCCAGCCTCATGGAATTAACTGTGTAACTGCATCTGTGATGGGAGGGAATTGGAGTCACTTAGCCAATCCACCAATGGCCAAGCCATTCACACCTTAAAGCATCACCCACTTGTGATGCTGCACCCTCCTGGGTGCAGATCCCTCTGATCCCAGTGGCAGAGGAAGGTAGTAGTGAATAGGGAGACATTCATTGAATGGAGAGAGACTGGGATTGCTAAGACTACAGTTAAACCCCATGTTGTGAAGCCCCAACAAACATTCCCAGGCATGAAATCTGGGTTAAAGCTCCCAGTGTAAAAACTTGCCAGGCGTTACCCATCCTTGTATTGGTGCCCTATTAGGCCAAAGTCCTAGCAACCCTTCAGCAAGATTGGGGACCCTTGGACAAGGAGTTCATGATCATTTGCTGAACTGGAAAGAAGGCCCCATTTTCATACCAAAAGCCCTTTCTTTGAGACTCTGGAAAGCCCAATTTGAACCTGTCTATGCAAATCTCCCTAGAGCTGTTTAGTCTCAATGACTTGCAATGATCATCTGTCCCTCCCTTCATGGAGCAGGTCCTCAAGGAATCCATTTGGAAGCACTTGGAGGACAGGAAGGTGATCAGTAACAGTCAACATGGATTCACCAAGGACAAGTCATGCCTGACCAGCCTGATTGCTTTCTATGGTGAGATAACTGGCTCTGTGGATATGGGGAAAGTGGTGGACGTGATGTATCTTGACTTTAGCAAAGCTTTTGATACGGTCTCCCACAGTATTCTTGCCAGCAAGTTAAAGAAGTATGGATTGGATGAATGGACTATAAGGTGAATAGAAAGCTGGCTAGATTGTCGGGCTCAACGGGTAGTGATCAACGGCTTGATGTCTGGTTGGCAACCGGTATCAAGCGGAGTGCCCCAGGGGTCGGTCCTGAGGACGGTTTTGTTCAACATCTTCATTAATGATCTGGATGATGGGATGGATTGCACCCTCAGTAAGTTTGCGGATGACACTAAACTGGGGGGAGAGGTAGATATGTTGGAGGGTAGGGTTAGGGTCAGAGTGACCTAGACAAATTGGAGGATTGGGCCAAAAGAAATCTGATGAGGTTCAACAAGGACAAGTGCAGAGTCCTGCACTTAGGAAGGAAGAATCCTATGCAGTGCTACAGGCTGGGGACTGACTGGCTAAGCGGCAGTTGTGCAGAAAAGGACCTGGGGACTACAGTGGATGAGAAGCTGGATACGAGTCAACAGTGTGCCCTTGTAGCCAAGAAGGCTAATAGAATTTTAGGCTGCATTAGTAGGAGCATTGCAAGCAGATTGAGGGAAGTGATTATTCCTCTCTATTCGGCACTGGTGAGGCCACATCTGGAATATTGTGTCCAGTTTTGGGTCCCCCACTACAGAAAGGATGTGGACAAACTGGAGAGAGTCCACCGAAGGGCAACTAAAATGATTAGGGGGTTGGGGCACATGTCTTATGAGGAGAGGCTGAGGGAACTGGGATTATTCAGTCTGCAGAAGAGAAGAGTGAGGGGGGATTTGATAGCAGCCTTCAACTAACTGAAGGGGGTTTCCAAAGAGGATGGAGCTAGGCTGTTCTCAGTGGTGGCAGATGACAGAACAAGGAGCAATAGTCTCAAGTTGCAGTGGGGGAGGTCTAGGTTGGATATTAGGAAACACTATTTCACTAGGAGGGTAGTGAAGCACTGGAATGGGTTACCTAGGGAAGTGGTGGAATCTCCATCCTTAGAGGTTTTTAAGGCCCAGCTTGACAAAGCCCCGTCTGGGATGACTTACTTGGGATTGGTCCTGCTTTGAGCAGGGGGTTGGACTAGATGACCTCCTGAGGTCTCTTCCAACCCTAATATTCTATGATAAGGCACCTCCCCAGAAACGCTATTTTAATTACAATTTGCGAATGGACTTAAAGAACCATATCATCTGCTGTATTTATTTCTTTGAGTTCTCAGTGGTTATGCCATATTACTTATGAATAACAGAAAAATAAACTTAAAAGGTAGAAAACAAGCCCTGCTTAGAAGATGTAATCTTTTTATTTCATGCCTTAGACAACACTCTATTAGGCTGTTGGGTACAAAAGATTGCACAATGATTTAACCAAGCAAAGTTTTAGCTTTTTTTTGCCATATAGTACAATTGTACTACCCCACAAAACAAAAAAGTAAAGCAAGTTGGTTAATGCTGGAATTGCAATGGGGTGTGCTCAGACAGCAGAATGACAAATTATTTTCTTTGACTTTGCTGAAAAATGTGACCCTGATATTTCATATGGGATTTATGTAAACAACTGCAAAATCATCTGAGCCAAACAGAGAGGCTATTTCTTGGAAACCTGCAGGAAATGCACATGGGAAATTCCCATATGCTGTGGCAACCTTAAAAATACTTCTGTGCTGCCCCCACAGTGTGAATGATTAACCCATGGAACTCAGGTTTTTGCAGACTTCTAGTTATATGCCAGGTGATTTGTGTGTGCATTGTATATACAATTCAAGCAATTAAAACAGTAATTTTCCACCTGTAGTAGTTCATATTTACCAAATTATGTGCAGCAAATGACACATGGCAAATACGGCGGTGTGCAGAATATCAGCATTCTCAAGGTGCTTACTGTACTCCATAGTGCCTCCTTCCATTGTATGAAAACAAGTCCATTCACATTCATACTGCTCGTCACATGCTGTGCAGTGTGTGGCTCAATCCCAGATGTTTCAGGTAAGATGTTGGCTGTCATGGAAGTGGGGGCTTGTCCAGGATTCAAACTGGTTTGGACCTCAGATGCTTGGGGATGAGTTTCCTCTGTCTACAGGAAGTAGGCAATCAACTAGTCAGCGTGTTACATGTCTCTCTCAGACTTTTAGCTCTGGAGGTTCCCAAGTGTGTAACGCCCAGTTTCATCCAAGACATCACTTGTCACGCTGACTTTTTAAGAGGTTTCTCTCCATCACCTAATTTCTGGCACCAAACTCATGAACTCTTCTCCCCATTCAAAATGGCTTCAATTTCCCATTCCTTTCACTGGGATAGAAGCCAGAGGATGCCCTGAGTCAAGATGCTAGACACTTGCCTATGGAAAAGGCACTAGAAAATATACTATTGGGAAAAATCCTGCGTTGACTGACAGACTGACTATACCCAACAGACTTTTTCATCTCTAACCTCTATGAATATTTTACTAATATATATTATAGCTGCTTGTATAAAACACTAAATATTGCAAAATAACATGGAAAAACTTGGCATAAAGAATGAGGTATGCACATATCAAAATATGGAAATATGACTTTATATTATCTTATTTAGTAGTCGACTAAGGGAGCCGCTGTACAATACAGGACATTACAGCAGCTTCACCTTGCTACCATAGAAATGTAGGGCTGGAAGGGACCTTAAGAGGCCATCCAGTCCATCCCTGCACTGAGTCAGGATTAAGTGTACTTAAAGAGCTGTTTGTCATGGAGATTCGAGAGAGAGAAAAAAGACCTACTAAATGGGCTGGTCTATCCGCCTTACCAATGCAGGCTTGTTACGAGGAGTACATTTTTTCTAGGGGTGTGTCCAATGAGTCTTTTAAATAATTTGCCTAAGAGGAAATTCCTTCATGGTCCCAGGCAATCGGTGATAGACTTTTTTGATCTAAAGCCTGGGAATTGATCTCCTTTATCCATTTTTATCCCAGTTAGTGGAACTGCAGATATTCTTATTTGTAAATGTCTAGTCCTCTTTGGAATGGAGCCCTGTTTATAGCTTTTGAGACTTAAATCTCTCCTATAAAAAGGCAAGCGTGTCTCACAAACTGATAAGCATTGAAATACCTTTCCGAGGTCCTTGTTTAATTCATGGCACTAACGGTTCACTTAAAGTCAGATTGTTATACATATCTTTAGCAGAATCCCTCTTTTCTTTTTTGCCTATGGTCCCTAATTCTGATATATTTATTTGAAGAAATAAGCAAGGAAAAAGCTCATTTAGACAGTATTTACGTAAAGCTATTTCTAAAAAACATTTAACAGTCCTGTAATTTGCATACACAAGAGCTTCAAGAAATGAGATGTTGAAATAATCACAAGCCCTATGAGTGAGACCGAAGTGTACCTCTTGTACTGCACTTGGCCTTGGTTAAGTCTACAAAGAGAAAAATGAAGATTTTTATGATTCTATTAAAATTACTGTTCAACACATTCGAGGGGATGATAGTGAAACATAAAGGGCAGTGTCTCACACATTAATGTTAACCCAGCAATATCATTTATATTGAAATTTGACTTGACTTTCAAGCACCGTTTGAAAGGTTATTGCATGTGAAACTGAATTAAGCAATGCAGTCAGTTTGCCCTTTTATAATTTAAAATCTAAATTAGATTTTTCTTTTTCTAAAAAAGAACCTCCCCAAACCCTAGAGCAATAAAAAAGAGACAGCTCGCCAAAAAAAACATGCAGACCTAAGACACAGAAAAATACAGGGTGCCAGATTCTGATCTCATTTACACTAGTACTAACTTTAATGGGGCTGCTTCATCTTTACACTGGTGTATATAAAATCATGAGTGATGTGGAGAAAGTGGATAAGGAAAAGTTATTTACTTATTCCCATAATACAAGAACTAGGGGTCACCAAATGAAATTAATAGGCAGCAGGTTTAAAACAAATAAAAGGAAGTTCTTCTTCACGCAGCGCACAGTCAACTTGTGGAACTCTTTACCTGAGGAGGTTGTGAAGGCTAGGACTATAACAGGGTTTAAAAGAGAACTAGATAAATTCATGGAGGTTAAGTCCATTAATGGCTATTAGCCAGGATAGGTAAGGAATGGTGTCCCTAGCCTCTGTTTGTCAGAGGGTGGAGATGGATGGCAGGAGAGAGATCACTTGATCATTACCCGTTAGGTTCACTCCCTCTGGGGCACCTGGCATTGGCCACTGTCGGCAGACAGGATACTGGGCTGGATGGACCTCTGGTCTGACCCGGTACGGCCGTTCTTATGTTCTTATGTTTAACTCAGGTCAGAGTCTGGCCTCTGGGAGCATAAAACATAAGCCAGTAATCTGTATCCACGTCCTATTCATTTTCAAAGCCAACTAGATCCTTCCCCGCTCCATCCCTGGCTACCCTTCCTCAAATAGTTTCTGAATCTCTCCATTCGTAGGACACTGCATTCTCAGACTGATATTTGCCCTCTATGTGCATGTAAGCTGGACCAAATAACCCCTGTTCACTCCCTCACACCTTGAAGTTTTGGCTGGAGTTTTCCTGACACCCAACTTCTTCCTCTCTAAGGTCTCTACTGTACGGTGTCAACAGGTGTATCTGTTTTTGCTAGGCTGGCTAGACGCTTTCAGACGTTGTAGGTCCAGAGCATTCCCGGGTTGGAGGCAACCCAGAATATATTGCATCCCTCTTATCCTGAGAAGGCCCCAGAAAAAGCAACACTTAGAGAAGCTAGTTCAACACTGTCAGACTTTTTTTGGGGGGGGGGAGGGGAAGGGTGCAATGGTGGCATCAGGAAGTCATGACATTTTTTTACTTCAAATAAGGAGTCACCAATCTGAAAGATTGAGCTGCAAGGTCCTGCAGGTCTAGAACCCAGGCCTGTAGAGCTGCCAGGCAGCTAGTAGCTCCAGGCTGCCATCCGTAACCAGCTTGTGTGCTACTTTCCATGACCTGCTGTGGACACAGACTATGGGAAGTTCTGCCTCAAGGGGTTTGACAGGCAGCAGTCTCACAGCTTCTGATTAGCTCCCTGCCTTATATAAACACAAGGGATGGATTTCCTGTAGCTGCTATTGCCATTCCTGCTCTCAAATTCCTTTGATCTTGGCTTATTTGGACTTTGCCTCCTGCCCCAGATCTTGAAACCAGACTTGGACTTTGACCATTGGTATTGACCCTGGCCTGGAACCTGACGCTGAACTCCTCTGCTACTCCCAGCCTCAGCTTTGACCTGGCTCTGACTCTTGGTCCTGACTGTCTTTATTAGGATCCTGACATTGGCTAAGGTATAGGAAGGTTCTTATTTTCTGTTAAATTCAAAGAAGTTATTGCAGAAGGATCCTTAAAGTCAAACAAGAATGTGGAGAGTCAGTTATAACCTTCGCATCTTTGAGTCAGGCCATGGTAAGCCATATTGACTGATTCTTGTTCCTTGCATCTTTCATTATTGATGGGAGCTGTGGTCTGTTATGCCTCTTGGACTCTCCAGTCACCTACTGCATCTGTGGATTTCGTTGTTTCCTCGAGCCTCACCATGCACATGCTGCCTTTAGATTTCTTAGTTCTCCAAACTGTTTTCTTAGTCTGATACCTTGTGCTGCATTCTGTGAAGACATATTAAAAAATACTCATTCGACCATTTCCTTTTGATTCAAATGAATTAGTTAGAGGAAGGCAGAGATAATATCCCCAAAATTATACAGATAAATTTACATAAACAGGTATACAGAACACATATGAACTTACACAAGCAAATCACGCAAACAGGAATTACCACAGTGATGCAAAAGTGCATTGCTACATTGGTGACTGGAAGTCAAGTTGGTATTTGGTGATGCAAGCCTAGGTGCTGACTTTGAAATTTTCCAGGTGGTGGGGGAGCGTGCTCGACCCCCCCACTCTGCCCCAGCCTTGGAGCACCCACGAAGTCGGCGCCTATGCAAACCTATTTGTAAACAAGTAGGAGTCAGAGGTTAGCCAGGTTATATGCAAAACTTGGTGTGACATTTATTATACATAAGTAGGTACTTAATAGGTTTGGTATGGCTACTGTCAAACTCTAGTAGCTTGTGGTCTTTTGTACTAATTCCCTAATTAGCTGAGAAGTAGTAGCTCCAGGATGGCAACTTCTTTGTTTGGATCATCTACATTTTTTATCATAAAATGGCAGCCTGTGTAATTTGGGGGAAAAAATGTGCTGATGCATACTTAGCAGTATCTTACACATTTGATGTCTGCCTAGTTCAAGTTTTCCATGAGTTGTTTTAGGAGCTGTGAAAGTGGCTAGAATAACTTTTGCTTCACTCTAGGAGAGTGCTGCAAAGTGCTGCATTATTAAAAATATAATTGAATAACAAACTGCATTGGGCAGCACAATCTCATTTACTGCCCCACACCGTTATAGCATGGGTACACTCACTGACCCTTACCAGTAAAGCCCAACAGTGACAGCTACCCAAAGCAACATAGACAGATGCTCCTTCACATATAAGAATAATAATGTTCTGCAGCACTGACATCTTGTGGCAGATTGGAGATGACACAAACATGAGATCAGTTGCAACTGTATCTATGTCATTTGTGTATTCTGCATTCCACAAAGTATGGTGGTGCTTAAAGGGATAAATACTAGGATTTGAGAAACCTACAGGCTGAGAGGCAGCAAACACAAAGATACTGTTTTATTAGTTGACTAAACTGTGTGTGTGGATAATCCTGCTGCATGCTAATCCTTTTCACTAATCTTCTCTGTGTGAATGATTCTCTCCAGAGAGCAGGGATATACCCTGGAATGTTTGACTCAGTGAACATAGGCTGCTACTCCCTGTAGCTGATCTTTATTTATTTTTTTTCTCTCTGTGTTGAGAAACTGGATCAGAAAAGCCTTCTGCAAGATTCTCTTACTTCAGGAGGAGTCTGCTGTAGTTCCTATCACTGCAGCCAGTAGAAGGAGCTCCAAAAATGGGCCCTGATTCTGCATCCTGTAGTCAGTGGAACTCTTGGCAAATTAAGGATCTTCCTACAGAGAACAATTTGCAGTATCGACCATCATTTTCAGGGAATTCTGCAAATAAGTCTGTGCATTCTAACGTATTTGGCCATGAATGCCTATATCCACTCTGTACTCTGTCTTCTATACAACATTCCTGATATTGCATGGTGAAAAAAGGCTACTCTGAGAGATGCTGGAAAGGAGACATTTCTCCCCTGAGGCTAGAACCACCCCTGGCTGTGGTAGAGCACAGGTGGACCTTGGCATTTAGTAAAGCTTTTGATACTGTCTCGCATGACCTTCTCATAAACAAACTAGGGAAATACAACCTAGATGGAGCTACTTTAAGGTGGGTGCGTAACTGGCTGGAAAATCATTCCCAGAGAGTAGTTATCAGTGGTTCACAGTCATGCTGGAAGGGCAGAACGAGTGGAGTCCCGCAGGGATCGGTTCTGGGTCCGGTTCTGTTCAATATCTTCATCAATGATTTAGATAATGGCATAGAGACTAACTTATAAAGTTTGTGGATGATACCAAGCTGGGAAGGGTTGCAAGTGCAGCCTTTGGAGGATAGGATTAAAAGTCAAAATGATCTGGACAGACTAGAGAAGTGGTCTGAAATAAATAGAATGAAACTCAATAAGGACAAATGCGAAGTACTTCATTTAGGAAGGAACATTCAGTTGCACATATACACAATGGGAAATGACTGCCTAGGAAGGAGTACTGCGGAAAAGGGTCTGGGGGTCATAGTGGACCACAAGCTTAATATAAGTCAACAGTATAACACTGTTGCAAAAAAAAAAGCAAACATCATTCTGGGATGTATTAGCAGGAGTGTTGTAAGCAAGACACAAGAAGTAATTCTTCCGCTCTTCTCCGCGCTGATTAGGCTTCAACTGGAGTATTGTGTCCAGCTCTGGGTGCCACATTTCAGGAAAGATGTGGACAAATTCGAGAAAGTCCAGAGAAGAGCAACAAAAATGATTAAAGGTCTAGAAAACATGACCTATGAGGGAAGATTGAAACAATTGGGTTTGTTTAGTCTGGAGAAGAGAAGATTGAGAGGGGACATAACAGTTTTCAAGTACAGTAACTCCTCACTTAACGTCCTCCTACTTAACATTGTTTCGAAGTTACGTCGCTGCTCCATTAGGGAACATGCTCGTTTAAAGTTGTGCAATGCTCCCTTATAATGTTGTTTGGCTGACTTTACAAGGGAGCATTGCACAAGTTCCTCTTCTCTGCCTCCTCCCCCTCCCTTCCTCCCTTAGGACTTTCTGGGAGGAAGGGAGCGAGCTAGCGGGGAAGCTGCCCCCTCTCCCCCCGGTGGGCAGGGCCACCCGGAACGCAGGGGCTTTAGGGGCTGCAGGGCCCTGGGCTAAGGGGGCCCCGGGGCCCTGGCCTGCAGCTCTAAAGCCCCTTTCGGAATGCGGCCCTGCGAGCATGGGCCAGAGGACTCAGGAGGAGCTGGGGCAGCCGTGCAGCCAGCGGCCGGAGAGAAGCGGCACTTTCCCCTTCAAAGCGCCGCTTCTCTCCAGCCGGCTTTGAAAGGGAAAGTGCCGCTTCTCTCCGGCCGCTGGCTGCACGGCTTCCCCTGCTCCTCCTGAGTGCTCCAGCCCGTGCTCGCAGGGCCGCATTCCGAAAGGGGCTTTAGAGCTGCAGGCCAGGGCCCCGGGGCCCCCTTAGCCCAGGGCCCTGCAGCCCCTAAAGCCCCTGCGTTCCGGGTGGCCCTGCCCGCCGGGGGGTGGAGGGGCAGCAGCTCCCAGAATCATGGCCATGGGGGTGGTGCCATGCTGCGCAGAGCCACCTGCACACCCCCTGCACCAAACAGGAGCTGCCCCAGGTAAGTGCTCTGCACCTCCTGCCTGCCCCAGCCCTGAGCCTCCTCCCACACCCACACCCTGAGCGCCCTCCCGCACCCTAACTCCCTCCCAGACCCTGCATCCCCAGCCCTGAGCCCCAGGGGTAAGCCGGGGCACCTCCCCACCACAGTACAGTACTATATAGTATATAATGCCCCCCAAACATTTCCTTGGAACCTAACCCCCCGCATTTACATTAAATCTTATGGGAAAATTGGATTCGTTTCACTTAAAGTTGCATTTTTCAGGAACATAACTACAATGTTAAGTGAGGAGTTACTGTACATAAAAGGTTGTTACAAGAAGGAGGGAGAAACATTCTTCTTCTTAACCTCTGAGGATAGGACAAGAAGCGATGGGCTTAAATTGCAGCAAGGGTGGTTTAGGTTGGACATTAGGAAAAACTTCCTAACTGTCAGGGTGGTTAAGCACTGGAATAAATTGCCCAGGGAGGTTGTGGAATCTTCATCATTGGAGATTTTTAAGAGCAGGTTAGACAAACGCCTGTCAGGGATGGTCTAGATAATACTTAGTCCTGCCTTGTGTGCAGGGGACTGGACTAGATGACCTCTCGAGGTCCCTTCCAGTTCTGTGATTCTATGATTTATGCACGATGGCAGCTGTGAAGTGCCTTGCATCTCTCATTTGGATCATTTCCTTATTCCAATTACATGCTTGCACTGTTTTTGAGTGTCAGTATCTGCCTTAAGAAATGAATCCAGTAAAGGAATGTGAATGAACATCAGGTTAAACAGTGTATTCTGGGGTGGGTTTTTTTTGTAACTAACTAGAGGAAGAACCTCAGCACTTCATTATGGGTGCTTGAGCTGGCAATGAACTGGGCACCAATCATTTTACACAACTACAGTGTACAAGTTACCACCTTAGGGATCCGTTCTGCTCTCATACCCTATGCAAGTCCATGGAAACAAAGCAATTGCATGGCGGTGTGAGCAGGACTTGGACCCATACTACATAAAATCCTGCATGAAACCTGTGGATAGAACTGGCTACTTGGTAGGTTTTTTTGTTTTTATAATTATGAAATTCTAGATAGTTGTGTTTTTGAAAAACCAAGAACAGAGCTAGTTCAGACAGGAGGTGCTATTGAATCACAGCTCCCCCACCCCCCCCAGAATTTGGGAAGAGGTTGTATAAAGAGTTTCTGGTTTGGCACCTCTCTTTATCCAATGCTGACATCACCAAAAGGTTCATTCCTTTTGATTATTAAATAAATAATCTGTAGAAGCACCTAGAGGCCCCATGTCAGGATTGTGACCGCACAGTGTTAGGTGCTGTACACATGCAGAGGGGAGAGACACTACCTGCTACAAAGAGCATCTCCTTGCATGTGCTGACAAATGTTTGTGTATTTAAAAAAACCTCCACACATAAAAAGAGAATCCCTCTGGAAAATTCAATAAAGACACAACTAGGTCTATGTAAGAGTGGAGGTAGCATTGTTTTCCTCCTCACTGAACTAGTTTATTTATTCCCAGTGAATGAGACTGACACAAACCAGAGTGCCAATAAAATGGGAGCTTTCTACAGAATTTGATGTGTCCTTCTCAACAGGGTCTAACCAAAAGTTATATATATATTTTTAATTTCATTTAACTTATTAAAGTGATAAAAAATCTCCCCCACCCAACTAATATTTTGTTTTGGTGCAGTAAGTCAAAATTTCAATCTAAAATGGTACTCTCTTGGGGGGGAGGGGGAATTCCTTTGTAGGGTCTGACGTCACTTACTATAAATAAATATTCTGACTAGACGGTAGCAATCTAGAGTGAAAGCGATTGTTCATTATAATGTGAAAAGTGAGTGTTCTAGAACTAGCGAGCAGCAGTTATTCATACTGATTGTTTTTTTCCCCCTGAGACATCTTGCTCTGGTGTCTGTATATTAAAATCTATTGCACTGAATCATAGACGTGTTTCAAAGAATAAAAAAGTGCTTAGTTCAGCAGGAAACTTGAGGCAGTGTGCTGAGTTTGCAGCTTTCAAAATGTCAGCCAACTTAATGTACTGTTTGTCTCTTAAATCTATTACAATGCATTTTAGGAGAGAAAAGATCTTAAATCTGATTTTCTCTCTCTCCTCTCTTCCCCCCCCCCCCCCCCCCCCCCCCCCCCCCCCCCCCCTCCCCCCCCCCCCCCCCGTGCTCCCCTTCAATATATTTTGATTACAAATATTTCCTCCTAGTTCTACTGTACATTGGCCTAATTTTCCAATGTGCAGTCAGTCAGTGACTCATTCATTAAATAGTAAAGATTTGCCAGTGTTCACCACATGGTGATACCTTTCCTATTCTACATATTGGGATAATTCTGTTTTTTCATAAATTGCTGGGTAGTAAATGTTGCCAAAGGCTGATGTTTTAATGGCGAGCAATGTAGGTTGAGCCTGTAAAATCACAGAAGACTAGGATTGGAAGAGACCTCAGGAGGTCTAGTCCAACCCCCTGCTCAAAGCAGGACCAACCCCAACTAAATCATCCCAGCCAAGGCTTTGCCAAGTCGGGCCTTAAACTTCGAAGGATGGAGATTCCACCACCTCCCTAGGTAACCCATTCCACTGCTTCACCTCCCTTCTAGTGAAATAGTGTTTCCCAATATCCAACTTAGACCTCCCCCACTGAAACTTGAGACCATTGCTCCTTGTTCTGTCATTTGCCACCACTGAGAACAGCCTAGCTCCATCCTCTTTGGAAGCCCCTTCAGGTAGTTGAAGGCTGCTATCAAATCCCCCCTCACTCTTCTCTTCTGCAGACTAAATAAGCCTAGTTCCCTCAGCCTCGCCTCGTAAGTCATGTGCCCCAACCCCCTAATCAGTTTTGTTGCCCTCCAGTGGACTATCTCCAATTTCTCCACATCCTTTCTGTAATGGGCCCAAAACTGGATGCAATACTCCAGATGTGGCCTCACCAGTGCCGAATAGAGGGGAATAATCACTTCCCTCGATCTGCTGGCAATGCTCCTACTAATTCAGCCCAATATGCCATTAGCCTTCTTGGCAACAAGGGCACACTGTTGACTCATATCCAGCTTCTCGTCCACTGTAATCCCCAGGTCCTTTTCTGCAGAACTGCCACTTAGTCAGTCAGTCCCCAGCCTGTAGCAGTGTATGGGATTCTTCCGTCCTAAGTGCAGGACTCTGCACTTGTCCTTGTAGAACCTCATCAGATTTCTTTTAGCCCAAACTTCCAATTCATCTAGGTTACTCTGGACCCTATCCCTACCCTCTAGCATATCTACCTCTCCCCCCAGCTTAGTGTCATCTGCGAACTTGCTGAGGGTGCAATCCATCCCATCATCCAGTTCATTAATGAAGATGTTGAACAAAACCGACCCCTGGGGCACTCTGCTTGACACCGGCTGACAACTAGACATCGAGCTGTTGATCACTACCCGTTGAGCCCGAAAATCTAGCCATCTTATAGTCGATTCATCCAATCCATAGTTTAACTTGCTGGCAAGAATGCTGTGCGACACTGTATCAAAAGCTTTGCTAAAGTCAAGGTGTATCACGTCCACCACTTTCCCCATATCCACAGAGCCAGTTATTTCATCATAGAAGGCAATCAGGCTGGTCAGGCATGACTTGTCCTTGGTGAATCCATGATGACTGTTCCTGATCACCTTCCTCTCCTCCAAGTGCTTCAAAATGGATTCCTTGAGGACCTGCTCCATAATTTTTCCAGGGACTGAGGTGAGGCTGACCAGTCTGTAGTTCCCCAGATTCGCCTCCTACCCTTTTTCAAAGATGGGCACTATCTTTGCCTTTTTCCAATCATCCGGGACCTCCTCTGATCGCCACGAGTTTTCAAAGTTAATGGCCAGTGGCTCTGCAATCACATCAGCCAACTCCCTCAGCACCCTCAGATGCATTAGATCCGCCTCCATGGACTTGTACATGTCCAGCTTTTCTGAATAGTCCTTAACCTGTTCTTTCACCACTGAGGGCTGCTGACCTCCTCCCCATACTGTGCTGCCCAGTGCCGCAGTCTGGGAGCTGACCTTGTCTCTGAAATGGGTAACTGCATGAGCAACTATTTATTTAGTGCTTGTGACCACAACTTTGACATCAGCATTTGAAAGTTTGGCCTGGCACAGTTTGTTTAGTTAGGAGATTCAGTACCTTTCATGAGAACAATTCATGAGAATTTTAAATACGTTGGCATTAGTATATTAATTTGAGTTATAAACCTCTGAAAATTGGGGCTTATACAGGTTTTATAGTAGTATGGTTAGATTATAATATCAAAACTAGCAGAACCAGCTGAATGTACAAATATTAATTACTCATGGGAGTTTTTGCGAAGATTTACATAGGTAACTCTTCTGCCCTTGTGTAGATAGGGAAACATGCAGAGAAGTTAAGGAGAGTTACTGTGCTGTCAACTGTGTGCCTGAAGTCAGTTGTAGTTGTGGGTGCTCATCACCTCTGAAAATCATAGACTAAGTAACTTGCCCAAGAACACTAGAAAGTTGGTATTAGGATCAGAACCCTGGAATTCTTGGCATCTGGTCATCTAGTCAACCCACTACTGTGCTTCTCTCACAGTAAATTTTTATAACATCTGTCTTTCAGCTGTTAACCGTATGGTACACAGGCAAGTTATGCATGGTTCAGTGGGACAACAGTCAGTTATCTAGCCAATCAAAAAACATTTAAACACTTCTACAGAAAATAATGTTGCTGCTTTCATACCCTTAGTCAAAGCCTATTTACCAGTTATAATCATAACTTAAAACAATATCTGTATCTTGCCTAACTATACAAACAGCTGTAGTTTATTTGTTAAGTAATGGGCAAGCAATGAAACAGCTGTTGAAACATTGCACTGGGCTTTTCTTCTCCCAAGCTGAGCAACAAAATTTGCCAGGTCATTTAATCAATTTCATACTGATTTAAACTTGATAAAGTCAGTCATATTAGCTCATAGATTTGGTAGTTGGAAAGATTATATATCCCCGGACCATAATGCTATATTTAAATTGCTTTTCAATTAAAAAAATTCTTGCTGGAATAACTTTCCTGTAGTTATAATCTTTGCAACCCAACAGCTGCCAAAATTTTGCATGAGACCGTTCAAGCCTACAGTTTAAAGTGCTAGTAATTTGTAAAGCTAAATGATCTTGTGAAAGGATTAATCAAGAGATGGACCTGAATGGTCAATTGTCTTCCTTCCTTGAATTGAGATGAGATGGTTTAATCAATAAATAAACAGGGGAGGAAATTCCATGCTGGGCTTAGGGCTGTTTTTTTTGTTTAATTAGCCACCTGCTTTTTATATAGGTAGGCTACCCAAGTACTGATAAAATGAACAAATGGAGGTTTCCCTTACTAGTTTCAGTTTCTAGTCTCAAGTCAAGAGCAATATGGATTATTTTTAAGGTATGGTACAAAATAATTGATATTTTCAACAAATGAAGTTGGTATTAGGGAACATTCCGCCTTATTAGAAGGCTGGACTCGCTTAAGATCCAAGAGTAAATTTTTCTGTGTCTTAACCAAACAAAACTCCCTTGAATTTAATGGGAGTTGTGCTCAGTTAAGGACTGTGGAATTTGACGCACAATCATTGAGACTCAGAATATGCACCCATTGAAGTCAATGGCAGGATTCCTAGTTTTGACATCTTTTTATAAAGCCCACTGTGACGGAGCAGGGAGCGGAGCGGATTTGACCTGGGAATGTTGCAGGGGAGTTACATTGGGGATGGGAGAAGTGACACCTTCTGGCCGGAGACTGAACAAAGGAGAGGAGGAGCAGGGGGAGGGGGAAGACCGGCTGGAGGAGTTTTTAGTTTCAGTTTTGGGCTGGGTGGTGAAACACAGGGAACCCGAAGCTGGGGGCTATGTTCCCTAAACCCCCCAGAAGGACTTGATTGAGGGGTTCTGGTTGTACCTACAAGCTCTGCTTGGGACTGTGTTCCTGTCATCTAATAAACCTTCCGTTTTACTGGCTGGCTGAGAGTCACGGTGAATCCCAGGAAGAGGGGTGCAGAGCCCTGACTGCCCCACTCTCCATGACACCCACATAGAGGTTAAGCTTGTTATGTGCTATCTGAGTGCCATTATCCTATGACAATATTCTCTTAGGGACCTGATTCTGACACCCTTACTGCAACAGGGTCAGCACCCACCTCTCACGAACGCCCCCTCTGGTTGGGTGTGTCCACAATCTATAAACCAGTCCAGCTCTGGTATGGGGCCATATCTCAGGGCTTCCTTCCTGGAGACACTATTTTCCTTCAGCCCTCCCCAAGCTCAATCCCTACTCAGTCCCCTCAGCCAGTCGGGAGCTCCCTCAATGCTTCCCTGGTCCATGTCCCTGTCCCTGCCCCCAGTTAGCTGTCCGTGATCCTGCTGCTTTTCCAGCTAAGCACACAGTCCTTCCTTCTCCAGCTTCAAGCAGCTACTAACTGCTGCTCTGTTCTGCAGCTCCTTTTGTATGGCCCTCCTGGGCCCTGATTGGCTGCTTCCCCCTCCAGCCACTCTAGCCTGCTTGGAGGACCTCTCCACTGCTCCTTTCCTGGGATGGGTGTGGCAGAACCGTGAGGCCTCCAGTAGGGGACCTTTGGGCCTAGTCCACCCCATTACACTTACTCAACAGGGTTCCTTCCTGAGTACTAAATGTGAGTAAGGTCAGGAGAATTAGTAGTCAGGAGAGAGACAAGTGACGAGAACATTTTCATAGGATAACAGCACTCCCATACAGTAGTGATGGGTATGGATGGTACTTACTGATAGGATATCTGTCTCCTGCTCCTGTTAAATAAATACCTTAAAAGCAGGCAACATTCAATCTTTTACTGGTGTTTAATAATAATATATTCACAAACTGTAGTGCATGACTCCCCATCAGAGAAAATGATTTGGGCTAAAAGGAATAAAATAATTGGAACAGAACATTAAAATAACTCTTGACGGGTAGGGCTGGATTCACAAAGGGACTTGGCGTTGCGATGCTCCGCGTCAGATCGCCTAACTTTTAGGTGCCTAGAAAATCACAGGAACAACACCGTGAATCACAAAGCCTGAGTTAAGTGCCTAGGCTCTCTGTACAATGAATGGGGAGAGAGAGGTGCTTAAGAATGGGATCCACAAAGCAGCACGCTAGAGGGGAAGCTGTCTAAGCTAAACACTGGGAGATGCCAATAAGAGGGGTGTGTCCTCAGCCCTGCCCCTCTCTCAGAGATCGGCGCCGATATCTGGGCTACAGGGAGGTGCCTGTCTCTGCTTAGTGATCCACGAATGGAGTGCTGCTTCTCCTAACAGGGGGGTGGGGCCTGAGTACTGTGCTCAGAGGCACCTTACATCCACACAAAACAGTTGGAGGCAGAAGAGGAGAGAATAGAGGAAGAGGACCTCTCTTATAACCTTTAGCCCACTGGTTAGAGCACTCACCTGGGATTTGGTTCAAGTCCCCCCTTTGCTTGATGAGGTGAAGGGATCTGAACAGGGATCTGCTACCTCTCAGGTGAGGAACCTAACCACTGGGCTATAGAGTTCTCATTTGCCCTTTCTCTTAATATTTAATTAAAGTGGAACAACTCTAGTGGGAGAGATTGAAGAAGCCCCACCCCTGCATAACCCAGTAGTTAGAGCACTCCCCTAAGAGGTGATAGAGCCCTGTTCAAGTCTATTGTCCTTATCAGGCAGAAGGGGGAGGCCTTTCACATCCTGATGAGAGCCAACCACTGGGCTAAATGTTAGGTAGGAGGTGGGCTTCCTCCCCCCACCATGTAGTTCGATGTGGCCTCTGAGCAGGCCTACCAGATCGGAAAATAGGAATTGCTGGACTGGATCAGACAAATAGTCCATCTAGTCCAGTGTCCTGTCTTCAGGAGTGACCATTTCTATTGGAGCAAAGGAATGAACTCTGCAATAGGATATCCTGCTCCCAGGTAATGTTTCCTCCTCCCTCCCAATAGCCAGAGTCAGGCCCATACCCTGTAGCTTGTTATGGAAAGATGGATGCCCATTAGGTCAGCCAGGGATGATAATTCAGAGAGGAGCTTGTCCTCTGCTCTGTCCCACTTCTTGACCTTGGCTCCACTTTGGATCTTCGCTACACATAACTCTATGTTGCTCCAGTCAAAGGGCTCGGGGTCCGGGGGAGGGGCTAGGGTTGCAGGGGCTAGGGTTGCAGGGTCACATGATGACTCAGAGCTATGGTTGTCCCACTTCCATGCTCTGGAAAAGTCCTTGTCTCAAGGCTGCTCAAAGGATAGGAAGACACACTCTAACCCCAAGGTACTAGGGAATGCTCATAAAGGTTGTGGCTTTGTTTTGCCTTTGTCTTTGCCCTAGTATACAAAGTTTAGATAGTCCAATAGGAAAACTGAATTTACATCATATACCAGATCCCATCAAAAGTGCTTGAAAATGGTCTTCAGACCCCTGAATGTTACTTTGTGTTGGAGCATACCTGTAAATACACAACTGGTTGGTTTTTTCCTCTGGTAGTTCCTTTCATATCCTCTACTGCATTTTGATCTCTGTAACATATTTGAGTCACTGGATACCTGAGTATAAGAATAACTTCACAAACTATTCCAATATAACAAGATATGAACACTTAGAACTTCATAAAGTCCACATCATGGCCTTGCCCAAGCACAATGTCCTTTAATCGTCCAGGCCTTACATCACATATCCATCCTAGCCAGGTTATATGCAATCCCGGCCCACAATAACACACAAACTTTGCATTTAAAACAATGGACCCCAAAGATACTTATCTTGAAAAACCTAGCTGAATTACGTTTAAGGTAAAAAAAATTGCCCTATCTGTTACAGGGGCACTTCAAAACCAAGCTTATTTCCACTTTCATGGAGATGCAACAGGAGAGTCTCCTCTCTGTTTTGTGCTATGTTAGTGTTAGCATTCTTGCAAGAACAGCTTAGGTACCTGCCTACAGGAGAGAGTTCCCAGCTGGGGATTGCAAGTAGAGATAGGTGCAGGCTAGACTTAGGTGAGACGAAGGCTATGTCTGCACTTAAAACACTACAGCGGCACAACTGCAGCGGCACCACTGTAGCACTTCAGTGTAGACTCCCACTACAGTGATGGGAGGGGTCCTCCCGTCACTGTAGTTAATCCACCTCCCGAGAGGTGAAGAATTCTTCTGTTGACCAAGCGGTGTCTAAACTGGGGTTAGGTCAGCTTAACTACATCACTGAGGAGGGTGGATTTTTCACACCCCTGAGTGATGTAGCTGGGTCATCCTAACTTTTTAGTGTAGACTTAGCCTAACTCTGAGAGAGAGAGAAAGGGCTTAGGCTAGGGTTGCCAACTGTCTAATCACACAAACCCAAACACCCTTGCTCTGCCTCCTGCCCCGTCCCTTCCCTGAAGCCCTGCCCCTTCTCTGAGGCTCCGTCCCCTCCTTCTATCCCCCCCTCCGTCGCTCACTTTCCCCCACTCACTCACTTTCACCTGTGGCCCCCCTGGGGGGGAGGGGTCTCTGCGCACTGCCTCTGCCTGCAGGCACTGCCCCCGCAGCTCCCATTGGCCGCAGTTCCTGGCCAATGGGAACTGCGGAGTCGGCGCTCGAGGCGGGGCAGCGTGCGGAGACCCCTGCCCCCCCCCCCCCAGGGTGTGGCAGCTGCTTTCAGGAGCAGGCCAGTGCAGGCAGGAAGCCTGCCTTAGACCTGCTGTGCTGCTGGACTTTAGCAGCCTAAAATCTCCCAGTTTGGCTTCAGTAGCCCCCGGGAGATAAAGCCCGATTCTGGGAGACTCCCAGCAAAACCAGGAGGGTTGGCAATCCTACTTAAGACACACCCCTCTTTGATGGTGGCTTCTATTGGCTAGCTTAGGTGACTGCTCACCTAGTGTTCTGGCTTTTGTGTATCCCATTCTCAGATTCATGTATCTCTCCATGTATTGTATAGGGAGCCTAAGTGCCAGACCCAGGGTTTGTGGATTCCTGTGATTTTCAGGGCACCTAAAAGTTAGGTGTAGCAATACCGAATCCCCTTGCGGATCTGGATCTACCTCTTCTCCGTTAGTTGTCTTTTTACAGGATCCTTTTCTCCAGCATGTCTTTCTGGGGCTGCCCCTTTAAAATGGGCAGAACCAAGAAGCTGCAGCCATTTTGTGACTGACTGCTGCTTGCTGCATCTCCTTGCCCTCCATCTGGTAAGTATGAACTCCGGTTATATTATTTCCCTTTATTACAGAAAAGGTGGTGTATTTTTACTGATGTTATGCATGCTTATGATCATAGCCCCATGCATGCAGTAGCATCCTGACTAAATGAGTGTCACTCTTATATTAAGTGCTAAATTATTGTTAAGGAAAACAAGCATACTTTAAGGAGAAAAAAGGCAAGAAGTGAAATGGTTACGGGCAGAAGATGATGAATTTTTAAAAAATCTCTCTTTGTTATCATTACAATAGAATCCCACCCAAGACTGAGGGCTGATTGCATAGTACCTAGAACAATCACATAGTAAGAAATGTTGTCTGCCCTGAAGAAACTTACAATCTAAATAGACAGGAGGGTGGAAGGGAAACAGAGGTACAATAGATGCAGTGATTTGCCTGAGGTCCCACAGCAGTTCAGTGGCAGAGCCGGAAATAGAAGCCAGCTTTTCTGAATTTCTAGTGCTCTAGCCACTGAACCATGTTTTCTCAGTTCAATCCCTGGGGTTGATCGAAAGCACCACTAAGCTGCATAGGTATTGCTGGAGAAGGCACTAAGTACAAATAATAGGATCCAGGAGTAGATTGATTGTTGTGTGTGTTTGCTTTTTTTTACCTGTTCTACAAAGTACCTCTATTGCATTCCTATGCCATTTTGCAGCAGTTAAGGCAATGGACCTGTTCACAAATGTCTGTGCAATCAAGTTAAGCATTTAACTTAATTTAGCTGCGTGAACCTTGTTCTGGAGAACACATGCACATAAGATTTCTACTCTGGCAGTTGGCTGCATTTATTCAAAATGAGTTGTGGCCCACAGGCTTCTGGTAAGTTGCCAGTGCTGCTCTTGAATGGGTATATCTTGGGTATTTCCAGTCTAACAGGATGTAAGAAGAGGTTTATTTACAAAACTGATTTGAACTGAGGAACATTGCTATGAAAACTGTACTCTTTCTCAGTGGACCACAACTTTAAAATATACTGCAAATATTGAATAACTTACTTCAAAGGAGATTCAGACTTCTTCTAAAATGAAGACAAATAAAACATTGACCCCCTTCACATATACAGTGCCTTCTGATTTGTTTTTTCTTTAATAATTAAAAACATGGCTTGCACTAATATATTTTACAAAAGCATCCTGGGGATTCATGAATGTAAAAGAAAAAAAAAACTAGACTTGAATAATTCATATTCCAATAGCTCTGGCCCAAGATATTGCTTCATTGTTTCCAAGTATGCAGATTTTACTCAGACTTTAAGAGAATAATAAAAACGAGGTTGTTTTATCACACTTGGATTAATCAATGATGTGCCTGAAGCACCGTTGGTAGTAAATGATCCATTTTAGCTTAAAACATTTGTAAATCTGTTTATTGTAAGAGAATAATAAAAATCTTCAAAATAAAGATTTTGAGCCATAAAAACACTAATATATTTGTTGTCAGTAGCTACCGGTGTGGTGCTCTGCTCTTGTTCGATGATGATAACAGTCGGCTGCGTGCGTGTTCCCTCTGTGTGCTGCCCCAGCTCTGCGCAGATAGCTGACACAGCAAACCCCGAGAGAACCCCCAAAGACCACAGACTCTAGTCAGGTACGAAGGAACCCGAGCCAGGTTTATTGTCAAACGAAGCACAGTAATAGTTTCCCGTGGACTCTACAAGACATACTACGAATTTGTGCCCCCTGGCAATGGACCGGCTCAGTCAGTGGTGGGACTTTCCACTGCCCCCTAGGCCAGACAAAGATGTACACTCCGGGACCTACTTTTATACAGTTACAGGACAGATTACTCATCCCTACTGACGTATTGAAGTACAGCCCTTTGGCTCATTAGGGTGCTGTCTCCCTCTTTGATCATGTCAGTTCAAACAAACAGATCTATCCATCATGCTGTCCTTTTGACCCTGTCTTTAAGATGCACCTGCCTGTTCCTTGTTATGTCTGTGGAGTGTCCTCGTATCGGGATGTCCAGGTGCCATCTTGGCACAAGTTCCTCTTATTAGCACTTATATGTGGATGCACCTGCTTCTAACAACCCTCTTCTCGCCAACTTCTGTGAGTGGGGCTTGCCTCTGGCTCACAGCCCAGCTTTTGCTTAGCAATGCCTGGAAGTACTTTGGTTCAGGCTTCAGGCCTCAGACTGGGCCTCTGACACAAGAGTTTGTTTCAGGGCCTCATCTTACTACAATATTTATGGGTTTTTAAGGCAAGAATGTTTCCAAATAAACAGGAGATAGACCAAGGATTCCTTCTCTGAAATACTACTGTTCATCAGATTTTCACTCCCTATTAAGATACCTTTTGTGAAATATTTTTACATTACACTTCATGATGTAATTTGACTATATTAGAATTAATTCACCAATAAACTACAGGGGAAGTACAGAATCTATCCCCAAATGTTTGAGCTCTCTGCTTAGATTGGGTCACATTCCCAAGGGTTTCACGTGTAAAGTTTGCAAAGAAAAAAAAAAAAGACTCTTATTAAGGGCTTTCCTCTGCAAAGCTTTACTCAGGCGAGTATTCTTTATTTTAGGGTGAAATCAACACCATCTGCAGACAGCCCCGGTGCTCACGGTCTATTCACATGGAGTGCAGTGCAGCTAGCAAAGTCCAACCCAGAATTCGCGTGCAGGGCTGCTGCACAGCTCCTTAGAGTAGCTATTCCAGTCTAGGAGCTGGAAGAGTGGCCACAGTGCCTCTGCACCAGTTGCATGGGGTCAGGAGTTTACTGGAGCACTGCCAAAGTGATTCTGTGGATCTTCTGGCCTGACTCCCAGCCTACTTCAACTGTGGGGCCAGAGACCCTTTCTGTGATTCGTAGGGTGTGGAGGCATCTCCTGTGTGGCTGGTATTCAGGGCCGGCCCACAACATTTTGGTACCTGAGGCGGGGAGCTCAAATGACGCCCCCATGCTCCCTCGCTTGGGCCAAAACGGTCTCAATTCTGCCTTCTTCCTGTTCTTCTCCTCTCGTGGTACTGCTCTGCTACCTACCCCAATAAAGGAGAACTAAAATTTTTGAACAAGGCATTTTAAGTTAAGTAACACTTAACTTTCAAACGCCTGAACAGCAAATGTAACTTTTCTTGTCTGCATAGTAAACACTGGCATTTTTATCTGTTTGAATAATCAAAGTGGTGCTTTCCGTGCCTTCATGGTTGCAAAGATTTGAACTGCTTCCTGAAGGTCCGCAGTCTGGGCCAGCTCATGCTCTATTGAGATGGTTGCAAGGCCGACCAGCCTCTCCTGTGTCATTGTGGAGCGTAGATGTGTTTTTATTAACTTCAGCTTGGAGAAGCTGCGTTCCCCACTGGCAACTGTTACAAGGAGTGTTAGAAGTATGCGCAGAGCAACAAAAGCATTTGGAAAGAGGGTGGTCATCTTATTTGTGCACATATATTCCAGAACAGCCTTTGGAGTTGATCCTGCTGAAATGTATCTTGAAAGGGCTTTCAGTACATCACCTAAATCATTCACGTCAATATCGCGCATGTCATCATGTGTCAACACTGTCTCTAGTGCCCTGCATTGCTGCTGTCAGATGAAGCAAACACACGAGGCTGCTACCACCTGTGCAAGCTACTAGGAAACCCAAGAACCTGGTACAGAGGACAGGGAGAAGTGCGGTACATGAACTGTTATGGCAGCTCTACGCTGCCTGAGGACCCACCTACACAAGACAAATCTGAAGGGGCTGTATCTGCTGGCTTTAGAGTTGAGGTGCACCCCTGGAGCAGTGCAAAGTGACTGGCGTATACCTGAGGATCTGCCCCATTTGACAGTCTCATCACTGTAGAACTTAGAGAGAGGAGAATCAGGCCCCAGATTTTCACAAACCAAACAAATATAGCAAATATACAGTATTGTTCTGGGGTATATGGCCCATTGCATCTGCATCTATCTGTCATCTTTATTAGTGCTCTAACTGATCAGTTACATTAAGCAGTGTTACAGCGGTAGGGCTATAAACTACTTGCAACTCCCATTCCCATTCTGTGTGTCTGCATTTCTAAAGAACCTAGTTCAAACGCAGTAGATGTTCCCTATATGTTAACTTCAGTGATGCTACACAGAGAGTTGGAGAAAATCCATGGAAGGTTATGCAGTATTCTGCTATTGACTGATTTGTGCTTTTACTGTCATTGCATTCAGTGGGAATGTGCATAAAAATTGACATCAGGATATGGCTCTCTCGTGGGCAAACTCACATGTTACATAGCAGCATCATTACTTCCTTTATAAAAAGCATGTGGGCTTTATAAACCAAGTATTTCAAGTGGTGAGGAGAGATGGTCATATTGATTGGAAAAAAACAAGAACTCTCATACTCCCTGTCCAGGCGGGACCAGAATTGGAAGTGCCAAAATACCAAGAGTCTGTCTTCTTGTATTTCCATCTGGTACCGGAAGTAAAAATGCTGGAAGTCTCAGGAGAAAGTCTGTTCTCACAAGGTTTCTGCCTAATTTTCCAACCCAAGGGGCTCATGCAGTTTGGATGAAGCTCCAGATGAGATTTATATCTATCACACTTATATGGCCCCTGTTACTGCATTATTTGAGAGCCTCAGAATGTAATGTATTTAATCCTCACAATGACCTGCTGAGGTAGGACAGTGCTATTGTCCTCATTTTACAGGAAGTCTGGGGTGGAGCAGGAAATTGAAACTCTGCCTCCCGAGACCCAGGCTGGTGCCCTACCAACGATTTTAACTTTTGGATACTTTAAACTAGTTAGAATGGCCTAAAGCAGAGCAAACATCTGAAAGGTCAAGAATAGCTGAAGGCTAAGTGGTGAGATCAGCAATACCAGCAGCATTGCAGAGGGAGAGGGTTAATTGAATGGGTAGAAGCTGGTCTTTGTTTGTGGCCTTGCTTCTTATGGGCTGGATTTAAATAAGCCTACTAGGCAAATGACAGAAGGCTTGGGAGTTTGGGGGATTTACTTTTAGTGAAATTATACTGTGGATCTATTCTGCTAAAGGCATAGAAGGAACAGGAGAAGGCAGGCAGTGTTGCTTCCAACATTTTCTGGTTAATGGTTTGCTGAGAGGACGACTTTGATTTACAATCTAGGTTGCATAGATGTCCCACAAGTGGAAGATGTGCTGATGCCGGGCTACCCCTCAGCATCTCTTAGACACCCTACCAGGTTTTCTTTTCAGGCCTTGCCATCCCTTTAGCACTCCAGCCCCAGCAGATTGGAGTTGTTGCTGCATTTCACACATGTAGGGTGACCAGATGTCCCGATTTTATAGGGACAGTCCTGATTTTGGGGGGCTTTTACTTATAGAGGCACCTGTTACCCCTCATCTCCTGTCCTGAATTTTTACACTTGCTATCTGGTCACTCTACACCCATGCAACCTCCTCACCTGGAGGGCTTCCTGCTACTGGGGTCTTCTGCCAGAAGCTCTCCTAGAAGAAGACCCTGGTATGAATCCGGCCCAAGGTCTAGAACATTTCAGATGACAGAGTATGTGAGATAGTGGTCCTATCATTAACGCTCTTCAATATGAAAGATTGAGGTTTGATTCATTTGTTCCTCAGGGCAGGAAAAACCTTGGAGATATTCGGAGGCAACACATTATGCTCCCGGGAAAAGGAAGTACTTTCAGTCATTCTCTAGTTAATCCTTTCATCTCCTATAGGACCAGCACTACAGGGCTTTGAAAGGAATCCCATCTAACCTTCCTTGGCTAAAGTATGATTAGTGCAGTAAGAGGTGTAAAATCAGGGACATTTTTTTGTTACAGGAGAGAGGGTTTTTACTGAGATCATGGAACTGTTTCAACTTTAAAAATTAAACATTCTTTCTTGTTGAAAATTTGCAAAAATATTTGGCACCAATGTAAAACCAGTGTCCAAGGTATCAGTCCTTAAAAGTAGAGGCTTAAAATGGAAAAACGGATGCAATCTTAAACAATAGTCCAGCGGAGGGCAACAAAAATGATTAGGGGGCTGGAGCACATGAGTTGTGAGGAGAGGCTGAGGGAACTGGGATTGTTTAGTCTGCAGAAGAGAAGAATGAGGGGGGATTTGATAGCTGCTTTCAACTACCTGAAAGGGGGTTCCAAAGAGGATGGATCTAGACTGTTCACAGTGGTACCAGATGACAGAACAAGGAGTAATGGTCTCAAGTTGCAGTGGGGGAGGTTTAGATTGGATATTAGGAAAAACTTTTTCACTAGGAGGGTGGTGAAGCACTGGAATGGGTTACCTAGGGAGGTGGTGGAATCTCCTTCCTTAGAGGTTTTTAAGGTCAGGCTTGACAAAGCCCTGGCTGTGATGATTTAGTTGGGATTAGGTCCTGCTTTGAGCAGGGGGTTGGACTAGATGACCTCCTGAGGTCCCTTTCAACCCTGATATTCTATGATTCGATGAATAATAGTGCAAACAACATCATTATGATTTTCAGTTCTGATTACAGGTTATAAAACCACTATCATATAGCTAGTTATTCATGATCTTGGTGAAAACAATCTGCAAAATGAGATATAGAGAACTGTTAAAAGAAAAAAACATGCAACTCTAAATATAGGAAATATAGTGACAAAAACAAGCCCGGAAACAAGAGACTGATAGCTGATAACCAGGCAGCAAAGTTTCACACATACTATATTTTAATGTGCAAATGAAATAGATTACATTTAATCAACAAGTTTCTAAGAGCCCAGAATCAAGTAATTTACATACATACACACATATCCAAAAGAAAAAAAACTACTTTAAAATTGAGTTAATTTTTAGAGTCCATATCCGTAATTTCAGGTTAAAGAAATTAAAGGCATGTTGTAACTATACCCAAACTGTGTATTACAAACCCAGGATATTCACAGTTAAGTTTGCATTTAAAAAAAATATTCAAACATGTTAAAGTATGTATGGGTGAAATCCTGACCCCACTGAATGGCAAAACTCTCATTGATTTCCATGTGGTCAGAATTTCATTTAAGGCACCCAGACAACCTTAACTCTGCCCTGTAGTGACACTGTGCAATAATTATACAATTATGATTAAGAAATTTTAGTGTTTGTCGTCCCTGATTAGATAACTTATTTTTAAAGACACATTAGCTTTTCCCCTTCTCTTATACATTTCCCCCCTCAAGTGTCGCTACAGGGCAGACTTAAAAGTTTTAATCTCCCACCCCTTTTTTTCAGGTTTAGATCCCTAACATTCATCTCTTATATAATATCGGATCCTCACTTAGTTTTAAAATTTTATTTCCATTTGATAGATACAAATAGAGGGACAGAGAAAGTAAGCCATTGGGGGTCTAAAGTCAGACACCTAAATAAGGGTTCTTTATTTTTAGAGATTCTGAGCATCCACAACTCCAGCAGAGTTTATCAAAGAGATGATCAGTTGCTTCAGTGGGAGGTGTGGGTGCTTGGCACCTCTGCAGGACCCTTATTTAATCCCCAAAATATGGATTTAGGGTCCTAGCATTAGACTCCTGAGATTTAATATTTTGGCCTAAGTGACTTTCCCAAGGGCCCATACTGCCTTTGGAAAAGAACCCAGGCATTCTGCTTGTGAATCCTCTGTTTTAGCCCTTAAATACTAGCACCATAACATGAAAAGTTAAGCTAACTATGCTGCTTTGGAGCCCAAAGGTCATTTGGTAGGGAATTTTCCTCCCAAGCAAAGACCGAGAAATAAAAAGTACCCACAGGCCTGCAGATTGACCTTATTGGTTCTCACTTGTTTGTTTGGCTTGAATTCTATAAGCTGCTTCACAGAAATGATGCGATTCTAAACACACTAAAGTGCAGTCAGCAAGGGTGAGGGCAGCATGTGTAGCTTTGATGGAGCTTGCTCGCTAAAAATAGCAGGGTAGCTGTGACAGCCTGGGCAGCAGCATAGGTTACGCTCGAGTATGCAGGTTGTGCTTGGACAGCCAGCCCAAACCACCACCCATGCTGGGTATGCCCACGAGTGCTGCAAATGCACCTCTCAATTGCAGTGTAACTGAGAATCAGACCCTATGGAATCTAGCAATATCTACAATACTTCCTTGCTGGTTTTTGTTTTGTTTTTTCAATCAAAATCTTGCTAAGCCAGTAGCTTGTCTTCATCCAACTGCGATTCTCTGGATTGCCGTTACTCTCTGAACTCATCCTTCCCCTGCGCAGATCAGTTTGATACAGGCTTCAGTATGCTTCTGCCAAAAATAATTCTTTAATTTTCTATAAATCATGATCATCCATCTGATTTTCTTGGGGTTACTTACTACTTGGCATGTCTTTTCAGATCCTACAGTTGTACAATGGTTCTCTACTCAGATACAGGGGGATGGATGCAATGTGACAGATACTATACAGCAAAGTACTTAGATGTTGGAAAGCTCCCTGGAAATCCCAGGATGAGAGAACTCTTTTGAGAATAATAGGACAACTGACTCCAGAATGACAATCTTTAGAAAATGCTCCTCCTGATTTTAGTTATAAAAACTGACAATCTCATGATGAACTTTTTCATACCGTAAGATGCTTTTGTTAAGGGGTCAGTGCTGTTGATTCTAAGTGACCTCTAGTAAGAACCATATATTTCAGGGCACACCTACTAATTCTTTTTTTAAATGTGTTTTTTTTTAAAACTGAGAAGTCCATACAAACTATCTTGAAAATCACTTTCCCAGCAAAACTCAGCTGCATATTTATTTCCTAGCATTTTAAAAAGAAAGGACGACTTGTCCTGACTGCTTACTGAAGGCTTGAATGCCAGAATTGGAGGATGTTATTAAAATATGCTTTCTCTGGACTTGTCTCTTAGGGAAAGAAGAGAATTCCCCTGGACCAAAAATACCCCAGTAATAAACTTTGAACACTGAGTTAATTTGCTCTGTGCTGGCATCAATATGAGTTTAAATTATGCGCTTCTCCCCTTATTCCTAGCCAGTGTCCCTCTGTAATTGTGCACTTTAGTCCATTTGTAAATATCATAACTAAATTTGGAAGTATCATTTAGTAACTCTATTTAAGGGTTAGGAAAAAAAGAATAACATTACTTAGTCATACATAACGTTTTTGTTTAGTTAATTTTGCATGCTCTGAATTCCTTATCTTTCAGTCACTACCCACTTCAGCTCTCAGTTTGATATGTTTGGGATATTACTGATATGTGCTATTGAAAAATTGGCCAAACATTAGTTCCTTTACAAAACAAAGTCTGTGTATGTCTATATATCTATATTATATTCACATAATAATGATTGTATTTAGAGAGGGGAAAAGACATATTGGATCATCTTATCTATGCTCCTGCTAGATCAAATTTAGGACTGCACAGAGGATATTATTAGATATTCCACTTGATCATATTAGCTGACTTTACCAAGGACACCATAGAGTTAAATGATGCTTCTAAAAAAAACA
Source organism: Platysternon megacephalum (assembly GCA_003942145.1). NCBI lineage: Eukaryota > Metazoa > Chordata > Testudines > Platysternidae > Platysternon > Platysternon megacephalum. The sequence goes on from QXTE01000046.1 coordinate 9,550,860, forward strand.
TGGTCAAGTGCATGGGTCTATTATTATTCTTTGTTTTCTGAAGAGGATAATTTTATGTATTTTGACTTTTCAAGGGCTTATCACAAGTACTAACCTCTGATTTAGGTATTTGATGTTTGGTTAAATTTAAGAGAGATTCTGATTTTTTTTTTTATGTTACTATTACTCATGGTGAGTCCATGATGCAACACCTTTTCAGCCAGTTTCATCCATACCTTTTCCTTTCTTTAACTTTTGCTACAGCTAAGGGGTAATTAAGTAGTTTTAAAGCTCCAAGCAGCTGTTTTTAAAAATACTCTATCTGCTTTTGAATTTTTTCCCCCATATTTGTCCATAGCCATGGTTTTTATTTATGTGAAATCATAACCAGTTTTAAATGCATGCACTATGTTGTCAAATAGTGAATAAACATAATCTTCAATGCATATACTTCAAAAGTAGCATGGAGCAGATCCTCAGCTTGTGTAAATTGCCAGTTTGTGAGTTTGTATGTAAGTATCAGACTCAAAACAGAGTCTTCAATTATAAGAATATAATCCTTTCGCTCACTAACTATAAATCAATAAAGTATTACAGAAGACCCACTTACCTTTTTGCCAATGTCCTGCCCAGCAAGGACACAAGGGGAAGCACATAAAAGATTAATATCATAAGGGAACCAGGCAGAGCAAAGATACATCATAAAACATTATAGTACACTTATCAACAACAGCTAGATTTGAAAAAGCTGTCAGTTATGTAAAAAGCAGAAGCTCGAAATCTGGAAGCTTGAAATATGGCTAAACGACATATCACTGAACTCCAGAAAATATTCCTTCAATAGACTAAATCCCCATCCAGTGCCCAGGAACAAATCCCCGTACATAAACAAATCCTCCAGCACAGCAGGAAATAAGGAACAAAAATAGCAATACATCATTTCACAAGAAGTACAGATTCCAAGCCAGCAATGGCCCCCAAAGCAGCAGTCATTTTAAACAGAGAATCAAAAGTTTTAAAAAAGAGAGAATATTAGGATCATTGTTTCTGAACAGAGTTGCAAGAAAAATGCCAGCAAAACATACAGGATACACAAATCAACATTTCTAAAGGACGGGTCCTGAATCAGAAAGCATACTATAGTCCAAAAAAAAGGAAGAAGTTTCATAAAAACGTTCAGTCCGGCACAGACTTCAGTTCATTAGGTAATTGGCTCCATAGCATCATCAAGCACAGCTTTCTTTAAGATCTCAAAATCTTTTAGCCTCCTTGTCATTCGTGGTGTATGGATATGTGTTGTATTTATGGCTTGATCCAACTCTCATTAAAATCAGTGGAAAGACTTCCACAGCCTTCATTTTGGCTAGAGAAATTACAGCATTACGTGCATCCTGGTCCTTGAAGTCCAGATTTAGCTTTTTAAGATGCTTCACTGCCTTGACAAGAGAAGGAATAGCATCTTCTAACAAAAAGACCATTACCATCTTCTTGACAATGTTCCTTGCAGGTTACAAAGTATGGTCTGGTGCTTAGATTAAGGGACTTGGAATCAGGACTACAGGTGTCTATTTGCCTCTGCAAATCAAGATGCTGAATTTCTAAGTGCATGCAATTGGGATGTAAATAATTGCACCAGAAATTTTGCACCCACGTTTCATTACAGGCAGAGAATTGTGCTGGCAATATCCGAGGCTAGATTGAGAGCTAGCTTAAAAATCGGGACCAAATGGTCTACAATTTAATGCTAAGAACTAGTTCTAATTAGGCTTATGATGATGATTTCAGTTGCTGGCCGCAAGTAAATTGTCTAATTAGTAAATGATGTGTAGTACAATCCTCTAATCAACAATAGCTAAAACAACTGCATCTATATAAAGAGGATGTATGTTGGCTTATTCAGTTAGGGCCTGATCCAACTCCTATTGAAACCAACTTTCCATTAATTTAAATGGGAATTGGATCAGGCCCCGAACTCCACAGGATATGGTAGATGGTATCTCAGTGTTTAGAATCTGGTGTTAGGCTCCTATGCGGTAATTTAAATCATTAATGCATTAAACTGGTTTATCTTTAACTGTGGGATTGTGTTATGACATCTGCATAACAGATATTACCCTTAGTTTCTAAGAGTGGTAGTAGTATAACTAGGTGAATGGTTTGTCATGGTAAAGGATACAAAAGTCAGTTGAGGGAAAATGGCAAAAATTATAACTGTACAGTAAATCTCCCCCAACTCTACAATTCACATGCTGACTCTCACAACCATGTAACACAACACTAGCCCTAACAACTGAATAGAGATTTGGGGTAAAATTTTCACAACCACCTAGGTGCTTGTGTGCTTTTGGGAGTGCTTAAATCCCATTTTCAAAACAGACTTAGGCACTTAAGAGCCCAAGTCACATCATAACACAATGGGACTGAAGCTCCTAAATGCCTGTCTCTTTTGAAAGTGGGACTTTTGAAAACTGAACCCTGAATCTGAGAATAGGACAATTGTATAACTGCATTGTCAGACTGATTGCAGATCAAGACTAGATTTGCAACCACTATGTACTGCCAGAGACTGATCTGTGTCACTGTTCCATACTCTACAGTAATGGATGATTAGGTCAAAATTTTCACTCTTGGATGTCTAAAGCTATGCACCTAAATAAAGGTGCTTGAATTTCAAAGGTGCATGGGAGTTGCAAGTGCTCAGCACCTTGGAAAATCAATCCAATTTGACAATATTTAGGTGCCTACATATGGATTTAGCTCCCTAAGTATTTATTCATTTAACATTTTTTAATATTTGGGCCATGATCCATTCAATTTATTAAAATGATAAATGCTGGACATGGCTGGCATTCTGTATCCTAAAGGTCACCATATTAACTGAGTGAATTTAACCTGCCTGCACTCAGCATAATGAAGACACCCAGCATCTGATGGAAATATGTGATCGCACATTTGAATATCGCGTCTAGCACGTTCAATACACGAATAAGCTTTGTATTTAATTACATGGTTTCTTTGTGGGTGGGTGTCATCAGGCACTATCTCCAAAAAGCCACTCGTGAGTTCATTTAAAAAAAAAAGTATTCTTTATTCAACCACAACTGGGTGAAGTCCTCAACATAAGCATGCTGGTTCAACATCTGTTGTCTCTTTAAAAAGTTTTAAACAAAAGCCTCTTTCACAAAAAAATAACGTTCAAATAGTTGCCGGTCCCAGGAAGTAATGCATGAAAGGTTGCTCAATCCAGCCCTATCTTGGGTTTGGCTAAAGTACACTCAGCCTAAAAACACTTGGCTAAATGGTGGGAGGACATAATAGTCTACAAGTATGCACCAAGAATTAGGTTGGTAAAAGGCAGTAATGGAAATAGGAGTAATAAAATTAAACAGAGGAAAATGCAGCTGAATACTGGGAACATTTACTTAATGATAATATCAACAATATATTCCTTCTGCTTGAGCCATTTAAAAGTAGACATGCAAAGTCCTAGACAGTATATTGGAATAAATACTTCTGTAGCAAGGGTGAGATGGACTACAGGTCCTACGTGATCTTCATGCGAATGGAAAAACTAAATGAAAGCATCTGTGGTACTGGCATGATGGCTATCTGTAGAGATCCCCTTAGAGCGAAGGGTTATCAGCCTTGAGACTATTTTCCTCATGCTACACAGTTTCCCAGTATCTATAGGACTGTCCTAATGACTACCTCAGGGCACTGGTTTGTAGGCCTTCCCTCCAGAGGTGGTGCTGTGATTTGATGACCGCATCCCCTGAAGCAACCAGAAGCAACCAGAAGCAGTGGAGAGGATTTTTCAGGAGTTAATATTGCTTTTAGCATCATTAACTCCTGCATGGATTTTGGGGGAGAAGGGGAGAGAATCCATGGGAATCTTGAGAAGTGTCTGTTGTGGACAGTAGCTGCTCCCCAGTTCCACTCACAGTAGGTTTGCAGGGGTGGTCACAAGGCCTGGGATGGAGAGAGAATATCCAATTGGTTCTGTTCCCTACCTTCTGCAGGTTTAGAACATCTTGTGAGTTAATCCCTCGCCTTTGTTCCTCTTCAGGCTGCCTAGTGGAATATAGGGTTCCACTCAATCTGAAGTATTGGTTTTCCCCTCTTCCCCCCCCCCCAAGCTACTTCATTCAGTTAACGCATCCAGAGGGCATGCTGGATCTAAAGGAATGATTGACGAAGTGACCTGTCTTTCAGTAGAGCTGCTAATTAAAATCATCTGGCTCAGGTGTAATGCAGTAGTCCTGATCAGGCTTCAATTTTATGTGAAGAACAACCTTCTTTTTGTATTTGAAGAGATAATTTATGGCTTCTGTTTAATAAGGCTGAAGTCTGTTTGGAGAGTAAATAATGGTATAATATTTATAGCAGTTTTGTGATTCACAGAGTTCTGTTTTTTGGATTAATTTGACAATATCTTTTCCTATTTAAATACAAAAGTTGACGTTAACAAGAAAAAAGTGCCTATGACAGGCAAAAATTAAAAAATATGAGAAGGAAAGCTGTCTTGTGGAAAATACCGAAATATCTAAACCAGAGCTAGAGAAATCAATACCGTCTAACAGAATGAAGGGAAAGAGCCAGGCTGAATAGGGATTAGCTAGTAAGGTCATGATGTTTTTGTTTTGCTCTTTAAGTTTAGTTCCAAAAGAAATGGCATTTTTTAAAAGCCTGTAGCTCAGTTGTTTAACTATGTATGTTGTGTGGCAATGATAAAAGCGAGCAAAGTCTTGCATGGCTAGGTCCTGTGCCCCCACCCCTGCAACTCTCCTTGTTGTTACCTTTCTTTGATTATTGTTGTGCTGAATTATTGATTCGTGCACCGGATGTGTATTCAGGGTTATCAAAAAGAGGTCAGTGCACTTTATGCATTATTTTCCTTTTACTGTATTTTAAGCACAAATACCTTTTAGAAGGGTTTATTGATGAACTTCAAGGGCCAAATCCCAGAGTTCCTACTCAGTCCTTTCTCAGGCAAAAGTAACGTTAACGTTTTGGGATAGAACTTCTAGAATGTCTGCACCTGACTCTGCAATCATTATTCACTTGAGATGGGTCAGTACCTTGAATCTTATTAAATCCATCAATTTTCAGGGAGGTCTGGATTTGAACCCCTGGTTCATTTCCACCCTGCCCCCACCAAAAAGAAAACCTCCTGTCCCTATTATTTTGGTTCCATCACACGCTCAGAACCAGAAAAGATCACTTGTGTCTTTCTGGGCACAGACAAGAACAGCCTCCTCCCCAGATGGCTAAAATAGTGCCAAAACATCCGATCTCACAGGATTTCTGTCACTTTAAGCCAAATTTTTACAAGTACAGTTTGCAAGATTTCAGTGCAATTGAATGGAAGCCTGAACCCTACATCTGATTCATTCTTGGCCTCTGACTCTGAATTCTAGCCTGAAATTGAATCCAATCTAGAGCTGAAAAATGGAAAAGATTTTCAAAGTGGTTAACTGACTCAGGATCACAAGTTTCTAATGGGACCTTCAGTGTCACTTGTACTCTTAAGTGCTTTTGAAAATCCCTCCCATTGTGTCTTCAGCTCATCTTTTTTTGCAGTGTTTGTTGTAGCTGTGTTGGGTCCATGATATGAAAGAGACAAGGTGAGTGGGGTAATCTTTTATTAGGGTGGTGAAAGAGACAAGCTTTTGACCTCCGCAGAGCTTTTCTTCAGGTCTGGGAAAGGTAAATACAAGAGGAACAGATTGTTAAGTAACACATTTTGCAAGAAACCATTCAAAATAAATATACCAACCTCTTCATGGGCCTCCTTGAGGAATAATTTCTGGAAAAATGCAACACAAAACCAGTGATATACCTGAGTTATATCGATATTTTCATCCTCTAGACCAGGGGTCAGCAACCTTTCAGGAGTGGTGTGCCGAGTCTTCATTTATTCACTCGAATATAAGGTTTCGCGTGCCAGTAATACATTTTAACATTTTTAGAAGGTCTCTTTCTATAAGTCTATAATATATAATGAAACTATTGTTGTATGTAAAGTAAATAAGGTTTTTAAAATGTTTAAGAAGCTTCATTTAAAATTAAATTAAAACGCAGAGCCCCCGGACCGGTGGCCAGGACCTGGGCAGTGTGAGTGCCACTGAAAATCAGCTCGCGTGCCGCCTTCGGCACTTGTGCCATAGGTTGCCTACCCCTGCTCTAGACAGACAACCTAAGTACCCATCATAACTTCAACAACCACAACCCATCCATCAAACTCTCTATAACACTCCCACACAGCATCAACTTCAGGATACCATAATCAGCTTCAACAATATAACCCTACAGGCTGCCATATACAATAAAAACAATGGATCACCACACCTACCTTCATAGATCCTGTAACCACCCCAAAAATACCAAGAATTCTGATATCTACAGCCAGGCACTCAGATACCACAGAATATGCTCTGAAGAGAAAATCCAGGATATACACCTTAACACACTCAAAACTGCCTTTCACCAAACAGGACACTCCACCAGAGAAGTAGATTGCATCATGGATGGGCCATTGAAATACCCTGAGAGAACTTGCTTCAATACAGGGGAAAAAACCCACTGATAGCACACCCCTAGTTGTCACCAACCACCCCATACTGGAACACCTACATGGGATATCATCAAACAATTCCAACCCATACTTGAAGGGGACCATATCCTGAAACAAATCTTTCCTGAACTCCCTTTTCTGGCCTTCAAACAAGCCCCACAGACCAGAACACACCAACACTCTGGTTACCTTTCCCAGACCTGAGGAAGAGCTCTGTGGAACTCAGAAGCTTGTCTCTTTCACCAACAGAAGCTGGTGCAATAAAATACATTGCTTCCCACTTACTTCAGTGGGACATTTGTCTGAGTTGAGGTAGCAAAATTTGCAGATGATACAAAACTACTCAAGATAGTTAAGTCCCAAGCAGACTGCGAAGAGCTACAAATGGATCTCACAAATCTGGGTGATTGGGCAACAAAATGGCAGATGACATTCAATGTTGATAAATGCAAAATAATGCACATTGAAAAACATAATCCCAACTATACATACAAAATGATTGGGGCTAAATTAGCTGTTACCACTCAAGAAAGAGATCTTGGAGTCATTGTGGATAGTTCTCTGAAAACAGCCACTCAATGTGCAGCGGCAGTCAAAAAAGCGAACAGAATGTTGGGAATCATTAAGAAAGGGATAGATAATAAGACAGAAAATATCATATAGCCTCTATATAAATCCATGGTACACCCACATCTTGAATACTGAGTGCAGATGTGGTCGCCCCATCTCAAAAAAGATATATTGGAACTGGAAAAGATTCAGAAAAGGGCAACAAAAATGATTAGGGGTATGGAATGGCTTCCGTATGAGAAGAGATTAATAAGACTGGGACTTTTCAGCTTGGAAAAGAGACAGCTAAGGGGGGATATGATTGAGGTCTATAAAATCATGACTGGTGTAGAGAAAGTAGATAAGGAAGTGTTGTTTATTACTTCTCATAACACAAGAACTAGGGGTCACCAAATGAAATTAATAGGCAGCAGGTTTAAAGCAAACAAAAGGAAGTATTTTTTCACACAACGCACAGTCAGTCTGTGGAACGCTTTCCCAGAGGATGTTGTGAAGGCCAAGACTATAATACATTAAAAAAAGAATTAGATAAATTCATGGAGGATAGGTCCATTAATGGCTACTAGCCAGGATGGGCAAGGATGGTGTCCCTAGCCTCTCTTTGCCAGAAGCTGGGAATGGGTGACAGGGGATTGATCACTTGATGATAACCTGTTCTGTTCATTCCCTCTGGGGCACCTGGCATTGGTCACTGTCTGAAGACAGGCTACTGGCCTAGATGGACCTTTGGTCTGACCCAGTATGGCCGTTCTTATGAGTTAGGACTAGGCCCTGTCTCTTTGTTTGCAGACAGACTTCCAGCTGACTAACACTGCAAGATTATATCAATATTTAGCTGTCAAATTTGTCAGTCCAGAGAAAGCAAATATCTCCTTGGAATGATATTTCTGTGAGAGAAGCTTTCACAACTGCTTATCTGAATGCATGGAAAGTTAAATGCCAAGGTTCAAATTTTCCCTCACGAGAGCCTCTGTTCTTCAGAAAAAGTCAAAACACTAGGGGCAGGCTCAACGGATTTTATAAAATATGACATAAACTACAAAGAATTTCTAGCAGTGGCTCTCTGTAGACAGATTTATGGAAGATGTAGGAATTGAGGATTAAACTTCTTGTTGGCTAGTGTAAGTCAACCTGATTACTGTGTCCAGCTGGAAAAGGGACTTGTAGTAAGGTCCATCTCAAGAAAATTAATCTACTTAAATGGCGTAATGCAGTCCGCATCTGACAGCAGATGGGCAGCAGTGAATGCAAACAGAGTTTATGACTTCATGAAAGAACAAGATGCATCAAGAAAAAGGTACTGCGTGTGTTAAATCCATCCTGTAGGAAACTGCATAAAGAGAACAAAGTAAATAGGAGGCTATTACATTCCAGGGTGCAATCCAGACCAGTGAGAGGTTGTGTCCACCTGCCCTGCAATCTTGGGTGCCTCACAATGCTTTGCTGCTGTAGCTCCCAACCTGGGCCCATCAAAAAGAGCAGCAGTTCACCCCCTGAGTGTCTAAGTTTTTAAAACCAAGGCCTACATGGAGAGGGAGTCTATCTTGATCAAGGGGTAATAAATCTTACTCACAAATGTGCAAAGTAGTAAAAGGGTAGGAAAAGCTCAGATTTTGAGCCTTTTGAATTTCATTGTGAATTCTTCACATTGGCATAATAAGAATGGTCTAGATCATCCCCCTCCTACAACAAAACCCATGTGGTGGGGGGGGGGAATTTCTAGGGAAAGAAATATCTGTGAGCATCCCCCAAATCATCATCTTGTCAGGGCTGGGGTTTACCTCATTGTGGAAAATGCCAAAGACTCTGTCCCCAAACCTTGTAGATCCCAAGATATAAATGTAGGTGGCCAGGGTCATCCAGGTGGTATGTCTGTGTATCCACACCATTTCTGGCCTCCACCTTCCCTTGCAGAAGTCAATTGCTACAGGGGACTCTCCTTGGCAGCTGCTGCTTCAGGGTGCAGGTGGGGTGGGGAGAGGGGTGTAGTTCCATGGAAATAATACAGTCTGAAGCCATATTATCTTTTCTGATTCAGTTCCACAGGGGCAGTAGAAGGGATAATGTGTGTGCTCCCCACCCCTGCGCATAGCCTGGACACCAGAGGGTCAGAAGGGGAAGGGAAGGTGCTGTGGAGGTGACTGAGCCCTCCTCCTGTGTGGGAGTGGTGAAATCCATGTGTGTAGAGTTCTCCACAGCTGTGCATCTCTGAGGGATAATCTGGGCCAATTATAATGAATAATTTACACCTGCAAAGTGCTTTATAGAAACTAATAATTCAAAATTTCTTGTTCTTATATGGCACTTTTCATCAGTAAACACCAAAGCACCTTTCAAAGGAGGTCAGTATAATTATCTCCATTTTACAGATGGAGAAACAGAGACATGGGCAGCTTAAAGGCTTGATTCTGCAACTTGCTGAGCACCAATTTCCATTTTCTTCAGTAGGAGCTGAGGGCTTCAGCACCTCAGTGTTGGCCCCAATGTTACTTACCTAAAGTTTAAAAGCAAGTCCCAGGCAGCTGCAGGATTATAAACAGGGTTTCCTAGTTTTCAGTCCTGTGCTCATTCCACTAGACCATATTGGCCCTCTGAAGTGCCAGAAGTGTGGAAGGAAAGGAGGGATTATGACCCTTGGTGCGTATAGTGCAACAAATAAAACGCTTGGGTGCTTTCAAACTTATCCTATGTTAAGGAAAATAAACCATACTAAAGCAACTGGAAAGTGTATTATTTTACTTAGATTCCATACCAAACCTGAAGATGGTAGAGCATCTACTACTACTGAATGATAACAAAAGAGAACATAATCTAAACACACAGTAAAATAAGGTGAATACGCTTATTTAGACTCTGCTACTTATATGAAACCTTTGTCACCTTGTTTAGTTTGAGTAATTAATTACATAAACAAATTCTTTTAAATGCCAAAGTCAAGTTACTACAAATGCTGGATTTAAAATCTCAAATATTAGTGTCTAGTCTTTCACACCTCCATAGCAGTTACCTATCTTAAATGGAAATATGTCAATATTATGAGTTAAAAACTGCAGGTTATTAAACTTCTGGAAAATGGTTGTCAGTTGCTCCCTGCAGTCAATGAGTATACGTAGATGAAGCTAAACTACAGTTAAAATAAAATGTAGGCAGTGTTTTGAGATTTCTTATGATTCCCAAATATTTCTGTTTAAAAAAAAAAAAGTTTTACTTGGTAGTTCCACAGAAGGATTCTGCTTTGCTAGCCCAGAGGTCTCTCCCTGGAAATCTTTCATACTGCTTACTTGGGGCGGCCTTAAGGATTCCAGATTCCCCCATGCAGGGCTAACCCATGGAAAGGGCTGAAAAGGCCATGAGCACTCACAGCTTTCCATCCTAATTCTTCTGCTGGACAGAGGTAGAGTTTGTCTTGAGAGGCCCTTGTCTGACTACATGACAGCATTTTGTGTTTCCAGCACCATTCTAACCTCCTAGTAAACCTGTAACATACCATGTCTATACACACTTGCTTGCAGCTGTTCACAAGTGTTGTGGGTTGCTTTTGCTCTGAGCAAGGCCAAGCACTGTTTTCCTGCCCACTCTCACTGTATTATTCTAGTGTAGACAAGAAATGCAAGAAAGTGTTGGAGCTGCAACAGTGCAGTTGACTTATCTGGTGCTATCCCACAAGGCTGCTGCCCCTTGCTGAGTGACAGCACCTCCCAACACATTCAAGCCCTGGTTCTATGCAAGCCTGTGAGCAGCTGAAAGAGAACTCAGCTGGCCTTGACTATGACCTGAACTGTCCCTGATCTTAACCAAACCACTTATTCCTATTACAAAGTATAGTCCTATTACAAATAAAATTGTATTTATATTTTTCCCTTGACTTTTTGAGAATGTAAAATTATTTTTCTAATACAAATGTTGCAACTGGGCCTCTCCACTCCTCATTTTGTTTTTTAACCATAAACTAACTGGAGCTCATGGAGATGCAGGACTCAATCTCTTCTCTCTGGAATCAGACCACTTCCATCTCAGCATCCAAGAAAAGAGAAGGAAACTCTTACTTCAATAAAAGTCAAAACCACAGGAAAGGAAAAAGTAAAGCAAAACAGCTAAGCAGCCAAATAAAGGAGTAATTAAAAACAAATCACCTGTAATAAAAAAAACAAGCTCCTGACCTCCTTGAGCGTTACCTATTACCAGTCATTGTTAGGTTTTTCAGTTACTCATCGTGCAAATCATGGTGTTCACTTGAATATGCTGAAGAGCTGCCCTCAGAAGAAAGTGAAGACAGGGGCAGCTATGAGGCAGACATTCTTACAAAGTTTCCTATGCAGCCAGTTGTTTTCTGACATAAATGGGACACAGTTCTTGTCAGCCCACTAGCCTGCAACAACTGGAACACAAAGGATCATAAAACAATCCCAGCACAGTAAAATAAAAAAGGTGAATCAGAAGACAGGGCATTTGTAAGAAAGATTTGTATTTTTGTAACTTTTGACTCAGCTTTGTTATGGACCATCTAAGCGCAAGTTGATAAAAGGAGTTTGTTTTCTTAAATGCTTTTAGATGTCATCTAAGTTGATACTGTGGGGCTTGGTTATTCAGTCTCTCCTGTTCCCTTTATTATGCTCCGAGGTGTAAATGGGAAAACTGGCCCTTGAGGTACGTCCCCTGAATAGGGTGGTGCCCTGGGAGTGACTAGCACATTTATTCACATATTTTTAGACACATAGGTTAGGCTATCTTTGTGATCTCCTTATTCCTGCATCTAGCACATCTGAGCAGAAAGAGAAAATTGTGGCCCTATATGTCCACCTACCTAGATATCCCCAGTCACCATAGTATCCCACTACTTGCCAAGTATTTGAAAATGGACATAATTTGCTTTTTGTCTGTCTGTCTGTCCCAATCTTTAGGAGAAATAGCTTCGTTATTGAATAGTGTTGTTTGTGTGTATTCTCAATCTGGTGAGGTTCACTTGCTTATCTCTTGTAGGAGTCAGTTCCACAGGACTGGTCCAGTCCCTGTGAAAGTTCTGTTTCTGCTTATGAAGTTTCTCTTAGTGGCCAATAGTTTCATGGTTCCACTGGAATGTAGCTGTCCTATGGGAGGAGAGCCGATATCTCAGGTAGCTAGGGTAAAATCTATGAAGGGCCTTGAATATCAAGGCAGAGACTTTGATCCAGGCCTCTGTATTCAGTGATGAGCTGGTGTAGAGTGAAGCACCAAGGTGGTGCTTACCATAACTTGTGCTGCTAAACATATGGGAGGTTGCCTTTTTAAAAAAATCACTTGGAGCTTTTTGTGGGTTAGAATTGCAATAACAAAGCCTGGAGCTGATGTCACGAATGTGTGGATCACTGTGGATGGGTCTGTGACTGGTATAATAGGTGAGATCTTCAGTCCAGTCTCAGACGGAAGTCTGTTTTTTGCTACTGTCCCTATTTGAGATTCCAGTAGCATTAAGGAGTCCAAAAGGACCTCAAGGCTATAGATCAACTTATCAATCTGAGGACAGTTGCCCTAAAAACTAAGGGGTGATACGAATGAGGAAAATTATTTTGAAGGCTTTCTTCTTACTAGCATTCCCTCAGTGTTGTCTGGGTTCAGCTTTAGCCACATATTATTAGTCCTGGTGCTGATTTTGGCTAATCACTGAGAAATCTGGGAGATGGTGCTGTTTTTACATGATGTAAAAGAGACAGAGAGCTATACATCTACTGCTGGCACTTCAATCCAATCTCATGTTGTCTCACTACCTCTCGCAATGGCTTAATACACGTGTTGAATAATATGGGGTAGATCAGTGATTCTCAGATCTCAAAAGAGCCACAGTAATGTGAATTTATTCTCATTTACTATCTATCTATCAATCTATATACATTCTCACAGCAAAATAACTGACCAAGTATTATTATTTTATCAACTATAATTGGTTAATAACATAGTAAAAGCATCCTGATTGGTTAATAACTTAGATTGGTTAATAATTAAATCATGTGGTGTTTTAATATCCTGTTCTGCAAAGAGCCACAGGAGATACATTAAAGATCCACTTGTGTCTCTCAAGCATCAGTTTGAGTATCGCTGGGGTAGAGGATTGAGACTGGAGGGATTCTGCTGCTGAGGTAAAGGAAGGATTTGAACCATTTCAGGACATCTCCCTACACTTCTGCATCCTTTTGGGGGTGGAGTAGGTTATACATTCCAGCAGAATACCGGAATTTGTATTCTGCAATAATCCATCCATTGATGTTATGGAATCTTTCATCCGATATCTCACAGTAGGGTATGTTACCCTTTCAAAGGGCAATGTGGCACTCTCACCAGCTGTTTTTTAATGCTCTATTGTATTGAGACATTCTGTTCCTCTCACACCCATGTCCATTATACAGTACTTTTATAGAATACAATTAATATAAATTGAGATTTTTCAGAAGTGCCTAAAGGAGTTAGGCACCCAATTCTCATTGATTTTTTTTTCAGTGGGAGATGTACACCTAACTTGGTCAGGCACTTTATTGAAATCCCACTCCTGGAGTTTGGTGGTTAACTACACAGAAACATTTCTGTAAACTATGATTATTACAAAGTTAAAATGGATTAACTTTATTGTGTTATCCCTGTGACATCTGTGCAGTTGATACATAACAATAATTATATTTTGTTATGTAGAACTTTACATCTGAAGTGAAGGAAAAGCATCATTTCCATTTTCGTAGGGTTACATATTAATCTCTGCATTTGTCATAAAGTCTGGAAGAGTTTCAGAAATGTTTTCTCAGTTTGTCCATTGAAATGTAAAATAAACAATGAAAGTTCATATATCATTAAGAGCAGGAAAAATAGAGGACCTGGTTGGCCGAGGGCAGTTAGTAATGGGATACATTATGTAGCTTTTTATCGTTAGGGCCAGATTCTGATGTCATTTACTCCAGTGTCAAGGTACAGTAACTGCGTGTGATTACTCTGTCTTTACACTGGAGTAAATGACATCAGAATTTGTCCCCAATGTTGCTCATTTGAATTCATTGCTGCTCAATATTGTTTCGAAATCATTATCAAATGACATCTATTTTCTAGCCTGTGTGGAACGAGTTGATGACCTCAGTTTATTTCCTTGTAGAGAGGTGCCCTCAACATAACGAGCACTGTTGATCTCAACAGAGAGTTCAAGGTTTGAACAGGCACAGAAAGCAAAGTCCTCTTGCCTTTCATGTACTGATCCTACAAGAACAGGGTTGAGATACACTGGGACAGGTGATGCCATGTCAATTCCGAGTAAAACTGTTGAAGTTGACTGTACATTTGCAGTGGTGTTACTGAGATTGGAATATGTTGATACTAGGGCAGTGCTGGGAACGCATGTATTAAGCCTGTCCATATGCTACCTGTTCCAGTGCCTTAGGTTACGTCTATGTTTGAGCTGGGAGGTGCGACTCCCAGCTCTCGTAGATGTTACCCTAAGATAACTAGCTCTCTGCCAGCTAGTGCCGATCAACAGAAGTGCATTCACAGCAGGATGGGCAGTGGCTAGTCACCTGAGAACATCGCTGGGGAATCGGGTGGGATTGTACTTGGGGTGGTGAGCTCAAGTGGCCACCGATGCTGCTGCAGACAAACTGCTATTTCTAGGTGCTAGATCAAGCAGCGCCAGCATGGCTACTTCTACATGGGTGGGAATCACCACTCCCAGCTCATACCCTAAAGTCTTGATGGCTGCCAGTCGGGACCTTTCATGAGCTGGACGCTCACTTCAATTTAAAAGATGAATAAAAATGAATCTGAATCCTGACTGTGGGTCAGAACCTGCCTGGCCCTTACATGTATGTCTTCACCCTGTCCCTCATGAGGCTCACTTGAGTGCCAGGCAGAACTACAGCCTGTATGCAGAAGGACATGGGGGGTTGTAGGCCTCACCCCGGTACAGAGGGGGTTAACTCACCTTGTTTGGCACAGCTAACCCCACCCCCTTTGCAGGAAGTGCCAGAAGTATAAAAGCAGAGCCCTACAGCTCAGTTGGGGTTGGACCAAGGAAAGGGGCAGACATTCCTACCACGTAGCTGAGCCACCAACAGAGCCCATGGCTGGATTCGGGAGAAGGTAGGCAGTCTCTGTATGTCTAGAATACCTCCCAGTACATGCAGCATGGCATATATGAGCTGGGTCTCAATGGCACATGATACCTGCAAGCTCTTAGCTGGTGCAATATGTGGATAATACATTATTTTTGCTTGCACATTCTCAATTTATTCACTTCAAGTCATCATGTTGCAATGAATCATCATGACATGATTTTTCTGTTTTAATGCAGTCAGAATATTTTCCAGATAGAGTCCAGTTTATATTTCTTATATGTGTGATGGGAACTGCACTTGATGTGTACTGACTTCCCAAAAACAAAAAAAACCCTCACAACCACAACTATCCAGACTGTTATTGCACACAAGTCAAACACGTCTGTACTAAACATGGATCTCAGCAAGAATGCAAGTGAGGGAAGGAGAATCTGCAGGCACTGCTCCCTGGATGAAGACTATGTATTTGCTACACTGGCTAAGCTTTCTTTCCCATGAGCTGCAAATCCATGTTAATAGGAGAATTCACAACCAGGAGTAAAAATTGGGCCAAATGGCCCAGAAATATCTTGTGCAGGCAGCAAATTGTCAGTTCCTAAAGAGAATATGTACTTTAATTTGCAACATTATTTATTATTATTATTTTATTTATTTATTATTTGCATTATGGTAGCACTCAGAGACCCAACTGAGATCAAGACCCCACTGTGCTAGGTTCTGTACAAACACAAAAAATTTACAGTCTATTTAGACAAATCAGAAAAAGGATAGGACAGGAAACAGGCACAGAAAAGTGACAGTAGGATGCTAAATACATGCCATTGTTACTGTAAGAACTGGGGGAAAAGAGAAACAACTGTTTGAAAGAAGACTGCTTTGTGAGGTTTCAAGAGCTTGCTTGAGCAGGATGAGCTAATCCTGCAATATTTATGGATCCAGCCTGCTTCCCACTCTGCCTCTGGATTTTAATGGAGAAACCTCAGAGTGGTGTCAGGGGCAAAATAGCAACACAAACACCTCAAAAATAGAAAAAGGATAATTAAAAATATGCCAGCAAACAGGCATGGTGTGTATTTTGTAATGTGGACCCCATAAAAGAAAGTGCTTTATGTTATACTAGGGTGTGGCTGGAACTTTTGGGTTCTCTTTCCAAACTTCAGTGAGGTGCTTTGAGGGCAGTAGGTTCTCTTCCTAGGAGCGGTTTAAAAATATTAAATGGCATTTTTCCATGAGATGCAAATAAAACAGCAGTAAAATATGAAAAGAGCTTATTATGCAAGGGTGTTACATTTAAAGAAACTAGCTGTGGCTAGAGTCATAAATTAAGACTCCAAACGTTCCAGAAAAAGAATACCAATTAAAAGGGCAACAGAACATATGGAAACCTCCTAACTCTGGATTGACAGTACATAACTTCCACTCCATATCAGACACTACCAGCTTGACTGCCACTCAGGTTGAACTGATGCTGTTGTACTGAGTATCTCCAGGTACTCAACAAAAAACTAAATTTGTTTGTATCTATCTTATGCATCATCACCATGGTATTTGAGCATCTTTGAAAACCTCTGAACAAAGGGATGCTCCAAATATTATGGCTTGAGCTCATTTTGTATCTGTAATATATGGAGAAGGAAAAAGAACTAGATTGAAAATCATAAGGTGGTGTAAGTACATTCTTGGGAGTAGTATGGGATGTCAGAACTAGAGATGAAGTATGATTGTAACCTGGCCAATCTGTTAGGAGAAGTAGACTGCAGTGAGCATAGAAAAGTGTTTTAAACCTTAGCCCTGCTACAATGATAGGCTTTTGTCTGAGCAAGATTGATCTAAACTACTGTAGATTTCTCTGTTGAAACTTTTACTGAACTGGGAATTTCCAAAGCAATAGCAGAAGAAAGCAAAGGTCCTTGACAGCTTCAAAGGAAGTAGTGAGGGAAAGCACACAGTGGAGACTGTTGGCTTGTTTTGATTTTGTTTCTTGTTTCTTGGGATATTATGGTAATGGGGCACTGCAGAAAAGGATATGGATGTTATAGTGGATCACAAACTATGAGTCAGCAATGTAATGCCGTTTCAAAAAAGGCGATGTATTAGCAGGAGTGTTGTAAGCAAGACACAAGAAGTAAGTCTTTCACTCTACTCAGCACTGATAAGGCCTCAATTTGGTGTCCTTTTCTGGGCACCACATGTCGGGAAAGATGTGGACAAATTGGAAAAAGGCCAGTGAAGAGCAACAAAAATAATTGAAGAAAAACATGACCTATGAGGAAAGATTGAAAAAATTGGGTTTGTTTAGTCTGGAGAAGAGAAGACTGAGGGGAGACGCGATAACAGTCTTCAAGTACGTAAAAGGTTGTTTTAAAGAGGAGGGTGATAAATTGTTCTCCTTATCCACTTAGGACAGAACAAGAAGTAATGGGTTTAAATTGCAGTAAGGGAGATTTAGTCTACACATTAGGAAAATATTCCTAACTGTAAGGGTAGTTAAGCACTGGAACAAATTACCTAGGGAGATTGTGGAATTTCCATCATTGGAAGATTTTATGAGCAAGTTAGACAAACACCTGTCAGGGATGGTGTAGACAATACTTAGTCCTGTCCGCGCAGGAGACTGGACTAGATGACCTATTGAGGTCCCTTCCAGTCCTACACTTATATGATTCTATTGGAAGGGTATAAATAATGTTGTAAATTGATACATTTTGCATATACATTCTAAAGAAGTGGAGGTGGTCAGTTGGACAGGGATGTACTAACTGATATGAACTAGACCAAGGATCGTCAACCTTTGGCACGCGGCCCATCAGGGAAATCCGCTGGCGGGCCGGGACAGTTTGTTTACTTGTAACGTCCAAAGGTTTGGCTGATTGCAGCTCCCCCTGGCTGTGGTTCGCCGTTCCAGGCCAATGGGGGCTAAAGGAAGTGGCATGGGCCGAGGGATGTGCTGGCCACTGCGTGCCAAAGGTTGCCGATCCCTGAACTAGACCCTTTGGGATTTTCATCAGGCTGCTATAATTTAACCTGGGAGCAGATCTGGAGGACCCTGGATGAAGCGGGCAGAGAAGGGCATTTTTGTGATTCTCCCTCACTCGGTTCCGCTATGCTGAGCCCTGTCTTAAAATTGTTTGTTTAAAAAGGTCAAGTAGCTGCAAAAATAATCCCTGAATGGATCCAAAGAGCTTTCCTAAAAATGAATAGAAATTAGCTGAAATGAGAAGAGGAAAATAGGTGTATCTGGTTGACGTATCCCTTTTTTCTTTATAAAAGTGACCTATCACTAACAGGCCAGTAAAATCCATGCTAGAGCTATATAATTAAAGATGTAGGTACTCCAATACTAGGGAAGTGAGAAAAGTAGCAGACTCATGAAGTCCACTGGGGAGGGACATTGCCCTGCAGATGTAATTTACCTGGGAAGTACTTAAATACTACATGGGTGGGGACTATAGAAAACCCTAAGATAGAATTTATGTCACAAGACATGTAACCAAATGAGTTAATTATGAACTTTAAACAGGCCACAGTTTCCTCCCTTTCTTTGCACACTGAAAACATCCACTCCATGTGAAGCAGCAGTCAAAAAAGGTACCAGTGTTAGGAATGATTAGAAAAGGGATAAATAATAAGACAGAACATATGATAATACGTCCATATAAATCCATGAAATGCCCATATATTGAATACTAAGTGCAGATCTGGTTGCCCCATCTCAAAAAAAAAAAAAAAAAAAAAAAAAAGATATATTGGAATTGGAAAAGATACAGAGAAGGGCAACAAAAATGAGTAGTGGTATAGAACAGCTTCCTTATGAGGAGAGTTTACAAAGTCTGGGACTTTGGAAAAGAGAGGATATGCTAAAGGTCTATAAAATATTGACTTGTGTGGAGAAAGTGAATAAGGAAGTGTTAATTACTCCTTCACATAACACACGAACTAGGGGGCACACTGAAATGTATAGGCAGCAGGTTTAAAACAAACAAAAGGAAGTATTTCTTCATACAACGCACGTCAACCTGTGGAGCTCTTTGCCAGGTGATGTTGTGAAGGCCAAAACTATAACAGGGTTAAAAAAAAACTAGATAAGTTAATGGAGGATAGGTTTAGGGTAGCAATACTATACTTGCATTTCATATAGTGGATCTAAAAGTATTTTCCTTCTAAACAAGGGAGTAGGTACTAAACGTCTCTGAATGCACACACAACTCCTCTACAGAGTGGAAAATATCACCTTGCATTCCTCAGCCATCCCACCTGCCCATTGACTCCAATGAGTTTTGGATAAGGCCCTGAATGCACTGGCTTGTTGGTTATATCACATCTAGTTTCTTTCTGTGTTTTAATCCAACCCTGCTAACTCCTCTCTCTGTCCATCAAACACTGATCTTTTAAGTCAAAGCAAACATTTTTTTAAAGTCAGAGTTGTGCCAAGTGGATGAGTTCTGACTTCTTGGAGTTTCAGGAAAAAAACCCCAATAACCTGGATTCATAATTTCACAGTATCGGTTAAAAGCAAACAAACAAGGTTTTACTTTGCTAACCCATATTCTCACCCACTTCCTGCTTCCTGTGTTGCAAAATCTACCTAATTAACCTCCTCCCCCAAAAAACCAAACCCTTAAAAACAAAACAAATATTTCCAGGTCTGTTCTCCTGAGGTAGAGTCCATTGCTGTGTGAGAGAGGAGTCTTTCGCATGCATGGTACAAAGTTAAAATGTTTTGTCAAATATTCAACACTTAAAGCAAGAAGAAGGGGTGTGTGTGAAATTTAAAAGACAAAATGTACCTGTTTTGCATTGTGTGCAGCAAACATATCTCAGTGATTTATTAGTAGGTGGGGAAGTAAAGGAAATTTCATCATTAAGCTATCTGTTTCTTGGCCCTGGATATTCAATAACTTCCCCGTCAGGGACTTTATCCGGCCCTTTCTCTTTATGGACTTGGTCCTGCAAGATATTGAACATTCTGGACCCAATCCAACAAATTACCTAAGCATGTACCTAACTTTAAGTACATGGGTAGTCATCAGTGGAACTACTTGTGTTTAAAGCTAAGAATGCTCTTTGCTAGATTGGTGCAAGAGTGCTCAGCATTTTGCAGGCTAAAACATTTTATTTGTCCTGGGCAATTTTGTGCTCAATATTTTGTGACACACCATTTACCTCAGTTGAGTAATTTCTGTAGGAATTTCACAAATACATTACTATGCAATGGTATGTGTGAGCCATAAAAGATTTCAAGCTGCTCTTGTTTCTTTAAACTTCTTTTGAGGCATACTCTTGTAAATCCTTGCTGTTTACATACAGCGTAAGGTATACAAGGTAGTGGATTATTCTGTGAACCTGGATTTTTGGAAGGGCTATATATCTTGACAAAAATATAATGTCTGAGTTACAAAAGATAGTTAATGGATGTTGTTTGTGCTCTCCACATATTGTGCAAAGTACTGTTCAAGCTGTACTTGACCAGCAGCCAACAGATGGGAAAGTCATTAGTGACAAGATCTGAACAACAGTTGCTTTTTGTGTTTACAAAGTTCTGTACAGGATCTGGACATTAACAAGTTGTAAATTGAATGGGAAAATGCATTATGTATCTCCAGTGTGAAAATGAAAGTAATCAACATATAGTTGATTTAGTGCACTGCAGGAATCTTGTCCAGCATATGGCTGAAGACTGTAATAGCCATTTGAAAAAGGGACAGTTCTGTGGGGAAAGAACAGAAGCCATCTGGCATAACTGTAAAAGAATACCAATTTTGTGAATAGTACAACAAGTTCATCTTCACAAAAGCATGGGGCCTACTTGTACTTTCATTAAAATCAATGACAAAATTCCCATTGATCTCAGGAGGTGCAGGAATGGGGCCCTAGGTGCATAAATTATACCCACATCCAAAACTGATCATCCATGCCCTGGAAGTTCTTGGCAGCGTTACTAGAGGAATATATTCTCGAGGATAAACTGTGTTTTGGACAATCTCTAGAAATTACTAGGCACAAATAGATGTTTAGTTAACAGGGTTGGCATTGCCTTTTTTCCTCCTATCTAGTTCCTTGAAGAAATTAACACTGGATTAAATTCATCTCTAATTTCAGTGGAATTATGCTAAAAGATGAATTTGGCCCATTATGGCTAATTTATTATAATGGAATCTCTGGTTTTTTACTTTTAAATGTTTCCCTTTGCTATAACAACAAACTGTTCTATCTCATAGAGCTGGAAGGGACCTTGAAAGGTCATCTAGTCCAGTCCCCTGCCTTCACTAGCAGGACCAATTTTTTGCCCCAGATCCCTAAATGGCCCCCTCAAGGATTGAACTCACAACCCTGGGTTTAGCGGGCCAATGCTCAAACCACTGAGCTATCCCTCCCTGTTCCCTCTATAGTATTGTTCAGTGACCCCGGTTAATCTGTTTGGATGCTCTGTCAAGATGCCAGAGGCACTGTGTTGTTGGAGGTGCCATCTTTCAAGTGAGAGTAAGACTGACTTGATCACTGTTAAGCATTAAAGATCATATGACACTTTTTTGCATTCTAATCAAGTGGATTTTGATCCATATAGATCAACTATCCAGTTAGATATTGAACCATTTGAAGATGTACAGTAAATCCACAAAGGATAAGGGAAGATTTTCAAAGGCACAAATGGGAGATATGTGTCCAACGCTTACTGATATTTAATGGAAGTTGAGCACCTAAGTGCACTTCATGCTTTTGAAAATCTCCCCCATAATTCATAATATCCCTCCCTCCTCCCTTCTTCTTAAAGCCAACAATGTGATTCGTGAGAGAGATGATACCTGGGATGTGTGAGATCTTCAAAAGACTATGATATTGAAATGTGCCAGACGGTCATGAACTTTTGTGACAATATTAAGTGTTAAATATGTTTTCAAGAGTTCTGGCTTGCTGAGCTTGTTTCCTGGGGAGTTTGGAGGGGGGAGTGGTTAATGCAAATTTTACAAAAAATGGTTATGCAGCCCAACCTTTGAAGGAGAGGAGGCATTGACTAACTTACCTGTTACAGGATGTCAGAGATCAAAGATCCAAACTGTGTAAAGAAACAGCTGAGCTGCTTGTGATGGGATGTTCACCTTACACTTGCCCTGAAAGGGTTAATGAAGACTAAAAAGAGGTATAATTAACCCAACAGGCCACAGCAGAGAGGAATCAGGTGGCTAAGTAATCCCCTGACTGAGTGACAGAGTCCAGCTGAGGAGACCGAGCTGGGCTGGATTTATAAAGGCAGGAAATTGACCGCTGAGGGGGCTGCTGGGAAAGTCTGCAATCACTCCTTGGGAGAAAAGAGAGTTTGGAGGTTACAGGGACAGGTAGCCTACAGTTGCTCCCTAGAAGGGGGTGGGGAGTTAGGAGACTGGCAAACCTCAAGGAATGGGCAGAGCTAGCAGGGCCGGCTCCAGGGTTTTTGCCACCCCAAGCAGCAAAAAAAAAAAAAAAAAAAAAAAGCCGCGATCGCGATCAGCCCTACAGCCGCCGCTTCAGTCTTCCGCGGCAATTAGGCGGCTGGTCCTTCGCTCCCAGCGGGACCAAGGGACCCGCCCCCGAAGACCCAGACTTGCCGCCCCAAAAACAGCTGGAGTGCTGCCCCTCTCCGTTGGCCGCCCCAAGCACCTGCTTGCTGGGCTGGTGCCTGGAGCCGGCCCTGAGAGCTAGGCAGTATGGAAGTGGTTCACGGAAAGGTAGCAAGGTGCAGGGAATGGAAAGCAATACAGCAGTACACAGACAATCCAGGAAGTTTTTGGAGACTGTTGGGGACAACTTCCTCGTGCAAGTGCTGGAGGAACAAACTAGGGGCCGTGCTCTTCTTGACCTGCTGCTCACAACCAGGGAACAATTGGTAGGGGAAGTAGAAGTGGGTGGAAACCTGGGCAGCAGTGGCTATGAGATGGTCGAATTAAGGATTCTGACAAAAGGAAGAAAGAAGAGCAGCAGAATATGGACTTCAGAAAAGCAGACTTTGACTCCCTCTGGGAACTGATGGGCAGGATCCCCTGGAAAGCTAATATGAGGGGGAAAGGTGTTCAGGAGAGCTGGCTGTATTTTAAAGAACCCTTATTGAGGATGCAGGAACAAATCATCCCGATGAGCAGAAAGAATAGCAAATATGGCAGGCGACCAGCTTGGCTTAACAGAGAAATCTTCAGTGAGCTTATACACAAAAAGGAAGCTTACAAGAAGTGAAAACTTGGACAGATGACTAGGGAGGAGTATAAAAATATTGCTCGAGCATGCCGGGGTGTAATCAGGAAGGCCAAAGCACAATTGGAGTTGCAGCTAGCAAGGGATGTGAAGGGTAACAAGAAGGGTTTCTACAGGTATGTTAGCAACAAGAAGAAGGTCAGGGAAAGTGTGGGACCCTTACTGAATGGGGGAGGCAACCTAGTGACAGATGATGTGGAAAAAGCTGAAGTACTCAATGCTTTTTTTGCCTTGGTCTTCACAGACAAGGTCAGCTCCCAAACTGCTGCACTGGGCAGCACAGTATGGGGAGGAGGTGAGCAGCTTCAGTAGTGAAAGAACAGGTTAAGGACTATTTAGAAAAGCTGGACATGGGGCTGGATCTAAAGCATCCAAGGGTGCTGAGGGAGTTGGCTGATGTGATTGCAGAGCCATCGGACATTATCTTTGAAAACTCATGGCGAACGGGGGAGGTCCTGAACGATTGGAAAAAGGCAAATATAGTGCCCATCTTTAAAAAAGGGAAGGAGAATTTGGGGAACTACAGACTGGTCAGCCTGACCTCTGTCCCCAGAAAAATCATGGAGCAGGTCCTCAAGGAATCCATTTTGAAGCACTTAGAAGAGAGGAAGGTGATCAGGAACAATCAACATGGATTCACCAAGGGCAAGTCATGCCTGGCTAACCTGATTGCCTTCTATGATGAGATAACTGGCTCTGTGGATATGGGGAAACGTGATATACCTTGACTTTAGCAAAGCTTTTGATACTGTCTCCCACTGTATTCTTGCCAGCAAGTTAAAGAAGTATGAATTGGATGAATGGACTATAAGGTGGATAGAAAGCTGGCTAGATTGTCAGGCTCAACGGGTAGTGATCAATGGCTCGATGTCTAGTTGACAGCCAGTATCAAGTGGAGTACCCCAGGGGTCTGTCCTGGGGGTGGTTTTGTTCAACATCTTCATTAATGATCTGGATGATGGGATGGATTGCACCCTCAGTAAATTCACGGATGACACTAAGCTGGGGGGAGAGGTAAATTTGCTGGAGGGTAGGGTTAGGGTCCAGAGTGACCTAGACAAATTGGAGGATTGGGCCAAAAGAAATCTGATGAGGTTCAACAAGGACAAGTGCATAGTCCTGCACTTAGGAAGGAAGAATCCCATGCACTGCTGAAGGGTGGGGACCAACTGGCTAAACGGCAGTTCTACAGAAAAGGACCTGGGGACTACAGTGGCCGAGAATATGAGTGGACAGTGGATATGAGTCAACAGTGTGCCCTTGTTGCCAAGAAGGCTAATAGCATATTGGGCTGCATTAGTAGGAGCATTGCGAGCAGATCGAGGGAAGTGATTATTCCTCTCTATTCAGCCACTGGTGAGGCCAGTTTTGGGCCTCCCACTACAGAAAGGATGTGGACAAATTGGAGAGAATCCAGTGGAGAGCATCTAAAATGATTAGGAGGTTGGGGCACATGACTTATGAGGAGAGGCTGAGGGAACTAGTCTTATTCAGTCTGCAGAAGAGAAGAGTGAGGCGGGATTTGATAGCAGCCTTCCACTACCTGAAGGGGGTTTCCAAAGAGGATGGAGCTAAGCTGTTCTCAATGGTGGCAGATGACAGAACAAGGAGCAATGGTCTCAAGTTGCAGTGTGGGTGGTCTCGGTTGGATATTAGGAAAAACTATTTCTCTAGGAGGGTAGTGAAGCACTGGAATGGGTTACCTGGGGGGGGGGGGGAATCTCCATCCTGAGAAGTTTTTAAGGCCCAGCTTGACAAAGCCCTGGCTGGGATGATTTAATTGGGGTTGGCCCTGCTTTGAGCAGGGGGTTGGACTAGATGACCTCCTGAGGTCTCCACCAACCCTAATCTTCTATGATTCTATGATCTGGGCTGCCATATAGAGGATCCATGAGCCAGAACCTGAGTAGAGGGTGGACCCATGTTCCCCTGCCAGCCACTGAGAGAGTGCCACTGTGAGGCAGTGAAGTGGAAGACTGCTGGAGAGTGGGAACCTTGATACACTCCCCCTAAAAGGAGAAACCACAATAGTGACCGAGCAGAGTGCTGAGTCATGAAGAGGACGCTGCAATTCCTGGAGTGAGAGGGGCTGCAGAGGAGAAACTTCCAGGGTGCAACTGTTGGAAAGGGTGTTGGCCAGACCAAGCTAATCCCCAGAACCTCCAGGTGGCAGTGCTGTCCAGTGGTGAGTAGAGCAACCCCATCACCCTTGACATGAACTTCTAATAAAAAAAAGCAAACCTGGTTGAGAGCTTTGAAAGTTTGACCCCCTACTAGAGTCCTGTGTTGGAGATGGGGGTGACCTCTAGTAAGCGTTTAGCATGTGGGTAGGTCTGTTTGTTGTTTTATATGTTTTCTTTGTGATGCTTTTGCCCGAAGAATAAATGGACTTTGCTTTGTGAAGGCTGGTTGGTAACTGGGTATAGGCTGTTAGAGCCTGGGGAGAAAGGTGCTGGACTCCAGTCTGACTGCTGGGGAAATCACAGTGAGATGCAGTGCCAATGAAGTACCAATAAGAATGGTAGCATTTTAACTCACTTTGCACCGGTGTAAGTGATGACACAAGGTGCCAGGCAAAAGAGTCAGCCCCAGGATGTTTCAGGAAACTTCCCCAGGTGGAATATTTTAACTTTTCTGTCCCATTCTGTTTTGAATATCTTACTCTGAGCTATGTAAAGATCAGTTTCCTTTCTTAAAAACAAACAAGAAAGGTCATTCATCGGTTTGCTGTAGACATTAGCTCTTAATGGCAAATCCAGTTGTAGAAAGAGGAGCTTCATCTTTTCACAGTATATCAATAGTTTTTCTAAAATCAGGATCCAGGAAATGTGTTGGAAAATATGACTTAGCTTTCCTGCCAGGATCCTGCCAAATGATGATGTTAGGTATGACAGCTCAGCATAGTAGTGAAAAAGAACTAGAAAATTAGAAAACCAAATTCCCCTGTGTTGTGGGGGTGTCTGTGTATGTGTACAAGCGTTTTTTCCCCTCTCTGTAAATAAAATAAAAAATGTCTTAACATCTACAGGCAACTTAAAACCTGCTCCTGATTTTGCACCATTAAAGTCAAGGGGAGCTTTGCCAATGACTTCAATGAGGACAGGATCAAGCCTTTAGTCAGCAAAAATGCCTATAGTATACTGAACTAATAAGCATCACGCACATTCAGTCATTAAAGTGGTTTCTCACGGTGTGATGGGGGGAACTTTCAAATGCTCTGTATCAAACTTGAAGTATAAACCTAGAACTATATTACCTGATTCTCCACTGCCTTGCACCTGGTGTAGTCACTTACATCTGTGCAGAATGAGTGTAAAATACGACCATTATGAGTACACCAATTTTGCACAGATGTGATAACATAAGGTGGCAAGAAGTGGAAAATCAGGACCTATGTGTTGCCGGGATCAGGCCTCTAGTTACTTTTCACTTGTATGTCAAGATTTTTCTTGCCATATTTGTCAGTTAATTAAGTTTTTGTTTACAGAAGACCTTGTCCCATGCTCAGATGGGGGAACTGAGACAACGTAATGGAGGGCCTCCCAGCAAGTTAATATCAGTCAGAATTAGAACTCGGGAGTTCCTTTTTCCACATCCTATGTTCATTCCTTCAAATCACTAATTATATGTGGGCCAAAGGATATATTTTCCAACTGGTGGTTTATGGGCTTTATATTTGTACCTCTAGTATCTTGCCTTGAAAATATACCCCAAATTACAGGGTGCCACATTCACAGCCAGCTCAGTGACAGTGAGCAATCAGATTGTTGAATAAGGAAAAAGAATATAAAGATAGGGTGTTTACTCAGAATCTGGATTTGTAGCTTTTTTATAAAATGATGGGGTTAGACACATCACCTAACCAAATGCCATTCTTTTGGAACTTTCATATTTGGACCATAACTTTGGAGCTGGCATTAATCTCTAAAATGGGCAAAAACCAAATATCAGCTCTAAATGCCTTGAATTTTGACAGGTTTCAGANTTCAGTAGTGAAAGAACAGGTTAAGGACTATTTAGAAAAGCTGGACATGGGGCTGGATCTAAAGCATCCAAGGGTGCTGAGGGAGTTGGCTGATGTGATTGCAGAGCCATCGGACATTATCTTTGAAAACTCATGGCGAACGGGGGAGGTCCTGAACGATTGGAAAAAGGCAAATATAGTGCCCATCTTTAAAAAAGGGAAGGAGAATTTGGGGAACTACAGACTGGTCAGCCTGACCTCTGTCCCCAGAAAAATCATGGAGCAGGTCCTCAAGGAATCCATTTTGAAGCACTTAGAAGAGAGGAAGGTGATCAGGAACAATCAACATGGATTCACCAAGGGCAAGTCATGCCTGGCTAACCTGATTGCCTTCTATGATGAGATAACTGGCTCTGTGGATATGGGGAAACGTGATATACCTTGACTTTAGCAAAGCTTTTGATACTGTCTCCCACTGTATTCTTGCCAGCAAGTTAAAGAAGTATGAATTGGATGAATGGACTATAAGGTGGATAGAAAGCTGGCTAGATTGTCAGGCTCAACGGGTAGTGATCAATGGCTCGATGTCTAGTTGACAGCCAGTATCAAGTGGAGTACCCCAGGGGTCTGTCCTGGGGGTGGTTTTGTTCAACATCTTCATTAATGATCTGGATGATGGGATGGATTGCACCCTCAGTAAATTCACGGATGACACTAAGCTGGGGGGAGAGGTAAATTTGCTGGAGGGTAGGGTTAGGGTCCAGAGTGACCTAGACAAATTGGAGGATTGGGCCAAAAGAAATCTGATGAGGTTCAACAAGGACAAGTGCATAGTCCTGCACTTAGGAAGGAAGAATCCCATGCACTGCTGAAGGGTGGGGACCAACTGGCTAAACGGCAGTTCTACAGAAAAGGACCTGGGGACTACAGTGGCCGAGAATATGAGTGGACAGTGGATATGAGTCAACAGTGTGCCCTTGTTGCCAAGAAGGCTAATAGCATATTGGGCTGCATTAGTAGGAGCATTGCGAGCAGATCGAGGGAAGTGATTATTCCTCTCTATTCAGCCACTGGTGAGGCCAGTTTTGGGCCTCCCACTACAGAAAGGATGTGGACAAATTGGAGAGAATCCAGTGGAGAGCATCTAAAATGATTAGGAGGTTGGGGCACATGACTTATGAGGAGAGGCTGAGGGAACTAGTCTTATTCAGTCTGCAGAAGAGAAGAGTGAGGCGGGATTTGATAGCAGCCTTCCACTACCTGAAGGGGGTTTCCAAAGAGGATGGAGCTAAGCTGTTCTCAATGGTGGCAGATGACAGAACAAGGAGCAATGGTCTCAAGTTGCAGTGTGGGTGGTCTCGGTTGGATATTAGGAAAAACTATTTCTCTAGGAGGGTAGTGAAGCACTGGAATGGGTTACCTGGGGGGGGGGGGGAATCTCCATCCTGAGAAGTTTTTAAGGCCCAGCTTGACAAAGCCCTGGCTGGGATGATTTAATTGGGGTTGGCCCTGCTTTGAGCAGGGGGTTGGACTAGATGACCTCCTGAGGTCTCCACCAACCCTAATCTTCTATGATTCTATGATCTGGGCTGCCATATAGAGGATCCATGAGCCAGAACCTGAGTAGAGGGTGGACCCATGTTCCCCTGCCAGCCACTGAGAGAGTGCCACTGTGAGGCAGTGAAGTGGAAGACTGCTGGAGAGTGGGAACCTTGATACACTCCCCCTAAAAGGAGAAACCACAATAGTGACCGAGCAGAGTGCTGAGTCATGAAGAGGACGCTGCAATTCCTGGAGTGAGAGGGGCTGCAGAGGAGAAACTTCCAGGGTGCAACTGTTGGAAAGGGTGTTGGCCAGACCAAGCTAATCCCCAGAACCTCCAGGTGGCAGTGCTGTCCAGTGGTGAGTAGAGCAACCCCATCACCCTTGACATGAACTTCTAATAAAAAAAAGCAAACCTGGTTGAGAGCTTTGAAAGTTTGACCCCCTACTAGAGTCCTGTGTTGGAGATGGGGGTGACCTCTAGTAAGCGTTTAGCATGTGGGTAGGTCTGTTTGTTGTTTTATATGTTTTCTTTGTGATGCTTTTGCCCGAAGAATAAATGGACTTTGCTTTGTGAAGGCTGGTTGGTAACTGGGTATAGGCTGTTAGAGCCTGGGGAGAAAGGTGCTGGACTCCAGTCTGACTGCTGGGGAAATCACAGTGAGATGCAGTGCCAATGAAGTACCAATAAGAATGGTAGCATTTTAACTCACTTTGCACCGGTGTAAGTGATGACACAAGGTGCCAGGCAAAAGAGTCAGCCCCAGGATGTTTCAGGAAACTTCCCCAGGTGGAATATTTTAACTTTTCTGTCCCATTCTGTTTTGAATATCTTACTCTGAGCTATGTAAAGATCAGTTTCCTTTCTTAAAAACAAACAAGAAAGGTCATTCATCGGTTTGCTGTAGACATTAGCTCTTAATGGCAAATCCAGTTGTAGAAAGAGGAGCTTCATCTTTTCACAGTATATCAATAGTTTTTCTAAAATCAGGATCCAGGAAATGTGTTGGAAAATATGACTTAGCTTTCCTGCCAGGATCCTGCCAAATGATGATGTTAGGTATGACAGCTCAGCATAGTAGTGAAAAAGAACTAGAAAATTAGAAAACCAAATTCCCCTGTGTTGTGGGGGTGTCTGTGTATGTGTACAAGCGTTTTTTCCCCTCTCTGTAAATAAAATAAAAAATGTCTTAACATCTACAGGCAACTTAAAACCTGCTCCTGATTTTGCACCATTAAAGTCAAGGGGAGCTTTGCCAATGACTTCAATGAGGACAGGATCAAGCCTTTAGTCAGCAAAAATGCCTATAGTATACTGAACTAATAAGCATCACGCACATTCAGTCATTAAAGTGGTTTCTCACGGTGTGATGGGGGGAACTTTCAAATGCTCTGTATCAAACTTGAAGTATAAACCTAGAACTATATTACCTGATTCTCCACTGCCTTGCACCTGGTGTAGTCACTTACATCTGTGCAGAATGAGTGTAAAATACGACCATTATGAGTACACCAATTTTGCACAGATGTGATAACATAAGGTGGCAAGAAGTGGAAAATCAGGACCTATGTGTTGCCGGGATCAGGCCTCTAGTTACTTTTCACTTGTATGTCAAGATTTTTCTTGCCATATTTGTCAGTTAATTAAGTTTTTGTTTACAGAAGACCTTGTCCCATGCTCAGATGGGGGAACTGAGACAACGTAATGGAGGGCCTCCCAGCAAGTTAATATCAGTCAGAATTAGAACTCGGGAGTTCCTTTTTCCACATCCTATGTTCATTCCTTCAAATCACTAATTATATGTGGGCCAAAGGATATATTTTCCAACTGGTGGTTTATGGGCTTTATATTTGTACCTCTAGTATCTTGCCTTGAAAATATACCCCAAATTACAGGGTGCCACATTCACAGCCAGCTCAGTGACAGTGAGCAATCAGATTGTTGAATAAGGAAAAAGAATATAAAGATAGGGTGTTTACTCAGAATCTGGATTTGTAGCTTTTTTATAAAATGATGGGGTTAGACACATCACCTAACCAAATGCCATTCTTTTGGAACTTTCATATTTGGACCATAACTTTGGAGCTGGCATTAATCTCTAAAATGGGCAAAAACCAAATATCAGCTCTAAATGCCTTGAATTTTGACAGGTTTCAGAGTAGCAGCCGTGTTAGTCTGTATCCGCAAAAAGAACAGGAGTACTTGTGGCACCTTAGAGACTAACAAATTTATTTGAGAGAGCTTGAATTTGGACTTGAACTTTGTAGTATTGGCCTATCACTAGTTAGACATAGTAAAAGATCACCCAGTGTTGTTTTATTTAATCTGT
Organism: Platysternon megacephalum; assembly: GCA_003942145.1. NCBI lineage: Eukaryota > Metazoa > Chordata > Testudines > Platysternidae > Platysternon > Platysternon megacephalum. The sequence goes on from QXTE01000046.1 coordinate 9,582,105, forward strand.
AACTTTTTAAAATAGATTTCCTCTGACCATATTTTCACCTTGATTTGCTGCTTTAGGGAGAAAACCCTTCCTGTGATGCCAACATTGTTGTAATGTGCAGAACTGGTGGCAACTTGTCAGCTGTCCTGCTATAGAAGAGAGAAGCAAATCATCCAGGTCTCAATCCTGTCATACTCTGTGTACATCCTGAGTACTCTGTCCATAGTCCAGCAAAGTACTGAAGCACATGCTTAATTTTCAGCACTCGAGTAGTCCCATTGACTCCAATAGGATTACTTAAGGGTTTTGCTAGCTCAGGGCCAGAGGTCTCAGCACCATGCAGGATCAAGAGATGTAGATTAGGGGAGTCACAATGGCTGGTTCTGGTGGTCACAGAGAGATGCTGACCTCCTGATCTTCGTTAGTCCTGCACTTCAAGAGGCAGAGAGCGAGATAGTTTAGGATGATATTTCTGCAATCTTCTCCCTTGGGACACGGTTTGTGTATGGGGCTGGGGGGATTATTGCTGTGCTGAGGAGACACTATTGTACATAAAAACAGTAATAAAAAGAAACCTGTATTTGGAGTGTCACTAACTTGTCACCATGAAAGGAAAAACTGCAGCTCCACTGGAAAGAATGGGGTAAAGGATTTAAAAGAATAAAAAACCCGACAATTTTACTTGACATGAAATTCAACTATATTTTCCTCATGCAAAATGAAAAATAATGCTGGCAATTGATACTGACTGTTGAACAAATTGAAACCATAGGCAGAGAATTAAGTTATAGTTTTATGGAAAGAACAGAATATATTTAATAAGCGCTGGCTAGAGCCAACGGGTCTTGCACTGTATAACGTGCAGGGTGTTTTAATTACGTTGAGGTCAGAATATCTGTTTCCAGCTTTAATCAGTTGATTCAATTTTTTTTTATTGGGTCAGAATAAAAGTGCAACAGGGATTTGGTGCATAGATTTATCTTGTATATTTAAAATATGAATTAGAGATAAAAAAAGTAACATAGTCTATGGTACACTAGTGATGCCAAGTTGTGTTTATGACCAGACATTTAAGTTAAAGAAATATGGTTACATCTTTGAAAAATATGTTGTCTGAATTCTGAGTGTTGTGCAAATCTTGGGTTCTTAACCAGGGGCTCTTACTATAATTTTGAGTCACAAAGCAGTTTAGTTTCTATTACAAGGTGATAGTTAAATAAGAAGGAAACAAACTTTTCAAGCCCTCTTTGGACTCACGGGGTCCTGTGCTGTAGGAGTTGAGCTATACTGGTATCATTTGTAAATGGTGCTCTTTAATGTGTACTCTCAAATACCAGTTCATTGATGTCAAATGTGAATTAAACAAGATAAACTCTTTGGTTTTCCTTTGTTGTATCTGCAGGGAGGTACCAGCTTTTATGTAATTCTGTCTCTTTCTCTACATGGGAGATGGGTAAAGAAGTGGGGAGGGGGGAAACGCCTATTTATATTTTTCATAGTGGTGGACATCCAGTGGTCTGGACATCTCTCGGCACTAGACCTACTCATTCCATCACAGTGGAGGCAATTTAGGCTTTTAAAATTTTTCCTCCCCTTCCTCTGAGCTCAGAAAGGCTTTGCTGAATTCCAAAGTTGAAACTACAAAAACTAGGTAAAAAAAAAAAAAAGACCATTGAAGATTATTGAAACTAGGTAGAAACAAAAGGACCGTTGAAGATTATTAGATTAATAGGTTTAAGGTATAACACAGCCAAACTTAATTTTATAACAGCTTTTTATATAGAGAGGGGCTTTTCAGACCACTGCATGCTTTTCATTATGAAATTAAAAATTATAGGTAAAGAAACCATATTTTTTTTCTTGTTGCCAGTCATCCACTGACCTGGACAATACTCAAGGGATGTATCCAGTAGTAAGAGCCAATTCTTACAGAGGGAACAAATATTAAATGTATGGCAACATAAACCCAACCGGGAGAAATGAAAATGGAGTGTAATAATTTACTTTCTCCAATTTTTGTTTCCTTGCTTAGTTTGGATCAATGGCAGCCAGAATGACCAAAGACTACACTGGTTGAGGAGACTATGTCAGTTATGTAGTATATGTTGAAAGAATTGGAAATCTCCAGTGGGTGTGTTGCAAATCCAACGTGCAAAGATGTAAGGTTCTCAGGAGCCTCTTGCAGAATCTATTTTGAAGATCCTATGAGGGGACTTAATAGATGCTTTGAATGTTTGCCATATATTTGATATGATCCATTGACAGCATTAGTACTGGAGGCTCTCAAACATTTTTGAGACCCTTGGAGGTATAAGTATCTGATGTTCTCCACTCATTGGTCCAGTGTAGATAGATGATAAAACTAGCTGTTTTTCTAACAATATTTGGTCTTGAAACAAATATTAGGGAGAGAGAGAAATTGTTTAAGTGGAACTCTTTGTTTTCTGGTTGTATACAAAGTCAGGATCTTAACTAAATACCATCTTCTGCAAGACAAACTGAAGATACTTCCTTCATTGACAGAGGTCCCAACTTGCTCTCTCTCCTAACAGAAGAAATTTCTGTAAGGAAGGTATCTGTAATGTCCATACTAGCAGATACCTTTGTCTGAGAATAGCCCATGAAGAATATGGACTAGCAGCTAGCGCACTGAACGGGAGTTAGGAGATCTGTGGTTTGTTCTTTTGTCAGGTTATGTGACTTGGGACAGTCACAACCTCTTTGTAAAATGGAGATAATTATATTTGCAGGAGATTATGAATAGAGCTGGGCAAAATATTTTGGCCAACTTTTTTTTAGCCACCGAAAATTGCATATTTTGGTTGACCAAAATGCTTTTTCGACATGTCACCATCTGGGATACAATTCCACCGACCAAGGAGTGGAGGCGGCCCAGAGGCAGGCCCCCTATTACATGGGTGCATCAAGTCTGTTCCAACATCGGACTTTCAGCCCATCAAGTCCTTGCGGCCGCACAGGAACAGACCAAATGGCAAACTATCATTATGGCCGACTGTTCGGCTAAGTGTTGAAGAAGAAGAAGAAAACATTTTGTGAATTCATGTTGATTTTGTTGCATTGTTTCAGCTGGAAAAAAATCAGGAATGTTGAAATGATTCATTCTGACCTTTCAGAAATTTATTCTTTTGTTTTGAACACATCATTTGGACATTATCAAAACAAAACCTTTTGTTGTGTTGTTGTTTTTTCCAGACTAAATTCACATGGGGATTTAAGTGGCACTCACAAAATGGAGGAGAAGATGCCCTTATGCCCAACAGCTCTCTGGATAGGCCATTCACCTGGGAGGTTTGAATCTGGAGCAGGGGCTGGAACCCAGGTGTACTTCCTCTCAGATGAGTGCCCTAGCTACTAGGCTGTAGAGTCATTCTCTCTCAGGCCCAATGACTGTTCAAGTATGTTCTATAAAGTGGAATTGATTCAATGTGAGAGAGACCTACCTTAAAATAGCCAATAATCTGGTGGATAGGACATTCACCTGGGAGAGAAGAGAGCAGGGAAAGGAGGCCACCAACACTGCCTGCTCCTTGGTTTTGTGGATGGTGCCCAAAATCCCCATATGAATCTAGTCCTAAAATCAAAATGCTTTTACTGCAATTGGACTATAATTGAGGAGGCTCTCATGCAAATAGGGCTCAGATTGTGTGAAGACAGAATTGGTCACTAGTAGGTGAGTAGAAAGGGGAGTAGTGAAAGACCTGCTCTGTGAGGTGGGTTGAAGTAAACAATTGATGCTTCTTAAAAACCTGGAGGGCAGTTTTTCACTGGATGCCTAGTTGAGGATGTTTTCAGACATTGCTGCTTGTTAAGTAAGCAGCGTTTTATTCCATTATGCTCTTGTGAGCCCACGGATGCTTTTGCGGGTGCTACCCCATGGGGGTTCTGTGACCTTTTGGTCTGCAGCAGCAGCTTCCTATTCTGAAGGGGAAGTTCCAACTTGCGGGTGGCCATGTAAAGCCTTATATGGCTACTTGTGTGCTCCTCCTTTCTGCTTGCCTGGGGTGAAGTCACAGACTTTGTTCCACCCAAACCTTGGAAATGACATTAAGAGAGGCAGCCAACATTCCTGAATGCTTCCTTCAGTGTCCAAGGCATGGAAACTTCTTGCAGGGGTCACACTCACAGCCAGCCAAGAAAAGTTCTTAAAGAGGTCACCTACACATGGAGAAGAGACCTTCTGGGCAGATTCTCCCATAGTGCTGATTGGAGGAGGAGTTAAGAACACCTTTTCAATAGTGATAGGAACCCCTTGCTTTAGATGGGCAATCGAAGAGGAAAAGCTCCCTTAGTTGTTGTAGAGCAAGGAAACTTCATGACCTCTTCCTCTTCCAAACACAGAGATTATGAGATTGTTGTCATCAAACCTGTATGAGATCATATTGATACTGTCAGCTTCGACTTCTCTGGACTCTTGTCTTATGCTCTCAGACTGTCCCCTGAAGCAGAGTTTGGGCTAGACATGAGTGGGGAAACCAATGGGAGCATAACTTCAGAGGCAGCCAGGCTGTTAGGGGAATAAGTTGTGCAGAGGCATGGGGCTATCCTTCTAATGCACTAGACCTCTTCTGATACCCTGAAATGTGCAGGATTTCCCATTGAATCCTGGGACATCCACAGGCTAGGAGGGCCACTTTCCCAACTAAACCGCCCAATCTGGATGAAATGATTAGAGGAACTTCAGTGGCCTTGATGCCACGGATGCTATGCTAACTTTTGCCCACACTGTGGATTTTTACACGGAAGGTTACGGTTTGGCTCAAAATATTTTGTATACATTTTTATTGCATGATTAATAGAACAAAATAGTCTAACCTGCACTAGGAGGCAAACATTCCATGGTTAGCTTTTTCACTGACAATAGTAGCTTTTTTTTTCTTGCAGAGCACGGTGTCTCAGGAAATGAAATATTACTGCTACTTGATATGTAGAAAAACTATAACACTATATTGGTTGATGGTCAGCTTTGCATGGACATACCAGACTTAGAGAGGAAGCTGTGGACCCCTTAGAATTTGGTTCGGTTTAGATAATGAGGCTGAGCTGAGAAGCAGAATGCTCCAATCAAGCACCCACATGCCGTGTATAAAGCATGTTTTGAAAAGTTACCATTAATACTAGAAACAGACCCATTTGTGATGAACTCCAGATGATTCCACGGATATTAATATGAAAACCTGGAAGTAATTCAGAGATTCTTGCACTGTTAAAGAAATTGTGACACACTTTGGAACTAGCAAAAATGAAAATGATTCATAGCATCTTTCCTAAGTGGGATTTTTTAAAAACATTTATTTTGCAGTGGCTTTAAGTACAAGCCAGTTAGGTAACAACATCAATTTTAAGAAACCAACGTTTGTAGACAAAGTTTGAAATGGAACACATCTGCAGAACAGCATCAAAAGAACAATATTTGAGAGCTTTCCCTCAAACCCTCCCAAAAGGGATTTAAAATTTTTATTTTAATTTTTTACTCTTGAACTGTAAAATGTTTGAGTGTTGGGCAGACTAATATTGGCCTCAGTTCAGTAAAGATCCGCAAGAAAGAAAGTATTGTGACTTTTTTATTGTTTTACCTGACATATGTTATTTCTCTCACATCGCTCAAGCAAAACTCTCATTGGCCTTCAGAGGATATTTGACTGAACAAAGCCTTTAGGAGAGGGAATGAGAGAAGATCCTTGGCCCTCTTCTGTCATGGCACTGTTGCCAGATGCTGCTGGGAGTGCCGTGTGAAGTAGCCACAGGGTACCCGAGGATCTGACCATACATTGCAAGGAGCAATCCTGCAGCCAAAAGGGAGGGAACAGAGAAACTAAGAGGTCTTTTCCATCTCTAATATATTGGATTCCATGATTCATTCTGCTAAATGCTGGAAAACTTTTCACAGTTCGAAATCTTTCCATTGTCACCAAGTGAGTGCATGCTGAAAAAGTATCCATAAGCCAAAATGATCTTGCTCAGCCAACTTTTGCGTGGAGGAAGGAGTAAAACAGACAAAATAACAGTAAATGCAGACCTCTGCCTTATGTCAGAAATAGGAAAGTTAATTTAAAATCACCCTTTCTCCTCTTTTGCACGGTTGTGCTTTTCCTGTATTTTCACAAATAGGGAGTATCTGAACACAATTAGTTGAACTTTGGCACAGGGCTGAAAAGTTACATAGGTTGGCAAGTGTCATAGTAAACAAAGATGGAAAAGCCCCAGGAAGATATCTTGTCAATCCTCTGCCAATGGAGGATTGTTCCCTACAGTATACGGTATTTTCTAATTCTAGTCCAATTTTCCACTGACCAAGTAATCAGCCTTTTAGTTCCAATGGAATCTAAAAAGAAAAGTATTTCGTGTCAAATTTGTAGAACATACATGTAGCTCTCTAGATGAAATTTTCATTTGATATTTTTTCCCTCTGGAAGTTAGTAGTGTGTATGTCTGAGTTTCTAAATCAAACATTACTTTTTAATTTCCATATTTTGAAAAGTAAACTAACTTAATTATGCAGCATAAAGTAAGCACTGTTATATTGCTAGCAAATTAGACTTCACATAACCACCAATAGCTCAGTTCTAGAATATTTTATCTTCATTGGAAACTGCCTTAGAAGTTTTGGAAATTTCTCAGCACTTTCTTAGAAGTGTTGTATCTTAGAAGAAGAGGAGGCCTCTTTGAAAATATTCAGACAAGACAGGGCTTCCTCTGGAGATTGTCAGTAGGGGCTCCTGAAATAAATTTGACAATTTTCATAATCTCTTCTTTGCAACTTCTTTTTCTATCATACATGTACTTTTTCTGTGGTCTACATCAGTGGTTCTCAACCAGAGGTCCGGGGCCCCCTGGGGGCCACAAGCAGGCTTCAGGGGGTCTGCCAAGCAGGGCCAGCAATAGACTCTCTGGGGCCCAGGGCAGAAAACCAAAGCCCCACTGCATAGGGTTGAAGCCTGGGAATTTGAGCCCCACCACTCAGGGCTGAAGGCGAAGCCTAAGATTTGTAGCTTCGCCGGGGGGAGGCCTGTAGCATGGGGCCTTGGGCACTTGCCCTACTTGCTACCCCTAATGCCAGCCCTGGCTTTTATATGCAGAAAAACAGTTGTTGTGGCACAAGTGGGCTGTGGAGTTTTTATAGCATGTTGGGGAGGGCCTCAGAAAGAAAAAGGTTAATAATATAATATATGGAGATATACCTATCTCATAGAGCTGGCAGGGACCCCAAAGGGTCATTGAGTCCAGCCCCCTGCCTTCACTAGCAGGACCAATTTTTGCCCCAGATCCCTAAGTGGCCCCCTCAAGGATTGAACTCACAACCCTGGGTTTAGCAGGCCAATGCTCAAACCACTGAGCTATCCCTCCCCCCTACCTGGTCTACAGTATACAAGTAATATGAGCCAACAAGTGGGGAGGGGGCAGTAAAGCTTGCATTGGATGTGTGAGTCAAGAGACACAAAGGGGCCAGAGATGGTGCCAGATTCTAGGCTGGAATGACAGGGAGGTTGGTGGGATGATCAATGGTGACAAAGTAGGGAGGGCTGGGAATAGAGTACCAGTTACTTCAGAGAAAGGTGCAAGGATCTCTATAATATAAAATTGTGGCATAACCTATGCATGAAGGAAGTGTCTCTCTAACCTCTGTAATTAGTGGCTGATTTATGTTGTGAGGATTTATAGCCCTTACATAAGTCATCCTACCCAATGTAACCGGGGATAGTCTCATTATCATTACAAAAGTCTAATCCTGTTCTGAATCCTGCTAAATTCTTAACTCCAATGATATCTTGTGGCAGTGAATTCCTCAGGTTAATGTAAATAAAGCTCTTATTAGTTAACTTTCTGCCTTTCAGTTTCATTGGATGCCTCCTTGTTGTAGTATTATGAGACAGTAAGTAGGAGCACCAGATTTACCTTCTCTACACCATTAATTGACAAGGTTTTCTCATATCTACTCTCTAAATTAAATAATCTTCATACTTTTAATCATAGAACATCAGGGTTGGAAGGAACCTCAGGAGGTCATCTAGTCCAACCCCCTGCTTAAAGCAGGACCAAACCCCAGACAGATTTTTGCCCCAGATCACTAAATGGCCCCCTCAAGGATTGAACTCACGACCCTGGGTTTAGCAGGTCAAAGCTCAAACCACTGAGCTATCCCTCCCCCTAATCTGTATGATCTCTCATCATACAGTAGTCTTCATGCTTCTAATCCAGGGGTTCTCAAACTGGGGGTCGGGACCCCTCAGGGGGTCACTAGGTTATTACATGGGGGGTCGCGAGCTGTCAGCCTCCACCCCAAACCCTTCCTTGCCTCCAGCATTTATAATGGTATTAAATGTATAAAAAAGTGTTTAATTGATAAGGGGGGGGGGTTGCACTGAGAGGCTTATGTGAAAGGGGTCACCATTACAAAAATTTGAGAACGACTGTTCTAATCATTTTCACTGCCTACCTATTGCTGCCATTCCTTTTCTGAGATTTGGTGACCAGATCTGAACACAATATTCTAGGTGAGGGGATATCACCAATTTATATATTGCCATTATAATGTTCTTATTTTCTATACCAGGGATCGGCAACCTTTGGCATGCGGCCCGCCAGGATAAGCACCCTGGCGGGCCGGGCCGGTTTGTTTACCTGCCGCGTCCGCAGGTTCGGCCGATCATGGCTCCCACTGGCCGCGGTTCACTGCTCCAGGCCAATGGGGGCTGCGGGAAGTGACGTGGGATGTGCTTACCCTGGTGGGCCACGTGCCAAAGGTTACCAATCCCTGTTCTATACCATTCTTTATGCATCCTTATTGTTTGGTTTGATCGTGTTTTTTTTAACCCATCACTCTGCGTTGAACAGAAGTTTATTGAGCTGTCCACATAACATGAGTCTTTTCTCTGAGCTGAAATAATTAATTTAGAACTCAGTAAGGTATATGAGTAAGTCAAATGATTCCTTTCAATGTGTATTACTTTGCCTTTGTCAGCAGTGAATTTCACCTGCTGTTGTGCAACTAGTTTTGCCAATTCCTTTTGCAGTCCCTCACAGTCTTTAATCTCAATTCTGTCATCTGCACATTTTGCCAACTCCTCGTTCATCCCTCTTTCCAGGATCATTAAAAATATCTTAAGATTAGTCCAAGTATAGGTCCCTTGGACTTACAGCTATATTTACACACAAAGAATGTGCATCTCCATTGTTATATTGTTAGAAAACATCCACATCTTTACTGAAGATAAACTCAAACTTACTGTAATGTTTAATAATATAGAATGATACAATAACGAAAACCAAAATATTGTTATACACCTCTTAAACATACTTCTAACAAGTAATTTATAAAATCTTTATAGTGTTTTTTTTTTTTAAAAAAAAGCAATCATGCCACAATGAAAAACAGTTAAGGGTCAGTGAAACTTTCTGAAAAGCTCAGAGATTACTGTCCAAAGATACTCATGCTGAGTTACACTTCCATATTTATTACTGTGTGTGACATATTCTTTGTATGTGAATATTCTTTCTGTCTAGCAACTCTGGAAAGTCAGAAAAGGCAGAAAATCTTAGCGTAAATCTCTCTTGATTGTTCATTTCTCAGAAATCTAATATAGAGGAGCCCTGCTATGTTGAACTTTTCCATAGTGAATTCCCTAGGATCGTAAACTTTTCCTCAAGGTCTACTATCTTTCAGTCTATCCCACCAAATCACAAGCGCTTTGTAATGAGATACTGTTACAGTGAGGAATCATTGGCAACATAGACTCCTTGTCCAAGGAGTAATGGACAAATTACTCCTTAATTAAGCTTTTACCATCTGTTCCATTCCCATTTAAGACTGCAAGAGGAACATATTTTACAATTACATCAGTAAAAAAATGTAATGATTGGAGTACACAGTATGGATTATACATATTCATTTAGACAGTATAACATGTAATGGTGATGTTTTCTCCTTGCTCTGGGCATCTATGAAGGAGAACAGTTAATTTCTGACACAACACATTTGGAGTTATTTTGATGCATTAAATACACAAAAGACTTTTTTTTTCTCTCTAGGTTTCATTGGATGTACATCTTTGTATCAGAGCATCCTGGTGGGATCCTGGAAGCAAAGCTTAGCTTGTTCTACAACATGTGGAGGATTAAAAGATATCAGAGGCATTAACAACTGACAACTGTAATTTTAATATGCCAGGTAAATGGAGCTATTTTGTATCACTTTCTTAAGTTGTTAACAGTTATGCCATCACCACGATTTACAGAAAAAGGACCTGCGGTAGCTATTTAGAAGGAAAACAATGATTTTTCCTGCAAACTCATGCCCTGGTAAATTACAATAAAGACTGATAGAGCAGCAATTAAATGAAAGAAAATCCAGTGGCATCATTAAAGTGTGCAGTTAGGGGAAAACTTTGTGATAAATATGGCAAGTAAATCTTTTCCCTTCCATTCTCTCTTTCCACTGTTTCTTCCCCTCCAGGCTTTAAAAAAATTGTTTCAATATTTTAATTGCTATACAACATATACAAAATCTCTTTGCTGCTGTTTTTGAGTTCAAAATAAATTACTACCTGCAGCAGTAATGTACAGCAGATTTATCTCTGAATTAACTTCACAGTTACATTTGATCAGGAGAGCATCACTAGAACCAGTCTAAGACCAGTTGTTCTACTTTCCATGAAGGTTCTCTTTTCTGATCAAAAAGATTGGGCCAGATTCTGAACTTGGTTACTTTGGGGTAGATTGATTGAAGTCAGGTGAAACTAAGATCCAGATTCTTCTTATTGTAGCAACTAGGAGCCATAGTCATAAATTACGACCCCCATTGTTCTAGGTGCTGTACAAACAGTCTAGTCTGCTGTCTGTTAATTACCAATTCTGCCTAAGTGCTTAGTCATAACAGATTTAATACCACCTTTGTAGTGCTATAAGGGACTGACTGTCCACCATTTGCAAGGGGGGCCTCTTCTGATGGTTTTAGAGGCACTGACTCTAGAATGACTGACTCAGCCATATAAAGAATAGAAGTGGCAGGCTTAGCGGAACAAGACAAAATACATTAGAGAGAGATTTGTGGCAACCATGAAAACCTGTAATAGAAATGGAAAAGTGGAAAGATATACAGAAGCTGATTGCTGGATCATTCCTACAATTTTTTTCTTACTGAAGACAGATTTTAAAGGATGCTCAATATGAGCTATTTTCAATATCTTATGGACCTACTTTTGGTTAGTACCTTTCCCCTCAATATATATAAGTACTTTTCTTGGGGGTATTTTTGTTTGTTTTTTTGGAAGAGAGGTGCCACAGGGGCTTATGTTTTTAGCTTAGAGAAGGCAAGTTAGAAGAAGTGAGTTCTGTGCTTGGCAAAGTCTGTGATGGTCCTTAGATCCTGTAGGAGTTTGTTCCACAGTCTCAGACGGTCCCCGAGAAAACGCTGTCTCCTGTGTAGACAAACTTTATCCTTACGATAGAAAATTCCACTGTGTCAGAGGAGTGGCATTGTCGACCATGGTCTTCATCCCAGAACAAAACCCTTTCAAACATCCCTTTCAGAACGAAATCTCCTGAGCCCTATTATTCAATTATTTTCTTTCTGTAAATCACCTTTATGTTTCAGTCTGGGTCCCACAGACCCCCACCAGTGGAGGCTGCCTGACTGTTTGAAGTGTTCGGAGGTTTGGCTTGTTAGTAGTCTGAGGAGAGATGGATTAGTGGGCAGAATACAGATGAGGTGGTTAAAAGTTCATGATAAATACAGTTTATCATTTTGTTCTATAATTTATAACATGGATCATGGATATAACCACTGTTTTTGGTGGGGGGCACGTGTACATACACATGGGGTATCTATAGATGTGGGTTGTTTATGTATGGGTTCTGTAGTAAAAAGGAATTAAACAGTTGTAACTGTCTCTTAGTGGTAGCTGACATTTTGCTGATATAGTACAGAATCAGCCTGGGTCTCCTGTTTGGAAGTAGATAGCCTGACATAGGAAATGCATCCCACAATTGGAAAGAATGGAAAAATCAGAAACTTTCAAAATCTTGAAAAGTTCTATTTTTTTTTAAGAAACTTGTTTTATTTAACAGTGGTTTAACTGTATAACATTGTTTATTTTGCTGAAGTGAAGATTTTCTTCTAGTGAAGAAATCAAACTACTTCTTTCTTCCTGTGTCGATTTTATATTTTGTATTTAGGAGGTGATAACATTTGGGCCATACTGGCTATAACTGTTCTTTATTGTGTCCCTAGGGAGTTCAAACTCTGGAATGAAACCAGAGCTGCAGCTGTGGCAGTAACCATGCGGCTTTTCTAATGAGAAACATCTTGCTGTTTTTTCCCCCTCAGGGTAAACTTGTGCTCTACACAAAAAATAAAGACTCCAAATCATGGTTAGGCCACAATCTACTGAAATCTTTCATTTGGATCAAAGAATGTATCCTTAAATTGGACTTAATGACAACTTGGGGGGGGGGGGGGATGTTGGGCTATGAATGACACGTTTGTATGTTGAGATGCCTCTTGTAGAAGAATATCATCTTTGGTCTATTCTGTGTGTTAATCCCCAAACCTCCTATGAAATAGAAATATTTAAAAAAAAACAAAACGGTATTCTATACAAATACATCATCTTTTTATACAAATTGTAGCTATAAGTGGATTTATTGGAAAAAAGTTTAAATTCTTCAGATTTAGCTTTGCGATAAAAAATTGGTTAATTTTCCACAGAGTTTGAAAACCACATACTGTTTCATTAATTCCAATACATCATCCATTGATGGGTTAATTTTGTGTATATGGAATTCTAGACATAATTTTGCTTTGGCAGCTGTATTTACTCCAGTAGGCTAATTGCTGGGAATCCCAGTTGTTAAGATGAGTTTATGATGTGTAAGCAAAAACAAAACAAAAAAAGAAAAACGGCTGACAACCACACACTTTGTTTTCAGGCCAAAATTTATATTTACTTGCATTTTTTTCAGTGATGTTGAACTATTAGAACACAGAAGAATTCACTTAAAAGAATATTGTTTTGTTATAAAATACTACTTTTTAAAATTTCTTTTGTACTACAATTTACTTAATATTTCTGTCTATAATACGGCTAAATGCCGTGAACTAGGTAAACCTAAGATAATAGTCTATTTTTGTAGGTTCTTATATTGCCCTCATCACCATATTATCTGAACACCTTCCAGTACAGCATTAAGCAACATGACTAACATTTGTGATCATTCTCTCTCATGTCCTATCTTATACCACAAAGCTAAATTCTGATATTAGGGGCTCAATCTTTCAGGCAAAGGCATCACAATAGCAAGTGGCTGGAAGATGAAGTTAGAAACATTCAAAATGGAAATAAGATGCAACTTTTTAACCATGTTAATCTGACTTATTTTTCCAGTTCTACAGTCATTCAGAAAGCTGAGGTGTTTAATGCCTATTTTGTTTGTCTTCACTAAAAAGGTAAATTGTGACCAGATATTTAACACAATTATTATTAACATCAAGGGGAAAGGAAAGCAAGCCAAAATAGAGAAAGAACAGGTTAAATAATATTTAGATAAATTAGATATATTCAAGTCAGCATGGCCTGATGAAATGCACCCTATTGTACTTAAAGAAGCAGCTGAAACGATCTCAGATCCATAAATGATTACCTTTGAGAATTCATGGAGGATAGGTGAGGTCCCAGAGGACTGAGCAAACATAGTACCTATCTTTAGAAAGGGGAACGCAAAGGACCTGGGGAATTATATATCAGTCGATACCTGGAAAGATACTGGAACAAATTATTAAACAATCAGTTTTTAAGCTCCGACCTAGAGGATAATAGGGTTATAAGGAATAGCTAACATGAATTTGCCAAGAAAAATCATGCCAAACCAACCTAATTTCCTTCTTTGATGGGGTTACTGGCCTAGTGGATAAGGGGAAGCTGTAGAGGTGATATCTTAATTTTTAGTTAGGCTTTTGACACTGTCCCATGTGATATTTTCATATGCAAACTAGGGAAACATGGTCTAGATGAAATTACTATAAGGTGGGTGCACACAACTGATCGAAAGACCATACTAAAAGAGTAGTTATTAATGGTTTGCTGTCAAACTGGGAGGATGTCTAGTGGGATCCCACAGGGCTTTGGTACTAGTCAATATTTTTATGACTTGAATGATGGAGTAGAGAGTATGCGTATAAAATTTGTGGATGACACCAAGCTAGGAGATATTGCAAGCACTTTGGAGGGCAGGATTAGAGTTCAAAATAACCCTGATCAATTGGAAAATAGGTCTGAAATCAACAAGATGAAAATCAATAAAGACAAATGCAAAGTACTACAGTTGGGAAAGAAAAATCAGATTCAGAACTACACACTGGGCTAGGCAGTAGTACTGCTGAAAAAGGATCTGGGAGCTATAGTGGATCACAAATTGAATACGAGTCAACAATGTGATGCAGTTGCTAAAAAGGCTGAAAACATTGTGGTGTGTACTCACAGGAATGTCATAAAACAAGGGAGATAATTGTCCTGCTTTACCCAGCACTGGTGAGGGCTCCACTGTAGTAATGTGTTCAGTTATAGGTGCCACACTTTAGGAAAGATGTGGACAAATTGGAAAAAGCAACACAAATGTTAAGTTTTAGAAAATCTGGCCTATGAGGAAAGGCTAAAACACTTGGGCATGTTTATTCTTAAGGAAAGAAGATCGTGGAGGGACCTTTACCTATATTAAGGCCCGTTATAAAGAGGACAGTGATCAGTTGTTCTGCATGTCCACTGAAGATTGGACAACAAGTAATCAGATTAATCTGCAGGAAGAAGATTTGGGTTAGGTATCAGGAAAAACTATAAGGATAGTTAAGCATTGGAATAAGCTTCTAAGTCAGATTATGGAATCTCCGTCATTGCGGGTTTTAAGAACAGGTTAGAGAAACAGCCTTCAGGGATGGTCTAGGTATACTTTGTCCCGCCTCAGTGCAGCGGGCTGGACTAGCTGACCTCTAAAGGTCCTTTCCACCCGTACATTTCTATGATTCTGTAAACATATGTCAATGAGGCTATAAACAAGTTCAGATATAAATCTAAGCAAAGGGGGCAGTCTCTTGAAATGTACAGTCACATTTTGGAAGCAGTTTGGTGTAGCAGTTTTTACATGGGACCATAAGTCAGAAATTCTAGGTTTTATTAGTTGATATACCATTGATTAGCAAGACATACTAGAATTTATTATCAAAAGATGGACATGCAACTGATTGCTTAATTAGCACAGACAATTATAACTTCATTAGCAAATCATGCATGCAAGTTTAGGCTTTGGCCTATATTTAATCATGATTTATTAATGCATAATCTGTCTCTAGGCACTTATACGGCCCCCATTACTTAATCTAATGCATTTATCGTCACAAGATGCTTCTGAGATAGGGAAGTACTAATATCTCCATTTACACAAGTTATTGAGGTTCAGAGTATTCTGTCAAGTTCAATGAACCTGGAGCTGAGGCCCAGAGATTAAGGGCTACATTCCCAAAGGTGTTTAGGCACCTAATGGGACTTTCAAAAGCACTTAAGCAGGTTAAGTGCCCACTTCCCATTGAAATCAATTAAATCAACCAGATTTGAGAGGAAACAAGTGATTCTTATCTCCTCTACTTTCTTGCTTTCCACCCACTCTTTTGCCTTTCTTGCTTGCTTTTTAAATAGTTTATTGTACGAGAAAATGAAAACTAAAAATGTCATCTTCTGTTTCTGAATTTATGTGAGCCAGATTAAATTAAATTTAAACCTACTCACATGTGATGAGTTGAAAGAGACTGAGATTATAAAGAGGAAAACTGCCTCAGAATAAAAGGGGTGAATACTTCAAGGACCCCAAATAATTAGGAGAGAGCAAAGCTTATTATTTCATGCTATTGCATTAACTCATGTCAACATTCTAATTTAATGACAACTTGCAAGAGATGTCACACATTAACGTGAATTACTGTGTCAGCGGAACAAAATTTCTAACCTGAATAATGGCTCATGTTGTGTCACCTCACCAACTTATCTGTTCCAGAATCTACAGATATAATACTGGTTTCAGAGTAGCAGCCATGTTAGTCTGTATCCGCAAAAAGAACAGGAGTACTTGTGGCACCTTAGAGACTAACAAATTATTTTTTACTATACTAAATTTAATAATACTGTGTGTATGAAATAAACTCTATTAACATTGTAAAGACAAAATCAAGCACGTATCTCTGAGTTATCTGCTGCAGCAGTATGAGTGCCATTAGGTTCCCCCCCACCCACTTCCTCAGACAGATTGGTTCATATTGACACATGGAAATAATGGCTATATGTCAGTATCTACTCACGAGACCTCAGCAGAAGAATTTATAGCTGAAAACAACATTGAGTTTACAGCAGTGCCCTAATAAACTTTTCATGCACCGGAATATCATGCCAGGATTTTAGACATAGAGGATACAAACAGCAGATGCTGAAGTACTTAAATTAAAATCATAGTGTAGATCTTCAGCAGATGAATACAAAGTATCTAGAGGGATTTTAGAAGTAAAAAATAATTTCCCTCTCTAGTTATATCCATTTTTTCTTGTTTTTATTTCAAAGCCCGCAGTTATGATCCCAATTACCATTACTAGGAGTTTACACTATCTTGCTATGTTCCTTCGTGCAGGGATTTTTTTTTTAAACTGACAGCCTTTTCTACTTTTCCCTTTGCTAAATATAAACTATTGGCATTATACCAGTATTTTAATATACATTTTCTACCGAGAATAAGTATAATGATGACTTGCACAAAATAGCATGGCTAACATGGGAGAGATGCTTACATCAACTCTAGAAAATTAATCTATTTCTAGAGATTTTCCAGATGCCACAACGATTTCTGATATCATTAGAAGTTTCTCCAATGCCTGCTAGTCAGAATATATAAATTAGAGCAGATGGGATTTTAATATTGTTTCCCCTTAGTGTTTTCTCTGAAAGTTACAGAACACCTCACCCATTCTTTTAGGATAAGTACAGTAGTTAATATGCCTTCCATCTCCCTCATTAGTGTAGCCTGGCATGTGATTTACAAGATTCAAAACAAATATTCCATATTAGTCCCATCTCATAAAAAATACATTTTCTTCCTTTATAATTGATAATTAAACTCATATTTTACTTTGTTTAATCTTCTAACATTTCCTAGATATTAGTCAGTTTGGCATATCTAATTTTTCCATGTTTTAAAACAAATCCTTTCATTAATTTTTTTAAGTCTTCCAGATTTGGAGGCTCTATTAATCTTGCTGTCATTCTTTTCCTAACATGGGGCCAAATTCCCCCCATCTGCAAAGGGAGAAAAACAGTTGAAACTCAGAATTTCCAAGGTTAAGTGTTTACTATTGCTTTGCCATTTGTAAATAACGTGGCTATCCCATACTCGTGACAATCAAACCTTTGTACCGCACAACTCCTTTGAAGAGGGAAATCTAATTCTCATTTTAAAACACTCAATAATCTGAACTATATTAAAGAAATTGCCACTTGATGCCAGTAACCTTGCAAACTATCACCCAGTTTCCAACCATCGAAGCAAATTAAATGAGAAGCTAGCTAAAAATACCCTTCAACACCACCATCTATATCCAACAGCCTGGATCTCTCCTAATCAGGTTTCAGACCAGGGCAAGGTACAGAGAGGGCACCTGTTCTTTGGTGTCCACAATGGAAGTACATCCTGCTGGAACTGTCTGTCCCATTCAGGGGAATTGATCATCAAATACCTGTTCTGTCTTCAAGAGGCTGCAAGAATGAACAGAAATGCACTTAAATGGTTCAGGATCAGGTGCTTCCTTTCAGACTGAACCCACAGAGTTGTAATGAGTAAACTGTTCCTCCACCCTACTGCATTCAGAACTAAATTTCAAACCCAGCTCTTTGAGTTTTCCTCCAATAGTACATACACCAGCTCACTCACACATTTTATATTTAAAAAAAATGTTTATCTCCGTAGAAGGAAGAGAGAGAGAGAGAGAGATCACCATTATGTCTTTATAGTGGGAGGCACTCAGATGGTATGGCTTTGGGCGCTAAAGTTTGAAACTAGGCAGATAATTATTTTATAAAATCCTGTAAGAAGTGACTACAGGAATTGTACCAAACATCAACAACAGATGTTAAAATATCCATCCATTCTTTTGTATATTGTCTAACACAAAGCCAATCTGGTGGTGCTGGGTGTCCTTAACTCAGTCTTCACTAGAGCTTGAGGGTGCCTTGTACCTCACACGGTCTGACCCTTAATTATGAGCTCTTTGGGGCAAAGACCTTGTATTTGTAAAGTACCATGTACATCTAAAGCACTTCAGAAATAAAGGTAACTAATACTAATAAAAACTTCATGGTGTAACTTACTTGGTCAGGCTTGCTATGCGCTGGATTCTGTAGCAGGAGACGGGCAGCTGCTATAATAGATAAGGGATCCTGGAAAGACACTTTGCTGGGTAAATTCTACAAGTTGTTCTAACTTGCAATGATACCTTTCAGAGACATAAATTTAATAGCATACTCTTATGTTTCCCATTACCACTAACTTCTGTCTACTTGTTTGTCTTCAGAATGTTAGCTCTTTGGGGCAGGGACTTTTAACTTTTTGCCTGTCTGGAAAGAACCTAATACATAATAAGCAACAGAGAGTCCTGTGGCACCTTTAAGACTAACAGATGTATTGGAGCATAAGCTTTCGTGGGTGAATACCCACTTCGTCAGGTATTCACCCACAAAAGCTTATGATCCAATACATCTGTTAGTCTTAAAGGTGCCACAGGACACTCTGTTGCTTTTTACAGATCCAGACTAACACGGCTACCCCTCTGATACTAATACATAATAGGCAAAACCACAGACAAATAACAAACTGTATCTTTCACTCTGTTCATAATGTAACTCGTTTGTAGTGATTCTACATTACAAATTCACATGCAGACTCCCAGTCACATAATGGGCCAAATCCTCTCCTAACCTGTGCCCCCATAGAATTCTACTGAAATCTCAGCAAAGTAAATGTCTGAGTTACAGTACCAGTGTTGAATATTGCGTACCTATGCATCAGTATAATATTGCCCCCATCTCTTTAGGTAGCCACAGATGCAGAGCCTAACCATCTCTCTCCCCTCCAACTTTAATTGTATGGCAGGCAGCCTGATTGCACACAATCAAAAAAAAAAGAGGATGGAGTTCCAGATTCCTGGCTCCCTTAAACATGCCACAACCTTCTGCTCTGCAGAATTATTATATTTGATTGATCCCTTGTATGCCTATAGACCATATTGGTACTTCAAATTTTTTGCCAGCTATTTTGGAAACTGCAAAGATGCCTAATACTTTTCTTCTGCGTATCCCAGTTCAAGGCATGTCCCAAGGTGTTTGAAGATGATGGGAAGCTGCTTGGTACCCACAGAATGGTTGGCAATGAGTGGTTCATTCAGATTCACCCTGGCAGTCTGGCTCCCAAAAACTGATGGTGTTGCCAAAGTGCCTGGCAAAGGAAGCATGTAAATAATTCCAAACTATGCAGTTACATCTGTGATATTGGGCTCAGCTTAGTGACACAACATACCTACTTTTACCCACAAATTACTTTGCAGAGTCACACGTGGATTTAGCACACTATTATTTTCACAGACGTAAGCGGCATGTTAATTAACTTTATTATGATGGGGGGGGAAAATCATATCAAGCACAGCCATTTCCATATAAGTAGCACTGAATGCAGCTTCCTGTGCCTGCTGATCATGGAAGGCTACTTGGTTGTACAGACAAGGAAATGTGTATTTTGATGTAACGCTATTTGTATAACTATTGGAATAGCTATTAGCGCAGAAACATTGATGTTGCTGCTGAGGACGCTGTACAGCTTGAAAAATCAATACATTTTGAAATTATTCTGCTGTTTGTGTCCTGGTATTTCTGACACTTCCCTAGGGGAGTAATAGGGAAAAAGTCAGGGTGCTTCCATACTTACTCTAATCCACTGAAAGCTGTTTAGCCAAAAGAAATGCCAAAGTCAGTTTCAAGATACTTTAAAGACATTGGCTTCTGGATTGGAACAACAGGGAAAGCAAATGCTTGACCCAGTTTTCTACATAGCCAAAGTGAAAAGTAGGACATGCTGAGAGAAGACTGAGTTCAATTGGTAGTGACTAGCAAGGCTTCTTATAAGGAGACAGGATTCTTCAGGAATTCTTGAAAAAAAGGAAAAAAGTTTTTCACATCATGTCACATTACATTGTGCCATAGATAAGTTGATTTTCCTGGTGTTTTTTTCCCCCTACAAAATGTATTAAAAAGAATTAGAAAATTGTTTGCCATTTAGGTTACTTGTATCTTTAAAAAAAGCAAAAGGGCTTGTTCCTACATTCCATGTATACACAAAACCCAGGTTTATTTTAGCTGCAGTTTTGAGTGCTCACTATCCCTGAAAATTAAGCTATTTATTTAGATGAGTAATTTCAGGTATTTTAGGCACTCAGGCATTTTCATACTGCTCTACATTCATTTAAGTACTAGAGGCGTGCCAATTACATACAAGAGATTTTGGTACCTATTATAGTCCACACGGCTAACTAGGGAGGGGGTTGAGGAAGAGGGCAGTGGGAATCATCACTGAAGTCTCTTTATCCAGTCTTTGTGCCTATCCAACCTTAGCAGTTATTAAATATTAATACTTTTTTGTTTCTAGTTATTCTTTTCATTCAAGGATCTCAAAGTGCTTTCCAAACATTTAGAAAGACAAGGTGGGTGAGGTACTATCTTTTACTGGACCAACGTCTGTTGGTGAGAGAGAGACACTTTCGAGCCACACAGAGCTCTTCTTCAGGTCTGGGAAAGGTATTCCAAGGGTCACAACTAAATGCAAGATGGAACACATTGTTTAGCATAAGTAGTTAGTACATATTCTAAGGGATCATTCAAGGTAGAGTGACCCATTAATACCTCGTCAGTCATAGGACAAAAAGGGGGATTAGTGGGTTACAGATTGTTGTAATAAACCATAAATCCAGTGTCTCTGTTCAGTCCATGATTTTTAGTGTCTATCAGAGTTATGTGCTAACTACTTACGCTAAACAATCTGTTCCATCTTGCATGTAGCTGTGATGCTTGGAATACCTTTCCTAGGCCTGGTCTACACTGGGGGGGTGGGGCTCGATCTAAGTTATGCAACTTCAGCTACGTGAATAACGTAGCTGAAGTCGACGTACTTAGATCAACTTACCGTGGTGTCTTCACCGCGGTGAGTCGACTGCTGCCGCTCCCCCGTCGACTCTGCCTGCGCCTCTTGCCAAGATGGAGTACAGGAGTCGACGGGGGAGCACTCGGGGATCGATTTATCGCGTCTAGACTAGATGCGATAAATCAATCCCTGCTGGATCGATCGCTGCCCACCGATCCAGCGGGTAGTGTAGACATACCCCTAGACCTAAAGAAGAGCTCTTTGTGGCTTGAAAGTTTCTCTCTCTCACCAACGGAAGTTGGTCCAATAAAAGATATTACCTCATCCACCTTGTCTCTCTAATATCCTGGAACCGAGATGCCTACAACTGCATTCCAAACATTTGTTAGTTAAGCTTCACAACATGCATGTTAGGGATATAAGTGATAGGGACTACATTGCCCAACCACTAAAATGCAGCCACCTCTAAAGTGAAATGCAATAGTAGTTTAACAGTGTGTCCACCAGGTTAGGTCAGGAAGTAAAAAAAGAATATCCTCTTTAATTGAATCTGAAGGAGGAACTCAGAGGTAGAATATTATCTAAATTACAGTTTGGCCAGGACAACTGATATATAATGTGTCTACTATGCAGAAAAGTTATATGGAATCTTTACTGACAAAAGAAGTCAGGATCTCAGTTTTACATGTCATATGAAAGACAGCAGGCCAGATTCTGACCACAGTTACGTTGCTGTAATCCTCGGGCACCTCTACTGAAGTAACTATATTTATATCAGTGTAACTGAATATAGAATCTAGTCCAGCACCAGACAGGCACATTGATTCAGAAATGACTCAGAAGTAAGAACTACTTGGTAAGTTATCAGAACTAATTCCTGCAGCACTTGAAGCTTAATTTGGAATTTAAATTAACATCAGTTTCTACTTGCAATATATATAACTCACAGAGAAAATACAATTAATCATAAACCACTTTGGTAAATTCAGTTTTTATCACTAATAGGCAATGCCATCTTAAAATCAAAGTCAAAATTGTCAGTATTTTGTACTATTGGTGTTTAAGAAATATGTAATAATACAATAATGAGAGAGACAAGATAAGCAAGGTAATATCTTTTACTGGACCAGCTTCTGTTGGTGGAAGGTATAAGGTAGTCCAGTAAAAGATATTACCTTGCCTACCTTGTCTCTCTCATCCTTGGACCAACATGATTACAACTACACTGAAAGTACAATAACAACAGCTACAAGGAATTATGCAGCCTATTGCTTTAATGGATAGTCCACTTTTTCTTCCATTTCAGAATTAAACATTGTTTTTTTAAAAAAACAAAACAAAAAAAACCTGGCAATAAATGCCTGGCATAAATCATTACCTAGAAAATATGACTTCTTCTTTCACAGTCCCCTGAGTTTTGCTGGGAAGCAAAGGGCAGTTGGAAAAATTTCCCCAATAATTTTTTTCTGAAGAAGCGCAAGTTGCTTGAGATGCTGGACTAAGATCAGAAACAATATTTAGTTTCTGTTACACAATACTGTAGTTGCTCCTCCTCTTTACCACTTCTAAGACCTTCTCAGGCTTCTGAATATATGGCATAACACAGTTCCTCTGCTGTCTTATTCAACTGGTCTCTCTGTTCAGAATTAACAAATGCTCTAACTTTTCTCAATGTATATTGGATCATTTTCATATCCAAGTAAAGCAGTGATGACAAAAATATATATGTATGTAGTATCTGAACCTAAACTCCCAACAAGAACCTCCCACATACAAAATTTATGCCTGAAGTTTTTTCTTTTCTTTTTTTAAATATTCGCATATGCTCCAGAACTTTGTTTAGTCCAGTTTTAATGTCTTAAATGATGTGACTACCATTGGCAGACTATTCCAATTAAAAAATCCAGCGGGATATTGTTACCAATCCTCTCCATTTTTATGAATAGCAATATGAAAGAAGCTGATGTTACAGCATGTTAAGATGCCCTGGTCATCCAGTCCCATGAAAATACCTATGGGGGATGCTGGTGTGAAGAAAATTTCCACAAGGATTTCCTCATGAGGTTTCCCACAAACCATTCTGAGGGGATGGAATTTATGTCCACAGAATGGGCTGTGGTTCCCCTCCCTCCACCCCTTTCCATGAGGACAAAGTAGTTTCTGAGATCCTCCTGATCATAATCCTAGAAAATTATGTCTCTGTTAAGATCTCTGATCTCCTTGGCAAGTCAGGCCCCCTTTGCAAGCCATCCTCTGGTAATGACAATCCCCAGAATCACTCTTGAAGGGACATTCCTTGGTGTGGAGAGGGCTTAAGAGAAATGTAATATAGACTACAGCTGAACTACCTTTTCTGAGTAATCTCCATAGAGCTAGCGAGGAAAAATGTGTGGTTCCCCTGTTACTGGCCCAACCTTCCCCACTCCAGGTTCACCCTCTATTCTGTATTGATTTTGATTCTTAAACAGGTACAGGAGGGTCAGTATACAGTGGTGCATAAAACCCCTTTTATGCATGGATTAGATCTATATCCAGATCCTGAGCCTATGAAAGAGCCAATTAATTTTCCACGGTGCATTATTATTTGAAGTCTGAAACTGATTTGATTTTTTTTTTTAATATTGATCTCTCTCTTCTATAATACTATTTAAGACTGGCTTTAAAATGTGATGGCAACAAACTTAATTAGCCTGTAAAGCAAGAGATGTTCAACAGTGAAATGTGTTGTGGTAATGAGTGGATTAGCAATATAGATTAGCTTTGGTAGTCCTGTGGAGTGGTGCCAAAGAAATAAATCTGGCATATTTTAGTAAATAGCATATTTCGTGTATAAGTGGTATTATCTAATGCCTACTTATCCCTGCATAAAGGTTCAATAGCAAAAAGGAGGTACAACATGTAACACCAGAGGCTTACTCCATTTCAACAAAGAAGTTTTTAGAAGACGAAAAAGAAATTTTCTACAAAAATACCTTAACTTCAGCAACTTTTCTCTGTGTGAATGATCTTACCATTGTTTTCTGCCCTGTTATCTCTCACCACAAACTCATTTTGAATTATCTTTTTCCCCCCAGACTATTTTGTAGAGTATTATCGCTGATGCACCTCATGAAATGACGTTCCTGCCTTAGATTCAACTAGTGAATTTACAAACATATGAGGATTAGAAAGAAGGAAAAAACATTAGCAAGATGAGAATGTGAGAAAAGGGTGGAGGGGAAAAAGCTGAACAAGGAAAACTAAACTTTAAAAAAATGTAAAATGATGCAGATGAAAAGCCAAACAATTACCCTCTTTAACTGGTTCAGTGAATGCGAAAGCTACTATAGTGGAATAAAATAAATAAAATAAAAGGAATAAATTTTCCTGATACCATCTGTTTGCCAAGTCCAACCTAGAAATTATGGACATGAAATAATGTATTAATCTTTAGATCATGTTTACATTATGTGGATGTATGCTATTTTGAGTATCCTGTCAAGTTATTTTAATTAAGTTTCAATGCAAAACACTCTGAGTTTCACTTGCAAAACAAGTCCAAATCTTTTTTCTTCAGTGAACTGTGCAAAACACATCTCTTCTAGTCTTTCAAACACAGCAGATTAAAAAATATGGAGATAGTGTCCCATTGGTCTTCACTCAGCTCTGTAAGCTTTAGCCTTCATCTTTGGAGCCATCTAAATGTTCAGTTCATTTCAGAGTTTTTCTAGGTCATCACAACATAACGCAGGATCTCCTTTTCATGTGATGTGCTTCTTAGAAGGCTCTCGTACTACACCACTATTTTTCATACAAAAATATTCTGCTGCTTACTTCACTCCTATTGAGGTTTTACTGTTTAACTCAGACTGAAGGACTCAGATTGAATATAAACCTTTTGGCATTGTTGAGTATCCATAGTAGTATGTGTATCCATGGTAACTACAAGAGAAGGTATGAGTGTATAAATGCTCTTAAGTAGTACAGATTTATGTTTCTATTGGAAGATGAGAAATGCTAGATATTTATAGGCTTATTAAAACAGCTTGTGCATATTCAAGGATGTGCGCACATTCTTTAGCAGCAAACTGGATGTTGTTATTGTAAATCTTTAATATGTGACAATAGTTCAGGAATATGGATAAAAACCACAAGTGGATTTCTCATTCTATTGCTTTGGATGTTAGCAAGCAAACAAACCTAAGAAATGGCAGATCTAATTTAATCCCTATTTCCGTATTTTCATCATATAATAAGTGTCATCATCACTATTTATGCCATTCCTCCTGTTGCTTCTTATATAAGTGGTACAACTATGCCCTCCATTTCATAGGTTCAGCTTACTTTGATCAAAGTAGAGCTTGCACCCTTTAGTGTGATCTGCAGCCAGGTAACCGAGGGCAGAATTGGCCTTACTGTGTTCACACATGTTTTTCCATATTGTATAAATTGATTGTTGAAACACTGACTAAACACGATATTGGCTAGTCTTATAAAGCGATCCTGGATATTTTAAACTATTTTCTTGTTTTGTTGCTATTTTAGGTTGTAAAAATAACCCAATGGTTTAGAATTAAAATTATGACTAGAGTTTAAATGTTTGTTACAGCAAAGTCACAAATTATCCACACATCATTTGATCATGTATTTTCCAACACTGATCTTGCAAAACCTTGTGTGGACAGCAGGAACTGCAACATTGCTGCTCTCCACCACCAGAATGAGCAGAAGCTGTGCATGGTCACATATAAGCTAAAACACTAGGCATAGTCCTGTGTTGAAATAAACCTTAAACTCCTTGTGTGCCTACTCTCTTGCTCTCAAGAACTCAGGGTAAAAAGAGGGCTGGATATGGATGGAAGATAGGTGTGCTGGAGGGAGACATCAGTTTAAGAAACAAAATACTTTTCTGGTGCAGAAGAGGAAAGAAAAAAACAAGAAAATATTATATACAGGCAAAAGGATTTCCAAATGGAAGATTTTTTTCCAAGATTTCCATGAGGCTTCAGCTGCTCTTTAACTGGGCATAAAAATTGAAGAAGGAATGCAAGCATAGGTTCTGATCTCACAGAAATTTTCTTCTCCAGCTGCTAACCTACAGAAATTTGGCATGCGTGGCTTTCCAGCCATGAATAGTAAACCCTATTCTTGAATAGAAATCCAAAATTTTCTGCAACTATGGATTGCTGAATTAAGCATTGTGAGAGATACCCTTTCACAAAGCTAGAAAGTCTGATTGTGTCTAGCCCAATTATTTTTCAAGGGAATAAGACACAGGGACTCTATAGTCAGCAGTCTCCTGACAACCCAATGCTGGATGAGTTTTCCTCTGATTGACCAAACGTTGGTCGCCAGTGTGATGCTGTATATAAGAAAGATAACCATTTGTATCATTGTTGCTACCACTGTTATACAATTACAACAAATTGTGTACAAAATGTCATATAAGGTGTCGATGGAAAAGTTATGATTTGCTAAGTATGATTATCCTGTGCGTATGCATGTATCATAATTGTATCTGAAGTTAGGAATATTGGCTATATGCTTGTATCTTACACATGTGTTGTATTCCTGGGTGACACCTCCTCTACCCCAAGTAGATTTACATCCAGGCTAGACAGTTATGTGCTGATGTCCCATTAAGAACACTTCACTCTAACAATGGACCATTGAAGAAACCCATCCCACCCAGCAGTGTTCCCTCTAATTTTTTTCATCCATGTGCGGAATGAATTTTGTTATGTGCACCAATATCAAAGTAATGTGCGGATGTGCGCCACCAGTAGCAACAAAAAACCTAGATATAATATATATTTTTTAAAAGTTACCATAGGGATAATTACTACAGCCAGGACAGGTTAGGCATTTTAGAACTCGCTACTCAAAGAATTAAATTTAAGCATAAGAGAGAAATAAAATTATGAAATTGCAGGAAGCACCAAGAAGTAACAACAATAATACAAGTATGTGTTGGGAGGTGAGGGTGAAAGAGAGTGTGTGTGTGTGTGTGTGTCAGAGACAGCGTGTATGTGTTTGTCAGAGACAGAGACTGTGTGTGTGTGTGCTGGCTGCTGGGGAAGTCTGAGACCGTGCGCTATCTTTTTAAGGCACTCACACACCAGAAGGCTCAGACCACAACATCTGAGCCCTGTCCCCTCTCCCCCACTCTGCAGAGATGGGGTACATGGGTAGGCGGAGGTACGGGAGGGGGACACTGACATCAGCGCCCCTCTTTCCCCCCACTTTGCACAGCAAGCAGGAGGGCCCTGAGAGTATCTTGCCAGGGGCTCCAAGGCAGAGGGCAGGAGCAAGGTGGTCGAAGAGCTGCATGCTGAGGCGCACCTGAACACACCGCTGTGCATGGCTCTGCTAACCACGTGTGTGGTACTACATTCACTCCTGGGCGGGTGTGTGACCGCGCAGCTTAGAGGGAACACAGCCACACAGTAGGTCTTCCTGTAGATGCCTCAGACTCTGAGGGGGCCAATGGCCACCCCCTGTAATTCAGTAAACTATGTATGGACATGTTATATGCTCATGTCACCCTGGACTCCATCTTGGACCAGTAACTCTCCACAATGGGCTGTAGACTTTGTTTGGGACAATAAATTTCCATGCACATGGCAGAAGATATAAAAAGGCACCTGAGACATCGCCATTTGGTCTGGATTTCTAACAAGGACTGATGACCCCCAATCTGTTTGGGTGATTCCAGAGAGACTTTTGCAAACTAGTAGTTTATTCCATCTCTGCTACAAACCTGATATAAGGACTTTGCAATCACTTGTATGTATATTATAATTCTCTTTTCTTTTCTTGTTTCTTTTTAAACCTTTAGTTTTTAGTAACTAAAGGATTGGCATCCGCGTGATTATTATGAGCGCCATTCCAGGCACCCAGTCACAGCCAGGTGGAAAAAAATAGGTATTTGAAGTAATTATAGTTTTGCCTGAGTGACCATTTTGTTATAGAGTGCAGGCGGAGAGCAAGAAAGGGACCATAAATCCTGCAGATTTTAACCCTTCCTGAAAGCCTTTTTAGTGTGGAGATGTGTCCCCAAACCTTCACAGTACAGGTTGGGTAAGGGGAAACCTTCCTCACTCAGCATAAGAATGACTAGGGGGAAGGCCTTGAAACTATAGAAGGTGGAGGACTGAAGAGATGGTGAGCAGTTGGAAAAAGTCCCCCTGCAAGTCTTTCCAGTACTTGAGAGAAGAATCCATCCCCAGTTAATGCTGTAGATGACCAATCATTAAAGGTAGGTCTATATTCCAGTACAGAGGGAGATTTTGATCATTTAAGTCCTAGTAGTACTGTTTGCTTAGAAGAAAAGGTCAGTGCAGGAAGACTTTTAGGTGCTGGGGATGCTGCATGCAATGTTGACGGTGCCAGAAGGTCATCTGGCTGTGATACCAACTGTAGCACCTACGTAATCCCAGTCAAATCCTGTTGGAGCAAAAGGGAGTCCAGAACCAAAAGGCAAAGGAAATCTCATACTACTGCATAGACTTCTGGTGTCACTGATACCAATAAAGTTTGAGCCTGTGTCTAAGGTAGAGTGTCTAATACCTTAGTTGGAGCTGGTCTCAATGGTACCTGCATCAGTACCAGAGCCTACAGCCAGCCTTCTTGATGTATGTCAATCGTCGTTTCTAGGTGGCCATGAGTCTCCATCTGTGCTCTAACCTCAGTCACTGTTTTTTGATGGACCTATCTTCCATGAACGTATCTATTTTTTTGTCTCTGAAAAACTGTGTATGTGGAGCCCCTGCCGTTAGAGCCTGCAGTTTGCTTGCTCTCCTTGTGGATATTATGGCAAGAAGAAAAGCTGTCTTTTGGAAAAAGGGACAGAGAACAAGTTGCTTGAGGCCCAAATGGGGATCTGATGAGGGCAGCTAGTACAGTGTTGAGGTCCCACAATTGAACTGCTTCTTTCACAGGTGGAAAGATATGGACAATACTTTTTAGAACTTGGACTACCATGGAGTTAAAAGAAATTGACTTCCCTTGGATTGGAGGATGGAATGCCAAGATGGCTGCTAAGTGGACCCTCAACAAGCTGAGAGACAGATTTGAGGATTTAAGATGTATCAGGTAATCCAAAATGTCCTGAATGCAGGCTAGCATTGGCTGAATTCCCTGAGACTGGACCAAACTAAAAAACACTTCCACTTGGCAGAATATGGAGAGATAGTAGCAGGTTTTCTACTATTAAATCGGACTAATTGAAGTGCTTCTGAACATCAACCTTCCTCCTCATCTAAACATGCAGATTCCATGCCACGAGGTACAGAGTGTTCAGTGTTGGGTGTCTGACCATGGTGTTGAGTCAGGAAGGAGGGGAAGAGGTGTGGGAGGCCGAACAGATAGACTATGACATTTGGAGAACCAACATTGTCTTGGCCAAGCTGGCACAATGAGTATCCGTTTGGAATGATCTGCTTCAGTTTGAGAATAACTTGCAGGATGAGCGGATTGTGGGGGGAAGGCATATAGCAGTGCTGATCCCCAATTCAGATGGACAGTGTTGGTTAAAGAGCCTGGACTGAGACTTGCTTGTGACCAAAATTGATGGCACTTCTTGGTTTTTTCTTTTACTTAAACAGGTCAACAGACAGAATGTCCCATTCTCTGAAGATGGGCCTCAGAACAAGCACTTCAGGGGCTACTCATGATTCTGGGAGAAATTACTGCTGGGGTGACCAGCCAACTGATTCTGGCCCCTGGTAAGTGGGCAGCCATGAGAATAATGCATTCCTTGATGCAAAAAAAGCCACAACTTTATTGTGTCTTGACAAAGCTGCTTGAAGTGAGCTTTCAAAGCCTCTAGATGCAGTCTCCAACCTGTTGTGGAGATATCAGTAACTGTAGTCTTGATTGGTGGAGGATGGGCAAAGGATACATCCTATCATACATTGTTTTGATCTGTCCACCCCTCTAGGGACTCCAGGATCACCAGTGGCACTCGGACAAAGCTGTCCAATGACTGGGAACTCCAGAGATAGACAGACAGATTTTAACCAGCTTTGAAGTGGATCTCCCATGGTGGACTAAATAAATGCTTGTGCCCAGGCACACAGACTGTAGTTGAATGACGAGATTGGAGGGACAGACACAGGTGATGAATTGTTTGGAATCACTTGTGCAGGGGAAAAGCTCTCAAACTTGTAGTCTAGTATGGCCCCAATGAACTCAATTTTTTCTCTTGACTTTCCCCTGTTCAAAATCAGTCCCAACAAATCGATGAGATTCAGCATGAAGTGAAGTTTAAGGACTTGGTCTTCAAACTTGCCCTCACTAACCAATCATCCAGGTATGGGAAGACATGAATCCTCATTCTCTTGAGAT
This sequence comes from Platysternon megacephalum, assembly GCA_003942145.1. NCBI lineage: Eukaryota > Metazoa > Chordata > Testudines > Platysternidae > Platysternon > Platysternon megacephalum. The sequence goes on from QXTE01000046.1 coordinate 9,612,639, forward strand.
AGGCTGTGGCTGCAGTCATGCATTTGGTAAATATGCATGGGGCAGAGGACTGTGTATTGATAATGTTGATCTGCCATTATAAGAAACTTCATGTGGCTTGGGAAAATCACCATGTGGAAGTAGGAATTCTCAGATTGAGGATGGCAAACCAGTCATTTTGATCCAATGCAGGGAGGATTGTAGCTAGTGTTACCATACAGAATCTGATATTTGATATACTTGTTGATACCTTGGTGGTCAAGAATAGGTCTCAGCCCTTCCTTGGACTTGGGGATCAGGAAATAACATGAGTAGAATCCCTTTTCCCAAAACTGAAGGGTAACTTCTTCTATGGCTCCTGAATCTCAGTCTGAATCTGCTGATAAAGCAGTGACTCATGAGAGGGGTCCCTGAAAAGGGACAGGGTAGAGAAGTGGGAAGGGGGGGATGGACAAGAATTGGATGGCATCACCTGATCACAGTTCTTAGGACCCATTTGTCTGTGGTTATTGTTTCCCAAGTACTGTAGAAGTGGGACAGCCCGTTCCCAAATGGAGGCAATACGGTCAGGAAGTTGACGACTGGTATGCTGCCCTTGAGAGGAGAGTCACATTGGCAGTTTGTCCAAAGCTGATGGAGGATGAGCTGGTGGTTGGTTGAAGTTGGAACCAGAGGGCCTTCTCCTTTGTGTCTTGTGTCTCCTCAGGGAGAAGTCTTGCTGCCTAGCAGGATAAGCCATCTGCCTGAAGTACTGCTGGGAATATTGACAGTATTGCTGCTGCTGTTGCTGAGCTCCATAATGATGACTCTTAACTTCTGGTATAACCCCCGATGAACATACAGTGGCCGGAGAGTCCTTAAAGGAATGCAGCGTCTCGTTAGTCTTTTTGGAAAACAAGAACTGACCATCGAAGGGTAAGTCCTCTATACTTTGTTGAACCTTGGGAGCTATGGCAGAGTTCTGTAACATAAGAACATAAGAATGACCCTACTGGGTCAGACCAAAGGTCCATCTAGCCCATTATCCTGTCTTCCGACAGTGGTCAGTGCCAGGTGCCCCAGAGGGAATGAACAGAACAGGTAATCATCAAGTGATCCATCCCCTGTCGCTCATTCCCAGCTTCTGGCAAACAGAGGCTAGGGACACCATTCCTGCCCATCCTGGCTAATAGCCATTGATGAACCTATCCTCCATGAATTTATCTAGTTCTTTTTTTAACCCTGTTATGGTCTTGGCCTTCACAACATCCTCTGGCAAGGAGTTCCACAGGTTGACTGTGCATTGTGTGAAGAAATACTTCCTTTTATTTATTTTAAACCTGCTGCCTATTAATTTCATTTGGTGACCCCTAGTTCTTGTGTTATGAGAAGTAGAAAACAACACTTCCTTATCTGCTTTCTCTACACCAGTCATGATTTTATAGACTTCAATCATATCTCCCCTTAGCCGTCTCTTTTCCAAGCTAAAGAGTCCCAGTCTTATTAATCTCTCCTCATACGGAAGCCGTTCCATACCCCTAATCATTTTTGTTGCCCTTTACTGAACCTTTTCCAATTCCAATATATCTTTTTTTGAGATGGGGCAACCACATCTGCACACAGTATTCAAGATGTGGGCGTACTATGGATTTATATAGAGGCAACATGATATTTTCTGTCCTATTATCTATCCTTTTCTTAATTATTCACAGCATTCTGTTTGCTTTTTTGACTGCCGCTGCACATTGAGTGGATGTTTTCAGGGAACTATCCACAATGACGCCAAGATCTCTTTCTTGAATGGTAACAGCTAATTTAGACACCATAATTTTATATGTATAGTTGGGATTATGCTTTCCAATGTGCATTACTTTGCATTTATCAGCATTAAATTTCATCTGCCATTTTGTTGCCCAGTCATCCAGATTTGAGAGATCCTTTTGTAGCTCTTCACAGTATGCCTGGGTCTTAACTATCTTTAGTAATTTTGTATCATCTGCAAATTTTGCCACCCCACTGTTTACCCCTTTTTCCAGATCATTTATGAATATGTTGAATAGGACTGGTCCCAGAACAGCCCCCTGGGGGACACCACTATTTACCTCTCTCCATTCTGAAAACTGACCATTTATACCTACCCTTTGTTTCCTATCTTTTAACCAGTTACCAATCCATGAGAGCACCTTCCCTCTTATTCCGTGGCAGCTTACTTTGCGTAAGAGCCTTTGGTGAGGGACCTTGTCAAAGGCTTTCTGAAAATCTAAGTACACTATATCCACTGGATCCCCTTGGTCCACATGCTTGTTGACCGCCTTAGAGAATTCTAGTAGATTGGTGAGGCATGATTTCCATTTACTAAAACCATGTTGACTCTTCCTCAACAAATTATGTTCATCTATATGTCTGACAATATTATTCTTTATTATAGTTTCAACCAGTTTGCCCGGTACTGAAGTCAGGCTTACGGGCCTGTAATGGCCAGGATCACCTCTGGAGCCCTTTTTAAAAACTGGTGTCACATTAGCTATCCTCCAGTCATCTGGTACAGAAGCTGATTTAAATGATAGGTTACAGACTACAGTTAGTAGTTCTCCAATTTCACATTTGAGTCTTGGTGACTTATTGCTGTTTAATTTATCAGTTTGTTCCAAAACCCCTCTAATGATACCTCAATCTGGGACAGTTCCTCAGATCTGTCACCTAAAAAGAATGGCTCAGGTTTGGGAATCTCCCTCACATCCTCAGCTGTGAAGACCGATGCAAAGAATTCATTTAGTTTCTCCGCAGTGACCTTATCATCCTTGAGTGATCCTTTAGCACCTCGATTGTCCAGTGGCCCTACTGGCTGTTTAGCAGGCTTTCTGCTTCTGATGTACTTAAAAAAAAATTGCTATTACTCTTTGAGTCTCTGGCTAACTGTTCCTCAAATTCTTTTTTGGCCTTCCTAATTATATTTTTACACTTCATTTGCTGGTGTTTATGCTCCTTTCTATTTTCCTCACTAGGATTTAACTTCCACTTTTTAAATGATGCCTTTTTGCCTCTCACTGCTTCTTTTATGTTGTTGTTTAGCCACAGTGGCTCTTTTTTGGTTCTCTTACTATATTTTTTAATTTGGGGTATACATTTAAGTTGAGCCTCTATTATGGTGTCTTTAAAAAAGTTTCCACGCAGCTTGCAGAGATTTCACTTTTGGCACTGTACCCTTTAATTTCTGTTTAACTAACCTCCTCATTTTTGTGTAGTTTCCCTTTCTGAAATTAAATGCTACAGTGCTGGGCCGCTGTGGTGTTTTTCCTGCCACAGGGATTTTAAATTTAATTATATTATGGTCACTATTACCAAATGGTACAGCTATAGTCACCACTTGGACCAGATCCTGTGCTCCACTTAGGAATCAATCAAGAATTGCCTCTCCTCTGGTGGGTTCCAGGACTAGCTGCTCCAAGAAGCAGTCATTTAAGGTGTCAAAAAACTTTATCTCTGCACCCCGTCCTGAGGTGACATGTACCCAGTCAATATGGGGATAATTGAAATCCCCCATTATTATTATTGAGTTTTTTATTTTAATAGCCTCTCTAATCTCCCTGAGCATTTCACAGTAACTATCACCATCCTGGTCAGGTGATCAGTAATATATCCCTACTGCTATATTCTTATTATTAGAGCATGGAATTTCTGTCCATAGAGATTCTATGGTACAGTTTGATTCATTTATGATTTTTACTTCATTTGATTCTATGCTTTTTCACATATGCCACTCCCCCACCAGCACGACCTGTTCTGTCCTTCCGATATATTTTGTACCCTGGTATTACTGTATCCCATTGATTATCCTAATTCCACCAAGTTTCTGTGATGCCTATTATATCGATATCCTCATTTAATACGAGGCACTCTAGTTCACCCATCTTATTATTTAGACTTCTAGCATTGGTATATAAGCACTTCAAAAACTTGTCTCCTTTTAGCTGTCTGCCATTACACGATGTAATTGAATGGGACTTTTTTTTATTTGACTGTTTCTGATCAGACCCTGCCTGTATTTTATCATTTTCCATCCGCTCGTCCTCACTAGGACATAAAGATTCTCTATTAATACATCCTCCCCTAAGGGATGTCCAAACCATGTGCTCCTCTGCACCTGTCGGCTTTCCCCCAGCCCTTAGTTTAAAAACTGCTCTACGACCTTTTTAATGTTAAGTGCCAGCAATCTGGTTCCATTTTGGTTTAGGTGGAGCCCAGGGCTGCCTGGGGGGAGGGGGCAAGTGGGGCAATTTGCCGCAGGGGCCCCCACGAGAATGTCGGAGGCTCCCCCCCGCCTCCGCCTTCTCCTTCCCCCAGCACGCCGCGTCCGGGAGTGGCCCTGGACAGAGGCTGCAGCCGTGTGGCTCGGGCGGGGCCTGAGGTCCTCTCGCTCGGAGCCACGTGGTAAGGGGGCGGGGCTGCGAGCTCTGGTGGGCCGAGCGGCGGGAGCTCCTGGACGCGGCTCACTGAGGCTCTGGGAGAGGGGGTAAGTGGCATGGTAAGCCCCTCTGAGTCGGGCACCCCCCCAGCCCTGACCCCCAGCTCCGAGCCCAGCCCCTCTGAACCGGACACCCCCCCGACCCCATTCCCCCCACAGCCTTGACCCCCAGCTCTGAGCCCTGACCCCCAGCTCTGAGCCCAGCCCTTCTGAACCGGACACCCCCCCGACCCCATCCCCCCCACAGCCCTGACCCCCACTTCCGAGCCCAGCCCCTCTGAATCGGACACCCCCGAACCCCATCCCCCCCACAGCCCTGACCCCCAGCGCCGAGCCCAGCCCCTCTGAGCCGGGCACCCCCCCGNGCCACCCCCAGGCAGCGACAGCCCATTGGCACCAACCATCACCATCACCCAGCGACAGCCCATTATGTAATTGCTAATGTATACATACCATTAAAGCATTTAATGTTTTTAAATAATGTATTTCGTGTATTTTCAAATAATTAAAAATTAATTTTTGAATGTATTTCACTGGTTATTTTTTACATTTCCAAATATATGTTACTATAGTATTGTAACTTTTTTTTTATGGAAGGGGCCCCCAAAATTGCTTTGCCTCAGACCCCTGAATCCTCTGGGCGGCCCTGGTGGAGCCCATCTTTCCTGTATAGGCTCCCCCTTTCCCAAAAGTTTCCCCAGTTCCTAATAAATCTAAACCCCTCCTCCCTACACGCATCAAGACTCTGCAGTTCTGCCTGTCTAACTGGCCCTGCCAAGAGGGTCTTCTCATTGTTACCAGTGAGGCCATAGTTCTGGAGGAAGTGTCCAGCACATCCAGTGCTGATTGCAGTGAGGCCTTAACAACTAGATGATCTTTCACAATGAAAGCCTTAAACTCTTCTCTGGAGGATTCTGGCAATTTATATGTAAATTTGGACACCGCATCCCAGTTGACAAAGTCATATGTTGATAATACGTATTATTATTGATTAGCCTGTTGATTAGCAATGCACATCTATAGTGAGGAGATAAAATAAATCTGTCTTCTCATTAAATCTAACCTCTTAGGCTTCTTTAGGTGTCAACTTATACCTCCCTTTTCACAACCTCTCATTTGCCACTGTTACAACAAGAGAGTTAGGGGCCAAATGGGACTTAAAACACTGATACCCCTGCATGGGGACATAGTACCACTTATCTGTATGGTTCGCTGTAGTAGGTAAGGAAGCTGGGGTATGCCACAAGGCCTTTGTGGGTTCCAAAATAGGTTTATTTATAGGGAGAGCTACCCTCCCTGGTGCCGAAAGTTGAATAATGTCCACCAATTTATGGCTATTCTACTGAACAAACTCATCCTGAATGCCCAAGGCTGTAGCCATTTGCCTCAGGAGTTCTTGACAACACTTACAATCCTCAGACACAGGAGAAGACAAATCCAGCACTGTGGAATCATCTGGTGAGGAAGAAAATGGAGCCAATCGGATCTCCTGCATCAATACCTGCTCCTGAACAACGGTTCAGGCTGAACCAGTTCAGATGGAGCAACATCAGTCTGTGTCTCCAGCCTGGACAGCTTGGGAGGCGAGATTACCAAAGAGTTTGTTGACCTTGCTCTGGACTGGGCAGAGGATCTCCAAGGCACAATAAGTACCGAGTGTTTAGGGATAACCACCCCACAAAACAGGCAGTGCTTAAAACCTGGCGAGGGCATTGCACCAAGCTAAATTCTCCTTATCTATATAACTACTAACTAAATACTAAGGGTACTACTGTAACTTACTATAATTATGCACCTGCATTCACAGAAAAAGTACGGTGATAGCAAAACATGAGCTAAGCACTGGAATAAATTGCCCAAGGAGGTTGTGGAATCTCCATCATTGGAGATTTTTAAGAACAGGTTAGACAAACACCTGTCAGGGATGGTCTAGATAATACTTAGTCCTGCCATGAGTGCAGGGGACTGGACTAGATGACCTCTCGAGGTCCCTTCCAATCCTACGATTCTATACCACATAGAATGCTCTGACTCAAACCATAGGTGGTGAGAAAGAACTGAGGGGAGTTGGGGTGGGGAGGCCCTTAATAGCCATGGGAGAGGTAATGGGATTCCAAGGGCGCGTGTGTCGCCCCAACGGATACTGCTCAGCAAAGTTCTCTGGCTTTTGGCGCAGTAGGCATGTGCATACCTTTGTGGAATACACATTTGCAATCAATCAAAGAAGAACCTTACATGACACCCATTGGTGAACTAGAATGTAAATACCAGATCCAGGGGATCCTTGTAACCCTTATGCACCTCTGTGCCCTCTGCCAGTCAGCATCAAGAGGTCCTTGGATCACACCATGCACAGATGGCCCTAGCCTCCAGTGAATTTCATGAAATCCATCTACATGTTCAGGAATTGTGGGTACTGGTGGCTGACACCTCCACTGTTCAGCTGCCTCATTATTAACCCCACTCCTCAGGCAGAATAATCTAGGTAAACTTCATGACACAAATCTCAGTTTTCCTTCCCACTTCCCATGGGTTTTCCATGGAAGGGGCAATCTATCCCTAGTTTTAGTAGCTAAAACTGGCTGTCTGCAAGCCTCCTTTCAGAATATAAAATGCAGGGTTTAACCTATAAACCCATAATAACTGGGGTTTTGCTACCTGAGAAATAATTGCCTTTGTCCCATGCTCTAATGCTTGTGATCAGAGGACATGCTCAAGCTAGATACCCCACAATTTCAATGGGAAGGTCTCCTGGTAGGTCATTTTTCATGATGTGTACTTGACTCTTGATCAGTCACGCTTCCAGGCATTCTAACAAGCCCTTTTTTCCTAAGGGCATTTGGAAAGGCAGTGGGGAAAGAATTAAAAATGAGTATTAACTGTTTAACTTAACTGTACCTGGTATTTATAGCTTTTTGCATAGAAAACAAATACATTTAGTGATGTGAGTGTAAGTACTTCACTAAAGAATATATATGATTTAACTACTACTAAGATGGTTATGTAGGATTTTTTACTTTAAAGAGGAGACAGCTAAGAAAAATCTCAAAGAAGCTTCCAAAAACCACGCCTTCCAAATAAACCACAATATTACAGAGCCCTTTCATCATACAGTGTACAACAAAGATATATACTGTTCTATTTTAAATTAATCTGTGTTCGCAGGGTAGATATGTGTGACTATATAAAATGATTTACGTCTCTTTCCCTAGATTTGTTTAGCTGTTTTCACCTTCTTATTTGAACATGTACATATGGTATGTGAGAGTGAGAGCGCTCTCTGTAAATGTTTGGAAGGAGCATCTGTCAGACAATAAAACTTACAAGGAAATATGCTTCTCATTTAAAGCATTTCCACCAGAACAATTTTAGTTTTGGACTCAGTTCATTTTTATAGCTTAGAAGCATTAATAAGATGTACAGAGAACTATACAGTCACCAGAAAACCTGAGTTGTTGGTAATAATCTAAGATAATTTTAAAAAACATTCTCTGTCTAGTCAGCACCACAATTTTCCAATAGAAACCTGAAGTAACCGGCATACAGGAGATTCTGGTAGTGCATAAAAAAAATCAAGCAACAGTATGGAATTCATTTTGTTAAACTGGAAAGTCTAAAGGTTACGATAACTGTTGGACCAAAGGGACCCTCTTCAGGCATAAATAGCAAGACTCCTACTGTCCTCTCTTGCAGAACAGCTCAGCTGCCAGCAAAAGCAGGTGCTCTCACCGTATCTGAGCTCCAGAGGAAATATTTAGTGAGTACTCAAAACTCTTTTAATGAATGACTGTATTATACAACTATTAGTGTTTCAATTATGTTTATGCAGTTTTCTCTAAGGACAAAAGCATTTAAAAAGCGGGATTTTAAATAACTGAGTTTGTCTGATGCAAGGATGTTTGCAATTATGTTAATTTTTAAATGTTTTTTCGTAGCAAATATGATCGCAAAGTAACGTATTATATTTGTAATGTATTTGACTTTAAATCTGTTCTAAAAATTCTGCTTCAACTTTTGTTACTTCTCCATGCTTTATTTAATTTAATTTTATCTTTAACATAATAAATGTATCATTAATGTTTTTACAGAAACATTTACTAGTCTAATTAATTCAAGATTCTAATAAGATTTTAAAAGAAAATCAAAAACATATTTCCTCAAACTCATTACCATGTACAAGTTTAAGATATTTTTTATTTTCCATTAGAAACAGTTGTCCTAGATAGAGTTACAGCTTTGTAACATACTGCATGGAAACTTCAACTCTGTAAGTCCTATATGTTCTTAGATGCATTAAGTTTTTAAATGCATTAGATGTGTATTTTCTTCTAGTTCAAAACTTATGCTATATTAAATTTCATTGGGTTACAGTTATTCAGTTTTGAATCTACAGTGACTAATAAGGCTAACATGGACACTTTTTTTTTCTTTCCATGTGTAGTGAAATGGAAAACCTGATGCTTGGCTACAGTTCCTGTAAAGTTATCTGGACACTGCTTATAACAATTTTAGGCTATACCAGCTGTCTGCCTGTGGGTGATGATTCTGTTTGCACAGCAGAGGAAGTTGCTAAGTACAGCATAGTCTTTGTAGGGAAATGGAGTCAGGCTGCTTTCCCTAAGCAGTATCCCCTTTATAGGCCTCCAGCACAGTGGTCTTCCTTGCTAGGTAAGTGCAGTGTGCACAGTGTCAAGACCAGATAAAACTCTCTACAGTTGTGATTACTTTTTTTTGTTCTTTATTTGAATTTATTGAGAATTCCCTTTAGTAAAATGAAAGTCAAAACTAATGTAGCTTGACAGATAAACAATAACATACAGAACTTGCAGCATCCAAAATACTTACAGAATCTACAACTGTTTTCAATTGGCTTCAGTTTTCAATTGGCTACAGCTGAAGTAAACAGTGATAAGTTAAATGTTTTTGAAAATCCTAAAGGTAAATACCCAAATTGTTCCACATCAGAAATAAAACAGAGAAACTGCAGCAATTAAGATAATCCAAAGCAGACTTTTATATTGAGCAATGTGTTCCCTTAAATAGGTGTTACCCATAGTTCTGACTATAACATGTGGAAAAAGGATGAATATGCCAGCAATGGTATGCGTGATTTTGCTGAAAAGGGTGAAGCATGGACATTAATGAAGGAAATAGAAGCAGCTGGAGAAAAAATTCAAAGTGTGCATGGAATCTTCTCAGCTCCTGCCATTTCCAGTGGTGTAGGACAAACCTTCACAGAATTAGAAGCACATTCAAGACACTCCTTAGTACGTACATTTACATTTTCATTTTAAGGGTTGCTTACTAGTTTTATGCCAGCAGGATGCAAGGAGATATTTGAAATGCCACTGATAGCTATCAAGATAATGCAAGGAATTGCTAAGAGAATCCAGTTTTAAAGAACTTTATGAACATAAAATCAAATAAAAAAGCATACTGGAATATGTTCTTTTAGAAACCCTCAAATAAAATAGTCAGAAATATGTTTGACCCATTGTCAAACTAGAAATCAGACCCTGAAGTTCCTGCTACCCAAGCCTGTAGAGACTGGCAGGTGACTGTTAATTATTATGATGTTTTTCTTTCACTTCCTAGGTTTCTTTTGTTGTACGAATTGTGCCCAGCCCTGATTGGTTTGTGGGTGTTGACAGTCTAAATCTATGTGAAGGAGATCATTGGAAAGAACAAGAAACAGTAGAACTTTTTCCATATGATGCTGGAACAGACAGTGGTTTCACATTTTCCTCACCAAACTTTGCCACTATTCCACAGGATACTGTTACAGAGGTAAGTGTGTGTATGTTGTATACATATAGTGCTTGCGGGAGTGGGAAAGAATAGAGAAGCTGAAGCACCACCCTCTGTGACCCCTTACAACAATACCACATCTACTACAGCACCCATTATTCCCCAGTCAGTATCCTTGCCACTGCCAGCATTCCCTACCTACAACTTCTTGTCTCCTCCATCAACCTGCTCCAAGCATTATTGTGCACGCTGACTACCCTCCATCCAGTATCTCTATCCAAAAATAGCCACAATTAGTTGTGTGATCTCAGTCATAGAATCATAGAATCTCAGGGTTGGAAGGGACCTCAGGAGGTCATCTAGTCCAACCCCCTGCTCAAAGCAGGACCAAACCCAACTAAATCAGCCCAGCCAGGGCTTTGTCAAGCCTGACCTTAAAAACCTCTAAGGAAGGAGATTCCACTACCTCCCTAGGTAACCCATTCCAGTTCTTCACCACCCTACTAGTGAAAAAGTTTTTCCTAATGTCCAACCTAAACCTCCCCCTCTGCAACTTGAGACCATTACTCCTTGTTCTGTCATCTTCTATCACTGAGAACAGTCTAGATCCATCCTCTTTGGAACCCCCTTTCAGGTAGTTGAAAGCAGCTATCAAATCGCCCCTCATTCTTCTCTTCTGCAGACTAAACAATCCCAGTTCCCTCAGCCTCTCCTCGTAAGTCATGTGCTCCAGCCCCCTAATCATTTTTGTTGCCCTCCGCTGGACTCTCTCCAATTTATCCACATCCTTCTTGTAGTGTGGGGCCCAAAACTGGACACAGTACTCCAAATGAGGCCTCACCAGTGCTGAGTAGAGGGGAATGATCACATCCCTCGATCTGCTGGAAATGCCCCTACTTATACAACCCAAAATGCCATTAGCCTTCTTGGCAACAAGGGCACACTGTTGACTCATATTCAGCTTTTCGTCCACCGTAACCCCTAGGTCCTTTTCTGCAGAACTGCTGCCCAGCCATTCGGTCCCTAGTCTATAGCAGTGCATGGGATTCTTTCGTCCTAAATGCAGGACTCTGCACTTGTCCTTGTTGAACCTCATCATATTTCTTTTGGCCCAATCCTCTAATTTGTCTAGGTCCCTCTGTATCCTATCCCTACCCTCCAGCGTATCAACCACTCCTCCCAGTTTAGTGTCATCTGCAAACTTGCTAAGGGTGCAGTCCACACCATCTTCCAGATCGTTAATGAAGATATTGAATAAAACCGGCCCCAGCACCGACCCTTGGGGCACTCCACTTGATACCGGCTGCCAACTAGACAAGGAACCATTGATCACTACCCGTTGAGCCCGACCATCTAGCCAGTTTTCTATCCACCTTACCGTCCATTCATCCAGCCCATACTTCTTTAACTTGCTGGCAAGAATACTGTGGGAGACTGTATCAAAAGCTTTGCTAAAGTCCAGAAATAGCACATCCACTGCTTTCCCCTCATCCACAGAGCCGGTTATCTTATCATAGAAGGCAATTAGGTTAGTCAGGCATGACTTGCCCTTGGTGAATCCATGCTGACTGTTCCTGATCACTTTCCCCTCCTTTAAGTGGTTCAGGATTGATTCCTTGAGGACCTGTTCCATGATTTTTCCAGGGACTGAGGTGAGACTAACTGGCCTGTAGTTCCCTGGATCTTCCTTCTTCCCTTTCTTAAAGATGGGCACTACATTAGCTTTTTTCCAGTCGTCCGGGACCTCCCCCGATCGCCATGATTTTTCAAAGATAATGGCCAATGGCTCCGCAATCTCATCGGCCAACTCCTTTAGCACCCTCGGATGCAGCGCATCCGGCCCCATGGACTTGTGCTCGTCCAGCTTTCCTAAATAGTCCCGAACTACTACTTTCTCCACAGAGAGCTGGTCACCTCCTCCCCATACCGTGCTGCAGAGTGCAGCTGTCTGGGAGCTGACCTTGTCTGTGAAGACAGAGGCAAAAAAAGCATTTAGTACACTAGCTTTCTCCACATCCTCTGTCACTAGGTTCCCTCCCTCATTCAGCAAGGGGCCCACACTTTCCTTGACTTTCTTCTTGTTGCTAACATACCTAAAGAAACCCTTCTTGTTACTCCTAACATCTCCGGCTAGCTGCAACTCCAAGTGTGATTTGGCCTTCCTAATTTCACACCTGCATGCCTGAGCAATACTTTTATACTCCTCCCTGGTTATTTGTTCAATCTTCCACTTCTTGTAAGCTGTTTTTTTGTGTTTAAGACGAGCAAGGATTTCACTGTTAAGCCAAGCTGGTCGCCTGCCATATTTACTTTTCTTCCTACACATGGGGATGGTTTGTTCCTGCAACCTCAATAAGGTTTCTTTAAAATACAGCCAGCTTTCCTCTACTCCTTTCCCCCTCATGTTATTCTCCCAGGGGACCTTGCCCATCAGTTCCCTGAGGGAGTCAAAGTCTGCTTTTCTAAAGTCCAGGGTCTCTGTTCTACTGCTCTCCTTTCTTCCTTGTATCAGGATCCTGAACTCGACCATCTCATGGTCACTGCCTCCCAGGTTCCCATCCACTATTGCTTCCTCTACTATTTCTTCCCTGTTTGTGAGCAGCAGGTCAAGAAAAGCTTTTCCCCTAGTTGGTTCCTCCAGCACTTGCACCAGGAAGTTGTCCCCTACACTTTCCAGAAACTTCCTGGATTGTCTGTGAGCTGCTGTATTGCTCTCCCAGCAGATATCAGGGTGATTAAAGTCACCCATGAGAACCAGGGCCTGTGATCTAGCAATTTCTGTTAGTTGTTAGTCCCAGAATCCTTCCACAAAAGTTAGTGGGATTATCTTCATGACAAGAAATCACAGCTTTTTTGTGGGGCTCAGGTGCATAAAGACTGTGCACCCCCAATTCATGAGTTTTACTTGCCCAGAAGCATAATTAAGACATGATATTCTGTTTAAAATTTCTATCCTTACTAACATGGCAATACTATTTCTATAAACTTCCTTTTATTTTTAATTCATAGATCACTTGTTCCTCTCCAAGTCACCCAGCAAACTCATTTTATTATCCCAAGCTAAAAAGTTTGCCACCTATTGCTCGAGTAACCATTGTAAAACTTAAAAGAAACCAGCTGGGTCTTCCTGGTCCTCAGCCTAACCTGACTGCTGTAGGCAATGAAATAGATGACTCTGTCTCAGGTAAGTGGTTAGTACTTTGATCAACTAGATCCTTTTGTTCCAATTCACTGAGCAGCAAAGGAGAGAAGCAAAATTTTAGAAAACTTCAAATCTGGCAGGCCATGTGGAAGAGAATATGGTTATGTAGAATATTCCGGCTACAGGCAGCAGCAACTTTTCCCTTTATAAAAATGCTGCAGAGAAAACGGGGGCATGCCCAGTCAAATAACAGCTGATCATTATATTTCTCTGTACCCTTTTCCTCTGCTGTGGAACAGCATTAACTATTCCTCTGTACTCTGGATCTAATTCTAATATTACTTACACCTGCATAAATTGGGAATCATTCTACCAAAGCCAATGGAGTTACACAAGTGTAAACATAGCGTAGGTGAGATTAGAATTGGGCCCTCTGTGACAGAGACCAAAGACCACAACAACAGTATAGGCAATAAACTAGTCCAAATGTCATAGGAAGAGGATACCGAAAGAAACATGGGGGGAGCCTTCATGTCTGGCCAGGGATCCGCAGATTTGGGTTAGATGCACAGCATGTCTTATTCAAGCCATAGAACTTCCACAGAGCCACCAGTCCTGTGTGAAAGGGATACTCTGTCAGACTCTCAGCTCCCCAAATCCTGTGCAAATACTAAAGAAAGTGCTTCCTTCCTGTGAGTTCTTACATAATGGAGCAAAGCGATTATATTTACTATATTCTCCTTGGTAAGAAGTATTTTGATAGTGATATGAAATAAGAAAACAAAATTCAGTTCACCAGCTGGAATAGAATTATGATGGCAACTAATACCTACAGAACAAGATACCCGAGGAGAGTTTGAAATTTTTATTGAAATGCTCAAGTGAAGCCAAGATTTAATTTCAAACAATAATATATTTATCCCATCACAGCATTCTTTTTTTAAAACTGTCTGTGAATGCTAGTGCTCATGTAAGTGAAGGTTCATAGCACTGATTTGACCCAGTCTTAGTGACAAATTCTAAGCTTCAAACTCAGCATAAATACTACATCCCCTCTGACTGGAGGAAAGAGGACAGATGGTAGAGAGCCCCGTGCAGGCTTACTCTATGCACCCTTTGGTGACTTTCTGTACAGGATTGCAGAAAAGGGGAATGTGGAGCACTTCTTAAGAAAGAAGTGCAGAGACCAAAATCCTGCACAGGAGAGATCCATGGGACACATTCCCTGCATATTCTGTAGTAGCAACCACGGCCCAAGTGCATGCCAGCTGCTTCAGATTGGGACTGAAGAGTCTATTTCTCTGGCTTTGGCTCTGTGCCAGGAGTTTGGACTTCACAAATTTCCTTACAATTAATAAATAAAGAAAACTTACCTTCCCCATGGTTAATAAGGCCTGACTTGTACATTTAAAACAAGCAGATTTCTAGTTTAAAAAATGTTTTCTCAGTAAACAAGAGCTGATCATCCATCATTCAAATTGGGTAACACAAATCACATATAGAATAATATCCTTTCCTCCACAACATTTGAGAAGAGATTACTATTTACTCTGGCCCCAATTCAGGAAAGGAGCTCAAGTATGTACTTAAGTGCTTTCCTTACTAGGGATGGTCTTTAAAACGTGCGTAAGTGCTTCCTGAACTGGGTCTTAGTATGCTACTTTGAAGATATCATGCAGGATTCTCATTCTTGGGTCTCAGCTCCCTAGCCTAAGACAGATGGGTTTGTCTTGTCCTGAAAGCTTAAGATTCAAGAGTTGGAAGTCACCAATATGGTATTTTTAGAGACTATTTATTTAATAAATATTTAATTTTTATTTAATTCCCCATAAATGTGAGTAACTGGAAGTGCTAGCTAGAGCAACATGCTGTATTAACTTCCCCACAAAGTTAATTAATGTGCCTCAGTGTAGGTTAAAACCTCCCTCTGCCCCGACCCTCAAGTATTCCAATACTGGGCATCCCCATAGCAGATACTGTAAATCAGTGGTTCTCAAACTGGGGGTCGGGACCCCTCGGGGGGTCACAAGGTTATTACATGGGGGGTTGTGAGCTGTCAGCCTCCACCCCAAACCCCACTTCATCTCTAGCATTTATTATAGTGCTAAATATATTTTTTAAGTGTTTTTAATTTATAAGGGGGGGTCGCACTCAGAGGCTTGCTTTGTGAAAGGGGTCACCAATACAAAAGTTTGAGAACCACTGCTGTAAATAGTACCAAACTATAACAGATTATGTAATATATTTGTAATACATTTGATGAGATAATAGTCATTGTTTAGACAAACTACACATTTAGTTCTTTTAAGCTTTCTATACAAGTCCATTTCTCTACTCCATTAAAAATGTTAGTAATTCAGGAGATATTATAAAATAAAAGCAACACATACTGAATCAGAGCCATTCATTGTAAGTAAAGCATTTGTTGGACATTCCTAGTCAGAAGTCTCCACTTTGTGTATATACCAGTAACTTAATCCATATAAAAAACTTACTCCACCGGCATAAGGAAAGATTTAATTACCAAAGGTCAAACCATGTTCCCCATCCACTCAAGTTCCATAGAGATCCGTGACTACAGACATATTTCCTTCCAACTGCAGAGGGAGAGAGTATCTGTATATTTTCTTTGAGAATTTTATAACTAACATATCATTCATATATATATATTCCGTATATATGTATATATTACTTTACATAATTTCTGATTTATTTGGTTGTAGTAAATTTAAAGGATATTAGTATTAAAAAGCTTTTAGTTAAACAATATATTTTATTGGCAAAGGGAAGACTGTGTGTATAAAAGGTGCTTTACCTTTTCTTGCCAAAAACTAACTACAAGAAGATTTAGCCATAAAAAGAATTAGCATTTTCTTTACTCATGAGGAAGACTAGAATAGGACTTAAATGGAAAATGAAATGAATAGGAACAATATATACAAAGAAGTCCCCGAGTATATAAATAAGCTTGATAAAAATCTTAACCCTGGTATTATCCAGCAAGCCATGCAAGGGCAAATGAGTTATTAGTAGTGAGATGACAGTAAAATACAATTCTATTTTCAGAGCATGCTCATTTTAAACAGTTTTCCATGAAAAGAACACTTTAAATTCTCAACTAAATAAGTATTATACCATAACTAATGCAGTACCTCAAACAACCTCTACATTACAGTAAAAAAGTCTACCTTTTCAGGAGCTGAAAACAGATGTCTTTATTTACTCGACAACATATGGCTTTTATTAAAGGAATGTAAAATTAAAATCATGTTAATACAGTTTTTTCAAGTAGATCTTTTTAATATTATCAGTAATGTAACTGATAGTAAATTCTTCATGTATCAAAACAAACATCAGCCTTATATTTGTATAAGTAAGGACAATTTGATAATAGTTTTGTACATTTTGCCAACTATGTGTTTGCCTTAAGCCCATATTTCTGTCAAATCACCTCTTCTTATATATGTTACAGAAACACCATTGGACTGTGAGATTTCACTGTGGTCTTCCTGGGGTCTTTGCAGAGGTACTTGTGGAAAGATAGGGACCAAAACCAGAACTCGTTATGTACGCCTTCAACCTGCCAATAATGGAACTCCTTGTCCAAACCTGGATGAAGAAACAGGATGTGAACCAGACAATTGTGTCTGAAATCTCCTTTCCAATGGAATCAAGAATAGACGATAATTTAGATCATTTAAATTAAGGTTAGATTTAGTTGAATCTATACTCCATGTCAGTCACTATTCTTTATAATTCAGGTATGTTGTAATGTTTTATTGAAATGTTTAATTAGACTGGATGCTGATTCTATTGTTTGATCTCAAGACTTTTTTTTAATTACTTAATTTTAGTCCAACAGTTCTTGATCATTTACAGGGAAAACAAAACAAAATCCACTGAACCCATTCCTTCCTACAAATATTGTGTAAGTTCTTGCAGTACCATCTAGTGGCAGAAAAGAAATGTTTGAACATACTGCACAGTTCATTTATGTTAACAAATCTTTTGAATACAATCTAGATTATCACATACATTCTTAAATATTAGAATTTGTAGATTTAAATTGGTTTATTTATACCTATAAAGCTAATTATTATGTTGCTGTAAATTATGTTTTATTATAATTTATTGGCATTAATGTTGACTTCTTTTAATCATGTTTAATTGAGTACACTTCTTTGGAAAACACTTACATAAACCAGAGTGACCAGATATTGTAACATAGTTAGGGCAATAAAACAACTGCGTAAACTTGTCTTGAATCCTATGCATGCAGAGCAGGAGGTTTGTTTTTCCTCAGACATTGGAAAAATGCCAACTACAAAACTACTCAGCTCAGAAGCTTCATATAAGCACTCAAAAGTCTGGATACTAATGGAGAGCCACTGAACTCAGTTGAGTTGAATCTCTTTTCAGATTTAAAAACTGACTGATCTTTGGTGTGGATCCCTACACAAATAAACTGACTGGGAAATAACTGGTGAAAAATTGTAAAGTCTGTTCAGCTGACTATAAGTTATACCATTTTCTTCGTGTATGAAATAAATGTGTCCATGTTTCTCTAAAAGCATATGTGGATGTGAATTATTTGTTTATGTAAAAATCACAAATTTTTGAGGCATAAATGAGAAATTATAGTTTTCTTTTTAAATGACTCAAAACAGAATTATGTATGGATTTCACAAAGCATAATATATCAAAAACTGTTCCAGACTGTGAGTTTTGTTACTCAAATAGCTAATTGGTTGAAAAAATGATAGCACATGGGTTATGCAGAGTTATTATTTATAACATAGGAAAAGGATTTTTGAAATATAAGAGTTCAACAGAAAACTTTTAAGCTAGTTGGGTGTTTTTAGGTCTACAGTGCACTGTCCTAGAAAATATACAAAAATAAGAAAGGCACAGATATGACCAAGAAAGATCTTGGATGGGGCCGAGCAGGTTCATTCTGAAACATGCCATCTATGAAAACCATTTTTGTGCACTAAAAGGGACACAGCACACTGCATTCTCTTTAGGTACAGGAACACTTAAAGGTTCTGACACTTTTTTTTATAGGGCTCAGATGAGAATCCTGACAAGTCCTGAAGAAATTAGAACTTTTATCAGCATAGTACATACTGGTCCTCCAAACACTGAATAAACAATTAAAACAAACACTCGGCTCCAGTTGAATACAGCTAAGTATTTAAAAAACAACAACTAACTTTTGTCATTTCTGGATGCCTTGCATTCTTCTGATTATCACTCTCCTGTCCTCCATCCCCCTTGTTTCACTTATTCTTGTTTATAACATCTTCTTTTTCTCCATGTTCCTCCTGTGTCCACATTCTTACAGGTTCATTAGCTCTCAAATATCCTGATTTGGGGGAGAAAGGAACTTTTCTCAGGTCTCTCCACATTCTGTATTACGTTTATGTCCTTTTCCATTCTTTCTTTATTTTCTATACAGAAGTCTTCCTTATTTTCTGGTTTTGGGTTTTATTTTATTTAACTGTATAAATGCCTAGATAAACAATTACATCCATCACCAGGGTATCAGAACAACTTTAAAATGTATTAAAATATACACGTGAAGTATGCTCTCTGCTTTTATTCTGTTCCCTTGCCCCTTCCCCAATCTATTCTCATGGCTCTTTGCCCCATTTCAATGGGCCATCCTGCTCTGTGAGACAGCCATTTCACTGCAAGGGATGAATTCAGCCTCCAGCATCATTCCTATTAGTGGCCTGGACAGAATTTGAACTGTTGACTGATAAACGGCCAAAAGCTCCAAATGCTATTACTAGTCCATGTTCCTGGACTGATGATAGAACCCTAAGTTAAAACATAATATGTGATGGTTACAAACACTAGGAATGAGAGGATAAGAAGGAACTTGTAATATTTTCCATGGGATCTCATGACAACAGCTGTAACTTATAACAACATGAAATATATAATAAAGGGCAGATTTTTCAAGTACTCAGCATCCGCAAATTGGGGCTGGTTTTTCAAAAGCACTCAACCACCGCTTCCATTATGACATTTATGTAACCCCCTTGGGGTTTAGAGAGCATGGCCCCTTTAAAACCTTGTCCTGAGGCAGAGGGAGTGCTGATTGTTGCAGCAAGAGGAAGTGCTGGTTGTTCCAGGGGTGTGGAGACAGGTAAAGTGACAGGGTAGGTCTGTCTGTAGCTACAGAGAGAAGGACTATAACAAGCAGGCCCTCACCTAGTGAAGCAGCCGAGAACCAGCCCGAAACCTGGGCGGGACAGAGTGACCAACCAGGGATGCCCCAGGACAGGAGCCAGGAGGAGCACCATGCTAAGGAGGAATCACTTGAGAAGGACAAACCGGAGCTGGACTCAGTATCACAATTGCCCAGAGCTGGATGAGGTCATGAGTACTGGGGCATGTGACCTTGCATAGGACATAAGGAGGGAGGCTGTAGCTAGCTAAGTGGTGAGGCTGTCGCTCTGTGTGAGTTTGCAGAGAGCGGCAGAAAAGGGACGGAGGGGTTTATTGTTGAAAGGTTACTGGCGCCGAAGACAAGCAGGAGCACCGAAGACTCACTGCCATACTGGAACTCTGCCCAGGGTTCCTGGACTCTGAGTGTAGACACATTGCTTGGTGTTTTGTATTGTGGTACCACTGGACCTGTGGAGCCTTGTTTTTGGATATAACACTGTTTCAGTGCTCCCCCTATCTTCCCTCACGTTGTTTTGCTCCAATCATCTTTCTGTAAATAATATTTCCTTTTCCTATATTCATTGTACTATGCCGATGTGTGTGTTTACACTAGCGGGTGTGGAACCATGGGAGAGTTTCCCTGATGCGTTCCTGCACATGCCTTTTGTTGGCTGGAACTGCCTGAAGAGCAAACTCAATCTTGGCCATGAGGGTGCATTTATAACCAGGTTTCCTAGCATGCAGGAGATGGTCACTTATTTGTATGGTAAATCTGCTGTGTTGAAGGTTTTGCTTTTCACATACTTGCTGTTTGTGTCCTCAAATCAGGATGAAGGATAGTCCCTTGAGACAGGAGGTGGGAGTCCTGAGGTAAATGCATGTATTTGTCTATTAACGATTGAAGCAGCTCATGTGAAACAAACGTATCCTGGCAAGTCAATTATGAAAGCACTGTCTCCCAGAACCTTGTGGATCACCTTGTGGAAACTGTAGAGGACACTGATACTGGGGCATCACAAAGATATCCACGTGTGTCATCTGAAGATTGTGACAGAGGCTGCAAAAAATTCTATGGATAGGTGTCCTTTCCTGGAAATTAAGGGCTGGCACAGTGAAGGAAGGAAACTCCATATGCCTCAGAAAACTACTCTGGGTTTACAAAAAGAACAAAAGTACTTGTGGCACCTTAGAAACTAACAAATTTATTTGAGCATAAGCTTTCGTGGGCTACAGCCCACTTCATCGGATGCATGGAATGGAACATACAGTAAGAAGATATTTATACATACAGAGAACATGAAAAGTTGGAAGTACCCATACCAACTGTAAGAGGCTAATTAATTAATTAATTAATGCTCAAATAAATTTGTTAGTCTCTAAGGTGCCACAAGTATTCCTGTTCTTTTTGCTGATACAGACTAACACAGCTGCTACTCTGAAATCTGGGTTTACAGTATACCTGGTGGTTGTTCTTTCCTCAGCTCACCTTATGGCACAATCTAGATTCAGGCCAGGCTTTAGTGGAACTGATGGATGATCTCCTGCAGCCAATGCATAGAGGACAAACTCTCATCCTCCTGAACTTCTCTGCACCTTTGATAAGAAACTGCACCCCTATTATTAGACCCCTCACTTGTGGAGTCTCAAAAGGATCAACTCTGTTCTGTTCAACAGCTACATACAGGCACAAAGTGAACTGGTCAGATGCCAAGTGCCAGCAATATGCAGATACACTGCTCTGCATGTCTTTCACAATATATGATACCACTACCACCAAGATGGCCCACAATTTGAACGACATCAGCTCATGGGGAAAACCCAACAGGTTGAAGCTGAACCCAAGCAAGACAGAGGTTATGTTAATAGGCAGAGGAAAGCATTTTTAAAGGTTTGCAACCCCAGTGGAGTGTCTCCTTTGGTTGATGGTACTCCCTTGCTATAGGCCAATTTAGTCTGTAGCTTAGGAATGTTCCTGGATTCCTCACTGATATTAAGATCTCACATAGCAGCATCCACGAGTGATGCTTTGTACCATCTCCGGTTGCTAGGAGATTCTGTCCCATCCTGGCAAATGATGACCTAATCATAGTTACTCACATGTTTGTCACCTCTTGGCTGGACTACAGCAATGCGATATACTTGGGAATGAAGCCTTTAGTGCTTAGTTACACAACATTGCACCATGTCTGCTCAGCAACACTGGCTACTGAGAACACATCAGTCTCATCCTCCACTCCCTACATTGTCTTCTCATAGCATATCATATTAAGTGCAAGGTCTCAGTCTTCATCTGCAAGGGGCTCAATGGTCTGGGCCAACAGTAACTAAAAGACTGACTAAAGCTCCGGGATGAGGATGTGATCGACAATTTCACACCCAGGGCCGGCTCCAGGCACCAGCCGAGCAAGCTCGTGCTTGGGGCGGCAGATTCTAAGGGGCGGCAAAAAAGCCAGAGGCGGCCCTGTTCACACCTCTGGCACAATGGAACTTTCTGCAATAAAGATAAAGCTTGTCTGTGCAGGAGACAGAGCTTTCTTTGGATCTGGGCAAAGACTAGGGAAGGAACTCCAATAGGAACTGAGGGCCATCACAAGCCTCACCACCTTCCACTCTAAAAGCAAGGCATATTTTTTCCTTATCGTCTCTATTATAAATATACAACAACAACAACAAAAAGCCTTATTGAGGGAGCAGGAACAAACCATCCCGATATGCAGAAAGTATAGCAAATATGGCAGGCGACCAGCTTGGCTTAACGGAGAAATCTTCAGTGAGCTTATACACAAAAAGGAAGCTTACAAGAAGTGGAAACTTGGACAGATGACTAGGGAGGAGTATAAAAATATTGCTCAAGCCTGTCAGGTTGTAATCAGGAAGGCCAAAGCACAATTGGAGTTGCAGCTAGCAAGGGATGTGAAGGGTAACAAGAAGGGTTTCTACAGGTATGTTAGCAAAAGAAGAAGGTCAGGGAAAGTGTGGGACCCCTACTGAATGGGGAAGGCAACCTAGTAACAGATGATGTGGAAAAAGCTGAAGTACTCAATACTTTTTTTGCCTCAGTTCTCACAGACAAGGTCAGCTCCCAGACTGCTGCCCTGGACAGCACAGTATGGGGAGGAGGTGAGCAGCCCTCAGTAGTGAAAGAGCAGGTTAAGGACTATATAGAAAAGCTGGAAATGCACAAGGCCATGGGGCTGGATCTAATGCATCCAAAGGTGCTGAGGGAGGTGGCTGATGTGATTGCAGAGCCACTGGCCATTATCTTTGAAAACTTGTGGTGAATGGGGGAGGTCCCAAACGATTGGAAAAGGGCAAAAATAGTGCCCATCTTTAAAAAAGGGAAGAAGGAGAATCCAGGGAACTACACACAGGTCAGCCTCACATCAGTGCCTGGAAAAATCATGGAGCATGTCCTCAAGGAATCCATTTTGAAGCATTTGGAGGAGAGGAAGGTGATCAGGAACAGTCAACATGGATTCATCAAGGGCAAGTGATGCCTGACCAACCTGATGAGATAACTGGCTCTGTGGATATGGGGAAAGCAGTGGATGTGATATACCTTGACTTTAGCAAAGCTTTTGATATGGTCTCCCACAGCATTCTTGCCAGCAAGTTAAAAAAGTATGGTTTGGATGAATGGACTATAAGGTAGATAGAAAGCTGGCTAGATTGTTGGGCTCCATGGGTAGTGATCAACAGCTCGATGTCTAGTTGGCAGCCGATATCAAGTGGAGTGCCCCAGGGGTCTGTCCTGGGGCCAGTTTTGTTCAACATCTTCATTAATGATCTGGATGATGGGATGGATTGCACCCTCGGCAAATTCGTGGATGACACTAAGCTGGGGGGAGAGGTAGATATGCTGGAAGGTAGGGATAGGGTCCAGAGTGATCTAGATAAATTGGAGGATTGGACTAAAAGAAATCTGATGAGGTTCAACAAGGACAAGTGCAGAGTCCTACACTTAGGATGGAAGAATCCCATGCACCGCTACAGGCTGGGGACCGACTGGCTAAGTGGCAGTTCTGCAGAAAAAGACCTGGGGATTACAGTGGATGAGAAGCTGGATATGAGTCAACAGCGTTCCCTTGTTGCCAAGAAGGCAAACGGTATATTGGGCTGAATTAGTAGGAGCATTGCCAGCAGATCGAGGGAAGTGATTATTCCTTTCTATTTGGCACTGATGAGGCCACATCTGGAATATTGCTTCCAGTTTTGGGCCTCCCACCACAGAAAGGATGTGGACAAATTGGAGAGAGTCCACCGGAGGGCAATGAAAATGATTAGTGGGCTGGGGCACATGACTTACGAGGAGAGGCTGAGGGAACTGGGCTTAGTTAGTCTGCAGAAGAGAAGAGTGAGGGGGGGATTTGATAGCAGCCTTCTACTACCTGAAGGGGGTCTCCAAAGAGGATGGAGCTAGGCTGTTCTCAGTGGGGGCAGATGACAGAACAAGGAGTAATGGTCTCAAGTTGCAGTGGGGGAGGTTTAGGTTGGATATTAGGAAAAACTTTTTCACTAGGAGGGTGGTGAAGCACTGGAATGGGTTACCTAGGGAGATGGCGGAATCTCCTTCCTTAGAGGTTTTTAAGGTCAGGCTTGACAAAGCCCTGGCTGGGATGATTTAGTTGGGAATTGGTCCTGCTTTGAGCATGGGGTTGGACTTAACCCCCATGAATAACCACCATGAATAGAGGCCCTCGGTGCAAGAATCTGTTCTCTTCCCATGAAATGAAGGCACAACAAAAAGAAGACATCTGGAGTGTCTGAATGTGAGAAGTATCCACTAAATTATTGTGCATCCTGCCTAGCAATGCCTTGCCTGTCAGGCTGTGTCTGAACATCAATGGCCCAATCCAATGCCCACTGAAACCAATGGGAATATTTCCGTGAATTTCAGTGGGCTTTGAATTGGGCCCTAAGATAGCTTTCCTCAAGCTATGACCATGGTAGCCAACTCACTGCCTACTCATAATGAGGAAGCAAGAGGCAGAGTTGAGCCCTGTGGTGACTGAGACCCCAGATGAGCACAGAGAGACTCAAGCAGGGAAAGAGAACTGCCAAAAATGTTTGCCTTGTCCTGGGCTGAGCGAAGCCCCAGCAAAAGGTAAAGCTGCATTACACTGCAAAATACATCCTTTCCATGGAAAATACTGTTTTTCTTGAATGATCCTGTGCCATAGAAGGAGACCTTTCCTTGAAAAAGGCATTTTTGGTCACTAGCACATACACAACAGAGATCCCTTTTGAAAGATGAACAGAAATAATAACACAGCAAAACTTTGAGATGTTGCCAGGCAACTCAATAGAAATTATCCCAGACAGTGCAGTGATGCTGGAATTGGAAGCAGAGAATAGTTTATTTTAATCTTTATTTTTCTCTTGTTTGTTGAACTTAGGAGCAAGAGAGAAATTTAATTTATTTATACCCCTCCCCAAACAATTTTGATTTCTCATAATGACAACATCCATTGATAGGAACATTCCACTACTTATTGATCCTGGCCATCTTATTGACTATGAAAGCAGCTATGCTGGATTTTATTTTTAAATACACACACAGAGAATACTCAGCTGACCTGTTGGACCAAAAACCCAGCAGTAACTGTCAAAGCTGACAAACACACTAAAAACATACAACTCAGAAAAACATGAAGTATTGCATTTTCCCATTGTGGCACTTTCAGTCCTAATGTAGTTCGTGTGTGTGTGTGTGTGACAGAGAGTGTGTGCGTGCACATACACACACACACAAAGAATTATAAATTAGTCCTATAAAACTTCATATATCTGAGCTACAAATAAAATTTTGCTCCTTTCATGCTAGGAAAGACTTCACAAATTATCTTTTTCTTATCTCATTCGGTGGCGCATACACATATATAAATAACTGAAGTAACTACCAGATGTCTTTTCTCACATTTTTTCCCAAAACCACACTGATAAACAGCAAACAAGGAGTGAGCACAGAGCTGTGCTCATTTCTAACCAATCATTACCAAAAGTAGTACAATAAGGATACACCAAAATCATGAAGAGCCACTTAATAGGAATTCTTTTGAGCTTCTGGGTTGCTGTCTCACCTGCTTTGTATTTTCATTCAGGGGAAAGAGAGGAGAAATGCATAATAGAAGACATTCCAAGTGATACTTTGATTACTGGTAGGTAGATGTTGCTACATGATGGTCAATGTGTTTAATATTTAAAATGTTAATCTATGAAGTTTTAATACTGATAGCCTGATATATAATGCCAAAGCCCTGTGGCTGGCCCTGCTTAGGTGAATGAGTGGTGGTGATGGTGAGCAGGGCACAAAGACCATTTCCTTCTTTACTCCCAAAACGAGGGCCAGTCACAATATGGAAATGCACTATAGCCACTGCTCCATGCTAGCCATGAGTGTTACAGTTGTGTCGTGTACTGCATGCTGAGTAATAACATGAGAGGACTCCATGTTTCTGAATCTAAACTGGTTCTTTATTAAGATAATTAGTTACAGAATTGCTGTGACAACAGCTAGCATTCAAACTATGTGCACACAGAATGGCTTCCTGATGCCTTCTCCAAACTCTTCCCTTCTATCTCCTGTGCTCGTCCCTCCAAGTTCCATGCAGGTTGCTACAAGAGTCCTCTGCACTGACCAGAAGAGCTGGCTGAGCTAAGATGGAAAGCACAAAAGGCACCTATTTCTACAGTGCTGGAGATGCCATTGCAGTATGTGCTTCCTCAGAGGAATTCTGGTTTAGTCAACCATTACTCCCAGGGTTCCTATTAGAGCACGGTTTTGCCACTCTCCCCCACCAATGTGAGATCTGCATTTTCTGTTTACCGTGGTCAGGACCTCATTCAAGACCTGCTAAAAAAAGGACCATTCCACTAGGTGCTTTATACTGAGTTCATTAAAATCTTCCCAGATAATGAGAAAGCAAAAAGCCCTTATTTGAGAAGGAGAAATATGCAAGACTGCCAGGGAACCATCAAAGAGCTGATAGCTTGTTGTTCAGAAGTGCTAGGGGCTGCATGAAAGACAATCATACAAACGTAATTTGAGTAATGGATACCTGAACTTTTGGGACTATCTGCCATGTGCCATGGCTTGCTAACCAGACCAGAGCATGCAAGGCAATGACAATAAATTGTCACTTTTCTTTCACTGGTTTGTAACTTCTTACTCACTCCATTGTGGTGCAAAATGCCACAATCTAATTATATGGTGAACTGGAAAAAATCATAATTCTATTAAATATGTAAGTTATCTTGTACTTAATTTTGTTTTTATAGTGACTTGATGTGAAATGAAAAAGTGAAAGATATTTAATATACTAACTTGTAATTAACAGATTTGTATCTGTCTTCTCAGGGAGTTACAAGGTACAGCAATGGGACATACATGAACACAGGTTTCTTGAATCTGCTCCTGGTTTGGGAATGTTTGTGACCATTACAACTCCTACTAAGGAGGTAAAACTTATTATTCACATTTTTTGAGGCATTTGTACTGACTCTTGGAACTGGAAGGTCATACTATCTAAGGGGAACGGACAATATTTTTAAAAATAGGTGCCTAAAATTCGATTCCTTCATCCATATTTAAGCAGCTAAATAAGTGGTCTGATTCTCAAAAGTGCAGAGCACATGTTGGTTGTCATTAAGGTCAATAAGAGAAGAAAGGTACTCAGTGGTTTTGAAATCCAGGCCATTTATTCATGTATCTATATGGGTTTAGCACCTTGATTTTAGTCGTCTTTTTTTTTTTAAAAAAAATCTTGGTTAATGCTTTTTGCCTTAATGCTAGATTTGGAAAAGCTTGCCATCAATGAATACTTAAAATACAGTTGAAAAAACAATATTTTACATACAGACAACGTGGTTTTGTATTGACTACTGAAGCAACATAGCTGTGTATGGAGAAAGGAAGGAGATGATAAATAAACCAAAAATATTAGATTATCCATCAGGATGCATATACCAGCAATCCACAACAACTGCCTTCATTGCCATTGGGTGTTCAACACTTCTGAAAATCAGGCTACTTATTTATGTGCCAAAGTATGGACTTAGGAGCTACACTTAAACACCCATTTTTGAAAATGTTGACTTTAGTTTAGTGTCTATAGATAAGTTTTTAGTTCTCAGTGTAGAGCACATTTTTTCTAGTTTTTATTCCCTAAATAAAATGTGAAAGTTAGGTTAATTGTATTTATATTAATAATATAATATTATTAATAAGTTTTAAATGTTAAAATATTCTGAGGTATGATACATAGCATTTTATTTTTATGTTAATATCTGTAGTTCATAAATTAAAAAAATACCCTCAACACATTACAGCTACTGTTGTCAAAATTGTATGGTCCACAAGGAACATTCTCTTTTACGTCACACTTACCTGGGGAGCATAATATCTGTTTGCAGTCTAACTCCACAAAGCTTATCTCATTTGGAGGAAGTAAACTGGTAAGAGTATTTCTTGAATATTCTTTTTAATGATGATATCTGTCCTATCTAAACCACTGGCTCTGGAAGACAAATGGACATACAGTATAGCGGTCTAGGAGCATAATTAATGACAAGAGTGAAAGGATTATGACAGTATCTCAGTGGATCCATGTGTCCAATGTTGCTCTTTGATCTTGCAAAGCAATTCCATGTAGGTGGACCTTTGGACCTCTTGAATTCAATGGAGCTCCACCCATGCAGAACATCCTGTGTTATTTTGGCTGTGGTTTGAAACCAGTGTTTGAAACCAGAAGAATCTTGCTTTGATGAATTATCTCAGAGATTGGCAAATGATTCTTTAGCCAATATATGACATTTCCTAGTGACTGAAAAAGATAATGCTGGAGCTCAGAAGATGAAGAAATGAAACAGACTTTCCTTTCATGTCCAAGGAGTCAGGGCACAGTCAGTCTAATACAGTGCAGATTAATTAATGTTTGTACAGCACCTTGATTATGTAAAGCTTCAAAGTCCTGATTAATATGATGAAATGTTACAAGGGGAAAGATTTATCAACATAAATGCAGGTACAAAAGCTTACTTATCTGAAAGCTATTGCATTTCTGTCGCTCCAGTGTCTTTGAAAAATACCTCTATAAACTTTAAAGAGCTAAAATCTATGGGAGAGAGCCACACATGAATTATATATGTATTGTTCTTTATATCTTTATAAACCAAGCTAAACTTTGGAAGTAACTGGAGAAAATTGCCTTTAGAAGCATATTTAATAACCTACTGGAAGTGCTATAGCATGCCAGGTGCAAGACCTAGGACTGATTCTCATTATCTCTGTTTCTGACTTTGCTTCAGCTACAACCTAAGTGGGAGGAGTATTAAAACAAAGGATTGATAATGGTATCAATTTTTAATTAGAGTGGGTAGCCCTAAGAATGTTCATTTTTGCCCTTTGTTGGACACAGTATAATAAATAGTTCACACTGGTCGAATCAATAGCATTAGTATAAAATACAACACTAATAACAAAGTATGTAAATTTGTGTAATTCAAGATTAAAACCTTGAAATATATACATTTTAAATATCTTATCTCTTTAGTAAGGACATCTGTAAATAAGTTAAATACCATTCCTATAAGAAGGCTAAAAAGAAACCTTTGTTATTTATGCCTCACTTTGTTTCTGATGACTTTTTTTTTTTTAAATACCCACACCATAAATTCATGGGACTAATAATTGTTGTTATTGTGTTCATAGCGTATCCACTTGGACATTAGAGTTGGAGAGCATTTTCTTGATGAAGCTATCGCTCAAGCCCAGGACAAAGTTAATGAAGTTAACTTTAGACTCGGACATCTAATTGAGCAAATTCATCACATATCCAAAGAACAAAACTATCACAGAGTATGTTTGTTCCCTAATAGAAATATGAAAGAATAATGCATGGAAACATCTGGATTTGGAAAGTAAAATGTTGGGTGGCATATTATAATATTTAGTTGTAGTACTATTTTTAATTAAATGTTATTAATATTTAACCAAAGTGGACCACAGTATGTAAGTTATTACTTAAAACTGAACAATACATATTAATTAAGGTTTGTAAAACACTTTGCAGCTGTAAAGCAAAATATAGTATATAAGCTAAGAATTAATTATTAATTAATCTTTATATAATCATCAGTTTTACGCTACAGTACTTTCCACTAATTAATCATTTGGTTAATTTTAGTTTTGCTGGTCATAACTGCTATAATTCAAGTTGTATGTGCATCAAATTTTCATTTAAATTCTATTTTCACATGCTCATAACTTTGTGATAAATTACTATTTTGGGCTGAGATTCTCAATACTTAATCTCAACCTAAAGGTGAATTTGTTTTAGAAGGACTGAGTAAAATCCTTCCATAGAATCATAGAATATCAGGGTTGGAAGGGACCTCAGGAGGTCATCTAGTCCAACCCCCTGCTCAAAGCAGGACCAATTCCCAACTAAATCATCCCAGCCAGGGCTTTGTCAAGCCTGACCTTAAAAACCTCTAAGGAAGGAGATTCCACCATCTTCCCTAGGTAACCCATTCCAGTGCTTCACCACCCTCCTAGTGAAAAAGTTTTTCCTAATATCCAACCTAAACCTCCCCCACGGCAACTTGAGACCATTACTCCTTGTTCTGTCATCTGGTACCACTGAGAACAGTCTAGATCCATCCTCTTTGGAACCCCCTTTCAAGTAGTTGAAAGCAGCTATCGAATCCCCCCTCATTCTTCTTTTCTGCAGACTAAACAATCCCAGTTCCTCAGCCTCTCCTCACAAGTCATGTGCTCCAGCCCACTAATCATTTTTGTTGCCCTCCGCTGGACTCTTTCAAATTTTTCCACATCCTTCTTGTAGTGTGGGGCCCAAAACTGGACACAGTACTCCAGATGAGGGCTCACCAATGTTGAATAGAGGGGAATGATCACGTCCCTCGATCTGCCGGCAATGCCCCAACTTATATAGCCCAAAATGCCATTAGCCTTCTTGGCAACAAGAGCACACTGTTGACTCATATCCAGTCTTCTCATCCACTGTAACCCATTGGTCCTTTTCTGCAGAACTGCTGCCTAGCCATTCGGTCCCTAGTCTGTAGCAGTGCATGGGATTCTTCCGTCCTAAGTGCAGGACTCTGCACTTGTTCTTGTTGAACCTCATCAGATTTCTTTTGGCTCAATCCTCTAATTTGTCTAGGTCCCTCTGTATCCTATCCCTACCCTCCAGCGTATCTAACACAGTGTCATCTGCAAACTTGCTGAGAGTGCAGTCCACGCCATCCTCAAGATCATTAATGAAGATATTGAACAAAACCGGCCCCAGGACCGACCCTTGGGGCACTCCACTTGATACCGGCTGNCTGAGGTGAAACTGGCCTGTAGTTCCCTGGATCCTTCTTCCCCCCTCCTTTTTTTTTTTTTTAAAGATGAGCAGTACATTAGCCTTTTTCCATCTGCAACAGCAATTTGTAGACACTTTTTGGTTAACAAGAATGGTAATTTCAGTTTCACTCCTCTTCACAGGGATAGCTCAGTGGTTTGAGCATTGGCCTACTAAAGCCCGGCTGCCGGAGCTCCAGCGGGGATTTAAGGGCCCAGGGCTCCCCGCAGTGGCAGGCGCACCGTGCCCTTTAAATCCCCACCCAAGCCCTGCTGCCAGAGCTCGGGCAGGGATTTAAAGGGCCCGGGGCTCCCTGCAGCGGCCGGAACTCCGGGCCCTTTAAATCACCGCCGCAGAAGCCAGTCCAGTCCGGCACGGCGTACTGGCTCTTGCCGGTACGCCATACTGGACTGTACCGGCTTACTTTCACCTCTGAAGTTACTCCAATTTAGTAGTAGGAATAAAGGCCAGGATATGATCCAATATCTTTGAAATCAATGGAATTTTGTCATTGTCTTTAACAGGAGCCGGGGCAGGTCCCAGAGAAGGAAATTTGGAGTGAAGGGTCAGATTGCAGTGTTGCAACACCTCAGTCCCTTTTGTGAATCTAGTTCCAGGCACCTAGTTGCTTCTTCAGATGCCTAAATACCTTTAAATATATGGTCCTAAGTGCCTTATTGTGGCTCCAATTCAGGGAAAAAATTAAGTCTGTGCTTAATCATAGAATCATAGAATCATAGAACTTGAGATCAGAAGGGACCATTATGATCATCTAGTCTGACCTCCTGCATGATGCAGGCCACAAAAGTTGACCCACCCACCCCTGAAATAACTCTCACCCTTGACTCAGCTGTTGAAGTCCCCAAATCCTGATTTGGTGACTTCAAGCAGCAGATAATCCTCTAGCAAACAACCCCTGCCCCATGCTCGGAGGAAGGCGAAAAACCTCCAGGGCCTCTGCCAATCTACCCCGGAGGAAAATTCCTTCCCGACCCCAAATATGGCGATCAGCTGAACCCCGAGCATGTGGCCAATATTCTCTATCCTGACACTTAGGAAAAGACTCCCAATATCCCAACATTTAAAATCGGTACTAACTCCCAGGCGGCACATTATTGACCTATTGGGTAAATCAAGTTATCCTATCAGATCATCCCTTCCATAAACTTATCAAGCTTAGTCTTAAAGCCGGAGAGGTCTTTTGCCCCCACTATGTCCCCCGGCAGGCCATTCCAGTATTTCACTCCTCTGACGGTCAGAAACCTTCGCCTAATTTCAAGCCTAAACTTCCCAACTGCCAATTTATATCCATTTGTTCTCGTATCCACATTAGCACTGAGCCGAAATAATTCCTCTCCCTCCCCGATATTGATCCCTCTGATATATTTAAAGAGAGCAATCATATCTCCCCTCAACCTTCTTTTGGTTAAGGAAAACAATCCGAGCTCCTCAAGTCGCCTTTCATACGACAGGCTTTCCATTCCTCGAATCATCCTAGTGGCCCTTCTCTGTACCCTTTCCAGTTTAAGTTCATCCTTCTTAAACATGGGAGACCAGAACTGCACACAGTACTCCAAATGAGGTCTCACCAGCGCCTTGTATAACGGGACTAGCACCTCCTTATCTCTACTAGAAATACCTCGCCTAACGCAACCCAAGACCGCATTAGCCTTTTTGACGGCCACATCACATTGCCGACTCATAGTCATCTTGCGATCGACCAGGACTCCGAGGTCCCTCTCCTCGTCCGTTACTTCCAACAGGTGCGTCCCCAGCCTATAACTATAATTCTTATTAGTCATCCCTAGATGCATAACCTTACACTTCTCACTATTAAATTTCATCCTATTACTAATACTCCAGTTTACCAGGTC
This sequence comes from Platysternon megacephalum, assembly GCA_003942145.1. Lineage (NCBI taxonomy): Eukaryota > Metazoa > Chordata > Testudines > Platysternidae > Platysternon > Platysternon megacephalum. The sequence goes on from QXTE01000046.1 coordinate 9,645,366, forward strand.
ATCCAAATCCCCCTGGAGGATATCCCTATCCTTCTCCGAATTGGCAATACCTCCCAACTTCGTGTCATCCGCAAACTTTATCAGCCCACTCCTACTTTCGGTTCCGAGGTCAGCGACGAATAGATTGAATAACATCGGACCCAAAACCGAACCCTGAGGAACCCCACTGGTAACCTCCCTCCAACCCGACAGCTCCCCTTTCAGTACGACCCTCTGCAGTCTCCCCTTTAACCAGTTCTTTATCCACCTCCGGAATTTCATTTCGATCCCCATCCTTTCCAATTTACGCAGTAATTCTTCATGCGGTACCGTATCAAACGCCTTACTGAAATCAAGATATATCAGATCCACCGCATTGCCCTTATCTAAAAAATCTGTTACTTTCTCAAAGAACGAGATCAGGTTGGTTTGGCACGATCTACCTTTCGTAAAACCATGTTGTAATTTGTCCCAGACGCCATCGACCTCAAGGTCCGTAAGTACTCTCTCCTTCAATATTTTTTCCATGACTTTGCACACTACAGACGTTAAACTAACAGGCCTGTAGTTACCCGGGTCACTTTTTTTCCCCTTCTTGAATATAGGAACTACATTAGCTAATCTCCAGTCCAGCGGTACAACCCCCGAGTTTAGGGATTCATTAAAAATTTTCGCTAACGGGCTCGCAATTTCACTCGCCAATTCTTTTAATATTCTCGGATGAAGGTCATCCGGACCGCCCGATTTACTGCCGTTAAGCTTTTCAAGTTTGGCTCGTACCTCGGATACCGTAATGTCTACCCCCCCTCCTTCATTCCCATCATTCACGCCGCCACTATTCCCAAGCCCTTCAGTAGCCTCATTAAATACCGAGGCAAAATATTCGTTCAGATATTGTGCCATGCCTAGATGATCCTTAATCTCCACCCCGTCTCCATTCTTAAGCGGTCCCACTTCTTCTTTCTTGGATTTCTTCCTATTTATATGGCTAAAAAACCTTTTACTATTGTTTTTAATTCCCTTCGCGAGATCTATCTCCACTTGGCTTTTGGCCTTTCTAACCGCATCCCGACACCCTCTTACCTCCATAAGGTAGGTTTCTTTGCTGATCCCTCCCATCTTCCACTGTTTATACGCCTTCTGTTTTTTCCTAATCACCCCTCTGAGACGCTTGCTCATCCAGTCCGGTCTAAAACCGCTACCTACAACCCTTTTTCCCTTTCTCGGGATACAGGCCTCAGAGAGGTCCTGCAACCTCCACCTAAAATAATCCCACGCCTCTTCCGCCTTTAGATCTCTAAATATGTTTGCCCAATCCACTTTTTTAACTAGCTGCCTTAATTTAGTAAAGTTAGCCCTCTTGAAATCATAAACCTTAGTCTCAGATGCATTTTTATTTATCTTTCCATTTAGTTTGAACCGGATTAGCTCATGATCACTCGAGCCAAGGTTGTCCCCTACAACCATTTCCTCAACGAGGTCCTCACTACTCACCAAAACCAAATCTAAAATGGCATCCCCCCTCGTCGGTTCAGCAACCATTTGGTGAAGGAATTCATCAGCTATCACATCTAGGAAAAGCTGAGCCCTATGATTATTACTAGCGTTTATTCCCCAATCTATATCCGGGAAGTTAAAGTCTCCCATGATCATACAGTTCCTACCAGTATTGACCTCTTTAAAAACATTAAAGAGTTCTCTATCCATCTCCAGGCTGGATCCCGGCGGTCTATAGCACACCCCGATCACTATCCCAGGGGAGGCTCTAGTATTTTTCTTCCCCAACGTGACCCTTGCCCAAACAGACTCCGTATTATCTATTCCATTACTATTTATTTCATTACACTCTACCTCTTTATTGACATACAAGGCAACCCCACCCCCTTTACCTTTGTTCCGGTCTTTCCTAAAAAGAACATACCCTTCCATACCTGCACTCCAGTCGTGGCTACCGTTCCACCACGTTTCAGTTATTCCCACGATATCGGGTTTCAAATCTCGGACCAGGAGCTCCAGTTCCTCCATTTTGTTACCTAGGCTTCTAGCATTAGTGAACAAACATCCTAATTTTTGCCCTTTGGCTTCTCTCCCCTTTGTTACCCTCTTTGGTAGGGACACCGTACCGTCAGTATGACGTATCGGTCTAGTATCCCTCCCCCCCCTCTTTCTTATGTTCAAACCCTTCCCTCTGTCAATATCAGTTTTTATCCCTTCGTCCACCCTCTCAATGTTAAAGCCTGGCGTGGAGAGTGCCCGTGCATCTCCCAACCGTCTCCCCGCAATTCCTAGTTTAAAGCTCTCTCGATCAGATGCGCCAGCCTCCCTCCCAGAAGTCTATTTCCCTCCCTACTCAGGTGGAGCCCATCCCGCGAGAACAGTTCTCTGTTCCCGAAAGCCTCCCAGTGGCCATACATCCCAAAGCCCGTCTTATAACACCAATCTCTGAGCCAACTATTTAACATCACAATCCTGTCCCCCCTTTGCCGCCCTTCTCTAGGGACAGGCAAAATCCCACTAAAGATTACCTGAGCCTCGATTTCCTTCAGCGTCTTACCCAGTCTGGCATAATCTCCCTTGATTCTCTCCAGCGAGAATCTAGCCGTGTCATTGGTTCCTACATGAAGGATGATAAGAGGGTTCTTACCTGCCCCTTTTAGGATCCTTTTCAACCGCAGGTCCACATCACGAATCTTAGCGCCCGGTAAACAGCACACCCTTAAGTCCATCCCTGTTCAGGAGAGCACGTAAGCATATGTTTAACATTATGTGTTTTAGTCCCATTGACTTCAATAGGAAGTATGCATGTGCTTAAAGAACTATACCTAATGCTCAGCCCAACCTGTGACCATATGAAACTTCTGCTCACACTTTCACTATGGCACAAAAGCCAACCTTACATAACTGTTGTTCAGTGCTCAAATTGTGATTTGCAACCCTGATAGTAATATGGATAAGAAGTTCACTCTTATTTTCATCAAATTGATAATAGTTAAGAAGAGAACATTGTATAGGGCTTGTTCATTCTCTCCAGTATGTGGACAGACAACACATGCCTTGATACCAGGTAGCAGCATCAAGTACTGTAGTTAGATTTTTTAAAATCAAATAATTATGCCTTTACCCTCTTTTCAACAGGAACGTGAGGAGTACTTTCGATTGACAAGTGAAGAAACGAACAGCAATATCCTGTGGTGGGCTCTTGCACAAACATTAATCCTTATTTTAGTTGGAGTCTGGCAAATGAAATGTCTTAAAGATTTCTTTATAGCTAAAAAGCTTGTTTAAGATTGATAGAAGTGAATACACTTCTAAATTATTCAACATATAATGCATAATGTCTACATTAATAAAGCACAAAATGCAAAAATATGCACTATTTTTTATGTCTTATTTACATAAAAAGGTGAAATTAAACTAGTTTTCAAGTACCTGAATACAGTAATCCTCTGGTAAGAAAAATATTACAAGAAAATATGAAGTACATGAATTGAGGGGGGGTGGGGGAGGAAATTATCAATATACTCTTCTCAAGCATCACTCATGCCTCCCACTCTCAATAATTACCACTCCCACCTCCTGCTCCCCTATCAGATTCACACTGTTGGGTCTCTCCTCCCATTTCCTTCGGAAGAATCCCAACCGTAGTTCCCCCACTTCCTTCTAAAGATTTAGTTTATATCTTAATCTGAATAGCACCATACATATATACATCTAAATGGCATACAGTTGGCAGTCCATCCTACATTTTGGCAGTTTTGCAGACCCACCCCAAATAATCTTGAATAGTTATGTAAATTATCACAGGTGAGAACTATCCTACGCAGTCTGACTGGATTATAGAATTCTTGGCAATCCCTGGATTTGTGACTGTCAACTTTATATGTAAGATTATTCATACAGTTTCAGTTCTTCAGTGTGTTTCTTTGTTGGAAAGCTATTTTTATTTTAATTAAGAGGCCACAGATGTTACTTTTGAGTACTGATCATAGTGGATTTATCAGGAGCTTTGCAGAGTATGACTTAATCAAGTAGTTCCCCTCCAATTGGATTAACAGATGGGTTGAGAGAGTTGCTTCTATAATTTGACAAGTTTTATTTAGTTATAGTTTATGGAGAATTTGATTTAAAAGCAGAAGATGGGGGTAGTGTGCATCTCCTATCACAGCAAATACCTAGCAACTTACTTCCTTACTAACCTATGTCCTATTCCTTTCTGTGAAGAAAATAGCTCGTAAGGACATATAGACCTTATATAAAATTTAAAGTTATATATTTCAAATGGGTTTCATCCTGATCAGCTTTAAAGTAATTTTTCTCTGTCAAGCTTTTGGGCTTGTGTACATAGCCCCACAGTGCGCTACGGGGGGCAGGAACTAATAGGAACCTGGTTCATATTAACCTAACTCCCATTGAAATCAATGGTTATAGGTCAGACAGTTTATCTTCAGAAATCAATGGGAATTAGGGATCTAGGTACTTTTGAAAATCACAGTATCTGCATCTTTAGGTACCTAAATAGCTTTAAAAATGTGTCCCATACAATCTTTTAAAAACATTTAACCCAAGCAATCTATGACTCTGAATTTTTTTATGTTTTGGGAGGGGTCCCAGACTAAGTCTGTGGGATATGGAATATACTAAATATTTTTAAAACTGGTGATTTAAGCAGGACTTTTCTAAGTTGTTGCTTGCTAATTATGTCCTAATTCAGACTTGATAAATCCAAGTTGCATGGGTCCCAGGTAGGCCTCACCCCTGATTTGTCCATAGACCTTGAAGGTAGGTACTGAAAAGTGAGTGAGAGAAATTTGTAAACCGTAAGAATCAAAGGTCAGGCCAAGAAGCCTCAACTTTCAGATCAATGAGCCATCTGAGGAAAAACTCATGTTCCAGAGTCTCCAGAACTGATCAGCTTAGAGAGAGGAAGTTATGACATCAACAAACAGGCTATTTCTACCTTTGACCAGTCTCTCCCTGCACTCGAAGAAGGTCTACTAGTGCGAAGTGCTGTGCCAGCAGAGCATCAACATTTGGCAACTTGTCTGCAGTTCCAGCTCCTACACGATGAAAGTCCAGAAAACACAACCTCTCTATAATTTTAAGTATCATATTTCATCCTTTTGTATTGTTTAGTCTTTTGTTTTTAATTCTCCGGGAGCTGTTCCATCCTTTATTTTTAGCATGTGAAAATATAAGTGTGGTTGTGTGCACACGTGTTTGTGTAGAGCTAGGCAATTTGTTTTTTACTAATTGTTTTGCAACATAAAAATGCACTTTTTGGGGGGTGATCTGAAACTATTTGCCTAATTTGGGTCAAATTCAATGAATAGTTTTGATTAATGAGTCAATTTTATAATGTTTTAATTTTTTATTTTTTTTTATTTTTAAATTTCACCAGTTTTAAAACAACACACCCACACAAAAAAGGTGAAAACCACCTGTAAAGTCAAATCAAAATGAAAAACTTATGGAAAATAAATCATTTTGTATAAACCCAAATGTTTGTCAACTCGAAACAAATCAAAAAACCCAAAAGATTTTGTTTTGGGTCAGCTCAAAACATTTTGGTTGATTCTAAATTCAATTTTTTTCTGTGTGTTTCGATTCAATGAAAAAAATAAAAAAAAATTGGGGGTTTGAATGAAACCTGTTTTTTTCAGGGGGGCCGGAGGGGTGTCCCAGACTTTTGGTCCAGCCCCCAAACAAAAAAATCCATTATTTCTTGAGAGCTGTGTGTGTGAGAGCACTTATAAAGCCCACACAGGGAAGGTGCCAGAAAGAAACATTCTCCAGGTTAAAGAGCTCTAAATATTGTCTTATAAAGACACTCATTGAAATTTGTTCTGTGTTTAGAAGTCTAGAGCCATTAGGATTGCCATCAGTAATTTCTGGTAAACACGATTGTTAAACATTGGCTTATAGAGTGTTCTGTTAAAGTGTATATTATAATACATGGTTGGATGAGAAAAGGTTGCCAGGAGTTCTCAAACTTCATTAAACCGCCACCCCCTTTCTGAAAACAAAAATTACTATAGGACCATAGGAGGGGGGACTGAAGTCTGAGCCCGAACGAGCCCAGCCATCCCAGGGAGGGGGGCAAAGCCAAAGCCCGACTGCCCCAGGCTGGGGGGGCCAAAGCTGAAGCCCTCGGGCTTGGGCTTTGACCCTGAGTCCCAGCAAGTCTAAGCCAGCCCTGGAGACCCCATTAAAATAGGGCCATGACCCACTTTGGGGTCTCGACCCACAGTTTGAGAACTGCTGGGTTAGACACAGCATACTGACTGAAGGTTAAGAAGGAAGTTTTATAATTGGCTCTAAGGTTGTGGTTCAAACATTAGATAATAATTTGGTTTCTTTATTAAGCTATTTAGCCAGATTCAAATTATTGATTTGATTGACATTAGTAAAATACCTTCTTGGGGATTTATAAATAAATGGACAGCCACCTTCTTAGCCTCCCTCTTAAAAGTTATATAAGGATTGATTACATCTCTGGCATTAATTTGATGATTTAACTTCAGTCCAATATTGAGACTATCTGGCTTGATTAGATTATGATATGATAGTTGTGACGGGTTAGATCACAGAAACCCCCTTGGGAGCTGCCAACTGATGTGCAAAGGCTACCTCTGTTCCTGTTCTCCCTGCCAGCTCAGTGGCTTCAGCTCCCTGTCTTGGTGAAGCCAGACACACCCGTCTGCTGCAGCACAGACTCAGGGTCTGAATTACCTGTCCCAAAGCTGCAGGTTTACCTGAAAACAGCTCACAGAAGTGTGCTTGCCTTTAGCACTCAGATGCCCAATTCCCAATGGGGTCTAAACCCAAATAAATCCGTTTTACCCTGTATAAAGCTTATACAGGGTAAACTCATAAATTGTTCGCCCTCTATAACACTGATAGAGAGATATGCACAGCTGTTTGCTCCCCCAGGTATTAATACATACTCTGAGTTAATTAATAAGTAGAAAGTGATTTTATTAAATACAGAAAGTAGGATTTAAGTGATTCCAAGTAGTAACAGACAGAACAAAGTAAGTTACCCAGCAAAATAAAATAAAATGCGCAAATCTATGTCTAATCAAACTGAATACAGATAATCTCACCCTCAGAGATGCTTCAGTAAGTTTTTTCTCAGACTGGACACCTTCCAGGCCTGGGCACAATTCTTTCCCCTGGTACAGCTCTTGTTCCAGCTCAGGTGATAGCTAGGGGATTCTTCATGATGGCTCCTCTCCCTCTCTGTTCTCTTCCACCCCTTTATATATCTTTTGCATAAGGCGGGAATCCTTTGTCCCTCTGGGTTCCCCCACCCCTCACTGGAAAAGCACCAGGTTAAAGATGGATTCCAGTTCAGGTGACATGATCACATGTCACTGCAAGACTTCATTACTCACTTGCCAGCACACACATATACAGGAAGACTCACAGGTAAATACAGCCATCTGCAGACAATGGCTCTGGTTAATGGGAGTCATCAAGATTCCAAACCACCATTAATGGCCCACACTTTGCATACTTACAATAGGCCCTCAGAGTTATATTTTATATTTCTAGTTTTCGATACAAGAGTGGTACATTTATACAAATAGGATGATCACTCAGTAGATTATAAGCTTTGTAATGATACCTTACAAGAGACCTTTTGCATGAAGCATATTCCAGTTACATTATATTCACTTACGTTTTTATAAAACTATTCCAGTTACATTATATTCACTTATCATGTTTTTATAAAACCATATAGACTGCACAACGTCACAATAGTGTTTTATTCTTAGTTTAGTTTAGTATTATTAATATCTTAGCTTTGGTGACATGTTTTCTTGATTCTATTTTAATTTAAGATTTTTAATAAGATTTAGAAATTGATACTGAGTCATGTTTCTTTCAATAAGCAACATGGATCCAAAACCTTTGAGAACCTATGCTGGATAGCAGCAGGTCAACCTAAAAGCCTGACCAATTCCTCCTGGTAAGTTTATGGTTCTCACATTTCTCTATCTTATATTCAGAGCAGCATTTAGAGTAGTGATTAGAGATGGTTGAGAATTTTCTGTTGAAATTTTTTTCAACCAAAAATGCCTTTGTTTTCCTCAAAGTAAAAAAACCCTAAAATCAGTTTTTACTTAAAAAAAAAAATCCTCAAAAATTAAAAAAAGTTTTCATGGAAAAGTTTTACCATTTTCTGACAATCTCTAGTTGTGATTATTGTACCCATCTACTGATTTAACAAGTTTGTCTAGATAAAATTCTATTATAAAATACTACCTATATTCAGCTATTTAGATTGCTTAGTTAGCTGAACATTCTAATATTTTTCCTTTTAAAAGAGTTGCCAGATGCAACTGATCCTAGAATCATAGAATATCAGGGTTGGAAGGGACCTCACGAGGTCATCTAGTCCAACCCGAACTGATTGTTCTATTGTTACACATCACCGGGGAGTTTCTAACATTATATTTTTGAAATGCAGTTATTGAAAGATGAAAATCAGTAGGTGCTTAATCAAATTAAGTAAATAGATACAATGAATGATGTCTTTTTTCATAATACAAAATATTCCTTAAAAAAGCACTTTTGGAACTGAGAGACAAATTGCAGGAATTTTAATTTTTGTTGTCTTTTCACCATTAATACAAATAAAAAAGGAATACATATAACTGTTTAGAATGCACTTAACTGATCTTAAATCACTAACAGTTTCCACCACTATTCTGAAAATTAAGAAAGGTATTCTAAAAGTAATTTTTTTTTGTCTCATACATTCCAGGACCTCAACAACACATGCAGCTGAGCAGACCAGTGAAGTGAAGTGCCTTTCTTAGCATGATTTAACTGTTAGTGATATCATCAGCTGCAGAAGGAACCTGAGCTCAGATTCTAGCAGGTAAAAGAGAATGATTCTTGAATATCATTTAAGCCTGATTTGTAATAGAAGGAATACATTTGTGCCAGTACGTGGTTATTTGTTTATCTGGCCATGTGTGGACAAAATCAGTATTTGTATGCTCATCTCTGTTAAGAGCTGCACACAGGAAACAATTTGTGGTACCTTTTAACTAGAGTTCGTAAAAAAAACCCACCAAAAAAACCAGAATTTCCATCCTGTGGGAAATTGAGATTTTGACATTTGGATTTATCCCAAATAGGGATGAAAAGTCAAAGTCTCAGAATTATTCACAAAATGATAGATTCCAAAATATTTTGTTTTGACCTTATCAGAGCATTTCATTTTAATAAGGTCAAAAAATGTTCATTTCAGCTGTATTATACTATAGTGGAAACAATAAAGTCAAATGAGATGATTAAGTCAAAATGAAATATTTCAAATTTACATGAATAAAATAGAAATTGCCATTATAGAAATAAAACATTTTGATAATTACCCAAAAATTTAGATGAAATTGATACATTCCAGCAAAATGTTTTGATTTAATTGAAAACTGTTCTGTCGGAAAATTTTTGGCCAGGTCTAATATTAACAATCTTATTGAACCCACAAACTTATGAATGATATCGGAGGTGCTATGGATGCTATTGTTCTGATATGCCATCAGATGGCAATGTTTATATATAAACCGCCATGGTAGTCGGGCAGAGGTGAGTAAACCCATCCCACCTTATCGTCCTGTTAGGTGAGAGGAGCAGATAAATCCTGCCCCTCTCACCACTGTTGGGTGCTAGGAGCAGGGTGGGAAAATCTCTGCCCCTCACCCAGCTCTCCGCCCCTGTGGGGTGGCAAGGACAGGTAAATTCCCCCTTGCGGTCCCGTTGTGAGGGGAGGTGGGTGAATCCCCCCATCTGCTCACCACCTTGTTGGGAGTGAGGGAAAAAAAGCCTCTTATGCTCATTGCCCTCTTGGGGGCGAGGTGTGGGTGAATCCCACACACACATGCTCACCACCCTCTTGTGGGGGAGGGACAGGTGACTCCCCCCTAACATGTTCACCGGCCTCTTGGTTGGGGAAGAGCGGGTGAATCCCCCCTCACACACACAGGATCACCACCCTCTTGGGGGGTGGGGTTGGTGAATCCCCCCTCACACGCTCACTGCCCTCTTGGGGGGGAGGGGCGGGTGAATCCCCCACACCCATGCTCACTGCCCTCTTGGGGGGGGGGGTTGGTGAATCCCCCCTCACACGCTCACTGCCCTCTGGAGGGGGAGGGGGTTTAGTGAATCCCCCCTCACACGCTCACTGCCCTCTGGGGGAGGGGGTTGGTGAATCCCCCCTCACACGCTCACTGCCCTCTTGGGGGGGAGGGGTGGGTGAATCCCCCCCTCACACGCTCACTGCCCTCTTGGGGGGGAGGGGTTAGTGAATCCCCCCCTCACACGCTCACTGCCCTCTTGGGGGGGAGGAGTGGGTGAATCCCCCCTCACACGCTCACTGCCCTCTTGGGGGGGAGGGGTGGGTGAATCCCCCCCTCACACGCTCACTGCCCTCTTGGGGGGTGGGGTTAGTGAATCCCCCCCTCACACGCTCACTGCCCTCCGGGTGGGGGAGGGGCGGGTGACTGGCAGCTGGAATTCCCTCCCCTCATAACTGCCACTCACTTCCAACCCTGAACTGCCACCGCTCCGGGTGCAGCTGCCAAATGCTGCCTGCAGCGGATGGAAGGCCAGGAGACGAGACAGCCTCCATCGTGGTTGGGCTCTCTGGGCACATTCGCGCCCCAGCTCCCCCATTAAGATGGCTGCCCTGGTGTTCTGCAACGTGTGTTTCCGACAGCCCCGAACGGCCACGCCAAGGTTCAGCCTCACCAATTGCGGCCATGTTATCTGTGAGCCGTGTCTTCAGAAAGGTAACAGCCTAGCACGAGAGGGAGACGTGTCCTGTCCCAGGCCATGCAGATCCCTGGCCTAAGGGCTCAGGCAGGGAGCGAGGGTGGCAGAGGGTGGCAGGTCTGGTGGCGCGTCAACCCATCAGGGTCACATCAAGAGCTGTGCAATATTTCCCACTGGCCGCCAGGGTGCTGGAACAATTTGTATAGTGGGGGTGCTGGGAGCCATTGAACCAAACTGTAAACTCTGTGTATATAATGGAAACCACTTCAAGCCAGGAGGTGCAGTAGCACCCCTAGTTCCAGCACCTATGCTGGCCACACTAGCAAATTAGTTTGTGGCTGAAGGGCAGTGTGAGCTTAATCAGTGTGAAACAGAGCAGACTAGCCACTAGGTCTTTTTATGAGGAGAATGTGGGCACCCCCCCTCCCCCTCCATCCCCCCGCAACCTCCACCTTCATATAATCAAAAGATCATAGGGCTGCATGGTATTTGTCCACTGAAATTGAAAAGCCTGAGAGTTTCCTTTTTTTTTAAATCACTTAACATACATTTCTTACCCTAGGTATCGTTAAAACAAATATTAAATGTTTTCTAAATTAAAATTTTAAAAAATTGAATTAAAAAACTCCTTATCTGACTATAGTGTTAGTCGAGGTCTTGATACTTTGGAAACATGCCTTATGCATCCCAAAATCTGAGGCTTTAGTAAAAAGTCTGAGGCGAGACAGATATGGTCCCCACATTCACTGCCTGATTCAGATTAAGGTGCAGACATGCACTGTCTCATTCACTCTGAAGCACTGTTTCATTTTGCTTTAATTTTAGAACAGATTTCAACATATGGGATTTACATTATAAGATAGATTTTGCTAGTTGCTTCAGACATTTTAAACCCCACTACAGTATTATTATAATAAATTTTCCTCATTTAAATTGTTACTGTTTGAGAGCTGCAGGACCTGTTAAAAAAGGGGAGTTCCTGCAATATTTTTAGATCTCCATGTTATGCATCTGGCCTATCAGCTACATTTTGGAACCCTTACAATATATATTTAGGAGCTGTGGCAGAAGCATAGGGGAGACAGATTTCTCTTGGAAATATCAAGCTCGTAAAGTGGGATCCACAAAGGGATTTAGGCGCTGCAACACTCAGTGTCACAGCAGCTAACGCTTAGGTGTCTAGAAAATCACAGGAGCAACTCTGTGATCCACAAAGCTGAATTAGGTGCTTAGGCTCCTTCTACAATAAATGGGGAGAGAGAGACACTTCAGAATGGAATTCACAAAAGCCAGCAGAGTAGGCAAGGAGCTGCCTAAGTTAGCCAATGGGAGATGTTAACCAGAAAGTTGTGTGCTAGGCCCTGCTCCTCTCTCAGAGATAGGCACACAAGTCCAGGTTGCAGGGAGATGCCTGTTTCTGCTTAGTGGTCCATGAACTGGTACATACCACTTGGAGTGAGGCAGCTTAGGCACCTAAGCCTCTTTGAAGGAATGAGTTAGGCACCTTGCCCCACACAAAATGGCCCAATTATGTTTTAAGTATTTATCCACAGTGGAATAGTCATTGGGCCAGAGAGAGAGCATGGGAATGACTCTCTTGTCCAGTGGTTGGAGCACCCACATGGTATGTGGGAGACCCTGGCTCCAGTGCCCCGGCTCCAGACACTCTTTCATTATTTATCCAATAATGCCACAGCTTCAACAATAGAAACTGAGGGAGTCACCCACATCAGAATATGTCATATCTCAATGTTTAGAGCATGTTCCACAGAGGATTTGAATAGGGGCACCTATTCAAACCCTCCCTTTCTCCCCAGCTGGCAGAGAAGGGGGAATTGAATGTAAGTCTCCCACATCCTAGCTGAGTGCTCTAGCCACTGGGCTAAACATTATAAGGCAGGCACCATCTTGTCCTTTGTATGCATTTTGAATGGAACCCTAACCAGTCAATGGTCTCTGTGTGTACCTGTTTCCCCCTGCTTCGCAAATTGCTCTGGGGCTTAGACAGCACATAGACTGCTGGACAGATAGAGGGAGGCATTAGTGCGTATGCCCAGACTCTGAAACATATAGGTGCCTAGAAAATGTTTACTATGAAAATCTTAGGCACTGAGTGAATTTAGGTGCCTATGGATCGTACAAAAGCCAAAACTTAGGCACCGAAGTCTGAGGTTTAGGCATTGAAGTACCTTCGTGGATACCATCCCTACTGATTATCAGACAGACACAAAATATGGCATTTCTTCTCTTTCCTTGTCAGACTGTGATGTCATTTCAACAGTTCTGGTTTTTCTGAGGGTTTATGAAAAAAAACAAAAATTCATATATCAAAAATTAAAGAAATTCTTCAAGAATTAGCTAGTGTAATCAGTGGCTTTGTTTAAGAGGAAGGTGCCCAAAGTGCAGCCCCAGTAACTGAACATAGCTAAAATGTGTCCCACATCTGTCCCTTCTTAATAAAGTCTGAGTGAGAAGAAAATTGATAGAGTGTAGGTTTTTACTGGTGTGAATTCAGATACCATTTCTACCTGTTATAATACCATTTTTACAGTGTTCTTCATCTCCAAACATCATTATAAACATTGATACTCAACATGTTAGGCAGTAAGCAAATAGCTATTGTATAAATACATAAGACATATCTAGTCAACTATCAAGGAAGATAACGAGTGTATTTAAATATTATGATTGTGTGTATCTATTTAGAATAATTGTTAATGTGTTTCAAATAATAAAGACATATTTTAGAAAATGGTTACTTTTATGCTCAGGAATAAAGTCTGATCCTGCTTCTATTGAAGTCACTGACAAAAAAACACAAAGGGTGAAATTCTATTGAAGTCAAGACTTCACAAATTTCACCCACTGAGTTCAGTGGGGGCAGAATTGGGCCCAAAATATCTTAAAGTCATACCTCTGGTTAGTTCTCATCCATCAAATCATTTAAGCATGAACTTAAATTTATGCATGTGAGTAGTCTCATTTAAGTCAACAGAAGTACTCAAACAACAGGATTCAGTGAGACTACTCTTGTGCATAAAGTTGCTTGCATACATAAGTGTCTGTAGGATTCAGGCCTGGGAGCCATTGCACATTTTTACCTGTGCAACTGTGTGTTCACATTTTTGAAAAATCAAACTCTTTATATGATTTTATTTGCAATTATGGACAGCCTCTTTGATTCTTGATACAAACAAGGTCTAAGCATCAAAACAAGTTGCATATGCTGTATGACATACACTCCTATGGCATTCATTTTTATTTTACAGGCAAAAAAGATGAATGTTTGATTTGTAGAGCTCCTTGCCGTACAATATTTCTTTCTAAAAAGGTAAATTAAGGCTTTCATAATATTTGTTTTATACTAATTTGTAGTTTCCTTAACAGTAGAGTTATTTCATTACAATATACTTTCCTTTTATTTGTCAGCTGTACATGGACATTCACTAACGTTTTTACAGTAGTCATAGATACTTTGTTACTATATAGGGTATACTTATGGATTTCTTCAGACACAACTATATATAGCCTGGAGTGTGTACACCCCAGAAGTCAGCAGCAAATCAGTACAACTTCTTCAAGAAGCAAGTTGATGACTAACGTAAAAGGTTAGAGGTGATTGTCAAAAAGTAGAAAGTTCGATATCATTGTCAGATTTCAGGTAAATTAACCTTGTCCACCTGTGCACTACAGTTCACTATACTGAGTGTGGCCTTTTTGCCCTCCACAAAAAGTGTGCAACCTGCACCAGTACTCTGGCTCTTGGATTGGAGGAAAAACTCATGTACAGTCCAAACAGTGTTTAGATATATGGGTATTAGGTCTAGCCTTCCTAGGGTGACCAGATGTCCCAATTTTATAGGGACAGTCCCGATATTTGGGGCTTTGTCTTATATGAGTGCCAATTACCCCCCACCTCCGTCTCGATTTTTCACCCTTGCTATCTGGTCACCCTAAGCCTTCCCTTTTTTAATAATCCACTCAACTCTGTATTATTTTCCTTTGTGGGGATAGAGCTGAATAGAAGTATTCATAGGGGTTCTTGCCCTCACTCACCAGAGGATTGTGGAGCCCCCACTTCCTATTTTTGTTAAAATGGGGTTGAAAAGTTAATCCTTCCTTGTCCTGCCTAGACACCTTCTTCTCCTTAGCTAAATTCATATTTGGGTTGTGAAGGCACTTTATATTTCCTCCCTGACTAACTACCAGCCAGGTAAAGGACACACTTTCCTTGTGAGGGTAAGGGGGACATCATGAACATGCTTAGTGAAAACAGCATTCCTACAAGCCCATATGGCAATCATGGCCCTGGAACGGAGGCAGAGTTGGGCTGAAATCAGTATTACATTGCTGGGCCTTGTAGTAGGGTTTAGTATCCCTAGAAGTATTTAACAGCAGGTTAACATACATCTACTAAGAATGTCAATAATACAAAGGTAACTCTGTATTTATGAATAAAATATAGAATGAAAAATACTGCTGAACTGGAGGAAGGGCAGGATGATATCACAGAGGCACATTACAGAAAAGTAATAGGGTGTCAGATAAAGCAATCTGGCACTTGCCCAAAATAAAAAACTCGAAGGGTGTGATTTTCAAAAATACTTAGAAATGCTAATACTCCCATTGACTTCAGTGGGGCAGAATTAAGCCAACACTAAGTGCTTTTGTAAACCCCACCCTAAATGTGTGTAGATATCTATATCAACATCAATGTGTGAAGCTTAAAGGGAAATAATAAGTAAACTAGACTGGCAATTGAAGAAGAACTTCATGGCCTAGGCATTTCTGAATCTTGGTGGCATGACAAACAAAAGCCTATGGAATACTCTATTATTAAGGTCTAAGTCATACAATAAGGATAGATTAGGTTGTAGAGGTGGGGGAAGTACCATTATACCAAAAATAATATAAAATCTATTAAACTAAAATGTATTAGTTTTGAGTAGAATATGTATGAATATAAAACTCAAGTCATTTTGCTACTGTCCTCTATAACAGGAGGAGACACTTTTCTTGACATAGTCCTAAACAACACACTAAAATCAGGCCAAGGAATAACAACAGATGAATCACTAAGGCTCATTATAATAGCTGATCGCAAGATAATTAAGTTCAACATCATGATACTAAACTTTCAAAATGGTTTAACTGAGGAAGCTAATGAAAAAGACCCTAAAGACAAAAACAAAAATCCTTAGACTTAGTATGGAGGCTATTGCAGCATACTAAAATCGAGTTAGAGTAGGCATGCATATACAGACCAAAAAAAAGGATGCATAATTAGATGGGAAAGCACAAAATGTTGTTAGAGCAAAACAGTTATCTTTCAAAAATGGATATCCAGCCCAACTGAAGCCAGCAGAAGGAGACAGACTCTGGCAGGTAATGTAAAATGGAGATTAAGAAGCATAAGAATTTGAACAGCAAATAACCAAAACACAAGAACAAATAAGAATTTTTAAAAAAATATATCATAAGTAGGAAGCCTGCAAGAATCCATGGGTCTGCTGGACTACCAGGGAGTAATTAAGATGGGCAGAACATTGCAGAGAAGTTTCATTATTTCTTAGCATCAGTTTCACCACAAATGATGTTGGGAGTTACATGCCCAGGTCACACCCACTATTTTCAAGAGTGTAGTGGCTGAGCAGTTAACAAAAGGGTTAACTGTTTCATTAAAGTCCTCCAATATAGTAGCAGGTTTTAATGAAACAGTTAATCCTTTTGTTAACTGCTCTTTTTGTTAACTGCTCAGCCACTACACTCTTGAATTCCTTTAGAATGCTTGATGTCTTCTATATTTGAAAATGGAACCTAAGTTCCTTAGTCATAAAGGCACTTTTGAAAATTTTACCCTAAATATGATATCCACTACATTTTCTTCAGCCACTAATTCTGTCTTTTAAAAAATTACAATGCTATATTGTAGACATTAATTTTGGTAACATTTAGTTACTCTTTCTCTGCAGACAAATCCCGAAATTCAGTCACTGTTTATGGGAATAGATATGTTATGCAAAAAATATTCAAGAGAAATTACACAGGTGAGTCCTACGAAACTTGTTTTGCGAGATTTGATTGCCATCTGTCAATCAGAATCCAGATTTTTTTGTGTGTGTACTTTTTCTTCTATTTTAGAAACTGACTTATCTTCATTCCTAACCCATTTTTTCCCCTTTGTCAGTATAGTTGTAGGTCTAGCAGTTCCGGTTTTCCTCATTTATTTTCTCTGTTTTTTTGTTCGTTTAGCTAGTTGATTTTTGTTCCGTTTTGTTTTTTTTGGCATTTTTGGACTGACCAACTCATTGTGGCCTGATTTTCAAAGTGCTAACCATTTGCAGCTTCTATTAACTTCAGTGTAAAGGGCAAAATTCTATGAATAGTTCAACTTCCACATTTTCTTTCTCCAGTACACAGTTCCAAGGTGCTTAAGAAAGCATCAGGGCTACTGTTTGTGTCTTAATCTCATACTAATTATCACTACTTCTTGTTATTTTAATGATGCATAAATATTTGCAATGCAAAAGTATCAAATATTAGCTATATGAGAAATTAAACAGGTAAATTTAAATCACTGTTGGCACCACATGCTATGGCTAAAAAAAAACCCCAAAACCACAAAATGTTTCAAAGGGAGGGGGAAGGAAAATATGATGTAGAAACTCATGTGAGCATTTGGATGTTGTCTAGATGAGTAGTCTATAGAAAATGTTTCAATGTGCACAATTCAGAATCCATTCAGAAATTTTCAAGACTACAGTCAGAATCAAAAGACAGTTATTCAGATGTCTGTTCAATAGTTTCCAGTAAACTCTTAGCTTTCTTAATTTCCCAGAAAATGAACAGTTTCGTGTGACAAAATCCAAGTTTCATTTAGGACATGGCACATGTCCTGGGTACTGAGCCCCAGATCTGGATATATTAAAATTCTGTTTTTTATTGTACAATATATTTCTTTTTTCCCTGTAAGGGGCACAGAGAGGTTGGTTATTCTTGCTTCTCCTCTATTTTATATTCACAGCCTCTTTATCAGTAACATTTGATCAGCAACCCAAGCCTTTGTTTTTTTTCCTGTGCCTAATACTTTACTGCCAAAAAACCTCATGCCATTTTGACATGGTCACAAGAAATTAGCATATAAAGAGTCACTCGTTTCTCTTCCAGCCCAGCTGATATGTACAGTTAACAGTTTATCTTACACTCATTCCCACCATGAGCCTGGCCTCACAGACTAGGCATTGTAATATTTGCTTATAGAAATAAAAGTATTTATTGGAACACTGCAAGTAACAACTCCAGGACACAGAGACAGGACTGAACTTCCTCCTAGCCACCCCTCCCCCACAACTATGACAACAACATAATATAAAAATAAGACAACTTAAACCTAAGATAAAGATACATTTCCACCTACAATAGAAGTGCTGTCTGCACTGACCATTACAGATCACATCCTAGCCACATTAGTATTTTGACAATCGGATTTGTCAAGCCCCAAATAAAATGTTATTTTAATAAAAAAATTGTGAAATTCACGGCTAGGTTGTGTGTTCTTTTTACTGCCTTTCAATGAGTTCTGAAAGCAAAAACAACATATACCTGGCATGGCCTAGTTTTCCAGCTGCTGGAAAAATATATTATGTGTTTAACCCAACTGTAAAAATAAAACTGATACTATTGTGTGTAAATTTATACTCTGCTACTTCATATTAGTGAGATTTGCCACAATATGCCAGTTTCCAAGTAGTTTGAAATTCTTTGAGTTCAGCAAGAGTTACTACTGACTAAAGTAGCATTAACAACTAAGTAGGATGTCTCACTGTGACCAGGGTCTTAGTGGGGGCCAGCTATGATCACTCAATTAGGGTGAACTGCAAAGAATGGGGCAGACAATCCCCAAAAAGCTGGTGGATATTCCAATACTTAGATTTACCAAGACAGCATAAAACAACTTCTTTATTACCTCACTGGTTACTCAGAAGTCCAAACAACACAGTTCCCTTAAAGTGATCCAGCCTCAGGCCTCCATCCAGGTACCTAAGTCAAATATGACAATTTCTGAAAATCTTATTTCATCATATAAAATAAAAGGTTCTACTAGTCCCAAAGGATCGGACACATTACCTCCGAGGTTATTGAATATTCCATCTCTTACCCAAATACACGCTACAGCCAATTCTTATTAACTAAACTAAGCTTTATTAAAAAACAAAAGAGAGAGAGTATGGTTAAAAGATCAATATACATACAGACATGAGTTCAATTCATTTAGGTGCAGATTCATAGCAGAGATGGTGAGATTTGTAGTTGCAAAGAGTTCTTTTAGAAATAGTTCATAGGTTATAGTCCAATGTCCAAATATCATATTCAGGGCAGAGCAGCATAACTGGGACCTCAGCCTTGCAACTCAAACTTCCCCTGATGAAGCCTAAGCAGATCTGAGATGACAGAATCAGGACCCAAAGATCTTTTTTTACAATTTCATGTCTTTTGACAAGTTGGAGTTCCTCAGGAAACAAAAGGTAATTAGGATGACTTTGAAGGAGGTCCATCACTGGTACTTGGCTGTACGAATTAACTTAAGGCCATTTACTTGTTCCTCCACCATTCACAGTACATTTCAAAGAGAGACGAATACTGAGATATCCCATGTTTACAATTCATTTAAATGTTAGGATGTTCTTTTGATCTCTGAATTATCAGACCCTACTCATACATATGTAAATACACAAAAACACAAACATTATCTCCCCACATGTCTTTTGATGGGTTATTTATTTTGCAGGATGTTAAACCCTTTCTAGCCATGCGTCTCACTCAGACTATATTTTTAATTAACAGAATATGTTTTTACAAGACAAGCTATAATAGCCAATAAGACATAGTATGTTTTATATTGCCATTTTATTTGTGTTTGTGTTTAACTCTATATTGAATAAATTTTGTGCAAACATTGTAGGAAAACTATACTTCCTCTTTTTCTCCCTTGTCATTGAACATGGTCTTAAAAACAAACTCAATAAAATAAGTCCACCATCTCCTAGGCAGGCCACTCCAGATTCAAACATGTAAAATGTATAAGTTTTTAGTTGCCACCCTGGTGTATAACTGGAGAGTGTTTTTATTGGATTTGGACCTAAATGATATATAAAATACATATAAAAATAAAAAAATGGGAATCACTTTTATTTTTAGATTTCAGAATTTCAAGAAAAACACAGAAGACGCTTATTAGCATACTACAGAGGAAAGGTAACTAAGCTTGACTTTGGGTGGGAAGGAGGATTGTTTTGTGTGCCTTATTTCTTTGGTTTATATTTAGAAAACAAATTTTGATTGGACTTTCCTACTTATTAAGAGGGGGCTGTTAGCATGTCATGGTGTCTGGAGTGGTTCACAACCATGAATGCCTACCTCAGGGCAGATTGTCAGAAAACAGGACAGACACCCCAAACTGGTGGTGTAGTCTATAATTAGATTTCACCAAGCCAATAACAAATGTGAACTGCTGGCTCACTATATTAGTCTTACTATGGAGTCCCAGACTCCTGAGACTCTCCAGTCTACCTTGCCACCTAAACAAACTGGACATTGTGATGAAATGGTTACTTACATGAAAAATCACACCGCAGTCAAGTTGCTTCCAGTCCCAAGAGACTAATCACTTTACCCAGATCAGTTGGTACCCTAGATCTTACACCAAAGACAATGCTGGTAGCCAATTTTATAGTAAACTAACTAAAGGTTTATTAGCTAAGAAAAGGAAATGAGAGTTATTGAGAGGTCAAAGCAGGTATAATATATGGACAGGTGAGTCACTGTCTATAATTCCAAATGGCAGCAGAGATGTTGTAATATGCCAGTTTCCCAAAAGTCTCTCAGGGCTCCCCAGAATAACTCTGAGGACCACCAGATGCTACAAGCAATTCTCAGTTCACAGTTCTCAGTTCACAGGCTGGATTTTCTTTCAGCCTGTGACCACTACCCTTACTTCAGTGTTCTTCGGGTATTCATTGATGTTATGAGCAGAGTGATATAAGGTGGAGAGAAGAGAGGGGGCTAGAGGAATTTTTCCCCTTCTTATATTCCAACTCTTTTGTGCTGGAAAAATCCTTGCTGGGTCATAGGGCCAGGCAGTTCCATTGTGTACATGAACTCCAAGATGTCCTTCAGATGAATTGTAAATTTCTTGTTCACACCTCCCTCCCCCCACAGGGAATGTCTGATTAAAGAGGCAATGGCTCTTTAGCACCTTGCTGGCTTTCCAGTGTACCTTTTTCTTTGAGAAAATGGTTTGTGGGAGTCACCCAATACTACAATACATTTCAGGAACAATCATATAGTAAAAATCTCATAATTGTAAATGCAGTAATGTTACACACATCCAGGGCCGGCTCTGGCTTTTTTGCCGCCCCAAGCAAAAAAAAAAAATAAATAAAATCGGGGCGGCCAGAACGGCAAAGCAAAAAAAACCCTGTGGCCAAGCAGGAAAAAAAACAAAAAAACCTGCGGTGCGACCAGAGCAGCAAACCAGAAAAAAACAAAAAACCTGCGGCGTGGCCGGAGCCAGGGTGCAGACGTGCCCCGGCTAGAGGGGAGGAGGAGGAATGAGCGGGGGTGGGGAGAGAGAAGGGGGTTAGCCAGGGCTTCAGCAGGGCGCTCGCCACGCGGCCCCGACCGCCGCACCGCCTGCCGGGAGGGCTCCGCGCCGCTCCGGTTGGCTGGGAGGGAAGGACGCGGGCTGCCCTGCCGGGCTTGCTACAGACCTGGCACCGGCTGGGGCAGATGGAGTGTGCAGCCCGCTCCCAGCACGGCGCTCCCCTCCTCCGCGCTGCCGCCCCCTACAGGGCGGCCGGATCGGTGAACCAAAAAAACCAAAACAAAAAAAAAAGTGGCCGTGCTGCCCTAGGATTGGGCGGAATGCCACCCCATAGAATCTGCTGCCCCAAGCACGAGCTTGCTCGGCTGGTGCCTGGAGCCGGCCTTGACACATCTTAATAGTACAATGATGTTCAGCAAATTATTGAGTTTTTAAATGATACCTCACAAGGCATACTTTCTACAAAACATATAATAACCATATAAAAGAGGTACAGGGTGTCACATGGGGTATAGAGTGTCACAGAGGATAACCTGCTATTGCTACCAGTTATTCCATTAGCTCAACGGGCAGAGGTTTTTTTCAGTTTGCTTTTATAGAAACCTGGGAAATTATATACAAAAAACTGTTAAAAGAACATCATTAAGGTTGCAAGTCAAACACTGCAAAGTTAGGAAATGCCAGAATTAAGTTTGTTTGTACAACCTTAATTCAACCTATTTATGCATATACACTATGATAGAATCTTTAATTACATGATTGTGATGGAAAGCTTAAACTGCATTATCATGCTTAGTCACTAGGTGGTGCTGTTTGAAGATTACTGCAGCACATCTTCTCTGAGTGCTCGAGTCTGGAGACGGTCTACATTTTTTTTTACAATAAAGTTGTTGTTGCTAGTATCCATTTTTCTCTGTCTCTGTGTGACTAAGCTGATGTGGTGTCAGAGTAACAATAGAAACTGGAGAATTTCATCATAATTCCTCATGCACGAGAGAGCTTTCATCTTTGACATACCATCATATTGGAAGAAACAGTGTGCATGATTTCACATCCCAGCTGAACTGCACAAGGTGAATGGGGAGATGAAGGTTAGGGTCTTAGTCTACGCCAGGGGTCGGCAACCTTTGGCAAGCGGCCCATCAGGGTAATCCGCTGGCAGGCTGCGTGACGTTTTGTTTATGTTGACTGTCCGCAGGCACGGCCCCCCTGCAGCTCGAAGTTCCCGGCCAATGGGAGCTTTGGGAACCGGCGGCCAGCACGTCCCTGCAGCTCGCAGCTTCCAGCAGCTCCTACTGGCCAGGAATGACAAACCGCGGCCACTGGGAGCTGCAGGGGGACCAGGCCTGCGGACAGTCAATGTAAACAAAATGTCTCATGGCCCGCCAGCAGATTACCCTGATGAGCCGCGTGCCGAAGGTTGCCGACCCCTGGCATACTCTATTGAGACAGATAGTGAGGCGTTCAACAGAAACTATTGACATCTTCAGTTCGTTCCAGAGTTTGAACAATCAACTGAGCAAACTCTACAAGCTGCAGATGCAGAACCAGGAGGAGATGATTCACCTATTCCAGAACTGCCGGAGACAACCGCTGCAAATAAAGGGCATCTTAATCACCAAGTTGTTACCCGTTCTGACCGTCTAGTTAAAACAAACAGTATGATTTAAGAATAGACAGTAAATAGCAGATGGACACAGGTTGAAATTTGAAGTTGGTTTTAAAAAATAGTTTCATGGTTTTAAAATTGTTAAAAAGCAGAAAAAGAAAAAAATAAAGGTAGTTGTGGTGGAAAGCTTACACTGCATTATAATGTTTAATTACTAAGTGGTGCTGTGTGAAGAATACTGCAGCACATCTTTACCAAATGCTGGAGACACTCTACATTCCTTTTTTACCAATAAAATTGTTATTGTTGCTCACATCCATTTTTCCTCTGTCACTGTGTGACTAACCTGACACACCTAACCTGATTACATACTATTTTTCCATAGGCCCTCTGCCTTAATAATGTTCTTTTATCGTAGTTTTTGTGTGAATGTTTGATTTCCTAGATATCTACAAAAGCAAACTGAAAAAAATATCATATTTACATGCGCGTGATTCATTAGCAGAGTTGTGACCTTTAGAGTGCTTGACTTTGCAAATCTTAATAATGTTCTTTTAACGTATTTTGTGTGTGTAATACAATCTATTTTATCTCTTGAAAATTATTTTTGAATCAAGTCAAAGTACAAAGAAGGACTCTAAAAAGCTAATTGCATTTCAGATCTCAGAAAGGAAATCTGTGATAACACTTTTATATTGGGGTTTTTCATTTATTTTCATTCTTATTCACTCCAATTTTATATCAGGGACAAAAATGAAAAGAAAGACAGAAACAAACTTCCTTTAAACTCTCTTCTCAGTATCACTTTACCAGAGCTTTGTAACATGTCAGTGCATTCTAGAATCAAAATTTAAGTTTGTCGGCCAAAAAACATGGACATGTAGATCTTCAGAAATAAAATAGATCCATATACCCACTACTATGCTGACTCTTTCCATGTACTTATATGGCAATAGTATCTAAGAATAAATGTGATTCAATCAGTAAACTCTCTATAAAAGTATGTGTTTGACAATCAAACTGTGTTTCGCACAAATGGAATTTCTATAAGTCTTTGATTATGTCATATAGATTGCAAAATTAGAAGAATCTCTTAAGAAGGCAACACAACAGATACATCAGATTCAATGGTAAGAAGCTTAGCATAGCAAAGATAAGTTTGAAGTATGCTTTGTATTTGGAATACCGCATGTTTAACAAGAAGTTATATAAATTAAAATACAAAAAGAATCATGCTTATTTGCCTCTCTCTCCTATGATGCATACTTGTGTGAGTAGATGAATTTATTTAGCTTTCTAGAAATGAATGAATGAATGAATTATGTTTTCTGTTATCCTACCTCTTCCCACACGAACATAACATGACAGGAAACAAGCTTCTTATTTTAACATTAAAATCAATAAGTATTCTAAGAAGTTAACATTTTTTTGCTGTCCATATTTTATGTTTGTACCAGGTAATGACTCAGATCTGAATGGATGTACATTTGAAAATTACTTGCTGTACTAAGAAACAAGCATTTTTGTATGATGTGGACTTTTAAAGTCAATTTTTAAAACTTCACCTTGTTAACTAGAAATGTTTGCAAAAAGTCTGATGGGCCTGGCAAGTTTTCCATGTGACTTATGGTTTTCTGAATAAAGCTTCTGTACTCAACAAGGATTCCAGTGGACATTAGAAGTTCAGAAACACAAATATCAGAACCTCCTGCATCCCTATTCAGGATGATATGTTAATGAATAAACACATGCATGTCAATATTTTTTCTTGAAAACTTTATTTAAAAAGGCTAAGGAAATTCACAAAACTAAGGTTGCAGAGTTAATTGCAATTACTTGTACATTAATATTGGGCCTTTTAATAAGAGAGTCTGCCAGATGTTACCATGAGTAGATATTGCTATGCATAGAGGGATTGGTTTGGACAATATAATACACATACAATAGACTTTATAGCTAATCATATGCATTTTTTATGAGCAACTTAGGCATGTTAAAAGAGCAATAGATGGTAGTTATATAACTCAAACATATTTTTTGTTTAATTTATGTCTATTGTAACTTTTGTTTTGCATTTAGCATGAGGCCTCCCCAACAAACTACTCAACCGACAGTTTCCTCTACAGTTAGAAATCCCATTTCCAGTAAGAGAAGTACTAATTTAAAACATTAACTATGAAATATGTACCATTGATTGTAACAGTGCTCTAACATTCAGTTTAATTACTTTAGTTCCTTCAGCAAAACAGAATGGATATTCTCCATACACACTTCATCCCAACTGCCCATCAACCTCAGAAATGTAGGTACAGATCCATTAATTATCACTGAAAACCTTAGGAACAATGAGAGGTTTAAAATTAGTATTTGTCCAAAGCCTCTTATATTTACTTTGTGTTATTACTTTAGAAGAGTATATGTCCTGTTGGCTATGAGCCCAAACACTAATATATATTCTAATTTTAGTATCTAGTCTCTCCTCAGTAGTGAGACTAAAGAGTTGATGAGAACGACAGCTATTTATGGTACAGTAGTCAATGAATTCAGGATGCAATTAGTTTAATCTGCTAAATACTAAATATTGTTGTATTACTGGTGTAGGTCTCAGTTCTGCAATGTATTAAAGCATATGCCCAACAATAAGCATCTGAGTAGTTTCATTGATTTCAGTGGATCTACTCACATCTTTAAAGTTAGGCATGTACTTAAGCCATGCTGAATTGGGACCATAATTCCTACCTATATTTTCGTTTCAATCTCTAAAATAATTTAAAGCCAAATTCTTTATGGACTTACTTCTGTGCAAACCCCACACTGTCTTTAATGGAATTGCACAACTTATAATTCAGAGCAGAATTTGGTCCAAGAGAGACCAATATCACGTCAGAATCTGCATTTCTAATATTTAAGTTGTACATGACAATACAATGAACATTAATTTCTTAAAAAGTGGATCAAGATTTTCAAAAGTGTAGTCACTTGATTTTGAGAGACTTAATTTTTGGAGCTCCATTTAAGGTGACTTAAAGAGGTCTGATTTTCAGAGTGTGGGAGATCAGCACTTTCTGAAAATCAGGATCCCCTTAATGTGTCTCAAGTTAGGAACCTCAAATTATTAATCACTTTTTAAAATATTGGCCATATTTTTCATATCTGTTTCTAATGCTGTTTTTAATCTGCTTTCCTCTCATTTATACACATAAACTGGGACTTTTAAAGGATCTTACAGGAGTTAGATGCCCAAATTCCATTAAATTTCAAAGGGATTTGGCACCTCATTCCTTTAGGCTCTTTTCAAAATTCCAGCCATAACTCTCCATGTTTTCACAGCAGAGCAGATCTCATAACCTGTAACTGATACCATTAAAAATAACACGTTTTATTCATATTCAGAATAATATTATTGTCTATACAAATGAAGGAGCTGTAAATGAATTTATTTATATTAACTAAAATAGTAAAATAAATACTGCAATAATATATTATTTGTCATTCATGAATGTGAGGATATAACATATAATTTTCAATAATATTATTTTAATTAGAATACATTTGTTATTTATTATTACAACATGCACATTTATTTTGCATTACTAGGATAGAATCCATGGAGGTTGACCCTGTACCTTCCCCAATGAGGAAAGTGAGTTCATTTCTATGCATACAAACCTGAGTTCTCCTATATTCTGATAATCATTTTTACAGATCCAGACTAACACGGCTACCCCTCTGATCATTGTATAAAGCAACTCTTAGACTCCCAGGCCCTGATTCAGGAAAACGCTTGAGTACATGCTTATTTTTAAGCATGTGTCAAGGCTGATTCCACACGCCATAAAGAAATAAAATCAGGAACAGTCAACATGGATTCATCAAGGGCAAGTCATGCCTGACCAACCTGATTGCCTTCTATGATGAGATAACTGGCTCTGTGGATATGGGGAAAGTGGTGGACATGATATATCTTGACTTTAGCAAAGCTTTTGACACTGACTCCCACAGTATTCTAGCCAGCAAGTTAAAAAAGTCTGGATTGGATGAATGGACTATAAGGTGGATAGAAAGCTGGCTAGATTGTCAGGCTCAACGGGTAGTGATCAACAGCTCGATGTCTAGTTGGCAGCCGGTATCAGGTGGAGTACCTCAGGGGTCAGTCCTGGGGCCGGTTTTGTTCAACATCTTTATTAAGGATCTGGATGATGGGATGGATTGCACCCTCAGCAAGTTAGCAGATGACACTAAGCTGGGGGGAGAGGTAAATACGCTGGAGGGTAGGGATAGGGTCCAGCGTGACGTAGACAAATTGGAGGATTGGGCCAAGAGAAATCTGATGAGGTTCAATATGGACAAGTGCAGAGTCCTTCTCTTAGGAAGGAAGAATCCCATGCATCGCTACAGGCTGGGGACCAACTGGCTAAGCAGCAGTTCTGCAGAAAAGGACCTGGGGATTACAGTGGATGAGAAGCTGCATATGAGTCAGCTGTGTGCCCTTGTTGCCAAGAAGGCTAACGGCATATTGGGCTGCATTAGTAGGAGCATTGCCAGCAGATGAAGGGAAGTGATTTTTCCCCTCTATTCAGCACTGGTGAGGCCACATCTGGAGTGGCCTCACCACTCCAGTTTTGGGCCCCCCACTACGGAAAGGATGTGGACAAATTGGAGAGAGTCCAGCGGAGGGCAACGAAAATGATCAGGGGGTTGGGGCACATGACAGGCTGAGGGAACTGGGCTTGTTTAGTCTGCAGAAGAGAAGAATGAGGGGGATTTGATAGTAGCCTTCAACTACCTGAAGGAGGGTTCCAAAGAGGATGGAGCTCTGCTGTTCTCAGTGGTGGCAGATGACAGAAAAAGGAGCAATGGTCTCAAGTTGCAGTGCGGGAGATCTAGGTTGGATATTAGGAAACACTATTTCACTAGGAGGATGGTGAAGCAGTGGAATGTGTTACCTAGGGAGGTGGTGGAATCTCCATCCTTAGAGGTTTTTAAGGCCTGGCTTGACAAAGCCCTGTCTGGGATGATTTAGTTGGTGTTGGTCCTGCTTTGAGCAGGGGGTTGGACTAGATGACCTGCTGAGGTCTCTTCCAACCCTAATCTTCTATGATTCTATGAAAAGAGAGAAACCTAATTGCATCTTTCTAGACATTTCCTGATCTACTTACATATCTGGGGTTTCAAATTAGTAGTTTCAAGGTATGATTTGATGATTTTTCATACCTGGCTCAAGCTCTTACAGCATTGTTCCAGCTGTGTCCCTGCTCTCCGGGAGAATGCAAAATGCTCTCCTATGCATGCAGTCAGACTTTTTAACCCTTTACAGGTAAAGCAAGTAGAGAACAGCTACCAAGAAGAATGTTATAGCTAACTGTCTGGCTGGGTGTCCATAAAAGGGAGTTCCCTGCCCCTCTTCATTTATCACAGCATGTTTAAGTGCTTGATTGCTTTTCAGAACAAGGATGTTTTTCAGAAGCACTAGTTGTTAAATTCTAGCAGTTAGTTTCTAATAGTCCATCCTTTGAATACAATAAATAGGGATTTAGCCACATCATGCCATTGCCAAGTTATATAGCAAAATGCTTGAAATCTGTTCTGAAATTAATCTCAATGTGTTAACATTACAAGAATGTTGTAATCATCCTCAATCATCCTTATGCAGGAACTTTAAAGTTAAGGTTACACTTAAAAGAAATCTCAACATTTTAAGGGATGCAAATGCACAGTTAAGGCACCCAGACAACCGTAACTTTTTGCTGTAGTGGCACTAGCCTCCAATCTTTCCTTGTTCTTATCTTACATAAGGTCTGAACAGTCTTGTAATTTTTTTATCCTTAAGTTACTAATATATACTATCAACCCTATCTCCAGTATTTTGTCTGAGAGTTTTTGCTTTATAGCCATATATGTCAAATGAAAATATCTCTGATGCCCAGTTGAAAAGAGCTATTTTGTTGAATTACTGTAAATGCTGGTTGCCAGAAAAGGATTCTGAGAGGGCTACTGAGTAGAGAAATGAGGCATGGAGGGGAAATAGAAATCACTATGAATGGGCATCATTTTGAAAATGAAGGCAGCGTATATATGTGCTGCACTACATTCAAACTACATTAATGCTGCATACACCGTACCATTATGCATTAAGTCACTATGCATGAAGCGTAGTCTCACATTTGAGCAATATTTATCTAAATGTTTTACCTTAATGTTTTATAGAATATCTATAATTTATTGTTAAAGTGCATTAATAAATAGCACATGTATTATTCTATTATTAATACCTTTCCATGCACTTAGCCTGAGACAGTGACTGGTCCAACAAGACTGTCATTGATAAGCCCACCTCATGATGGACGTATGGGTAAGATTTTTTTTTTTAAAAGTACCTGACTAGACATAATGTATTATATATCTATAATGCTTAGTTTTAAGCATATGTACAAAATTAAATACATGCTTGAGTGATTTGTTGAATAGGGATGGATTGCTGATTTGAGCCCTCTGACCTGTAAGGAAGGTATTGTGGACATATCAGTCCAGTAAGAAGGAGCTAGTTAAGAAGCAGAAATGAAGTGGTCTGCTCAGAACTTATCTTTTCTGGCCAGTGGGTGACCTCCCTTAAACTAAAGTTTGCTAAACAACCATTGTTAATAGTTGCAGAACAATTAAACTAATGTAATGCTCAGAAACAGAAGTGATTTACAGGTCTGTCGCATCTTAGGCGCATTTAACATGCGCGATTTCAGCTTTACGCGGGCAGCAATAACCAAACAAAAACAAAAAAAGAGAAAAATAACAATTTAAATACTGTTTCTGTAGTGCGGGCGATTCCGCCCGCCATTACACTCAATGTAATTTTGACTATACGCGATTTTCGCTTTAGGCGCTGACTGCGGAACGTAACCCCAGCGTAAGATGAGACAGACCTGTACTTGTGGTGCATATACAGCCTTTTACTTGATTAGTATACTGTCTTATTAGTTATTACAGATTAACATTGTCTTAGTACAGATATTTGATGTGAAAAGGAAAAAAATTAAGCTTGGTAATGAAAGTAAGACGGTCCAAATTGGAAGCTTCATAAGAGTTGATTTCTCCTAGCACAAGGGTGGGGTGAGAATGGGGAATGGCTATGGTGGCTTTAAGTCACCTTTGCACCTTCCCAATACTGGGTTGTTCTGGGGTTGGGCGTTGGGGCGGTCCCTGAGGTAAACTGGACAACCCTGGAGGCATGTCTATGTTATGGAAACCTTCCTGGGGTGTACTACATTTCCCAGATCTTCCACAGTGCTGTGTCCTGTAGACCCATCTCCAGCATGCCCCTCTGATCTCCAGCCTTATCCCCAGCATGCTTCCTTATACCACAGCTTGTGGGGGAGTCCTCAGGAGGCAGCCATACGGCTGGGTTCTGCAGTTCCTACACCAGGGTAATCCTCCACCAGCTGAATATAGAATTGTTAGGGGCCCTTTTCACTCCTCTAGCCATTTTACATGATGTAAAAAAGCTGGAGCAAAGGTGAAGATTCCCAGGGCTTCAATGGCATTCCTCATATGTTTAAAATTCTGCACATGCTTAAGTGTTTCACAGGATCAGGGCTAGATTGTTCAGCACCTTGCCGGATTGAGTCCTTAGTTTGTGTGCAGTACACATGATTTTGTAATTGTAATACACATACTTTTATTTCTACATATCAGTAATCAATAATGATTTTATCATCTATTTCATATTTTATTTAAATGTTCAGATCCTCCGAAGCTACATTTTTCCTTTCAAGATGTCTGTATGTCTAGAGCTTTGGATAAGCATTTTGTCATGATGTTTAAATATAAATAAATGCATGAAATGAATTAAATAATAAAACTGAGCATAAATGTAAATCAGAGTCAGCGCTAGGCATGAGCACACTAAGCAATTGCTTAGGGCCCTGAGCAGCTCAAGGGGAGCCTTATTCGCTTTTTATTATTTGTTTTGGGGGGGGAGGAGTATTCCTGTTTAGAGCCCCAATGGACTAGCACTGCCTCTAATATAAATAAAATTAAATGCTTTGCACTTTTCAGGATTCAGCCCAAAGAAAACAAAGGTTTGCAGTTGACAAAATTCAGTGAATCAAAGCAAGCTGGTACAATGGGCATAGTGCTTACAAAATTGACTATTAATACAGAGAGCAATTTCTTGGTAAACTAAAGAAAGCTTCTTAAGAAAGAATGGGTGAAAGAGAGAAACAATAATTGGAGAATTGAAGCAGCTCGGTGGATGCTATTTTAATATTTTAATTAACAACAGCAGGAAAAAGAAACTAACAAAAGAGGTCGGCCAATTTTTTCAGCCAAAACCTCTTTTTACCAAAATACGTAGATTTGGGTTGATCAACATTTCACAAATTGATGTAGAATTTGTCAGATTCGTTCAGTTGAAAAAAAAACCCTGAAACTTTTTTTTATTTTTTATGTATTGAAAAACTCCCTCAAAAATTGTTTGGGATCAACTGAAATAAAATTTTGTTTTAAATTTTTGGTATAGTTAGTGAAGTGAAAAATTAGCTATTCACACAGCTCTACACAATTTTAAGACTATGTTACTCCCTCATACACATACTAGTTGTGGTCACTTTCTGCAGCCACAACCGGCCTACCTCTATCCTTCACTTTTTGTCATCAGCGCTCTCCACCTGGCATAAACCTGTGGTGAATTTGGCCCAAAGTATATAAACTAAGATTCTTACCTTTGTCTCCAAAAAGGATACCTTCAGTAAAGGGTGTACTTAATTTTTAATATTGTTTTTAAACCTATTGTTCATTATAGGTAGTGTTTCTTATAAAGGTTGTCAATCATCGGGACTAACAGCAAGTCAAAATAGCATAGCAGGATCTCTAAGGTAACTAGATACAGCTCATGCTTTTCAAGATGTTACAGTTTTTGTAAAGAGAATGAAATTAAATCTTGCCTTTCCTCATAATAAATCTATGTAGTATAAAGGCTGTATTGTGTATTTTGCCTTTCCAAAAAAGAAAAGATATTGTGCAAGCTAACTGTAATTTATACACGTTTTTATTCTTGTTGGAGGGCCTGATTTTGAAACTATGGGTTCCAAAATTTGCACAGGCAGTTAGAGCATATATAGCTGTTTGCACCTGCAATCATGGTGTTTGCACACAAAAATCTGTCTCTAATGTAAGCAAAGTCTTTGTTTTATGTCTCAGCTGAAAGGCAACACTTCCACCAGCACAATATTGCATTCATTATACTTGGGATATGGCTTCTGTAATTACTCAGAGAGAACAGTGCTACCCACTGAATCACCTGAACCACTTCCTGCAGCACCTACATCTCGCTATGAAGTTTCTCATCCAAGTATTGACAAGCCTCATTTTTTTTTAACTTCCATGAACTGTGGAAATCACAGAACAATGTGATATGGTTCCAGACCATGCAAGTGCATTGCATCCACAGTTTTGAATCATAAGAACAGAAAAATGGCCATACTGGGTTAGACCAATGGTCCATCTAGCCCAGTATCTTGTCTTCCAACAGTGGCTGGTGCCAGATGCTTCAGAGGGAATGAACAGAACAGGGCAATTATCCAGTGATCTGTTACTTGTCATCCAGTCCAGCTTCTCGCAGTCAGAGGCTTGGAGGACACCCAGAGGATGACTATCTTGGCTAATAGCCATTGATGGACCTATCCTCCATGAACTTGTCTAATTCTTTTATGAACCCAGTTATACTTTTGGAGGTGCGTTGTGTGAAGAAGTACTTCCTTATGTTTGTTTTAAACCTGCTACCTATTAATTTCATATTATTATACATTTTCAGATTGATATTAAAATACATAATACAAATATAAAAATGTCCTTTTTTACTGTTTCATCACTTTCTCCCTTGTCTTGTCTTTCAGTTGTTAGACTAGGTGACATTTTTTTTCAAACATTCTGATAATTAATACATGTGTAGTGTGCAATAACTGATAATATATTTTTCCTTTAAAATATAAAGTTTGAGAATTTCTTCAACAATTTTTGAAATCTATTGAAATATAAAAATGCCTCAGATCTTTTCACTGCACTGATTGCATTAACAGGTCAACACCAGTAAGAATACCACATAACGGACATTCGTTCACTTCATCATCTGGCTCACAAAGTACTAGAATAGGCTTATGGGATACTTCTGGTTTCAGAACTCCTCAGTTGTATGCATGTACACCACCTTCCTCACAGGCATCTGTAACAAGACATCCAATCACCATCTCCAATCTTCTACAGAGGCAACATGTAGGCAAGTAAATTCTATGAATTATCAAAATTAAATTATTTGCCTTGAAAAGTTTTCAAGGTACAATATAAATTATTGATTATGCAATGCACAAGTTATAATTTTGGAAAATTTGCGGTATAATATCAACACAATGTGAGCCTTCCATACAATATTTAGAGTAATTGAGAATATACCTTTTATTTTAATTTGTATAATAATATTATAATAAAGATATAGAAAAGCTTAAATCTAATAATTTTAATATTTGCTTTTAAGCAAAGTCCCAGTTTTGAAAAATTCAATCTATATAATAATTTAGTAAATGCTATTGTGATGGCAACTTTAATGTACTTCTTTTTTCCTTAGTTAATCCCATGAAATCTGTAATTATTCCGAGGCAAAAAACTTGAATAAGAAGTTACTACCACTGACCTTTTTGGCAAATACCCTGAGAGGTTTTAAAAAATGTAATGTTATTTGAATGTAGGTCTACCTTAAGCCCCTGTGGCTAGCCCATGTCAGCTGACTTGGGCTCACAGGGTTTGGGCTGTGGGGTTATAAAATTGCAGTGTAGACATTTGGGTTTGGGCTGGAGTCCAGGCTTTGGGACTATTCCCACTCGTGGGGCCCCAGAGCTCAGCCTGCAGCCCAAATCCAAACATCTACACCTCAATTTTACACCCCTGCAACCTGAACCCCATGAGCCAAGTCAGCTGCAGGTGTTTAATTGCAGTGTAGGTATGCTCTGAAAGTCTTGAAATCAACAGCAGTGGTGGCCTTGCTTTCTTGAAGAAACTGCAGATGATAAACATGCAAGAGCGAGTGGTTCTATTTGGCTGCAGTTTAGTTTTCATAAATAGCATGCACTTGGTGTCTAGGTAGGGTGACCAGATGTCCTGTTTTTACAGGGATAGTCCAGTTTTTTGGGACTTTTTCTTATATAGGCACCTATTACCCTCCACCCCATCCCATTTTTTCACAGTTGCTATCTGGTCACTCTACCTCTAGGGGTTACTGGGGCTTCAGATGCTGGGCAACATGAGGCTGTTTATGGTCCTTCTGCAGCTGGCACCCAGATAGTAGCAAGGGGAAGCTGGTGCAAGCTCTGGCACCTCCATTCATCCCACCCACCTTTTTCCCAACATCACCAGTGGTAACATCAAAACCTTCCTTACTCCAAAGTTTCAGTTATAGTAAAGACTAGGTAAAGAAAACAGAGCACATAAGGGGGTATCCTGGAAGTAGTTCTAGGGGAAGTAGGATCTGGGGAAGAGGAATGAACCAGGTGAACTGGAGGTACAAATGTGGTAGAAGGAGTGTTCTGAAGAGATGAACTAGAGGTCCTGGAAGGACAAAGTTATTAAATGTGGGGCTGAATGGGAACCCTGAAGAGACAGAGGAGGGTTTCAGCTGTGAACCTTCAGCAATGAATTTAGGAATGTCTGGCATAGGCAGAGAGATTCTCTTAGTGCAGGGATGAACAGTAGTGGTGGGGATACACTGAGGGAGCATCTGTAATGAAGGGGCTGTAGGTAGTAGTTGGAAGGATGGATAGGATGTTGCTGGAGAGTGAGGGGCAGTTGAGAAGTCCTGAGGAGGAAGAGGAACTGTGTGGAAAAGAAACCAGGAAATCCTGAGAGTCAAGGAAGAAATGAACTAGTACTGGTCTGGATAGGAGCTGAGAGAACTAGTGGAGGAGCTGATGAATGAGAGCCCCTGGGACTGAGCAGGAGGACTAGAAGGAATTCAGAAAGGATGGGGTAGAATAATTAGCAGGTAAGAGAAAGAAGGAAGAAAGGAGTCCAGAGATGGAAGAGAGAGAAGTGATGACACTCAGGGGAGAAAAAAAATAAGGAGAGAAGTGGGGATTGAAGAAGAAGAGAAAGATCTAGGTGGAAAAATAGTAAAGGGGGTACAAAACAGTGAGTGGGGTTGAGTAAGAGGGACAGAGAGAACGGATTAAAGGAATTAAAGAAGAATGGACACTGTAACAGATCATTTGAGTAAAACAGGGAATTGAAGGAAAAGACAAAATTAGAGGAAAGGAAATGCTATTTTTCAAAGAACAAAAAGAGAAAGAAGAAGCTCTGACATATGAGGGATAGACTGAAACCAGAAAGAAAGAAATGGAAGAGAAGATGCAAGAAAAGACACACATTTTACATTATCAAATTTTATTTTTTATATTTATTGCATTTTAATTACATGTCCTGTATCAATAAGTTTGGGGGGAAGGGAACAGGGAGCAGTTATGTGCATGTAATGTATATTAATATTCCTGGCCATCTACTGTGGAATCTGTAGTTTAAAGCAATTGTCTTGCTGGCTACTTTCATTATATTATCACCTTCCCCAATTGCTAAGCATTTCCATCACAGCACTGTGCCCTTATTTGCCAGAATTCCTACCTCAACTTCACACTCCCTGTGGGCCCAACACTCATCATCACCCACATAAACACTCAGCAGTGACCGCAGGAAGTGAGAGTCACTTTAGCATAAAAAGTACTGAATGCATCATAAAGATATCTGGCGTACCTGCACAGAAGCTAGCCCACAAGCTTTGTACAGCCAAGGTAGGAGTTCCATGGGGACTTCAGTGTTAATTCTTCACGGATGAAAGTGCACATCTCCCATGAAAATTTTATGATTAGAGTTGTCAATTAATTGTAGTTAACTCACGCGATTATAACTCCAAAAAATTAACTTTGATTAAAAAAATGTATTGCGATTAATAGCACTGTTAAACAATAGAATACCAATTGAAATTTATTAAATATTTTTGGATGTTTTTCTACATTTTCAATTACACTGATTTCTATTACAACACAGAATACAAAGTGATCACTTTATATTATTATTTTTATTACAAATATTTGCACTGTAAAAATGATAAACAAAAACAATAGTATTTTTCAATTCACCTCATACAAGTATTGTAGTGCAATCTCTTTAGCGTGAAAGTGTAACTTACAAACGTTGGGGTTTTTTTTGTTACATAACTGCACTCAAAAACAAAACAATGGAAAACTTCAGAGCCTACAAGTCTACTAAGTCCTACTTCTTGTTCAGACAATTGATAAGACAAACAAGTTTGTTTACATTTACGGGAGATACTGCTGACTGCTGCTTATTTACAATGTCACCGGAAGTGAGAAAAGGAGTTCGCATGACACTTTTGTAGGCGGCATTGCAAGGTATTTACGTGGAAGACATGCTAAACATTTGTATGCCCCTTCATGCTTCGGCCACCATTCCAGAGGTTATGCTTCCATGCTGATGATGCTCTTTAAAAAAATAACGCGTTAATTAAATTTGTGACTGAACTCCTTGGGGGAGAATTGTATGTCTCCTGTTCTGTTTTACCCACATTCTGCCATATATTTCATGTTATAGCAATCTCGGATGATGACCCAGCACATGTTCGTTTTAAGAACACTTTCACAGCAGATTTGACAAAACGCAAAGAAGATACAAATGTGAG
Organism: Platysternon megacephalum; assembly: GCA_003942145.1. Classification (NCBI taxonomy): domain Eukaryota; kingdom Metazoa; phylum Chordata; order Testudines; family Platysternidae; genus Platysternon; species Platysternon megacephalum. The sequence continues at coordinate 9,682,071 of QXTE01000046.1, forward strand.
ATTTCTAAGAATAGATACAGCACTCGACCGAAGATTTAAGAGTCTAAAGTGCCTTCCAAAATCTGAGAGGGACAAGGTGTGGAGAATGCTTTCAGAGTCTTAAAAGAGCAACACTCCGATGCGGAAACTACAGAACCCAAACTACCAAAAAAGAAAATCAACCTTCTGCTGGTGGCATCTGACTTAGATGATGAAAATGAACAGCTCTGCTTTGGATCGTTCTCGAGCAGAACCCGTCATCTTAATGGACACACATATTCTGGAATGGTGGTTGAAGCATGAAGGGACATATGAATCTTTAGCACATCTGGCACGTAAATAGCTTGCGATGCCAGCTACAACAGTGCCATGCAAACCCCTGTTCTCACTTTCAGGTGACATTGTAAACAAGACGTGGGCAGCATTATCTCCTGCAAATTGTAACTAAACTTGTTTGTCTGAGCAATTGGCTGAAGTAGGACTGAGTGCACTTGTAGGTTCTAAAGTTTTACATTGTTTTGTTTTTGAATGCAGTTATTTTTTGTACATAATTCTACATTTGTAACTTCAACTTTCATTATAAAGAGATTGCACTACAGTACTTGTATTTGGTGAATTGAAATATACTATTTCTTTTTTTTTACAGCAAATATTTGTAATAAAAAATAAATATAAAGTGAACACTGTACACTTTGTATTCTGTGTTGTAATTGGGTGTACCAATTAAATAAATGGTATTCTATTATTGTTTAACAGTGCGATTAATCGCAATTAATTTTTTTAATCACATGATTAATTGCAATTATTTTTTTAATCACTTGACAGCCCTATTTATGATATATCCAAAAATTTCAATTCTGATGTAAAATTGCAAGCTTACTTCCCAAAGCTAGTAAGAAGCACCATTCTGTCCCAAGATCAACAGACAGAAAAATTTGGAGTTTGTAGGCCAAGCAGTTTTGGAAATATGACAAGCCAAATAGAAAGAGAAATTAAATTGACCTTAATTTTTGAACCCCCATATCTTCCAAAAGCATTATGCAATTTGCCCCAGAAATGTCTTCCATGGGCTATGATCTGGCTTGTAAAATGACATATGCATTTGATGGATTCGGGAAAAATGGGTGATAGAGGATTGGGTAGAAAACTGGACTTGTACTAATGGAAAGATATCTTGAGCTTCAACTTTAGGAACAAGGATCTGATCTCAGTTGCTGGTGTAAATCCAGTAATTTAAATGTAGTATAATAGGGTTTCTCTGAATTTACACCAGTATAACTGAGATGAGAATCTTACCCTAGCATCTTTTAAACAATTAGAATCCTAATTCTAAGTATGGGGCTCAATCCTGTTCATAAGTACACTGACTCATTTTCATGTTCCCTGTAAAATCACTTACCATATTTGCACTTGCATACATAGAAACAGCTTTGCCAAAACTCACAGCAACATGTGTTCCTTTATGTTTGTTTTTATATTAATATTTATAATTTTCATTTTTGATTCTTTTATTTCTATTTTTCTTAACAAAATAGATTTCTAAAAGCACTTAAGTGAATGAAATGATTCTTTAACTTTATGTAAAAATATTTATACCTTTGTATTTTTAAATCTTCCTTATTATAGGATCTACTAATCTTGGAAGACGTTCAGTAGAAAGATAAGCAAATGTCTGCAATCTGTATTGTTCAATAAGCATCTGGAGAAACCCTCCACTAGTTTGTGTACATTGGAGAGTACATGTAATTTCTATAAAATGTAATATTGGAATAAAACAACAAACTGGTCACCTTGGTGAAAGCACTCTTAAAATAATATTGCTAATTAACATCCACAGTTCTTTTAAATGGAAATGAAATTTTTTTTACTGTTCTTAAAATCTTTGACCAAAAATTTATTGCATAAATATTCACGCTTTTGTAACCTGGCATCAAGACTAACATGACTGCATATTCAATAAGAACTTCTTTAAAGTACTCTTCTGTTGGTGAGAGCTTATAAATTCTCTGAATCGCCAAACTAGCCATGTATATGAGTAGCTGCAAAGTGCATATTTGTTTAAATGATTGTGCATGTGTACACTATTGTGCGCATGCTCTGTATTAGAGATGGGTCTAGATCAAAACTCCAGATCCTAACATCTTAATCTTTGATGGTATTTGAATCCAGGATACCAGATCTTGATTCCTATTCAAACGACCACTGTTGGCTTCCACTAGAGAAATGCACAAGTTTTCTGGGATTTTAAATTCTGGCAGACACTGCTGTGCCCATGAGAATAATGAAGTAAGAGATTCAATACTCCACAAAGTCCACCATTGGATTTGGTTGGCACTCCCCACTTGCCAGACAGAGAGTAAAGTGGGGGAAGAGCAGCAGGTACTCCCATGAAGAGACTGGAGGTCTGTCTGCTACCCTGATAAAACACAGCAATAATGAATGGGGGTCTGGAGACCAGCAGAGTGCCTGGGTAATAGAGGTCTTTTGAGAACAGCTTTTGGTCTTGGAAGAACAGCTGTTCTTATGAAATTCCCACCATTTTAGTTCATATGCTTGGTCTGAATTTGGATCCAAACTGCTACCCTGGTTTGAATAAAAATCTCAATTCCAACTTTGACAGCATCCAATTTTAAGCACATCTGGGTCAGCCCATTTAAATTCAATACACAATTTTCTATTGCTCATAACTCATACATTAAAAAAACATTTTTTCAAACCAAGCAAAGGCTTCATTGAGGCTTATGTCCATAACAAGTTTCAAGCTACACATTTGAGATGTTTTTATTGCAGACATGTTCAGAAATGTGTGGTTAATATTATGTTACTTTATGTATTTTACAGTAGAAAGTTTTGTCCCCACTCTCCTCTAACTCAAATAGCAGAAAAGATTCCCAAATAATTCACCTTCAGGCAGAATTTTATCCCAAGGTGAATGATTTAAAGATATTAACATTAAAACAAATTATTACAATGACAATTAATGTACATCCTTCCACTCTGCTTACAATACCTCTGAGAGGTGGTTATAAAAATGTCATTGCAAGCTTCCATACTAAATAGGTCTCAATGATTTCCATATCAGATTAGTTCAGATGACAAGTAAAATATATTTTTCTGAACTGCCATCTCATCGCAAGCTCATCCTGGGATCTGAAAGTCAAGCTGTGTTCTTTCTGGCTTCTTAAAGCCAAATTCTGTCCTTTGTCATAACTGTTGAAGTTCATTGCTTTCTGTGGAATTGCACAGATGCAACTGAGGGCAGAACGGAACACAATGACATTGCACAGTTGGCTCTTCAAATGGAACTTACTTGGCAGTTTTGGTGATGTTGAACACACCTGGAAAGAATCCAGTTCACTCTTAGAGCCTTTGATTCTGCAGAGCTGATAGTAATTAAAAGTAGTAAAAACTTTCTGTCATTAAAATAAGCAGCTGTGACTCTGAATACACACAGGGAGCAGATTGTGTGAGTAGGAAGGTACCATATTTACATAGTCATTTTTCATTATAAAAGTAAACTAACTAAACTGTGCCTCAACCGAGCTTGTCCCCCTCTACCTTTTGAATGGTAGCACTAGAGCCCTACTGGTTTCCTTTAGTGAATCTTCTTACCCTTCAGAGTTCTTTGGCCCCCACTTGGTAAAAGGCAGCATGTAGTGAGGAAGGCCTGTGATCCTCCTCTTCCCCTCAGGCAGCAGCAAAACTTTTGGTGTGCAACATGAAGTTCCCCTTCCCAACACACACACAGCCTGCAGGAGGCAGCCTGAGGTCCTCTCTTTCCTCACTCCTTTTGCCAGGCAGCAGCATAACTTCTATAGGAATGCTCACCCACACAGTTTGAATTTATCTCCTGAGCTTAGTAATACTTCTGAAAAATAATTTACTTAATGAAATGTGCCATATTGCACCAAGTGGCAAGCATAGGATATTTTCAAAACACTTTAATAGGGGAAAATATGCCTGGAGCCCCTTACTAAGATAGTATCTATCTAAGGCTACGTCCAGACTACCCGCCCGGATCGGCGGGTAGCAATCGAAGTATCGGGGATCGATCTATCGTGTCTCGTCTGGACGCGATAGATCGATCCCCGAAAGCGCTCCCATCGACTCCGGAACTCCAGCAGGGCGGACGGAGGTAGCGGAGTCGACGGGGGAGCCGCGGACGTCGATCCCGCGCTGCGAGGACGCGAGGTAAGTGCCGGGTAATTCGAAATTAGATACTTCGACTTCAGCTACGCTATTCCTGTAGCTGAAGTCGCGTATCTTATTTCGATGGCTCCCCCTAGTGTGGACCAGGCCTTAGGGTTTTATACTGCTGCCCATCCTGAAGTATCTGGGTGCCTTCCACGTAAAGTCAATAGCAATAGCTAAGTTCCTATTGGACTTCCTGGAGTCCCTGGAACGTCTCTCTTTTCAAAGTCAAAACACTGATTGGGGTAAGGTTTTGGGAATTTTTTTTTTTTTTACATTGATGTTCATAGGGATTTGGGAATAGAATGGGGTGCTCATATTATTTATGGTTCTGCTGCAAATTGCTCAATATTTTAAGTTGCTCAAAAGCTATCATCTAGTCCACTTGGTGGCTGCCAATCCAACCCTGAAACCTACAGCAGCGGTAATGAGTTTAGAGGGAGAGGAAAGGGAAATCCAGTTTGATTTAAAATTAATAAATGGTATTGATAGAGAGGCTGCAAATTTTGGGAAATATTCTTAATAGGTGCCTGTGGGCTCAAGATTGATCAGAACTTAAACTGTGTATGTGCATTATTCAAGAGTTTATAACTAGGTCATATGAAATTTAAAACAACAACAATAACAACATCATCATAGTGGATCTAATTTACAGTACAGACTAATTACTTGCAAAAATAAATTTCTTAAATGGAAACCAGGTGTGACATAAGCAAAGAAAAAAAGGAGTATCTTAAATTGGTTAACTTCCCATGTTGTCATTTTTTGTTTGTGTTTTTTTTTAGCATTGTACAACACAAAAATGATTAAAATATTTGAAAGAGAATTTCTTTAAAAAACAACAACAGGAAGGTGTTCTCTGTAATACACTCTACACAAAGGTCCAAACACTACGCTCATATTTAAGCATCTCCTATTGAAGTCAATGGAAGTTTAACTTTTAGCCACATGTTGCAGTCCTGAGCAGTTTTCCAATGAGCCATAAGTTCCTGAATACAAACATAAATAATAAAACTGCTGAACCACCCATAACTATTGCTTCACAAACATTAACATGAAAACTTATACAGTATTGTTGCTCTGGAGATTTCACTCTCCTTCGTCTAAAATGAAATTTGCAATAGAGCAACGGTACACCAGAGGGTGCTAAATTACCTTTAAACAAAATAATTTCAGTCATCAGATTTTTGTAGGCAATTCATAGCTTGCTAGTATAAAAGCTGTGAAGTGTTCTGGTCCTCTCAGTTCAGGGAATGTTTAGAAAAAGCTAGAAATCATACAAAAAAAGGCAACACAATGATACAAGGCTTTGAAGATAAAACATACAAGAAGAGACTGAAGGAACTATATTTAAATTCAGAAAAAATACTCTGAGAGAGCATGATCTATAGTCTTCAAATACCTTAAAGGTAATAATAGTAATGGAAGCAGAGAATTAGTGACACTGGTAGGGCAAGGAGCAATGACCTGAAGGAGAGAAATATTTAGGCTAGATATAGGAAAACATTCTTAACATAATAATTTAGCAATGGAGTAGACTCCCAGGGGATAGGGTCAAGGCACCATCACTGTGGATATTCAAGAATACATGAAATAAGATGTTGGTGGGAATGATGTACTGTATAGTCCTGAAAAATGCAGGGGTCAGCCTGAATGACCTAAGAGTTTTTTGTCTGACCTGTTTAGCTACAATTCTATGTATTTCAGCTCTTTAATTAAATACAAATATTACTTAAATACAAATTATACAAACGGGCTAAATTGTGTCCTTTTGAGTTTCAGTTGTCAGTTGCAATTGTGTGTGTGTGAAAATGTACTGTACTAGCCATAGGAACCTCCAGTGGCAGTTGTGAGTACTCTGAGGGCATGTCTATACTTACCTCCTGAGTGATCAATCCAGCGGGGATCGATTTATCGCGACTAGTGAAGACGCGATAAATCGACCGCCAAGCGCTCTCCCTTCAACTCCGGTACTCCACCGGAGCGAGAAGCGTAGGCGGAGTTGACGAGAGAGTGTCAGCAGTCGACCTACCGCAGTGAAGACACCGCGGTAAGTAGATCTAAGTAGTTCAACTTCAGCTACGTTAGCCACATAGCTGAAGTTGCGTAACTTAGGTCGATCCCCCTCCCACCCCCTCCCCTTTTCCAGTGTAGACCAGGCCTGAGGTGGCACCACTACTTTTTAAAAGGAGTGTAACGTGCACTCTTTCCAGCGCTGGCATTCCTTTGCTACTAAATATAGGACGGGGTATCTGAGGCATGGCCCTAACCTCACTCCAACTCCTTTTGGATGTGTATTTATTTTGGTGTAAGTAAATCTTAAAAGTGAATCTTAAAACAGTACAATATACCCAGCATCATTTAAACAACAACTATTTAAACAGGAGCAAATTTACTCGGCCAACCAATCAATCAGCTGCAAAAAAAAAAAAGCACTCTTTTTTACACGCACCATTATATAGTGCTACTCTTGGTACCAACACTTCCCTATGCCTTGCATCCAGGATTTTAGCTACTCCCTGCACAAAAGAAAGAGCTTGACTTGCATGGGCAGTCCCCTGAAGTCTCATGCTTATTTGAGATACTCAAACAAAGGTGTGAGCTCAAGTGGATCTCAAGAGCCACAACCCTACCCTGTCCTTCAGTTTCTTTGAGAGACAGGAGCATCTGATCAGAACCTCCCCAGCTCCCTAGCTTCCTCTTCCTGCTTTCTCTCAATCACACATCTCATTGTGTGTATTTTCTACCTTTATTTACTGTAGTATAGTTTAGGGTAGAGTGTAAAGTTCAACTATTGATTGTTTTTTACTCTATTTTTAGTTTTAATGATGCCACAGGCACTTCCCATCAAAATTTGAAGAGTGGAACAATCCAGTAAGGTAAAAATTAGGGCTGTCAAGCAATTAAAAAAAGTAATCACTATTAATCGCATGATTAAAAAAAGTAATCATGATTAATCGCGTGATTAAAAAAATTAATTGTGATTAATCACACTTTTAAACAATAATAGAATGCCATTTATTTAAATATTTTTTGATGTTTTCTACATTTTCAAATATATTGCTTTCAATTACAACACAGAATAAAAAGTGCACAGTGCTCACTTTATATTTATTTTTGATTACAAGTATTTGCACTGTAAAAAAACAAAAGAAATAGTATTTTTCAGTTCACCTAATACAAGTACTGTAGTGCAATCTCTTTATCATGAAAGTTGAACTTACAAATGTAGAATTATGTACAAAAAAACCTGCCTTCAAAAATAAAATAATGTAAAATTTTAGAGCATGCAAGTCCATTCAGTCCTACTTCTTGTTCAGCCAATCGCTCAGACAAACAAGTTTGTTTACATTTGCAGGCGATAATGCTGCCCACCTCTTGTTCACAATGTCACTTGAAAGTGAGAACAGGCGTTCTCATGACACTGTGGTAGCCGGCGTTGCAAAGTATTTATGTGCCAGATGTGCTAAAGATTCATATGTCCCTTCATGCTTCAACCACCATTCCAGAGGACATGCTCCCATGCTGATGACAGGTTCTGCTCAATAACAATCCAAAGCAGTGCGGACCGATGCATGTTCATTTTCATTATCTGAGTCAGATGCCATCAGCAGAAGTTGATTTTCTTTTTTGGTGGTTCAGGTTCTGTAGTTTCCTCATTGGAGCATTGCTCTTTTAAGACTTCTGAAAGCATGCTCCACACCTCGTCCCTCTCAGATTTTGGAAGGCACTTCAGATTCTTAAACCTTGGGTCGAGTGCTGTAGCTATCTCTAGAAATCTCACATTGGTACCTTCTTTGTGTTTTGTCAAATCTGCAGTGAAAGTTTTTTTAAAATGAACATGTGCTGGGTCATCATCCGAGATTGCTATAACATGAAATATATGGTAGAATGTGGGTAAAACAGAGCAGGGGACATACAATTCTCCCCCAAGGAGTTCAGTCACAAATTTAATTAACACGTTTTTTTTTTTTACAAGCGTCATCAGCATGGAAAGATGTCCTCTGGAATGGTGGCTGAAGCATGAAGGGGCATACAAATGTTTAGCATATCTGGCACATAAATACCTTGCAATGCTGGCTACAAAAGTGCCATGCAAATGTCTGTTCTCACTTTCTGGTGACATTAGAAATAAGAAGAGGGCAGCATTGTAAGAAGAGGGCCTGTAAATGTAAACAAACTTGTTTGTCTTAGCAATTAGCTGAACAAGAAGTAGGACTGAGTGGACTTGTAGGCTCTGAAGTTTTCCATTGTTTTGTTTTTGAGTTCAGTTATGTAACAAAAAAAATCTACATTTGTAAGTTGCACTTTCACAACAAAGAGATTGCACTACAGTACTTGTATGAGGTGTCTTGAAAAATACTATTTCTTTTGTTTATCATTTTTACAGTGTAAATATTTGTAATCAAAAATAATATATCCTTTGATTGCATTTACAACACAGAATACAATATATATGAAAATGTAGCAAAACATCCAAAATATTTAATAAATTTCAATTGGTATTCTACTGTTTAACAGTGCGATTAAAACTGCGATTAATCACAATTAATTTTTTTGAGTTAATCACGTGAATTAGCTGTGATTAATCGACAGCCCTAGTAAAAAGCTTCAAATGGTGCCCTTTGAATAATATTTATTATTTGTATTTATTTGTTCAGTTACACCAATAGCCCCATTATACTAGGCACTGTACAGATATATAGTAAATGATTTTAAGATCTGAGGGCCAGATTTTTTAAAGGCATTTAGGTACCTTAAGATGTAGGAGTGAAATTTTGAAAATTGCCTAGTTGTCTAAGTCCTATTGAAATAAATGGGGACTAGATGCCGAGCACTTTTGAAAATCCCACAAGGTGCCTACTGCATCTTTAGGCACCTAGATACCTGTAAACATCTGGCCCAAGAGCCTAACTTCCACTGATTTCAAGAGAACCTGGCCCTAAGTGCTGTTGAAAATCCCACTAGGCATCTATCTGCCTTTCTAGGGGTCCTAATACCTTTAAAAGGCTGGCCTTTAGCTTAAGACAAGATGTAATGTGTGTGAAACAAAGAAAGAAATAGGGATCTGTTCAGGCAATACTCAGTAGAGAGGAACAGGTTACTCGCCTGTATCCGGAGGGCTTTTTAGTTGATTTCATGTGCAGATCCACATGACCTGCCCTGTCCCCCACGCCAGACTAGGTAATGGACTTTCAGGTAGTGGAACAGGATAGCGCCACACCTCTTTATACACTCTCAGGTCCAAACAAACAATGCCACAAATATCTGGTAATAGGAGGAAGCATATATGCAGCGCCAAGAGCCAAAGCTTACTGAAAGATCCTGGCAAAGTATGGAGAGTGCATGTGTACCCAAGTGGAGTTGTACAAGCTTTTATCTGAAAAAACTTGTTACAGGTGAGTAACCTGTAATCAACAGATCTGAACTCTATATGTATGGAAAGCATATCTGCTTCTTTAGTGATAAATCTATAGTTTTACCATTTTTCTCCCTGTTAGTCATGCAGCTGCAAGAGCTTGATTCTATTCTGCCTTGCATATTATCAGCAGAATTGTGAACTAAATCACTTTAATACTGTAGAGGATATGGAAGCCAGAAAAAACCACTGCTTGAGTTTTCAATCTCAGGTAGAGTTTGCAAGGCTGACTGTTAGAAAAAAGCACTTTTTTACTTGTTAACCGAGAAAATTTGATCTAGAGCTTGCTGACAGATGATAAATGTGGAGCTGCACAATGCCAGTTTTAGAGGGTCACTTTTCAGAGCAAAACCAAACTTAGGGCCTAGTTGTGATTCAGAGATCCACAGAATCTTTTCCATAGCAGTCTGTTCATGGGTCTGGAGATCTGTGGGGGGAGTGGCCAGGCTAGGCAGTCCCCATCAACCCCCCAGAGTGACACACATAAAAATAATATGGCCCCTGGCTGTGCTATCTTTTCATGTCTTCTGTACTGGGGAATCTTCCTTTAAGGCAGATTCTACTTCCCAGGAGCAGCTACCAACTGCCTGAGACTTGTCAGCATGGCTACACTGAGCACTGCTAAGGGAGTGGGGCCGAGGATGTCACAGAGCCAGCCTGGAACCAGACCTCCCAGTGATCTTAGGGGAGCCATGTTCCCCCAATAGAACAATGGGGGAGTAAACTCTGTAAGAAGAAGGTTATGGAGTTTTCCTCCCCTTTTACCCACTCTCTTGGGAAGGAATGATAGGGTGCTTATCCATTTTCGCTTGGTGGAAAGTTCCAATAAACCAAGGGTGTTTTAAATACATGTAAACAAAAAAACGAGTATTATTTTTATAACAAATTAGATTGGCATATCATGAGGTAATAGATGTCATTGGGGTTACTGCTTGTGCTACAAGTATAGCAGTTATTTGCAGTGTCTGCACCAAGTTACTTGAGTTTCCCTGTGTAGTTTTCTCACTTACCTTTCTCACAAGATGACACTCTTATACCATATAAGGCATCGTCTCAATTATTTATTACTTTGTAATAGAGGGGAAGTCTGCAGCAGACAAATGTTTAGTCTGTGAGTTAACACTTGCCAAGTAGCATTTTGTACAATCAGGCTGATTAAGATGCCACATTGCCACTGCTTATTTCTGTACTCTCAGGTTCTGCCAGTCAGATCTCTTCACAAGATTGACAAGAGAGAGTAACTAAACAGTATGCAGCATTTTTTGGCACCATCCATCCACAACACTCCCTTTCTCAGCTAGTACTTAATCTGTCTCTGATCTGAAGAAGTGCAGTTCAGTAGTTCACTCCTTCCATGGTTTCTGAGACAGAACTCTATTTTGTTTCTTACCCAGGCCAACATGGATAAAATAAAAGTTAAAACAGGGTGAAAGTACTCTACCTGCAAATCAGCATTGTGTGCCTTTAGCCCTGGCCTCCTATTCCTGTAGAGACTTAAACAGAAGCTGTCTCCTAATAAATCCCCTCCCACCATTCACCCTGGCCAAGGCCAGGAAATAATTTTGGCTTCCCTTAATCCTCTTGGCAACAGGAGAGTTCCTAAAAGGAGAAGATATTGGCTGATAATATTCAGGTCAGAGACACTTTTTACTCTACTTTGAGTACTTTCAACTTTCTAAATCTTATCATCCCTGGAGAATTATGGTTCCAAGGGGCTCCCAAATCAAATAGTCCATTTGTCTATGTTAGGCCCTTTTAGGTCCCAGGGTGAAAGAAAGATGGTTTCAGTGATTCAGAGACTAGTTGGAGGCCATCCACATAGGCCATGAACTTTGTTTTTATATACTTTGGGATTATCACATTGATTTTTTAATCCCGTCTTCTGCCCATGTGTGGGACTGTTCATCCATTCCATAGAAAAGAGATTTTTCTGTGGTTTCACACCTGCTCTTTATCAGGGCAGTAGTACCGGTTCTTCCTTTTCAGGCATAAAATGGTTGTCAGCCACACTGTGGTATCAGATACTGTGGCTATTTCTCATTATATGTAGCAATGTTGACTTTTTAACAGTGACTGCAGTTCTTACTGTATTTTATATTTTCAGGTTAATATCTGTGTCCTATCAGGCATCTGATGTAACAAGAAATACTTCTGGCCCCAATCTGCCCTCAGTTATTTGAGTGCAGCTCCAAGTGACATCTGTTGGAATTGCACCAGAGGTGAAAGTAAACTGGTCCGGTCCGGTATGGCATACTGGCAAGAGCCGGTACGCCGTGCCGGACTGAACTGGTGATTTAAAGGGCCCGGGGCTGGTGATTTAAAGGGCTGGGCTGGAGCCCAGGGCCCTTTAAATCGCTTCCCAAGCCCTGCTGCCGGAGTGGTAGCAGCGGCCAGAGTCCCGGGCCCTTTAAATCTCCCCTGAGCCCCAGGGCTCCCAGCCGCCTCTGCAGCTGGCAGCTCCTGGGGTGATTTAAAGGCTCTGGGGCTCCCAGCTGCAGCTGGAGCCCCGGGGCCTTTAAATCTTGATTTAAAGGCCCCGCCTCTTCTGGTTGAGGCCACACCCCTGCTTAGGACTCCGGCGTACCAGTAAGTCCTTTAACTTACTTTCCCCCCTGAATTGCACCCATGCAAGTGGAGATGTAATTGGGTATTTTGTAGCTCAAAGAGAGTTTCACATGAAACACCAAACTTTCTGATGTCATTTGAACTCTGGAATAGTTATCTCCATCTTCCCATATACCCCTGAACAGGAGACCCTTTCTAATTCACACTAATGGCCAGGAGACCTATTGCAAATCACTGAATTTTGCAAATTATTGAGTAAATAGACAGAGTTAAAAAGCAAGGGTAATGCACCTCAACAGATCTAGGACTTTGTGCTTTTTTCACAAGTGTAGTTTAGTTTTCATTATTTCTGGTAACAATTCATGCAAATGGATGGCATATATTTTGTAAACACAACAAAGCCTTAGTAATGGTATGACACTACAGTATGCTTATTAAATTTTTGCTGAGATGTGGGAAGAGACCATGAGTTTTGTGTGTGAGAGAATTATAGGGTGCGCAGATTAGTGAAGTGTGAATTAGCAAGGTTCTAGCCTTTAATACTGTACTTTGGTTTGCATATTTTTCTAAGATACAGGGTCTGTTATCTGTGTGTTTTGGGGAGGGGACCATTTTGCCAGTTGTATGCTTCCTTCATATTCTCTGCTTTTGGTGCAACTACAACTCTAAAGTAATAAGGTAAGTGGCTATAGTGCAGTATATTGAATACTCACATTATATTTTCAGTGCTAAATTACCAGTGTATAACAATGTCAGGTCTTTGACACAGCACTCTTTGAGTGAAATTATTTAGAGAAAACTTTAAAGTCTGTATTCATGAACTATGCATTTTAATTGATCTTTTATCAGTTTTCATTTTTTTTCTAGCTGTTGTAGGAAGTATGTGAATCATAGAATCATAGAATATCAGGGTTGGAAGGGAGCTCAGGAGGTCATCTAGTCCAACCCCCTGCTCAAAGCATGAAATGTAGGGAAACCTTTTACATGGATACATGCATACTGAATGGTATTCCTTTTATCTTCTTGTTTTTATTCTCATGTCAGTGAATCTGACGTGAAATAATAATAACATGCAGTCCTCACATTTGACAGAAAAGGTGGAATTATAAAATAAACACAGTAAAATTAAATAATTTTGTTTTTCAAATACTTCATGCATTTGCAGTTTCAGGGCCAAAGATGTATGTATGTGTAAGACAAACACCTGAACAACTGGTATCCATCATCCCCATCCTGTTCACTAGTGGCCACTGCAGGCATATATCTTCACTTGCTCCTGCAAGTGTGCTGGAGTAACTATTTGAACAACATGACTGTGGCATACCTGAAATTGCATTTTAGGGTAGGGGAGCAGAAGAGATATGCCCTCTCTCTGCCCACACCACAAACCTTTTAGAATACTAATAAGGATCCAAACTATGAATGCTTTCCTCGTATTAATGAGCAGTTACTCTCAACTAGACCCATTGGTTTCACTGAGTAAAGAGTTCACAGCCTAGTGGAAAGGCAGCTGTTTTGAAAACTTTGCAGAGATTTGTGTGTGAAGCAGAATGCCATTTCCGCCCATGCCTCTTTTGCATTCCTGTGTTGTGGTGCCTAAAACCCCTTTTCGCCTCTTTCCCCAGCATTCAAGATAGGCTTTCTAAGCCCTACTACTAATTGTTGCAGCATTTAAGTAGTGAAAACACTTTGAGCCATTCAGGTACTGTAAACCAGACCAAAGGATGGCTTCATAACTAGTGTTCATATGCACAAACATTTCACTAAATTACAACTCAGACACTCTTTATTTGTGTCAATTTTCTTTTCTAAAATATTTCTCTCCTTAAAAATCTTATCGCAATAGATGATGACAGACTTACAAACATTATTCATCAACTTGTAAGCTATAAAGTAAACACTACAGATATATAGGATGAAAACTTGTCTGCCAATTGAAACTGTAACTCACATAGTAACAATTTTCTTGACAATAAATTGAAGGAAAATCAGTTAGAAAATCGGCCTTCTAAAAATGTGTTGTTGAGGTAATTGCAAGTCTTCTAAATTGGTTGTTAAAATGGTAACAGAAAGTTTGAGAGGTGGTGAGGGAGGGAAATAGCTTTTATAAGACCTAGTTGTGCCTGTCAGAACATTTAAAAGAGTAATAGTTTTGTAGGCAATAAACTGAGATCCCTGCTGTGTTTCATTTAGTTTCCAAAAATCATAAATATTGCCTGTTTTCAAAATGTTTAATTAAGATCATGAATAAAAAACAAAAGTTTAAGTAGAATACTTTCAGAGTTTTTTTCATGAAATGCTAATCAGTATTCTTCTGCTTTACCTAAATGATTACTTAACGGGTATTCAATTTATTAAACATGCCAGATATAACATCATCTTACTGCTTTGACCACTTCTAATGAAACATCACCATACTACTTATATATTTTCCCTGAACTGATCATTTACAATTTCTTTTGTGTTTTGTCCAGTTTTACATAGAAGTCAGTCCTGAATTCTACATGTGCCCAAGGGAGTGAACATTCTGGCTGAGCAAAGAATACAAGACCAACCAGTTAAATTGTGCTATTAAACACTCAGGGCTAGATGGTGAGAATTAGTGTAGCTTAATTAAAGTCAATAAAGATTTGCTAATTAATGCCAGGTGAGGATCTGATACCTAGAAAATGAAATTTACTCAAGGAAAGAGTGCTAGCAAAAGGCATATGCACCACTTAATTCCCATGCAAGCCTCAAAATAGAGATTAAGTGTGACAAAAGTTGTGCATGGGCCTTGTGCTGGTTCTCTGCATAGACTTTGTACTGGCCTTCTGCAAAGGGTGAATTTTACTCAATGTGAACTCTTTGGGCAGAAATGCTTGGTGTGTATTTATTTGCTTCTTAACAATTATTTTTACTAAAGAACAACAAAAATGTGTTATAATATCTGTAATCATTAATTTCTGTAGAGGTCACTTTTGAGTGAACCATGGGAGTCAGGTTTAGTTGCATCTAAGAACACTGTGGACTTTGGCATCTAGCCAGATATGTATGTATACATCTTGCCAGATAATTTTATAATTAACCAATTTTCTGGCAACTGGGTTCTTATAACAAGAGAGGTAACAAACATTTGTGAGTTGGTAGCTAATGGAGCTTACATTTGAAATGTTTCCAAAAAGTCTGATTATATCTTTACATCTTTATAATCTGGTGCTGATTACTTGGGTAAAGAGTGATCTACTGTAATTTTGTCAAAATGGTTTAGTTAGGCTAGAAGAAAATTAGATTAAGGTGTAGCAGTAGAACATCCTTTCTTGAGGTGCCAACTATCTACACTACTTAGGGCCCTATTCTGTCATATATACTTAGATCCCACATATCTCTATTTCACTTTTTTTTTAATTGCTATTGTTAATTATTACTTTAAAATGAACTGCAATTAAAAAAGTTAATCAGAGCAGGGATTTCAAAGGTGCTAAGGAAGTGAGGTGAAACTGTTTTTCAACAGAAACTAGAATATTGAGTAAATGAATTGCTTGGGGGAAAAGGATCTTTTTGCTGTGGGGTTTTTTTTGTTTTTTTTTTGTTTTTTTACTTTTTGTGAAAAAAACTCAATATCCCATATCCAGAATGTTATTGGTTTTCAGCTAAAAAATTTTTTTTTTCTAAGAACTGAAAAATTATATTTGGAAAGTTAACGGATAGAAGTTGTAGGCCGGGTGCCTCAAGCTGCCTTCTCCTCTATGGCTATGGCTTCACAGATGCAGCTGCGCCACTGTAAACTCTCTAGTGTAGCTGCTCTAAGCCGACAGGAGAGAGATCTCCCATCAGCTTAATGAATCCACCCCCAATGAGTGCTGGTAGCTATGTCGGCAGGAGAAGCTCTCCCACCAACGTAGCACTGTCATAGAATCATAGGACTGGTAGGTACCTCGAGAGGTCATCTAGTCCAGTCCCCGGCACTCATGGCAGGATTAAATATTATCTAGACCTGTCTGCACTTGCGCTTAGATCGGTATAACTTATGTTGCTCGGGGGGGGGGCTTGCCCTGCTCTGCTGCCCAGTGCTCCTGCCACTCCCAGGGAGCGGGGCAAGCCTTTGCACCCGACCCTGCTCCTCAGGTGGGTGGAGCGAAGCAAGCTCCCGCACGCTGACCCCACTCCCCGGCAGAAGTGCCGTTTGGGTAGAGCATGTCGGGGCACAGGAGTGCCCATTTTTCCAGGACCTTCCAATTGGGCATGGGCTCCGTTGGCCCAGTGGCTAATCCGCCACTACTTCCTATACATCTGTAAGAGACAAGGTAGAGGAGGTAATGTCTTTTATTGGACCAACTTCTGTTTGTGAAAGAGACAAGCTTTTGAGCCCGACAGAGCTCTTCTTCAGGTCTGGGAAAGATAATCAGAAAGCCACAGCTAAATACAAGGTGGAACAGATTATTAATCATAAGGAGTTAACACATATTGCAAGAGACCTTTCAAGATGAAGTGGGCAATTAACATCTCTGCAGTCATAGAACAAAGGGGGGTTAGTAGTTCAGGTTGTTAATGAGACATAACATCAGTGTCTTTTTTGAGTCCACTAAAGATTATGAATTTAAGCTCCCAGGTTCATCTTTTGAAGGTGTTATGCACATGCGATATTGCTGGTTCTATACAAATAAGAAAAAATAAAAATATACAATTAAAACAAGTAGCTTTTCTGTAATAATTTTCCTACATTTAAGCTGTTAAATGTAAAACTGGGTTCATATGCTACTACAAATTCTGATCTAAGAAGCTGAAATGTTACTTACCTACTGTACCTCATTTTCACTGATAGTTTTACATAATGCCTCCTATTTAAAAATAAGATGGAGCAGAGCTTTTCCACAAACTATGTGTTTTGCAGAATTTTCCTTTTATATACACCACACATCTTAACTCATCCCTACAGTTCTGGATCCAGGCCAAACCCAAAACCATAAGGAGTCTGATTTTCAAAACTGAAGCCCAGTGTAGAAGAAATCATGCAAAAACAGATGATCCTGTGAGATTTCCAATATTCCAGGTGGCAGAATCATATAAACTCAGCTGATCTTGCAAGATTTCCACCGTTTAGACTGAAATCTCATTAGAACAGATTACAAGATTTTGACATCATGGAGCCTGAACCTGAGTTCTGGTTCATCTTAGAACCCAAACTGCAAATCCTGTTATAAACTGGAACACTGTTTCCTTGACCCATCTCTACTATAGATTAAATGGCAAAAAACCCACATTAATGCACAGTTGCTGAAAAACTCCTGTGCCCTGATAATTACATAACGTGCACAATTCCACCTTTAAATGCTCCGTACTGGAGCTTGCAGGTAGATATCCAGCTCTTTCCTTTGCTCATGCACATCAGAGAATGCAAAACATTAATCTCCTCATATCATAATCATAGCTATCACACATCCCAAAGTAATCCACACATCCTCGTATCACAAACACTCCTTTACCAAGCAGGCCCAGCTACTGCCTCCACCATTTAGTGTAGGTACACCTAACACACTGACTACACCTGAAGTGTATCCAAATAGTTCTCACAGGCTACTCTCAGCTCCAGGGGAACAGAGGGAAGGTGGTGTAGGCAAGCTTTATTTTTTCCTTTTTGTCCTTTAATGGTGTTAGATGGAATCCTGTAGGTGAGAGTGATGTGTTGTAATAGGAGATGAAGAAGATGTGCATTTCAGCAACTGTGGGATTGGCAGAGTAAAGTTAACGGGGTGTATTGCCAAAAGAGGGCAGCGATCAGTTTGTATGGGCAACTTTAACTGTCTTTCCTGGATTTCAGACGTTCAGACGTTGCTCAACAAAATGTTCCGCAAGGGTATGACATACCACCAAGCAACCTTAATTCTGCATTAACTGCCATGGGGCTGGGGTGCACTGTCAGAGCTATGGTGTGTATGAAGGGTGGGGTGCAGGGGCTGGGGTGAACAGTTGGGGTGCACTGGCAGAGCTGAGGGGTGCAGGCAGGTTGGGGTACACTGGCAGAGCTGGAGATGCAGGCAAGTTGTGGTGCAGAGTGGTTGGGATACACTGGCAGTGCTGGGGCTGCAGGGTGCTTGGAGTATAGGGTAGTTGGGGTGCACTGGCAGATCTGGGGAGTGTACGGGGGTTGGGGAGCATTAGCAGAACTGGAGAGTGGGGTGCACTGACAAAGCTGTGGAATGCATGGGGGCTGGGGTGAGCTGGCAGAGCTGAGGTATGCCATATCTCCCTTACCTGAGCCCCTACCTTCTCTCACCTCCTCTATATCCATCCCCCTATAAATCCGCCTCCTCTCACTGCATCCCCAAACCCTTATTTGTCCACTGACCATCCCTCCCCTCCCAGGAAGCATTCACGTGTCTAATTATTTTCCACTAAAGACTTTGATTACATTCGCACCAAAATAAAATGTGTCACCCATGACTCACAAATTGTAGCAACATCCAGCTAACATGAGTCCAAAACTCCTTTCTTTTAGGTGGTGGTGTGTGATTAACTTGTCCTTAGTTATGTTAATTGAAGGGTGAGTTTACAGCAATCAAGATTCATCCAGTCATTAGGACCTCTCGGTTTAACAGTACATGGCAGTAGATGGAAATTGTTTTTGAGGGGGGAGGACCTGTAACTCAGGAACCCCTTAGTCAAATGATGCCAAATTTGAGTCAATAATGCAACCTTGCACCCCCATGAGGCACACCAAATTTCAAAGCAATCAAGTAAACTGTTCAGATTGTAGAGCACTTGCAAGAGTCAAGCTTTAAAGCATATAAAATGGTGGCAATGGAAACCATCTAGCTGTTTTTCTGTATTGGAGCATGCAGAGTGTAGAAGTGTACATTTTCTTTAATGCCATTCTCAGTTTGGATCCCCCAAAGATTTAATGAGTGCCACGCAATACCTTAGATAAAACTCAGAAGATTGATGCCAGTTTAACCCACAGCACCTCAATAGTTCTATCTCTAGCTTTGGGGAATCAAACAAAAAAACACCAGAACCCCACCATGTAGAATTTTTTTTTTAAAAGGCTATTTTATGTGGGGCTTACATCTCTGGAACCCTTGGCTCAAATGACTCCAAATTTGGGTTATTAACCCCAGCGCCGGCTCCAGGGTTTTTGCTGCCCCAGGCAGCAAAAAAAAAAAAAAAAAAAAAANCTGGTGCCTGGAGCCGGCCCTGATTAACCCTATTCTGAACCCTCCTGAGATACAACTAATTTCAAAGAAATCTGACTCAGCATATTGATTTTAGATTACTTGAAATGTTGACGTTTAAACAGATATCATGACACAACCTTAACTATAGTGACCCCTGTGCCATTTTGATACATGGTTACGTAAATATACTGTGACTGCTATAATCTGTGTAAAGGCAAGACATAAGCTAAGTACGAATTGTTGCGTAATAGTGAAGTTAAGATTTCAGTGCACGTCTTGTATTCGATATCAGCATGCAATATGTTAAATGTCATTGTCTCTGAAAAATGTATTCAGTCAGGGTAGTCGCCTTACCTGTTGCTCATTAACAAGATTAAGTCCTTATGCAAAGTGACAGTATTATTTGTTTAGGCAAAAGTTTTCTCTCTTTGCAGTTTTTGGCATATCCCACTGGCTTTAACAATGTGGAACTGAGACAACTAGTGTAGCTTTAATGTTAAATTAGCCAGGGTTAAAAGTGTGCCAAGGCCAAGCAGAAACAAAGTGTTCTTTTTTGCAAAGCTGGCACATGTGGCTAATTTCATGTCAGTAGCACCCTTCTGCCATCTGGTGGATACGATATTCCCTGTATTCACGGCTGTGTCATTCTAGATATTAAATGTCATTTGTTGTAATAGGTGTACTCTTATCATAATACGAGGGAGACTTTGCATTCTTTGATGTAACAAACCGCACAAAAGTGGTTTAATTATTGTGAAATAGTTCCCAGTGCTTATCAGGCATGTAAGCATCTGAACACAAGTTGAAAATTAAAGACTTTAGACCTTCGTTTAGCAGAGAATCACACTGTAAAATCCACTTTGGGACAATGTCTGATGTCTACTTTGAATTAAGTAAAAGATAAAGGGCCAGGCCCTCAGCTGGTATAAATCATTATAGTGACTGTGAAGTCTCCGGAGCTACTCAGATTTACACAAGCTGAGGGCCTGGCCCATAATATGGAAAGATGGCTGATTCATGGCTGTGTTACTCCATTTTTACACTGGGATAAATCCACTGATGAGTCAGTCCCTGAAAGTTTATTAAAGTTCAAGCTGACATTCTGTGCCTGCTAAATATGGATATTGGTTATGATCTAACTAATGATAATAAATAAATATATTAAACATAATTGCAGCAGTTTTGCCCATTGTTATTTTAAATCAAACTTGCTTTAGCTTAAACCTCATTTTGTATTATGAGGCTGTGACATGCTTATTCGATATAGATTTACTTGTTTATGGATGTTAGAAACGATACGTCTGGCAGCTGTATCAAGGGCATTAAGATGAATGGATTTTAATTGACCTTTGCATTACTATATACAAAGAGAGGTGTTTATTATCAACATTGCCAGTAACATGCACTTCACTTTTTAAGTATTGGTTGGCAAATGTTGCTCCCTCACACTCTCTTTCCCAACACCATTCTGCACAAAACCCGAATAAACTCAGGCTATGTCTACACTGGCAATTGAACGACAAAACGTTTGTCTTTCAGAGGTATTAACCCTCCCTCCCCCAAAAGACAAAAGTTTTGCCGCAACAAGCGCCAGCGTGAACAGCGCGTTGTCGGCAGGAGCGCTCTCTGATTTAGTTGGGGAGTGGTCCTGCTTTGAGCAGGGGGTTGGACTAGATGACCTCCTGAGGTTCCTTCTAACCCTGATATTCTATGATTCTATGAACGCAAACTCCACCCGTTGGTAGGAGTTTTTTGTCAGCAGGAGAGCTGACGTACAGTAGCTACACTGCTCAACTTTTAGCAACACAGCTGTGGCGATACAGCCATGTTGCTAAAAGCTGTGTAGTGTAGACATTAGCCTTAGTATCTTTCCCCCCAAAAAAACCTCTATCTGATTCTCCCATTCTTTGCCACTGCTCACAGCCACCCTCCCAGTCACTGGGGCGTGGTGGTTTAAGAAAGGTGATGGGCCCAGACACTAAAGTTGTGTATTAAGGTCTGTTGGAGTACGATAGAGTAAGGAAAAAAGTACAATTAGCAGCAATTAACAAGTGATGGAAGATTATTCAGGAGAAGGACCTGTTGTGTCAGTGCAAGGAGGAAGAACGTGATAGTACTAACATATCATATGCATATTGTATGTTGTTGTATGCAGTGTTTTCATTCCCAAGATATTAGAGAGACAAGGTGGGTGAGGTAATATCTTTTATTGGTCCATCTTGTCTCTCTAGTACTGCACATGGTTACGCCAGTTAATAGTCAGGGAGATATGAAAAGAAGAGAGCCTGGAGACCACCACTAGGAGGAAAAGGGTACATATGGGTAACACAAATATCTAAGTTATAGTAGTAAGAATTTAAAAAAAAAAGTTTTGGAAGGAATATAAACATTCATGCTTTGGGGCGTAAACTAATCTCTAATTAATTGGGGGTTAGGAAGGAACTTTCCCTGGAGACAGGTTATTGCATAACTTCCACTGCAGTATTTCTTGCACATTCCTCTGAAGCAGCTAGTGTTAACTACTGTCAGAGACAGGACGCAGAATTAGATGGTCCACTGGCAGTTCTGGCCAAGAGTATGGCAGTTGCCATGTTCCTATATTCATCGCCCAGCAAAGTTTGAACTAATCTAGTCTGAGATATGGAGTGCTGTGATTTCTGATGCTCATTCGAATTTTAAATTTAAACCCTAAACCATTTTACGCATGGAACATGATGCATAGATAGAACCAGTTTAAATGTAATATGAGCTTAGCAAGGCAAATTAAATCTCTAAACTCTTTCTGAACCTGGGCATTAAATGAGGAGAAAATATTGGCAACATTTATTAATGTCCAAGCTTAGTTTCATACTGGCACCTAAGAATCAGACATGCCAGGAAAGAGGGTCTTGTTTTAAAAAAGTAAGACATTCTAAGAGTTTGATCAATAAGCACAGTGTATTCTTTGTAATACAGAGAGGCTGAGAGTTGTCTAATTAAAAAACAGACAGTTAGATAGTAGGCCAGATTCTGCCCTATTTTATACTCTGAGCAAACCTGCTGACAGTTGGCTAGATTCTGATCAGAGTTAAATGGATGTAAATCCAAAATAAGTAACTCCAGTTAAATCCATGGAAGTACTCTAGAATTACAGCAGAGAGACAGAACAGAAGATGGCCCAATGTGTGAGTTTGGGGTGGGAGGGTATTCATTAATATGATAGTTCATAGTAGTAAAAAAACTAGTTGTGCCAATGGAGCTCAGTTGCTCAGTATAGAACATCCCTGCTTATTGTTTCTGGGTTTTGCATAAAAAATAGCCAGCCATAATCAATTGTGCAAAAATCTGTGTCGGTTTAGTGATATGTACAAGGAGTAAACCATTAAGAACTTAACTCATGATCCCAAAGATGGAAAATTATTGCGTTAATCCACTGTGTCATATCCATCACAATAAGACAGATAGAAAAGATCACAACTAGTTTCTGAGCAAGTAGTATATGAAACTGCAAAAAGCAGGAGAGTTTGTAAGGCACTTTGCTCTGAGGGCTAACACCTTATTGAAATAAGTTTCTTAGCCAAGTACCATCATGTCTAAAGAGACTTCTGCAATCAACCAGTGAAGCCAAAAATGTCTTTGAATGTTGAAGAATATCAATTGTACCCCTAGATTTCACTCTCAAAATGTGGAGAGTGATTTATCTATTTGAGGAGAAACCCGGGAAATTTACCTTGCTACACCGCACAAATTATCTGTTTCCGAATGCTACGTGTATTCAATAAAATCTTACAGAATTTATTTTCCCCTCTTCTGTATATCCGTGGTTTTCATTACTACCTGCTAAATATCATAATTATTTGTCTTAGTGTGCAGATTTGTTATTATTCTGTGGTTCCACACCGTCTAAAAATTTCACAAATGAAGCACTGAACCTGGGCCTAAGTATTCTGACATGCAGACTTGTTACCTGTCAGCTCTGTATTCTTGGGGAACCAGGGCACAGTATCCAGCCTGTCTGACTCACTAAGGCCCCTCCTCCTCCCAGCCTCTGCTTGAACCAAAACCGATCAGAAGAAAGACTTACAAAAAGCAATGAAAAGGCAGTGGGAGACACACCTAAACCCTTCCGGACAAGGGTGACAGGATTAAGACAACTCCCCTAGCCACATTTGCTTCGAAGATGGGACAGGGAGGCATCTCCATTAGCATACAGAATGGAGAACAGAGATTCCAAGGCAAGAACTGCACTGAACTCTGGGACCAGAAAAGCAGGAAAGCACTGCATGATGGGGGACCTCTGCTCCAGATGTTAATGAACCTACGCCTGCACACACCCAGCTCAGTGCTGATCAGACCAATTCTAGTAATAATTCCTTTATTGGTATCAGGGCCGGCTCTAGGTTTTTTGCTGCCCCAAGCAAAAACATTTTTGGCTGCCCCGCTCCCCCCTCACCTACCCACCCACACCCCCTGCCGCCCCAGCGCTGGGCTCCCCCCTCACCTACCCACCCACACCCCCTGCCGCCCCAGCGCTGGGCTCCCCCCTCACCTACCCACCCACCCCCCTGCTGCCCCAGCCCTGGGCTCTCCCCCCCAACCTGCACCCTCCTGCTGTCCCAGCCCTGGGTCACTGGTAACTCGCTCCCAGGGCGGGTCATTCAGCAGGAATTTTGGATGTGCACAGAACACAGACAGGATTGGTTCCCATATAGTTACAGAACTGCAGTAAAGTGAAACAATTTTCAGCTTGTGTGATTGGAGGATATCTGGATGCATATTATAAGACAGTCCTACATAAATGAGGAACAGTTGAGGTGCCTTTATTATTCTTTTGCTCCACTCTTTGTTTCTATGGGGAATTTGCCAATGCAATATCACTGTCTTCCTTTTAAACAAATAAAACTAAAAAAAAAAAAAGCAATGGCTGTTGAAAATAGCAATTCCAGTCCTAATAACCACTGGGAAGCGTTTCTTGCTCAATTTTATCCTACTTTATCTACAGCAAGTTACAGTGGATCAGTATATTTGATTTGGGAGAAATGAAGTAACAGCTGCCCAAATTGAGCGTGAGCACTCCTGAATTTTGAGGGTGTTCAAATCTGGAGGGCAGGTGCTAGATTCCCTTTCTGAATATTAGCTAAATCTAGAAAGGAAAAGCCAATTTCTGCTTCCATGGTTCAGAAGTGGAAATCCTCCTACGTGCCTGGTACTGTATCTAAAGCTGCCCAAGTCCTCTAGTAGAGCTTCCCCTCTTTCAGTTTTCATTTTAAATTCTAGTGGGATCCACGTACCTCCCTTGCTAGGCTTCAGATACAGAGGTACATTGTCCATTTAGTCCACCCAGTTCCTTCTTTGGGGGCTGCAAGGTGAGGTTACACCAGTATCCCTAATCCAGTCTGGGGAAGTCTTCTGAAGGGGATCTCTGCACCAAAGCCGCCTACCCCTTGGGCTGGGCACACTTGTTCCCCATTCACAGGGCCACCCCTTTCAACTCACAGCAAGCTACAGCATGGCTCAGCTACGTCACTCCTTCCCCCTCCCTTTCCTGTTGATAGCGGCCAAGGGATTGCTGGGAAATGTAGTTCTTTCCCTGCTCCAGGGCTGGCTCTCTAGGCAGGGAGCTAGCCAAGGAACTACAGCTCCCAGGGTCCCGTGGGTTCTCAGCAGCCATGCTGGATCCCCAGCTGCTCCGTGGCTCTGCTTCTGCAGGGTTGTGAGAGGGGAAGAAGTGAGTTAAAAAAACAAACAAACAAGGATGGCCCGAATGCCGCCCCCTGCAAATGTGCTGCCCCAAGCAGCTGCTTGGTTTGCTGGTGCCTAGAGCCGGCCCTGATTGGTATCCAAAATACTGAAGCTGCCTAATTGCATTGTGAACTCCCTCAAACGAACACCACCCATAACCAGGAACAGGGCCAGCTCCAGGCACCAGCATAGGAAGCAGCCACTTGGGGCGGCCAATTCAAAGGGGCGGCACTCCGTCCGGTATCATAAGCTTTGCCATAAGCTAGCTGCATATGGAGATGGATTTTTCCTGTCTTTTTTCATGGCCAAAAGACATTGGGTCAGATTTACACTATGTGTAACTCTTTTCAGTAGAGTTACCCCAAGAATGACCTATTATTTATTTTTAGACTGGTAAAACAATATTGATTGCTATAAGTTTGGCTCACATTAAATTAAATACAGGAGGATGTAAACTGATGGCATGGGCTGCCTTTGTCACTTCCTGGCAGAGCAAGCCTCATGAAATTGGCAATTTTGCTGAAGCTTTTGTAAGCAATTATTAAAGTTGCCAAAACTTTTAAATAGGCAGAGTTTCAAAATTATACTTGGGATATTTTCCAAATGTATCTGGCATAGTGCGGAGCGTCACATTAGACTTATAAAGCTGCATGTTCCAGAGAAGAAAGGAGATCTTTCATTTACCCAGTGGGCACTTTTATCATTTCATATGTCATCTGTTGTACTTACAAGAATGTTTGTTTCTCTCCAAGGAAAATAGTTGGATTGATGTAGCAAGGGATTAGTTAGTGAGTATTATGATTTTAGAAGGCTTTTATACCACAGACATTTCTTCCTACCTTGGTCAAAAATAGAGCTGGGTAAAAATAATGAAAATTCATAATTTAATGTGGTCAAGAGAAGAAGATACGTTTTTCATGACAATGAGGTGCAACTTTCATGAGAGAGACAGCAACTTGGTATGGAGAAAATGGCCAATTTTTGTTCAGAGTGCAATTTTGCTGTTTTTTGCTGTGAGACATGGTGTTTGCTGGCAGAAAGAGCAACATTCTTGTTGGTTGAATTAATGAATATTTGCAAAAGCATCAGTATTTATTGCAGAGAGGAAGGTTGGTCTTAAGGTTTGTGGATTGCACTGGGACTCAAGCAATCTGGCTTCTATTGCTGGCTCTACCACGGGCTCCCAATGTAACCTTGGGAAAGTTAATTAATCTCGCTGTTCCTCATTTTTTCATCCTCTGTCTGTCTTGTTTATTTATGGGGGTGCACAGTTGATATGAGAGCTAGATGATGTAAAATTGGTTAGGTGATAGGAGTGCAAGAGGTGCATAATTAACTGACATGGTTGTAGGGGATGGGAAGATATGAGGCTGGAGAAGAACAGAATTATTTGGCATTTTGGGAGAAGCTGGAACTCCGTCACCAACAGGGAGCACTTTATGCAAATGTATATACTGTTATGTAAATTTAGAATCTAGTATGTGTGGTTTTGTTTCGTTTGTTTGCTTTTGTGACAAGGAGTTAGTTAGCAGGTATGTAGGCTCCAAGTGAAGATCTGATGGGAAGAGGTATTGTGTCAAAATTCAAATGAATCTGTTTAAAGGATAACTTATTTGAACTTGGTAAACTGTGTCTACTTGGAGAAAACCAATTTTTTTCAAGGCCTCAAATATGTATCGAACAGTTTAATTCCCTGGGTTCAATGAATACTATAAACAGATAACAATGAAAGCCATGAAGTTTTATATACAGTATCTGGCTTTGTGAAGCAGATTATGTTTGCACATGTGTTCTGTCTATCCATAGTAAATGACATATGAGAAACAGAGTTTTAATGGTTTCACAGATTATTTATTACAGGAGCAGAACATCATAAATTTGATAAGCAGACCTCTATAATTTGCCAGAAAAATGTAAGAAACACATTGCTGCAATTGTGTTTGTGCTTTATTCACTTGTGTGGAACAGTTTTACTTCACATTTATGGGAAATCTCAATTTGAAGGTGGATCATGGAACAAGATGTGTTTCTGTGCATGTGCATGGGATATTTCAAGTATATGTAAAATCGCAAAACACTAATATTGCCAGGAAAAAAGACAGACTGTTAGAAATTGCAAACTGTTCCTGAATTAGCAGCTCTTGGCTGTTACTTCTTTCCTTGTCTTGCACAAAAGTAGTGTTTATAGCAACATGTAGAAAAATAGGAACCCAATAGTAAAGCTAAAAATAAAAAGCTATAAAATGTAAAGGACTCCGTCTCTACTGTTGATGCAGGAGCAGTGAAAACAAACCTACTGGGCATAATCCTGCTCCCTTTAAATTCAGTGGGAGCAGGAGCAGACCCATAATGATCTGGGGCCCAATCCTGATGCCTTACTTGGTCAAGGGTTTAGTTTGAGGGTGTTGTATAAGACTGGGAACTTTATACTCTGCTGCCTTTTAGATTTTGTGGGTGAATACAATGATAATGAGAAAGGGTCTCTTAGTCCAGCTAAAAGCAGTGCTGAACCATTAGCTACCGTACAAACATATTTGCACAGCCCTGTATTTGGTAAAAAATACAAAATCGTTACTTACAGGCAAAGATACCTCCAGTCCTTAAAGGTGATGCAAAAAACACATTTAAATTAGCTTTATGAAGTGTTAATTATACCTAGTTCCACAAGATTATTATTTCAGCTGCTATGGAGAGGATGGAGGAAAGGAGCTCAGCAGAGCTGTGCAAAGCTACCACACTGTGAGTATTTGCAAGTGAAAAATACATTTACATGTATTTATACATGTGATCCAGGGTGAAATTTGCTATTTAGTACAATGAAAACAGCTGCATTTTTGGACATTGAGTTCATGAAAGGATTATGCCATCCTCAGGAAAGGCCTCTTGGTTTTCACAGAAAGAATATTACATCCTTTCACTTAACCAAAAACATTTAATTGGCTCAATAGATGTTTTTATGTAACATAACTATGACATACAAGATTTGCTGTCTAAAAGAAATGCACACACAGATGTGATACAGATAATATAAAGATTGATTCATTCCTTTCTAATTCACAATTATTGTTTGATGGTCAATTTTCTGCAGTAACCAGGACAACTTTTCATTTTCATCATGCCAGGAGATTGCAGCCTTTTCTCTCTGATGAGAACTTCACTCTCTGGTGAGAGATTCATGCCTTTTGTGAGGAACGTGGAAATTTTGATAAGGTTTTTATTATTCTTATGCATACCTCAGTTTCCCTCTGTGCTTTGCATGGCTATGTACTGAGCATAAAGGGAAGGGATGAGGTATTATATTCACATACCAGCCTAGTTGGAGACCAAAGTCATTAACAAACTAAATAAAGTCTGCACATGTAAATGGAGGATCCAGAAGAGACAATGGAAACCCGCAGGGCTGGGACATTCACACCTAGTGACCCAGAGTCCAGAGATTTCCCCCCACCTCTCTGCAAGCAGGGCCGGCGCTCCCATTAGGCGACCTAGGCGGTCGCCTAGGGCGCTGCTATTTTGGGGGCGCCTGCGCCCCCGCCGCCCGTAGAAATTTGGGGGCGGGACCTTCCGCCGCCGCTGTTGGGGGCGGGATTTCGGGGGCGGGACCTGCCGCCGCCTAGGGCGCCGGCAAAGCTGGCGCCGCTACTGTCTGCAAGGAAGCAGAATAAAAGCCCCAGGACTGGAGGACAGAGGGGAAGGGTTTCAGGAGGCTGTTTTAAGAGCTGAGCTCTGAGACACAGGGCCCACCAGCCAGGGACTGACAGTAAAAGTGACGGAGACTCTGGGCTCTGTTGACACAGCCTGGTCGCTAGAGGTCAGAATGTGTAAACGCTCTTTGTCAGTACTTTGTCGGCACCTTTGCTGACAAAATACTTCCAGCCCCGCGAGTGGCGTTAGCTTTGTCGCAGGAGAGTGCTCCTGCCGACAAAGTCGCGTTCACACTGCCACTTGCGTCGGCAAAACTATTGTCTTTCGCAGGGGGGCGTGAAAGACAAAAGTTTTGTCCACAACTTCGCAGTGTAGACATACCTAGAGAGAGGAAGCAAAGATGGTTCCTAAACCTTACGCCAGCCTGAACTCAGTTTTATCCTCTGCTTCTTTATGCTATCCTAAGGACTTTCAGATTTTGTATGCCAGGTGATGAATAAATTGTTACCTTGTTTTGAAAAGGCTGCCTGGTGTTGCTGCAAATACTCACTGAGAGCATTGCATCCTGGAGAGTTTGAACAAGTCTCCCACAGGAGTCAGTCTTGGCTGGACTGGCTGCAGGGAGCCATGGAGAGCGCCAGGGATTGCTGGCACCCGAAGGCTCAGTTTCAGAGTCATGGAAGCCACAGCCCTGCCTCTGTGGAATTGTGTGGATCTTTGGGGTCTGGCACACTAAAAGGGACACTCCCAAGGGACTGGTTGAAGGCTTGGGCATAGACCAGACCCTGTAAATCAGTGACACCTTTGTCACCTCAAGACTAGATAATTCAATGAACTATTCTTGAAGCTACATTCATGAACTATTCAGAAACTGAAGCTAGTGCAGAATGCAGCAACCTGCTTGTTAAATGGCACATCTCGTCATATGCACATACTATGCTTTGTGATCTGCATCGTGGATGGAGTTTAAGGTGCTGATTTTGACCTGTAAAAGCCCTAAATAAACTTGGAGGTGTCTTCTGGGGAGACTGCCTCTCTCCTTGTTCCATACTACCACAGCTGAGATTAGCAGACAGAGAGGATTCAATTTAGCGCTCCCACAATGGAACAGAGAAGGGGCAAGCCAGGTGTCAAACAGGCCACTCTACAACGATGTTGACCAAAGGGGAAGTGGTGCTACCAAACATTAATGTTTAGAGCTCTGTGACTTCAATTTGTTGAAAAATTTAAAAAAATCATTTGGGTCAAACTGAAAATGATATTTCTGGCAAACTGAAAAAAAAAAAAATGTGGGGGGGCCAAATGTAAAGTTTTATTCAACCCAAAACAAAACATTCCATTTAAATGTTGAGCATTTTTTAATATTTTGAATTTAATAAAATTGAAGAAAATTTCAAAATGAAAAGTCATTTCAAATAAAAAAAATTGAAACGCTTTGTTTAGAAAATGTCAAAGGAAAATGGATACTTACCTAGAAACCTGGAATCTTCTGGGAAAGAATCATCCCTCACCACACAATCGGAGAACTTTCTTTGAATACTAAGGATAGGAGAACGGGTTAAACTACGACCTTACTAGTTGGCCATCACCCTAGTATTACAGATTTCTGAAGGCCAGTTTATATTTTGGAACTTGTATAGGCACCAAGACTGTTATTGGTGGAATTGTAACGTTAGATTTCTAAAAATGCTTTTGTAACAATGTATTAGATCTGCTAATAAATAAAAAATAATAAGAAAAGACGAAGGGGCTGCTGAGAGCTTTCTCTGTGAAAACCCACTGATTTGGGACCTTCTTCCCTTGGTCTAAGAGAGCAAATATTTCTTGATCTTCTGGGCATGTGGTAAAGCTGATATTTTAGGATCAGGGAAAGGCTTGTTGCTTGAGGGCCAATAGTTAGGAGTGGGCCTGCTTCCTCATTTCTCCTTTGCTGTAAGGTTAGGTTACTTACCGCTGCATGGTTGGGGTTACTGCTGGCTTTTGTCTATAGGTTTATTGACTGTATTTTTAAATAGACATCCAGAGCCCCTAGAGCTCAGGATAGGCCCCTTTTTTGTTTGTCCTTAGAAATCCAAATAAATAAAATGTAAGAAGCTTTAATATTTAAACAAATTATTTCATGACTAGACATTTCACTACAAAAACAATATTGAAATGTGACTGTGATGGATTTGGAGCTGCCCTGTGATTATATATTGATACTGTATGTTGATCTGGTTATTCGGATGTTTATGGTAGGAATATACTGGTTTAACTCATTAGAGATCTGTCTGAAATACAGGCACAAAGGAGAAGAATGGCTCAAGATAGCCACATATCAGCAAACACTTTGAGTTCTTATGGGACAATGCCAGAACTGTTAGCTTTGATGATTCTGCCTCTGTCTCCGACCTACCTAAAAAACTGGTTATGAGCAGGTCCCCCAACATAGGACAACAAAGAACCATATCAGGGTTTAAAGAACACTGTCACAGCAGGAGAGGGAGTCAATCGGGGGGCGGGGGGGAGGAAATGAGACTTGGACACAGGAATCTGCTGGAGGTGGCTGGAGAAGATAGGCCTGCACAGGTCACCATATTGATATGGTTGAACTCTAGGTAAGATAGACATGCTTCTAGTTTGTTTTGAAGTCCTTTTTTCGCTAACCGTTTGTTCCTACGGCTAAATAAACAACAGTTTGTTTTAAGAAGGCTGTTTGTTCACTATATACCTCTTGGCACAGACTTCCCAAGGGAAAAATCACAACTCAGTTGGAACTCCAGGTTAAGAACAGTGGATTGTGATGAGGTGCATTCTGCCTTTGCAGCTCCCTACTAGGGACCCTACAGGCCTACCGCTCCACCCCAAGAAGTAATGAGTTGAGAGGAAATTAGCAGAGAATATGAGTCCTCCCTGATTGCTTAAAGAGGACTCTCTGGAGCAGCCATTTTGGGAAACCACAGAGACCTGGTCCTCCAAGGGCTAGAGAGGCTAGAAGAGCTGGGCCAGATAAAAGGAGCTGCCTGGCCTTAGGAGTTCAGTTCCTGGCTGGGATCAGAGAGGGGAAGAAGGGTGCTTGTCCCTGGCCAAAGGTGCCCAACATTTAGACACAGTTTATGGCTGGCTGAATTTACATAGCTGGGATTGCAGAGAGAGAAGGACCCGCGTACATTGTTCCTGAGATAGGGCTGGAGATAAAAGGGCCTGGTGGGAAGAGGCCCAAGGAAATAGCTGCAGAGAACTGCAGTTGAGTAATACGGAGCTGCTGTTTAAAGGGTCCCTTGGTTGGAACCTGAAATAGTGCGTGGACTGGGATCCCCTACTGGCCACAGGTAAAGTGACGTAAACACCAAGAAGGGGACAGGGCTTATTTTGGAGCCTGAACAAATGGCTGCATCAAAAGGGTTAGGGCTGGGGCTGAAGACCCTACTGAGGGCAAATAGATTGTCTTTTTATTGGACTCTTTAATACCCCAGAAAGGGTTAATTCAAACTTTATGGCTTGGTTGGAGTATCACATCACTGAAGACCTGCTACAGTTGGCCGGTGGCCGGTAGCCTCCTGGGGGCAACAGGGGGGAGAAAAGGACACTGGTACCGCACCCAACCTCTCAAAGTGCCTAAGAGGTGAGTGCCCTTTTATGTGGATGCGCATCATAGTCTAAGGGTAGGAGAATTGTGGAATTCCACCTCAGGATGGGTAAAGACCCAAGACCTAAAACCTGAAGGGGCGTACTCAGAGAGACAAGAAAAGAAAGGGGACGGAGGTGCAACTAGCCCTGCCACCATAGCAGTAAAGTAATATAATATTTAACAGTTATTAAGCTAAGTTATTTTACTGAGGAGACATGTACCAAAGCAAAACACAAACTGGACGCTTACTTACTGGAATCACAATTTTAGCAATATGGGAGCTGTTATCCATATATAAGGAGATACCAAATGTTTTTCCTTCAGACATCCAGCTCACTCATCATGGCCTTCCTTTCTCCTGACTGAGGATTGGATGTTACCCCAATATGCATCAACCCTCTTTCTTAACCAACCATTGGGATCATTAGTTAGCCACAAAATTCACTTCCTTCAAATTCAGAGGCATAGCATTCTATATTTCACAATTTAACCTGGTTTCTTACTGAATATTCGGGTATCGGGTTGCTGTTCTGATGGAAACATATCTCCTACAGGGAATAATAGTAGAGCTTTATTATACTCTTTATACTGCACTCCTCTTGCAATGATGTAAACTGAGAATAAATCCGCTGAAATCAACAGACTTACACCAGTGTAAAACAGATTTAAGAGGCGAATAGTGTCCAGTGTAGGGAGACTCCAGCTGGTTTGAATTAGCTTTCACAGCACAGCTACAGTGGGTGCATTTGAGTGACCAGATTTACTGGTCTTAATTTTTAAGCCAGGGTTTCAGGTGCTTTGCATCACCGCAGCAGTACAAGGCAGATAGTGTACTGGTGAATTTGGAGAGCTATCACTGGTTCTAGTGGCATTCCCCATTTTAAGCATCTCTTTCAGATGGATAGAATCTTTAAAAAAGGAAGAAATGTTTTAAGTTTGACTTCCACCATATCCATGTAAGTGAGGCATTATCGAAGAAATTCTGGATACTCTGAAAGAATTTAAATATACTAAACTCTATGACTCTGATTCTCATTTACACTAAGGCCCCTTTACACTCCTCTGGCAGTGTTAAAGGGACCTTAACGTGAGCACAAATATGTTTACACTCTTAAGGCCCCTTAATGCTGCCAGAGTGGTGTAAAGGGGCCTAGTGTAAATGAGAATCACACCACAGTTAACAATATTTGGGTTCTGGGGTGTACTATGCCCCTACCTCCCCCCGCCCCGAAAGCACCTTTCCTTCACTCCATTGTAATCACCAGAAAGAATGAGTCTTGTGGAGATAGTTGGAAAAAAATCAAAAAGGCGAGGGAAAGAGAAGGAACATTTTATAGGTCAATATTCCTGTCAAAGGCAAATATCTTCTCCTGTTTTGTTTGGCAAAGAGTTTTTTTGGGGGGGGGGGGGGGGGGGGGGGGATATTTTTAGGATATGTTACATGAATTTTTAATTACATTCAGAGAATTTTTCCCCCCGTACAAAGGCATCATGTTCCTATAACCATAATGCAGCACTTACTATGGAGATGGCCAAATATTGCACATAATCATTTAGGTCATTTACAAATAAAAGGCACCATACTCTGTGTAAATTTTTATTTTAGATACTCTTACAACATTTCTATTTTATATTTTATGAAAGGCTCCCTGGGGCTGGTTCATTAAAACAAAACTGGCCTATTTTCCTATGATTCCTGCTGAGAAACAGTCTTTAATATGCTTCTGTGCTTTTAAGATTAATATGCTTTTTCTGGCTACTTAGATAACCATTTGCCTGTTTTAACCCATTATTTAAATTGCTTTACAATCATTTGCTGGTTTGTTGCTGTATTCACTGTCTTTTTTTTTTTAATTTCCTGTTTTTCTGATACTATTTGGATAACAGGTTGCCAGTACCCTTCCATTGTGCTCATCACAGAACATTTCTATCACTGTCTCCTTCCTCTTCTCCCTCCCCACCAGCTTTTTTTATTCTTCCCTCATTCATTGGTCCCTCCACTCTGCCTACTCTATTCAATTATTTTTATATTATTCCCACCACAGTGGTATCTGAGCACCTTCTTTTCCCTCTCACCCCTCCTCCCCTGACCCAACTCATCCCTCAAATATCTATCCTACTTCTGCACCATCCTTGGGTGATATCTCGTCCAGTCTTGGCGCTCTCTCCATCCCCCTACTTCCCACCTCTGTCCCAATAGCTTTTCCCTTCACATCACCAATCCCATCCCCCTCCTCTTCTCTTCCTCCCTCTAGAATGCTGGGTCCATCTCCATCCACAGCCTTTTCATGTCTCTCTCTCTCTCTCTCTCCATCTGCTGGCTCTCACTGAAACCTGGATCTCCCCACTCCTGACTCCGTTTCTGCAGCTGTCATCCTGTCCCCTTCTCCACCAAATCATCCCCAATGGTACAAGGGTTGGGCATCAGGCTTCTCCCCTCCTGCCACTTCCAGCTGCTCCCTCTCCCCACTCCCCTTCACTTATTCTTTTCCTCCTGTCAACACACACTCAGTCTTTCCTCTTGCTTCCCGCTTCCTGTAGCTATCATATACTGCACCCTCGCTCCTGCCTTTTGGCTCTCAACCTCCAGCTCTCCCTCTTCCACTCCTTACGGTTCCTAACCTTCGTCCTTGATAAATTCTGTTCACTGATGCCACTTCCTTCACCAGAGTTCCTTGTTTGTCTTTCACCCTGAGCCAACCTGTTCTCTATCTTGTCTATTTATATTGTAAGCTCTTTGGAACCTCATCCTACCATGTGTTTGTACAGAACCCAGTACAATGGAGCCCTTACCAAGATTGGGTCCACTGGAAATTTTCATGTTATCCAATCCAAATAAATGATCACTAATAATGTATCATGATTAGTACTGTCACCAGAGACATTCAAGACATTATCCCATGACCTTCACTATACACATTACAAAGCCTATCACTGTTCTTCTAAGCCATGTAGTCTTGGCCATTTGGTTAATGAGTTTCTTATTTTCTACAAGATTTTATAGTGTTTCAGTAAGAAAATAAAACAAACCCCCTTTTTTGTATATGTGATGGGATTCCCAAGGGAACAACCTGGGACTGGGATACAGCCGTGCTCCCTTAACTCTCCAGCCTGGGTTTTCTCTCATAATGTTTATATAGTGACAAGCAGCAAACCCCTCCAGGCACTGTTATCACTCAGCACAATAGCATGCGGAGCCCCACACTCAGCTAAATTGCAAGAATGCTCCCTGAGCCACTCATGAATCACTCAGAGAAAGGCACCAGCAAATCTCCCAAACCCCCAGCCTTGCACCCCAGAACTGTACCGTCTTGCACTTGTCAAGCCTGACCCATGTAAGTTTTTTACCCAGTCCGCTCCTCCCTCAATGTGGAAAGGACACACACCAGCCTTTGTAAACTGAGCTGAGATTTCCCAAGCACTTCAACCAAAACACACTGTTTGAGGTAAAATATAAAACAGATTTATTAACTACAGAAAGATAGATTTTAAGTGATTAAAAGTGGTAGGCACAAAAGGCCAGAGATAGTTACCAAAGAAAATAAAAGGTAAGTGCAAAGTTTAAATCTTAAACCTTATTAGTCTAGGCAGTATTCGGATCAAGCAGTTTTTCTCATTGCACTGGATGTTGCAGGTAGGTTATAGTTCTTAATACACAGGCTTCCCCTTTAAACCTGGGACCTGTCTCCTCAGTTCAAGTCTTTGTCTTCCCAGCATTCTTGTTGCTTCCAGCATAGGTGAGGGAGGAGAAAGGTAAAAGCATGATGCCACTGTCCCCTATTTTATATCCTTAGTCCAGGTGCCTGGAAAACACTAGTCCAGACATGTCCTGGTGGGCTTTGCTGAGTCACAGAGTTGAGCAATCCCCCACTATGTGATGCTTGCGCAGCTCTCTTACAGCCTTGTAAACCCCTTGTTTACACCTCCTCTGCTGATTAATGGTCGTTTAACACTCTCTTGGGAGTGGATCACCTCCTTTGTTGTCACTGGAGAACTGGCAGTAGACAACTCACAAGCTTACAACATATTTCAGTAACAACCATACAGCAAAATCTCATAATTTCCTACACACTGATGATATACATATTTTGACAGAACAATGAGTTTCAGCAGATCATAGCCTTTCATATGATATCTTACATGTCATGCCTTTTATGAAATATATCATAATTATATGATGGGGTGAGTATGGAGGTTCCAGGATGCTGCTTTGAGGTACAGAGTACCACAGTGTAATTCAAGAAAAATTTTACCTACTTACTAGTTTTGAGCTGTTCACCAATATCTTCCTTTTGCTTAAGAGATATCATGGCTAGTGGGTGAAATGGTTTTGAATACTTTGCGATTTTGTAGTATATGTTTCCCATCTTTCCTGTTCTCTCAAGTCTCCCATCAATCCTACTCTCTTTTTTTCCTCACAAACCAGAAAGCACCATCACTCACATTCACTACCTCTCTACACTTCATTACTTCTTGTTCTTCTTTTTCTTCTTAGCATATATACGATGTGCCTCAGCTGGCACATGACCAAGATTCATCATGGAATTTGGTCTGCTGGTTAGATCATTAGCTTCCCCGACCTGGGCCGGGTACTGACGGGGAGCACGACATGAATGCTGATCCATGCCCCCCCTCCATTATTCAGATGCAGTGCCGGCTCCAGGGTTTTTGCCGCCCCAGGCAGCAAAAAAAAAAAAAAAAAAAAA